>OY992881.1:32034792-32774792 GCA_963921405.1 Cepaea hortensis
GGTGTTGACAGCTAAGTCCTGTAAAAGGATATGCAAAAAAAAAAAAAAAAAAAAAAAAAAAAAAAAGTTTATTACAGAAAGCGTACATAAAAGGGGATTGTTTGAAGATAGCTTTCAGATTCTTAACGCGCTTTACAGTAGCTGGGCATCCGATTATGAGAGGTGGCAGCACAGTGCAGTGGGACGGGAGGAGGAATGAATTAGGGAAAGAAAAATTTAGAGGCATCCAGTCAAGGGGTTGTCCCCGGGCATCAAAGAACCTCTGCATGCCATTAATCCATCATGTGCTATGGGCGGTCATGTTTTGCCATCTCACTCGATCACCAAAGTCGTGGATCAGCTCAGTGTTCCTGTCTCGATCATACCACATGGCCAAGCCATCCAGGTATTTACTTCTCGGTCTTCCCCTTGGTTTATTCCCTTCGATCTTGCCAATTGTCACCAAGTTCTCCAAGTCATTTCTTCTCATAACATGCCCAACAAATTTTGACTGTTTTACGTCAAATGACTCTAATCAGTTCATGATCTTCATTTGATTTACTTCTTGAAGGACTAGTTCATTGTTTTTTTTTTCTGTCTGCCCATGGTATTCTGGTCATTTTCCTCAGAAACCACATTTCCACAGCCATCAGATATTTTTCATCTTGACTGCCCATTGTCCACGCTTCACAACCATTCAAAAGTACAGGTTCTATTTAGCACTTCAACACTCTTTTTCTCGTTTACCGGTGTTCGTTTCTAAGTTATAGCAGTGGTTTATGGACATTTACCATGGCAGTCGCATATTTTTATAGACCGATCTGCATTTTATCAACAATGAAGAACTTGAAAATGTTGCAGACTTTAAAGATATTGGCGCCATAATTAGCAGCAATGGCGACTGAAGTAAGACGCAGCTGGCCATAGCAATACGTAGGGATTAAAAAGTATTATGAACCTATAGCACAGCACCAACACACAGGTTAAGGTAACATTTTTGAGAAGATGCATATCCTTCCTGTGGCAACATATGGATATAAGTAATGGACAATCTCGCAAGCACTAAAGAAGAACACAGTTGGGGTTTTTGAGCCCTGGTGTTAATGAAAATTTATAGAATACCGTGAACCTAGAAGAAGAAAACATACTGATATTCTACAAGATCCCAACATCGAAGAAATCTGGCACATTAGCACCATCATATTTCGGAAATTAAAATACACCACTTATATGAAACGTCACAGTAGCTTGGAAAGGGCAGTGGTGGAAGGTATGGTTCTTGGAACAAGAGGCAGCGGTCAGTCAGTACGAATAATGACACAGGAGATTGCAGAGATCATGAGGAGGAAGAAATGGCAAGAGAAGGGACTGGGAGGCTTTTCAGCGCGCCGAGATGATTGCGGGGTTCTGCAGACTACCTGCTACATCAGTGGTTCTCAACCTTTTTTGGCCCGTGCCCCCCTTCACCATATTTTCAGAACGTCATCCCCCCCCCACTTCCTATCAAAAATTTGTCCCGTGCCCACCTTCACCGTATTTTCAGAACGTCATACCCACCTGTTATATTTCCTATCTAAAAATCCCCCCACCCCTACATAGTATACGTAAACATGGAAGGTAAATTTAATAGCATATACTAAAACAAGTCTAGACATCCACATAAAACATGATTTGTGGGTCTACTTACTTTATAAAATGAATTTTAGAAGGATGAGACATACATAACTGTAAAGTATGAAGGGAAAAACAATATCAAGTAATCGGTTCTTGTATTAACGCGATCTTGAAATGGTCTTCATCCCCCCCCCCCTGGAAACCCTAAAATTCCACCATGGGGGGGGGGGGGAAATTCCTCACCGGTTGAGAACCACTGTGTTACATGCTGAATCAGCACTTTTGGATGATATGGTCAATATAACGCCTGTCGTCTTTACTTCCTATGACAATTCCTGGTCTGTCAATCAATCAGGTACCGTCTCCACAATGAAGGTTGGCTGCAATGGATCTCCAGCACTGTCTGTCTCTCGCCTTGACTGTACATTCTGTCAGACTGATGTTCGTCCATCTCTTGATGTTATCTTCCCACTTGTATCGTTGTCTACCTCTTGCTAGCTTGCCCTCCAGTATAGTTTTTATAAAAGCATTATGTATTTTAATGTAGCCTAAATATTTCCCTTGCCTCATTTTTATTTATTTCTTCAACTCTCTTTTCTTTCCCAATTTTTCTAGAACCTCTGTATTTGATTATTTCTGTTTTCATGAAATACAACCTATTCGTCTGTATATCCACACCTCCAGGGTCTGTATTCGACTTTCTAGTTGCTTGTTCAATGTCCAAGCTTCCGCGCCATACAGTAGTGTTGAATATACTAAACATTTGACAATTCTCATTTTCAATGCGTTGTTAATTTCTCTAGATGTTAATACTGTTTTCATGTTGTTGAAAGCATTTTATCCATTCGTATTGTCTTTTTGATTTCTATTTCACTTCTGCCATCATCTGTTATTATATGAATGAATCACCAAAAATCAAGAAGTAAATTGTGAGCTTTACTAATACACGATTACAAAAAACAAATTAGACGTTGCGGCCCAAGCCTTCGTCAGCACAGAAAAGACAAACACAAACCAACACAAAACTACATGAAACACTAAATGACAATACTATTAAGGATACTTATCTGAATCTGTGTCCTAGCTTAGAGTGACTGGCGATTGACACGAGTTCGACGGCTATCAGTGGATTTTATGGGCCGGATGTATGGTCAACGGGTCAAAGGTCAAAACGTCAGAAGCTCAGCTATTGGCTAAACATCTCGGCGGGAATGGGGTGCGATGGAGAGGCGCCCATGTGGACAAAAGTTAAAATTGGATAGCCGAAGATGTCACGGACTCACTGTGCAATTGGCAATTTCTCTTTGTGTTCTCGAAACACAGTGGCGGAAGATTTCATTGCGTTGGTCCTCACAGAGGAGGCATGAGTAGCGGTCGCTCGGAAAACGATTGCAAACCTCCGAACGCAAACCTGCCAAGAAATCCCAAACAGCAGAAATAATGCTGGGGTAGACTGCGACGTCCTGCAAAGGACATACCGTTAGTTAGTTAGTTAGTTAGTTTAGTTAGTTAGTTAGTTAGTCGCAGTTCCAACATCACAGCAACGGGTCGTAACCATTATGCTCCGTTCCTGTGCCAGTGAATATCACACAAAATGCTCCCCACTGCCCAATGTGAAAAGTGGAAAAGACAGGAGTCTCGACAAACAACAGCCCGCACAGATACACTGTGCATAATGCCGCCACCAGAATGTCAACAAACCAGTCCCCCACGAACCACCCTTTTCATCTCTGATGGAATCGGCAGTCATTTCCCTATTTGAATGTTTCCTAGATGTTCACCCACACAGTCCACGAAAATACAGTTCATCACTGATGGCAGTGGCAGTAAACCAGAAGGCCAGCTGCCACGCATTTCTGCATAAGGCAAAAACCGGTCAACTCTGGGACATAGCCACCTGCCATCACTCCGAACATGCAGTCACGTTCCAAAAAATCTCAGGCAGATTCAAAAGCATTTCACACTAAACTCACAGCTCACAGTGTCGCGCCACGCACTCACTCAGTAGCAGGGCGACGGAACCATCAAGCCTCCTTAGTCGCCTCTTACGACTTGCGTGGTAGGCTACAGTATTGCTATTCTTTGCTTCCCTTATGGGCCCCGGCAACACACGGGAAAAAGGACATACAATTACCTTTTAGTGGACTATACAACTGGGGGAGGGGGTGGGGTTTGGAAGTTAAATGAAACTGTGTTGGACATTGAGGCCGTGAGGGGAGAGTGTACCCAACTGGAAGATGAGACGGTTTTCCAATGTTTGACGATCCCGTTCGTGGGATGCGCACGATTTGATCGCCATGACCTGTATGTCAGCCACTCCACAGTGGTCAGGACTGTTGAAGTGCATGGATACTGGTTTCTGGGCGCCACTGTTGATGTCAGAAAGATGTTGTCTTAATCTGTTATTATGTGTCCATAGGAGAAACTTGTTACTTGTTCTAGTATCTCCCCGTTTACTCTGATGTTCATTGATGACCTTTACTTTCCATTGATTTCCTTTCCTTTCCATTCCAATTCCTGGTACGAGCGACCAAAGTTGGAATGTTTTGTTCCGCGATGTTTCTCCATCTGTGTTTAGCCATACTGCCTTGTCTTGTTTTGATTAATGGCAGCCATGTTCATTGCGTATAAAAAAATATGTCCATATTAAATTTTATAATAAGCGACGATGTCAAGGCTGCGTGTAATTGAAACCTTAACGGTGAAACACGCACTGTGTGTGACTGCACGCACGGACAGGAAAGTCATAAATTTAACATAATTTACGAAGGTAAGTTAATAAGTAAGTCACTAATGGCTGTAGAAAAATAACTAAATAAAATAACACCTTAAAACCAGTTTATATTTATACATACATTGTCCCTTTATTTCTCAACATAATTTCCACCAACATTGATGCACTTATCCCATCGTTTTATCAGTCTTACTAAACCGGCTTCATAGAACTGCGTGCTCTGTTGTCTAAACCACATTTTCACTTCACATTCAACTTCGGCGTCAATCGCGAAATGTCTCCCGCCAAGGTGGGTTTTCAGTGGACTTAGCCCCTAGCGATATCCCATAAAGCTGGTTATAAAATGTTACGAGGGCGAGTCAATAAGTAAGTCACAAAATGCTGTGGGATGGCAGGTAAATAAAAATAAAGCACGCGGTTCTATGCAGCCAGTCTGGGAGGACTGATACAACGATGGGATAAGTGCATCAATGTTGGTAGAAATTATGTTGAGAAATAAAGGGACAATGTATATATACAAATAAACTGGTTTAAAGTTATTATCATAGTTATTTTTCTACAGCCTTTGTGACTTACTTATTAACTTACCCTCGTAGCTGCTAGGTTTCACCACGTACTTACATAAATGAGATATCGTTGTCAACGGTAAAGCTCTGGAAATGTACACCAGAGCTGAAAAATGCAAGCAGAAAAAAACCGAGGACGTAACGACAACAAGCTTCATCGGCAAGGGGTTTAGAAGGCAAGCGTATCGACTTCGTTGCACCTCGTTTTATCCCATATGGCTCTGTTTATTTCCGTAGGGCGTCCTGCCGAAAGCGTTGCATAAAGCACGAACTCTGTAGTTCCAGCGACGACCCCCAATATTCTCCGAGAAAATTGCACTCGTGAACCGAACGACGTGGCCCTGAATCGAACCCACAACCTTCGGAGCCAGAGGCAAGCGGGAACCACTTCGCCAAGGAGACTTCCGTCACCAGCAAATGCTGTACAACAGAGCAACGAGTGTGTGCTGTGCTGTGCTGTGCTGTGCTGTGCTGTGTTATATTGTTTGGTATCCACTGAATTACAATTATCTACTTATTTATTTATTATACTTTTAAATTTTAACCTCATGGAGGTAACATTTGTGCGCCCAACGCCATACGCCTAGGCACTGTTTCACGTAACGTTCTGCCGGGCGTACATTGCTTTGGGCATCAGGTAAACAATTTGGTTTAAGCCTAACCTTGGAATACCATAGAATCTTTGCTATGTTAGCTGTCGGTGCCCTGGTTTATTTAATGCGCCAGCTTACTAAAGCAGTGTCCAAGGATTTTAATCATGAAAAGTGGCAGGACCTTATTTCAGCCCTGTACTGACACCTGACCGCCTTGACAGACGACAGTTTGTTGAATCGTTCCTCCAAAAAGGCATAATTACTACAACCCATGGTGGGGACCAGGGATTCAGTTATACCTCTCAATAGCACAAAGTATGGGCTAAATGTTAGAGTCCATGTGTTGCCCATGCAGCATGGTCTCTATCTCGGAATGCCTAGTTTTCTCCAGAGGAAAGGTAACATCAATACATATGGAACAGGACAAGGTGCCATATCAGCAAATCAATGCTCTAACTGTCTGCCTCTTGGAGCTTCGATAATAGAAAAGTTGCCGATCAAGGCTTAGGGCCTGGTCTGCGCTGCCATGACATTTTGTCTTTATATTGCATTTCCTCGCACCAGGATAAGGCTTGTGCCCTTCCAATTGCGATCCATCGTCCGAAGCCGTTGACACGATGTGGGGTGTTGGGGTTGATGACTGCCACTCAACATTCGGTGCTGACAGAAAGCAGGTAGTACTGTCCACTATCATACGGTAGCTCAGCCCTACTGCCAGGGCAAGTAACAACGATTTCCTGGGAAAAGGTAGTGAAAGTAGAATATTATAAACAACTATAAGAAAGAAACTGAAGTCATTGTTTGGTTGTGCAGTGGGAAGAGATGTGCAGGAAAACATGGTGACGACCGGAAAGATCAATGGGAGAAGTCGCAGAGGCAGAGAGAAATCAAATATGCTGGATCTAGAGCACCAAGAACCGAGACGTATGGAAAGACATGATCACCAACGACAGCACAAATAGTTTACTATATAACATTTTAGCACTCTCTTTCTGACACTCAATGATAGTGACCTATTGCATAAGATATTTTTCATTTTCCGAAATACAGCTTTTGCTTGTCCTGTTCAGATGTTCATGAACACCCATGCTTTATAAAATACATGTTTATCTTGGACTCTTCCTCCTTTGGCCAGTATTTTGCCTTCTGGCTCTCTCTTTGGCGCTTCTTCTTGTCTTATAATGTATTCACGCCATGAAACACTTTGGTCTTCTATTATGTTAAGAAGTATTCTTTGCTCTATACTTTTTTCCCTGGAACTTGTCGGTTTCAGGTTTTTTAAAATTCTGTTAATATTATTTGGTAACTTCAGAAGAAAAAAAATTCAGTAGCAGGAATGTGCTGTGGGAATGTGAAGTGTGGGTTTGTGAAGTGTGGGTTTGTGAAGTGTGGGTATGTGAAGTGTGGGTATGTGAAGTGTGGGTATGTGAAGTGTGGGTATGTACAGTGTGGGTACATGCTGTGTGGGTATGTGAAGTGTGGGTATGTGCAGTGTGGGTATGTGCAGTATGGGTATGTACAGTATGGGTATGTACAGTGTGCGTATGTGAAGTGTGGGTATGTGCAGTGTGCGTATGTGAAGTGTGGGAATGTGAAGTGTGGGTATGTGCAGTGTGGGTATGTGCAGTGTGGGTATGTGCAGTGTAGGTATGTACAGTGTGGGTATGTATAATGTGGGTATGTGAAGTGTGGGTATGTGCAGTGTGGGTATGTACAGTGTGGGTATGTATAATGTGGGTATGTGCAGTGTGGGTATGTGCAGTGTGGGTATGTTCAGTGTGGGTATGTGCAGTGTATGTATGTGCTGTGTGGGTATGTGCAGTGTGGGTATGTATAATGTGGGTATGTGCAGTGTGGGTATGTATAATGTGGGTATGTGCTGTGTGGGTATGTGCAGTGTGGGTATGTATAATGTGGGTATGTGCAGTGTGGGTATGTATAATGTGGGTATGTGCAGTGTGGGTATGTTCAGTGTGGGTATGTGCAGTGTGGGTATGTGCAGTGTATGTATGTGCTGTGTGGGTATGTGCAGTGTGGGTATGTGAAGTGTAGGTATGTACAGTGTAGGTATGTATAGTGTGGGTATGTGCAGTGTGGGTATGTGCAGTGTGGGTATGTGCAGTGTGGGTATGTGCAGTGTGGGTATGTGCAGTGCCAGTCCCATGCTATTGTTTAGGCCTATGTGTACAGACGGATGGTGACCAGTTTGTCCAGTAGAGAACAACGCATGCATTCATATTACCTTCGTCCGAACGCGTTCTTGCCATTTTCAGAGTAACGTCCTAACCTTTACACCAACGCACCTGTTTCGTTCTTCAGTTAACACATCTTAAATACCACCCAAGCGCTTACAATCACCGTCACCCATTGTCCGTGTTTCAGAAACCTAGACCATGTTAGCAGGAGGTGACAAAGCTGGATTGAAGGCTGTGTGATGTATTCTAAAATTGCCGTTCCAGTCTCCCGACTAACCAACATGTCATTACAAACCCCCTGTCTTTATTGGGTCACACAAATACTGACCAGTTATCTCGTACTTAGCACCAATTACAGGATCTGATTTTACCTGGCTCCACACCTTGTTCGCCAACAGTTAATTCCCCATGGGCAAACACTTCAGCCATGTGGGCAGAAGCTATAACGAGAGAAACAAACAGATTAACGAGCTTGTGATGCAGGCCTAACGTACTGTATACGTTCGGCATCCACCAGTTTCAGCTCAGTTATGCTTCGTTATGTCCGGTATTCTTCCCTGGGGATCTCGTCTTCCCTACCTCCCCGTCCTCCTTGTAATGTTCGCAGTATTGTATCAATAGACCAGGTAATATCTTTACTTGCTTCTGAAGTAAGTTCAACCCGAGTCACGGTAACCTCCTGCAGAATTGAAACTGACGGAATTGTTAGGCGCCTTCCATATTTAATCAGTTTCCACTGCCGTGCAGATAGCTATCTTGGCTACGGTGGTGACGGGAGACGGGGTCGATTCCGTAACTATAGCGACCAGCGGAATGCCGAATCAGGTGATCTATTTCGCACACCGAATCATTAAATAGATATCAGTCTTCTTTCTCCGAATTTGAGAAGGACGAGATTAGGAGTCACGAAACTGATCAATATGTAAAATAACACCCGTCACCTAACAGACGTAACACATTTATATATCACGCCTGCGAAGCAGCGTCTGCCATAGCATTGCCCTTTTAAAACAATTTTAGTAATATTTGTGTGCACATTTTAAATGGCAAAGAATGACGACTTCTGGCAGCATTTATTCTTATTTTCATTGTCCATGAAGTGCGTCGTTGGTAATCATGTTTGTCTACGGCCTTCTGTCTCGTGTACTGCCAATCATTACTGATACCGATGATCCTCTCATGCCACCATGACAAAATGCCCTGCTTCTTCTCTCACACTCTTCCCTTCAGTTTTCCAGTTGTAACTGCGTACTCCAGCTTTCCATTTCTCACTACGTACTCCAGATTTCCAGTTGTCACGAAGTACTCCAGCTCTTCATTTGTCACGATATATTCCAGCTTTCCCGTTCTCTTAGATGCCCAAAGTATGTGAGCTATCGCCTTCTGACTGTAGTAACCAGTTCTGTTTGTGAGTTATCTTTTCTTCAAGATATCTTCATTACGCCTTTTATCTATCTGCTGTATTCTCATCATTCTTCTACAATAACACTAGCGTGTGCTCTGGCAGCACACGAGCTGCATTTTATTTACGGCGCCATTGCAGCCTTGAAACAAAGTTCATACCGACCTGCGATAATATCCGTTTACAATTTATTTTCATTTAAGTGAATGACGACTTCAGGCACCGTACAGCTTACGTTTCATTGCGGTGCCATTTTAACCTTGAAAGAAGGTTCATACTGGCCTACCATAACACCCGTTTGCACTTACAGAAGATTTGATACATGGAATGGTTTGTATTTAATTTTACTAGACTTTTCTCGCTGAGGTTGATGTGTGTGATTTATAATACCGCCTTACGTACCCTCGCAGGTGTGCATGTAAGTATGCACGTGTGAACGTGTGTATTATGTTAGTAATATTACAGGCGAGAGGATAGACTTCACTGAACCGGGTTTTAACCATTGGTTTCGGTCTCTCTCCTTAGCCGCCTGGCGGAACACGAGCCCAGCATGGTATGGTAATTTGCCAAATGAAGACCATAACGAAAGGGTTAGGTAATATTGAGATAGAAACAGAAAAAGCCAGCAAAAGAGAGAGAGAGAGAGAGAGAGAGAGAGAGAGAGAGAGAGAGAGAGAGAGAGAGAGAGAGAGAGAGAGAAACGAACGAACTTTATTTTCAAAGTGTCACAAATTGGGCAACAGTCTTACATTCGGCCCCTCCAACCACTAATCTTTGGTACATCAATTATCTGGTGTGCATGTTACATTCACATAGAAAAAAAAACATTATCGAATGAACACAGACAGACAGACAGACAGACAGACAGACAGACAGACAGACAGACAGACAGACAGACAGACAGATATTAGGCAGGGGCAGAAAGAGAAAGAAAAGGATAGGCTAAGAAATGGAGGAAGACAGAAAGAAACAACGAGAGACAGAGCGAGAAACAGAGCGAGAAACACACTCAGAGAGAGAGAGAGAGAGAGAGAGAGAGAGAGAGAGAGAGAGAGAGAGAGAGGGGGACAGACAGACAGAGAGGGACATAGAAAGAGGCAGGGATAAACAAATAGACAGACGGAACGAGAAACTGAGTGCGACAGAGAGAGAGAACATTTCTGTAAGCAGTCAAGAGGCTCATTTGTATGTCAGACAACTTGACATAGAAGGTCGACGTCTCTAGTGTAAGTTTGACCCGCCACATTGACCCCTAAGGTCAAACAAATCAATCCCCGCAAAACGAAAATGACGCAAGTTCGACAATTCAACAAAAGATCAAAAGGTGGTGACGGGACAGGGACACTATCAGGTCTGTTTAGTGAGTGGAATGGAGTATGGAGTATGCCAGTAAACGTGAGAAATAGTGTTCAAGTGCCATGGTAAATCTATGCTTTGTATGTATGGCAATCATGGACCATAAGAAGACAGGCTGAGAAAACATCTGATCGTGGTTTCTGAGGAAAATGCAAATAATACCATTGGACATACGCACGCACGCACGCACGCACACACACACACACACACACACACACACACACACACACACACACACACTTATAATCTCATCTCGTCTTGTTCCTCTTATACCTTGCCGTGTCGAGGTGAAGTATAAACCGCGGGAGAGTGCCCGCTTATGAGTTTCATGTATCGTGATTCCCTTGGACTCTGTTATTCCGCTGTCCATCGTTTACACGTGGTCGGCCTCTTTTTCTGGTACCCTCTGGTCTGTACATCATTGCCTGTTGTGGTATATTGTTAGTTGGTAGCCTAGTTATATGGCCAAACCATTTGACTTGCTGTTTTGTGATGAAGCCTAGGGCTGCTATAACCTCTACTTTAGCCATGATTTCTTCATTTCTGATTTTCTCTCTTCTTGATACATTGAGTATTCTTCTCAGAAATCTCATTTCTGTTGTTGTAATTTTTCTTTCCTTTTTCTGTCATTGTCCAGATTTGGCATTGGGAGCATAGAACTGGGGGGAAATTGTATTGTAGAGTGCTTTATTTAGTATCTGTTCTTTAGTATAGGTGCCATTGGTCCAAAGAGTTGGTTTGCCTTATTGCATCTATTTTCGATCTCGTCTTCTTATTTGCCATTTCATGATATTATACTTCCTAAATACTTAAAGCTCTTTACTTGTTTCAGGGGGTGTTCTTTTAGATGAATCTTTGTTAATTTTTCTTCTGTGGTTACAGTCATTACTTCTGTTTTACAGATACCAATATTCATGTTGTACTCCTTACACACTTCGTTTAGACTATTCACGTTATCTTGTAATGCTGCTTCTGATTTTGCTATTAGTGCTTGATCGTCCGCAAATAGGAGTTCTTTAATGGTGTAATTCGCCGTTGGTTCTTCTTCTGTGTTGTATTTGTCATGCGATGTTGTCACGGTCTCTGTTTGGCTGGTTTCTTTACATATGCTGTCTATAGTCTATATAGGTTATGAACAAAGGGGGGGGGGGGGGGCAGGACACAACCATGTCGTACTCCAGATCTCATGGTGAAGTGTTCTGATTGTTCTCCGTTTGTTCGTACCGTACATTCGCTATTGTTGCATAAACTTATACACAAGTTTGTTAGATGTACACTTACTCCATATCATTTAAGGATTTCCCTCAGCTTATTTCTATCTACCCTATCAATTACACATTCTTGGTCGACAAAGGCTAAGTAGAGTGTTTCATTAAATTCGATACATGTTTCTATTAGTTGTATAAGAGCAAAGATTACCTCTGTGCATCCTTTGTTTTTCCTAAATACATTTTGTGTTTCTCTTGGCTGGGGTACTTCTGTAGGTCGTAGACTTTTCTTTAATATTTTGCAGAATATTTTTCCAATAAGGAAATGCATCTGTATTGTGTGCAGACTATCTTATTGCCTTTCTTTTTCAAACTAGGATAATTATGGCGCTTCCCCGGTCTTGTGGTGCCTGTTGTTCTACCTAAACATGGTTAAACAGTAATGTAGCCGTGCTGTTTCAACATCTCTTGCTGCTTTAATAGATCATTTAGTATTTCGTCTTTTCCCGATCGTTATTCACTGGTGCTAATATTATGGCTTCTCTAATTTCTTCTAATTTCGTATGTCTGGTTCTAGTTCTTCGATGGTATCTGCGTACGTTTTGTTTTTATCCCTGTGGCATCTGATGGAATGTTGAGAAGTTGTTCGAAGTACTGCCTCCATCTTTTTAGGATTTGTTTTTGTTCGCTTATTGGTTCTCCTTTTTCGCGCTTAGCTATTTCAATTGAGTCAAAGGATTCTGCTCTGGTTCTCATTGCACTAATCCAGGGGTCACCAATTTTTTTTTTCTGGGCGGGCTGGACAACTGAAAAAAATGACGAGCGCGAGCCGCATACTCATTCTGTACAATACTTGCGCCGTCTCCGTGGCGAAGGTCTTACTGACGCGGTTCGTAATCCCGTACACCCGCGTTCGAAACACAGATGAGCTCGATTTGGTAGCAGACCGCACTGCGCTGGTTTTTTACGCTATGGTATGGGTGTGGGTCGTTCAGAAAGCAATGGCAAACTACTGAATGTAAACTTACCATGACATTAAAAACAGCAATAAATGCTGGTGTTGACTGCAAACGTCCTGTAAAGGATATGCAATTAACGTTAACAACATTTCAAGCCAGAATGAACGCTCTGGGAAAAAATACGAAAAACTAAGTTACTCATGGGTGAATGGTGTGCAATGCACACAAAAAACAAAGACAACCAACGTATTTATTTACTACAAAAGGTTATCAAAGAAGGCGACGTTGGCAACAAAGAAAGTTACATCAGACCTAGTCTGCACATAAACGAATCTCACAAACTAAGCAGCAAAAAAAGGTTAGTGAGATATGTGAAGCTGATATTTGGCTTTCAATATTTCATCCATGTTTGGTTTGGAATTGCAGCATCCAATCTAGAGTATTGCTTTCAAATGTTCATCAGTCAATCTCGTTCGATGTATTGATTTCACATATTTCATTTTTGAAAATGTTTGCTCACAGGCATAAGTTGTTCCAAACACTGATACCATTTTTTTTTTCATATCCTTTACAGGGCATCGCTGTCACCATCAGCATCTTTCAGCTGATTGATGATTTCTTGGCAAGATTACGCTCAGTAGTTTGCCATTGCTTTCTGCGCGACAGGCCCACATACCCCGTAAGTTACCGACACAGAGGGAACCGCTACAAATTCTCGCTCATATCACGTTACTTACAAGAGTATACGGGATTACGGAGAAATTCATGTAACTCCTAGACCAGGGAGACCGGCACTGATGCCATACCAGCGGCAAATTGCTTCAGTTTCGGAAACTCAACATCAGCTAAGCAGCTGTAAAATTCAACAAGTTTTCCTTCTCTGTGCTTCTCTTTCAACAAGTCATTTGCTTGCAAATCAGTGAGTTTCAACTGTATTTCAACTGGTACATCATCAATGTTACAATCAAACGGATTCTTGAACAGAAGAATTTCACTTTCAATTCTGTCAAGATATGAAAATCTCTCCAAACAAATGCTTCTTCAAGTCACGAATAATTTTCTTTCGGAAAATCGAGTTTGACATCTTCGGCGATTGTAGAGCAAAACTCTTTGAAACAGTGAAAATGAGAAACGTTTTCTCCTTCCTTTTGTATTACAAACGATGACATCTTTCTCTGAAATCCTTTTGATGATTCTGTAGAGATCACAGACGAGATTATCCTTTCCCTGAAGTTTCACATTTAGATAATTTATGTTTGATGTGTCGACCAAAAATGACAACTGTGACAGCCAAGTAGGAACTGGCAGCTGTGGATCAGCTCTATTGTTTTCAGTGAGGAAAACATCTATTTCGTTTCGGAGCTTGTAAAAATGAAACAGGACTTGACCGCAGCTGAGCCACACTCACTGATGTGTGATAAGGAAAGTCGCAGAAGTCAGAATCAATTTCTTCAAGAAACGCATTTAACTGACGGTATGTCAACATCCTAGATTGTATACAGGCACTCTCGCTACTTCATCCACACCTCACAGAAAACATCAGTTGCGTGGATGGAATTTATACACGTTTAATTAAGGCGAACCTGATATATTCATACAATCATGACCAGGCGGTGACTGCCTGTCTAAATATACAGTGGTCGCCGTACTTCACAAAACTCATACAGAAATAAATACACTAAACTCTCGCTATCGGTAACTTGCGCCCTCGTAAACTACATATTGACTCTCGGAAAAATCACACATGTCCTGTCTGGAAGGCTGTCCTGTCCCGTCTCAGTAAGTTCACTCGACTCGCTAGCCTGGTTGCCCTAAATCCCGTGAGGTCAGCAAAACTCCGTGCTGTTCTATTCGTCACGTGGTACAGTAGTCTTGTTCCTGCCAACCTTGGGTTGTACTACTGCTTAGTCTGTTTACGGGTGTTGTCCCGTGAATTAGAGTCCCCCGCCCTATCCTCGGGGTTGGTCCTACTGGTGTCCTAGATATGACACGTCCGTGTCCCCATCTAAGTCCTGTCTTATGACTGTTCTAAGTTATAGCTTGCGTTCTGTCTCTACTCTATCTACGCCCTTGTAGAGGTCCTTGTCTACGTCCTATCTGTCCTTATCCCTCTTCTGTCTCTTGTCCTCTCTATGTCCTACCTAACACTTTGACATACTCCCGTGGCTCGCCCGTATTGCGTCACCAAATTCAACTAGTAGGTGTGACGCATTGTTGTCGTAGCATTTAAAAAAATTAGTTGGATCTGATTTGTCAAGGTGTTCGTAGGAGTTCACTAGTCATGTCTTTAGGTATCACTTCTGACCTATATCAGTCTGATCCCAATTTGATTTATCTATCCACTGGTTTATGATCAGTTTCCCACACCTGTACTGTTGGTAAGAGTCACTACTCTTCCACATTACTCTCTTGGAAGCTGTGTCGAACAAAGGCCAGTTTGTTTTAAAAACACTACCTCTCCAAATCCGAATACCGATATCCCGATAAAAATTGTTCCTGTTATGGAAACATTTCATGAATATATAATTCATGGCTCCCGTGTAATGTATCTCACCATATCTTACAAGTTGTGTGTTTGCTGATGTTCACTTATCTGACTTCCGCTTGCGGATAAACTCTCAACTGTGTGCTCCAGATTTCTATAAGTCTGTTGTGTCCCCTGTGCATGTGTGCTTTCCCTTTAGAACTTACAGCTGTTTGTACTTTATCTGTTTGTTTTCCTGTTTGTATGCGTGTTTATTTATTCTTTATGTATGCTTAAATTAGAAACGTAAGTGTATGTTAATAATTCATGTAATTAAAGCCTTCAAGTGTCGCAGGTTGGTTTCTGCAAGTCACAAATAAATGCGTATGTTTGATTTGTGAGATGCGTCGTTGAACTGAGACGTTGGAAAACATTACCATAGCTGCAATGTAATAGTGGCTGAAACACATATAAAACTACACGCTCACATGTTACACAGAAGACGAAGACAATTCATAAAAACCTCAAGTGTGCGAAAAAACAATGCACCACTGAACATTCGTAATATATTTAATACTTTCATTCTTCCTTCCACTCATATTTCGTTCACTGATTCAGACAATGCAAATTAAAAAATATTTTCCTCATTAAAATAAAAATGGTCTCCTTTTAAACAATTATTGAGCCGAATAGTAGTACCTTTTAATAGTATTTTCTATGTTAAACTAAAGTATTTACACCGTTGTTGGATTGCTTAAGGCAATGCTCAGGGAACGAACTATCCTAAATAAATGGTTTGCTATAGTTTGGTGTAATGGGTGTTGCTAACTAAGGAAAGGTAATTTCACTAACTAAACAAGATGTAGGAGAAATTTGTTGGCTCCCTTAAAGTAAAATGTTGTTAATGAGCCTAATAAATTCTAAATACATTTAATTGCAAACTAATCTAAATTATAACTAAGTTAAGTTATCCTAACTAACAACTATCATTAAATTTTTGAGACAGTCGTCTCCTAAGAGACCTGTATGTTCTAATTATAATAGTGTAAAGATGTTCATGGCTTAACTATTGTCTATCTTTAAATGTCACTATCTGAGTTTAACTATCATTAAACCTAATTGAATTTCGATTATTGTCACCTTTCTCTCACTGTATTCTAAACATAAAGAAAATTTATTTAATCGTGTAACTTCATTAAAAATCATGTTATGCATCATCAATAAGTACATGTTACATTAACACACTACATCTAAACTAAGTTGGTAGTCGCTCCAGGTGAAGGTGATGATGTCGCGTCTTCCCTGTGTGCTAAATTATTATCACAGTCTATATACACTGGTTAATTTCTATCGTAGCTGCAGATGCCGGTGACGATGTGACGTCGCCCTACTGTGTTCATATTATTACCACAGTTCTATATGCAATGGCTAATCTGTCGTCGCTGCAGATGCTAGTGAGGATGTAACGTCGTCCTTCTGTGTTACTATTACTACCACAGTTCTATATGCAGTAACTATTCTATGGTCGCTGCAGATGACGGTGACGATGTCGCGTCCTCCTTCTGTTTCACTTCAAAGTCTGAGGGTCTGGTTAGCAAGTCTGCTAACGCGGTCTTGCTTCCCTTTATGTGCCTTACAGAAAATGAGTAGTTCTGGAGTATCAGGGCCCAACGATAGATTCTGTTATTCTTTGGAAGCCCTGTTTCCATGACTGTCAGCGGGGAATTGTCAGTTTCTACGACAAATGTGTTCCTGCCAGAAATCTATGTAATTTACGAACACAATATACAATCGCTAGTGCCTCCAATTGAGAGATATCATATCTGGATTCTGTTGGAGTGAGCATGCGACTTACATACAACACTGGATAAAGGATCCCATCATACTCTTGTAGGTACCTCAGTCCTTAGATTATATTGTAATATTGGGTTAGGTAATTTCCGAGAGGAAAATACCTGGATGGCTTGGCCACATGGCATGGACGAGACAGGAACACTGAGCTGATCCACGACTCTGGTGATCGAGTGAAATGGCGAATCATGACCGCCCATGCTTTCCGGCATGGCACATGATTGATTGATTGAATTTCAGGATAGGAATATTACTAAAATGATGCTTTAGTTTTGACATTGCACTATTTAAAATAGCATCTTGTGCATTTATTTTTACATTAGCTTTCAATAAATCAGAAAATACACTGGTAATCTTAGCCAAATTGTGAATAAATTTGTTATAGTAATTTACTAAACCTAGTAAACTTCTCACTTGCTTCCTGGTTGTTGGCATAGTGAGGTTCAAAATTTTGGTTACAATTTTGTCATCACTTTTCATGTGGCCCTTTGATATGGTATGGCCTAAGAAATCTATTTCCTCCAATGCCAACTCTACTTTGGTTAGCCTTTAGTTAGGTCAAGTTTAGAAAAGATGGTAGATGCTGACATGTTTAAGATCAGATCGTCACAAGAAGGGATAGGTTCTGCGTCTGTTTTAGTTATTGAATTTAGCTTTCTGTAGTCGACGCAGAGTCTGATAGTAGAATCCTTCTTTTTTACTAAGACGATGGGAAAGGAGTATTCTGATTGGGATTTCTGAATTATCCCACAAGATTCAAGACTAAGAATTTCCTTGTCGAGATTGTCCCTATAGTTCAGAGGGATGGAATATGGTCGACATTTAATAGGAGTATAGTCGGAGAGAACAATGGAGTGTTGTATTCTATCTGTCCTACCTGGAATGTCTGAAAAAATTGCTTTGTATTCTGTCAGTAAAGCTATTGTCTGTTGTTTTTGTTCGTCTGTCATTTTCTGTTTCAGACGTATACTGTCGATCGTCGTTGTAGTGTCGACTGTCGGTACTGGTAGGTCAATGTCATCGTCCTCTGTCTGGTTGATTACTATGGTTGCACTGTTTTCGTGTTCTGTCTGGTTGATTGCTGTGGTTGCAGTGTGTTCGTCTTCTGTCTGGTTGATTGCTGTGGTTGCACTGTGTTCGTCTTCTGTCTCCTGTTCTTGTCTGGAGTAATATGGTTTGAGCATGTTGATATGGAATATCTTGAGTTTGTTGTTCAGTGATATTTTAGTCAACATTAGATACGTTTCTGACTATTTTGAATGGCCCTTGCCATGACGTTGATAGTAGGTCACTCTTATCAGGTAATAACAATAAAACCTCTTGTTCAGGTTCAAGCTGTAAGGTTTTTGTACCTTTATTGGCATAGGTTTCTCTCCAAGCTTTTATTTCATTAGTGGTACATTTCTTTACCTCTGGCAAGCATCCGATTATAAGATAAGTACACGGGTCATGTAAGATGGCGCACGTAACTGTGCCGGATAAGAAAGGAGTATTTATACGAGCTGTGGCTAATGGGTACTTCTCTATATTGCCCGAAAAAGTTCAGCAATTCACGAACTCGCCTGTGTAGTCTTCTTGCTTAGCCAGTTCCTTTCTCAAACCGATCAAGGTACTCCCGCAATCGATCAAGAGTTGGCAAGGTTTATCATTCACCATTCCATCGTGGAACTGTAGTTTGCCTATGGAGACAACTGCTGCGTTTGCGTTTTCACTTGATAACGGCACTGTGTGCCCGCATTTCAGTACTCCATCTTTATGAAACTGATGACATGTTGTACATCTATCGTAATTAAGTACATCAACCGCTGCTACCACATTCTCTCCACTCTCTAGCATTTGCTCTTGCTCACTTTCGCTTTCAGACGATGTATCAATAAGCACAGCATTCACAGCTCTCAATCTCTGGCGCCCTTTACAACGTGAAGAATAATGCCCGTAAGAATGGCACAAAAAAAACATTTCACTGCACGTCTATAGGTTTCTCTCTTATTCTGCTGCTTCTTTATCATGATCTCTAGATGAGATGGATAAATTGGATTAGAATCACACATTCTGAAATGATCGTGAGAAAATTTACAGTATGAAAAATGTGGTGGCTTAGATTTCTGTTTCTCCCTAAATTTGAAAGGTTTTTTAGGGTTACTACTGGCAGCTGCCACTATCTCACTCTCTTCGATGTTAGCTTTAAATATGTCCCTGTTGGATGAAAAATAAGCTGATCCACTTTTCTTTAATTGCTCTAAAGACTCTACATCAGCTTGCTGTAAGAATTTGGCAAAGGGACTTGGGAACGTTGAAATAATTTTGTCCATAATCATTAGGTCCCTAAGTTTTTCGTAGCTCTTATTAATCTTTGCAGCGTTCAGCCATTTATTGTATACGTCCTGCACGTGAGAGACGTAGTCAATGAACGTTTCATTATTTTTGGGTTTCAATTTGGAAACCTGAACTTGATACCCAGGGGCATCCAAAAGAAAATGCTGCATAATACGTTGGTGAATATAATCGTAGTCATTTCTTAATTCTTGGGGAATGGACTCTATTACTTTTAAGAGCTCCCCTGACAAGTTCTTCATATATATCATGGCCCCGTGCTCTCTTGGTATTTCCTGGAACTTTAACTGAAATTCTACATTTTCGGACCAAGCAGAAATTGAGGCACTTTGGCAGGAGGGTTTTACTATCCATTTGTATTTACTATACTTATTTTCCTCTTCTTTACTTTTCAGCTTAGTAGCTGCAATATGCACATGGGATTCTACCTCCAGTTCCTTCATTTTTAACTGGGTCTGTGCCTCAATTTCTAGCTGTTTTTCTCTTAATTTCGTTTCTTCCGCTCTTTGCGCTAGTTCTAATTCTATTAGTTTGGTGGCATCAGCTAGCTTCTTCAATTTGGTGGCTTCAGCCAACTCTAACATTTTTAATTTGTTAGCTTCCGCCAACTCTGCTAGCTCTTTTTTATGCAATCGTTCCTGTACTCTTTCTTCTCTCTCTGCTGCGGCTTTCCTATCTCTTTCCTCTTTCTCAATTGCTGCCACTCTATCCGTATGTTCTCTGTACTTTTTCTCTGCCCACTGTTCTAATTTGTCTTCACTAAACCCTAAGTCTTTCCCAGCTTCTATACATTCTTTTAATGTCGACATTGTTATTAGTTATATTCCACACGTTTAACTAGATCATACATACAAATAAAATTTACAATGTTCAATAATAATACAAATGGCAATTTACAGCACTGAGAAAAATCAGAAGATGCTAATTTAAATGGCAACATTCAAAAACCACTGGGGTACTTATCTGATACTTTGACAATTTTAGCTTTTCACGCCGCTCTCGGGAGTTAGCTTCTGGTTCTTCCCTGTCACACGCACGGGATGTTAGAAACACTTTCACTCTGCACTCTTGTGTGTAGAGCAAGAACAATTAATACTCAACAAAGATACTAATAATGCAATATACAATTTGTCTGTCTAGTCGTTTCTTTAGACAGGAAACCTGGAATACGAAATATATTTGTTAATTTTATCTGTCGTCGTGTCTGTTGTCGTTTTGTATGTGTCATGTAGTCTTCACTGGCTTGGGGCATCAATTGAAACGTTTTTGTGAAAGCATTTTACATATCATTGTTATCACAATTTCATACGTTTCAATAATTTACACACTCTCGTTATCTTCCTTTCAATTATGCGTACTTTACACTCAAGCACAACTAGATATTTCACACTTACGCTCTGATCTCCAACTTACGTTCTGATCTTACACATTCATCATAATCGCGTTTACACATTTTTGCAGGCTGTGAATTGATTCGACCGATGACACTTTTAGCTTCTACACATTCACATGAGCAGTGAATTCATTCAGTCACTTAACTGACCACTATCTGACACCAATTTTACACTTTCATGTAGGTTATGAATTCATTCGAACTTCTGACACCACTTTTACACTTTCTTGTAGGTTATGAATTCATTCGAACTTCTGACACCACTTTTACACTTTCTTGTAGGTTATGAATTCATTCGGACTTCTGACACCACTTTTACACTTTCTTGTAGGTTATGAATTCATTCGAACTTCTGACACCACTTTTACACTTTCTTGTAGGTTATGAATTCATTCGAACTTCTGACACCACTTTTACACTTTCTTGTAGGTTATGCGTTCATTCGTACTTCTGACACCACTTTTAGCTGCCTGTCAACATCCTAGATTGCATACAGGCACTCTCGCTACTTCATCCACATCTCACAGAAAACATCAGTTGCGTGGATGGAATTTATACACGTTTAATTCAGGCGAACCTGATATATTCATACAACCATGACCAGGCGGTGACTGCCTATCTAAATATACAGTGGTCGCCGTACTTCACAAAACTCATACAGAATTAAATACACTCAACTATCGCTATCGGTAACTTGCGCCCTCGTAAACTACATATTGACTCTCGGAAAAATCACACATGTCCTGTCTGGAAGACTGTCCTGTCCCGTCTCAGTAAGTTCACTCGACTCGCTAGCCTGGTCGCCTTAAATCCAGTGCGGTCAGCAAAACTCCGTGCTGTTCTATTCGTCACGAAGTATAGTAGTCTTGTTCCTTCCAACCTTGGGTTGTACTACTGCTTAGTAAAGAAGCTCCAGGGGCTAGAAGGATACTAACATTTGCAGATGATGTTCATGCATACAGGCAGGGAAGGGACAGAAATCAAACAGCTCAGGATTGATAGATTGGTTAATTGATTGATTTAGGAATCGACATCACAGCACTCGGGGCATTCCCATAAGCGCTCCGTCCCCATCCTCAGCAGCCAGCGAAGAGTTCCAACACCAATAGTACCAGTAGCAATCTGATTATATCTCCGTCTCGCCTTTCTCTGAACGTTGAGCGTCGGCCAGATCCCATCGTCACTCCTCGCTGTCTCATTCTTGCCAGACCATGGTAATCCATTTGCTCCTTCGAGGTGTACACGTGCTCCCACAAGGCCGCAACAACGTCTGCCTTGTCATGTATCAATACTCCACCAAGTTCTGCAGAGCCAGCCAATCTGTCCGCCTGTTCATTTCCCAACACACCGGCATGCCCCGGAGAAAAGATCCAGGCGATGCTTGTCACCCGTGACCTCCAAATCGAAGCAAGCCACTCCGCACGAAGCCTGACCGTCCTCACCCTCGTCAGCATGCTTTCTGAGTCAGTTGTAATCACGATGTGCTTGTGTGTCGTATTCTCCATCCAGCGGAGAAACAGCTCAGGAGGATACTAACATTTGCAGATGATGTTCATGCATACAGGCAGGGAAGGGACAGAAATCAAACAGCTCAGGATTGATAGATTGGTTAATTGATTGATTTAGGAATCGACATCACAGCACTCGGGGCATTCCCATAAGCGCTCCGTCCCCATCCTCAGCAGCCAGCGAAGAGTTCCAACACCAATAGTACCAGTAGCAATCTGATTATATCTCCGTCTCGCCTTTCTCTGAACGTTGAGCGTCGGCCAGATCCCATCGTCACTCCTCGCTGTCTCATTCTTGCCAGACCATGGTAATCCATTTGCTCCTTCGAGGTGTACACGTGCTCCCACAAGGCCGCAACAACGTCTGCCTTGTCATGTATCAATACTCCACCAAGTTCTGCAGAGCCAGCCAATCTGTCCGCCTGTTCATTTCCCAACACACCGGCATGCCCCGGAGAAAAGATCCAGGCGATGCTTGTCACCCGTGACCTCCAAATCGAAGCAAGCCACTCCGCACGAAGCCTGACCGTCCTCACCCTCGTCAGCATGCTTTCTGAGTCAGTTGTAATCACGATGTGCTTGTGTGTCGTATTCTCCATCCAGCGGAGAAACAGCTCAGGAGATGCAGGCGACAATGGACAAAGTGATTGGGTGGTGTACGGAGATGGATGCCGTCATTAACCCAGAAAAAGCGTTTGTCTTGTGATGCTCTCTGGAGAATAGGATTGTCAAAGCTGACCTCCCAAGCCTCACAATAAATGGTAGAGCTGTGAATAGAGACATTGTGTGGGTATGAAATGTGATGAAGAAAGTAAACTGGCCACCACATCTCCTTGTGGACCGAGATGATCTCCGTGGTGTAGTGGTTAAACCGCTGGCCTCGCGCTCCGAAAGAAATGGGCTTGTTATGGGACACAGTGATTCGGTTCATGGGTGTCATTTTCTGGGAGACTCCTGTGGGGCCGTATTGCGTGTGCTCTGTGCGACGCTTTTGAAAGTTCCCTTTGTGGAAAGGGGTCCAGCCATCTGGGATAAAACCAGTTGCAATAAAATCACCCCTCTTACCTTCCAACCATATTAAATATGTCGTGGCCTAGAAATTGTGAATGCCTAACACTTCACACTCCATCAGACAGACAGACAGACAGACAGACAGACAGACAGACAGACAGACAGACAGACAGGAAGGTAGGTAGGTAGGTAGTTAAATAGGTAGGTAAATAGATAGATAGAGAGATAGATAGATAGATAGATAGATAGATAGATAGATAGATAGATAGATAGATAGATAGATAGATAGATACATAGATAGATACATAGATACATAGATACATAGATAAATTAAATCAAATCAAATCAAATCAACATTATTTTAAAAGGGTCACAAATTGGGCACGCAGGCCCGTCTTACATTCGGCCCTTTCAATCACTCATCTTTCGTTCATCAAGAGCATTATACATTTACATAGGAAGAAAAATAAACATTGTGAAATTAATGTTGTAAACATAAACAAGGCAAATTACCATGTTATGAGGCCCATCTCCCACTTACCCATACATCACCCCACCCACACACACACCCCCACCTACCCACATACACACACACCCAGGGACACATAATACCCCACCAACCGACCCATCACCCTCCCGCACATCCCACCCACACACACTGCCCTCACCTGTTCCCCCAATCAAAACACTGTCGCCACCCACAAACATCCCCCACCAACTCACACATCCCACCCATAAACACATCCTAACCTACACATCCTCCCCCCACCCACACCTCCAACCACCCATCCCCCAGCCACACCTCCATCGACCACATATTCCCCACCCACGCACACGTATCCCCCACCAACCAACACATCGTAAATCCACTCACACATCTCCAAACCATAAACACACTTCCCCACCAACTGACATCTCCCTACCCACACACACACACACACATATATCCCTAACCACCTATACATCCCCCTTCCACTCACACACAGCCCACCACCCACACATACATCCTCCACAATCCACACACGCCTAACCCAATCCCCCACCACACACATCACCCACCCGCACATCACATAATTCCCCTATCACGCAATATTCCCAACCCACGCACCACACACACATATCCCTCACCAACACATCCCAAACCCACATACTACCACACATCCCCACCTACACACCACACAATATCCCCACCCACATACCACACAATATTCCCACCCACACCCACACATATACCCACACCCACAAATCCCACATACCAACACCCACACACCACAAAAATCCCCCACTCATACACACATACCCCACCCACACACCACGCACATATCCCCAACCAACACACCACACACCTCTCCCCACCCACACACACACACATTCCCCACCCATCCACCAATACACACTCACTCACCCACATATCCTCCACTACGCACCAACCTACCCCCACCCACCCACCCCCAACCAAACATCTCTCGATCACAATACCCCTACCCACACACATCCTCCACCCACTCACGCATCCCACCCCGACACATACACATCCCAAACCCACCTACACATCCCTACGCCACTCACACACCCCCACCCACACATTCCTCATCCACGCACACATCTCCCACCTACACACCCCACATACTTCCTCCAACCACCACACATCCCCTACTCACCCACACATATCCACCACCCATACACACATTCCCCGCACCCATCACACACATCACTCACACCACATACTATCATCCACCAACACACATATCCTCACCCATACCGCCACAAACATACCCCCACCCACACACCATGCACACATCCCCCGACAACACACCGCACACATATCCCAAACCCACACACCATACACTTCTCCCCAACAGCCCTTGCATCCCCATTCCACCCACACGCATCCCCTACGCACACAACCCCGAGACACACACATACTTCCCCAAACCATCCACACATCTCCCCACATCTACACATATCCCCCACGATTGATTGACAGACAGACAGACAGACAGACAGATAGACATATAGACAGAAAGACAGGAAGACAAGAAGATATATAGATAGATAGATAGATAGATAGATAGATAGATAGATAGATAGATAGATAGATAGATAGATAGATAGATAGATAGATAGATAGATAGATAGATAGATAGATAGAACCAAATCAAATCAACTTTATTAGGGTCACAAATTGGGCGCGCAGGCCCGTCTTACATTCGGCCCTTCCAATCACTCGTCTTTCGTTCATCAAGAGCATTATACATTTACATAGGAAGAAAAATAAACATTGTGAAATGAATGTTGTAAACATAAACAAGGCTAATTACCATGATATGAGGCCCATCTCCCACCTATCCATACATCACCCCATCCCCACACATCACACCCCCACCTTCCCAAACACACGCACACCAAGGGACATATACATACCCCACCAACCGACCCATCCCCCTCCCGCACATCCCCCACCCACACACACTGCCCTCACCTGATCCCCCAACAAAAACACACTCGCCACCCACAAACATTCCCCCACCAACCCACACATCCCACGTCCATCCACATACACACCCTAACCCACACATCCTCTCCCCACCCACACCTCAAACCACCCATCCCTCAGCCACATCTCCATCGACAACATATTCCCCACCCAAGCACACAATCCCCCACCAACCCACACATCGCATATCCACTCACACATCCCCAAACCATACACACACATCCCCACCAACTGACATGTCCCTACCCCACCCCACACACACACATCTCCCTAACCACCTATACATCCCCAATCCACTCACACACACCCCACCACTCACACATACAACTTCCACCCACCCACACATGCCTTAACCTAATCCCCCACCACACAATCCCCCACCCGCACATCACATAAGCCTCTACCACGCACTATTCCCAACCCACGCACCACACACACACATCCCTCACTAACACATCCCCACTTACACACCACACACATATCCCCACCCAGATACCACACAATATTCCAACCCACACCCACACAGATACCCTTACACATCCACCCCACATACCCCCACTCACACACCACAAAAATCCCCCACCCACACACACATACCTCACCCACACAATATCCCCAACCAACACACCACACACCTATCCCCACCCACACACGCATTCCTTACCCGTCCACCAACACACACTCACTCACGCATACATCCTCCACTACGCACCCACACACCCCCACCCACCCACCCCCAACCAAACATCTCTCGATCACAATACCCCTACCCACACACATCCTCCACCCACTCACACATCCCACCCCGACACATGCAAATCCCTCACCCACCTACACATCCCTAAGCCACTCACACCCCCACCCATACATTCCACATCCACGCAGACATCTCCCACCCACACACCCCCACATACTTCCCCCAACCACCACACATCCCCTACTCACCCACACATATACCCCACCCATAAGCACATTCCCGCACCCATCACACACATCCCCCACACCACACACTATCCTCCACCCACATACATATCCTCACCCATAACCACAAACATACCCTCCACCCACACATCATTCACACATCCTCCACCAACACACCGCACACATATCTCAAACCCACACACCATACACTTCTCCCCACCCGCCCTTGCATCCCGAATCCACCCAACACAATCCCCTACCCACACAACCCCACCTCCCACACATACTTCCTCAAACCATCAACACATCTCCACCCACATTAACACACATCCCCTGCATCCGTCCCATACACATATCCTCCACCCATACACACATCCCCCACACCCATTCCCACACCCCTACTTTCACCCCCACACATCCATCCACACATCCCACCAACACCCACAAATTTCACTACCCACCAAAACCTACACACCCCAACCCATCCAAACGCATACCCCCACCCACACATCCCCCCACCCACACATCCCCCACCCACACATATCCCCACACTCACACACATCCTCCACACACACTCACACATCCTCACATCTAGACACATACAAAATGTCTCACATTAGTATTGAAACTAGTATGAACAAACTCCCACACTTTACTCACACACATACACTGACACTTGTCATGACCAGTCTCATAAAAATGTTAAACATGGAGAAAAATGTGTACATAAAAAGTATGTGACGTAAAAATAGTGCTGCTCTCTCTCTCTCTCTCTCTCTCTCTCTCTCTCTCTCTCTCTCTCTCTCTACCTCTCTTTCTCTCTCTCTCTCTCACACACACACACACACACAAACTCACTCTCACACTCACACATTCACTCTCCCGCTCATTCACTCTCACGCATTCACTCTCCCGCTCACTCATTCACTCTCACACTCACTCATTCACTCTCACGCTCACTCATTCACTCTCCCGCTCACTTGTTCACTCTCCCGCTCACTCATTCACTCTCACGCTCACTCATTCTGTCTCTCATTCACACTCACTGACTCTCTCACTCAAACTACAGTAATGTACATAAGTTTATATTATGCATGATAAAATCAAATGGTATTTAACTGATAATATGACAGATGAGAATACACAAACATATGGATTCGCGTGTTACATAACATGCGTGTTACATGACATGCATCTGCTCAGCTCTCTCTCTCTCTCTCTCTCTCTCTCTCTCTCTCTCTCTCTCTCTCTCTCTGTATTCTTTCATATACACACACTCACACGCATGCGCGCGCTCACACACACACACTAACACATCAACTCTCCCACTGTCTCACTCTCACACACACAATCCTTCACACACACACACTCACTCTCTCAATCACACTCTCTCACACATACAATACGCATGAACGCATGCACGCACGCACACACTCCCTCACTCACTCTCACACATACACATACGAATGCATGCACTGACACATTCCCCCACCATTTCTCGCTCAATCACTCTCTCGACACACACGCATGCACGTGTGCACACACACACACATTCGCTCTCTCCCTCTCTCTGACACCAACTTCTCTCTCTCTCTCTCTCTCTCTCTCTCTCTCTCTCTCTCTCTCTCTCTCTCTCTCTCACACACACACACACACACACACACACACACACGCACACACATATATAGTGAACAATTATAGTTAAACAATTATAATGAACAATTATACTGAACAATTATACCAGTAAATGAATTATGGTGGCATATAGTCGGTATGGATTAAGTACTGAAAGAGTTGTCGGTTAAATGTGTAGGGACTCATTGGAGTTTTCAGATCTGGAGGCAGATCATTCCATAAGTGAGCACCAGAATAGGCGAAACATGTTTTGTATAGGTCCAATCTAGGCTTTGAGACATGTAACAAATTTAGGCGCTTGCTGTTCATTGCATTAGATTGAATCAGCGGCAGAGGATACTCTATGGTATTTTGAGATATAATTTTATTCACTAATTTGGCTTTGTTGAAAAGGAAACGCTTTTGAAGTGGTAGAAGTCTTAGATGGCTGTACAAATTATTACTTTCAACGTGCTTTATGCCAGAAACCAGACGAATAGCACGGTTTTGTAGAGAACATAGTCGTTTTAAATTAGATTTAGGGCAACCATCCCAAACTGTGGAACAGTAATCGAGATGTGATTCGATATAGCATGTATAGAATATTTTTCGTGTGCTTTCGTCCAGGAAGTGCTGAATTTTAGCAAGTTGGTAAACTTTTTGTGCTATTTTCTTGGTAAGAGCGTAAACATGAGAGCTCCAGTTCAAATGGCTGTCAATTAAAAGACCTAGTGTTTTATGTTCATTCACATTAACTATAGGTAACGTGCCCATGCGGAGTTCGAGCGGTGATCCAGTTATGGCTAGTGTCTGTAGTTTTTGTCTGGTCGATATTAGCATGGATTTGGTTTTGTCGATGTTAATTTGCATGCGGTTTTCATTGCTCCATCTAGTAAGATTATCATGTTCCTTTTGTAAAGAATTCTCTAATTCACTACGGTTTTCTTGACTAGTATATATAGTACAGTCATCTGCAAATAGATCACAAGTTGTATTGATATATAAAGGAAGATCATTAATATAAACTGCAAAAAGCAGCGGACCTAGTATTGAGCCCTGAGGCACATCAATATTAAGCTGTGTGGGTCTTGATAGACAGTTGTTGAAGGACACGACTTGTTGTCTGTCGGATAGAAATGACGTAATTATGTTCACCATGTTGGTGCTTGTCTTCATTTGCTTTAGTTTTCTAATTAAAATATCGTGATCTACCATATCAAAAGCTTTTTTAAAGTCTACAAACACCGCTCCACAAATTCTACCGTTGTTGATGTTTAAGTGCCAGTTATCGGTCATTTTTGTTAGAGCACTATGGCAAGAATATTTAGGTCGAAACCCAGATTGACTGTTAATTATTAGATCATTGTTACCGGGAAGGTTAACCCGGTCAACAAATGCCTGCAGAAGTCGGATGTGTCGGCCTAACGGCGCAAGAACGCAGCTCTGTTGTAAACAGGCACAACGCAATCACATCCGGAAAAAAAACTCCACATGAACGCAGAAGAAGAAGAAGAAGAAGAAGGTCATTGTTAATTAAATGGTGTAACGTTACATTATGAATGTGTTTTTCTAGTGGTTTTGATAGCGACGATAGTAAGGAAATAGGTCTATAATTACCCAAAACGCTATTATCGAATGAGCCATTTTTAATTAGCGGAAACACTTTAGCAATTTTAAATGCAGATGGAAAGTAGTTTTTGGCCAGGCACTGGTTACATATGAACGTTAAGGACTCGCTAATGACTGGTGCAGCACAACGAAGAATTCTATTACTGATACCATCTAGGCCGTGTGAGTTTGTTGATTTGAGGTTTAAGAGATATTTATAAACGTCTGCAACAGACATTAAAGGAATCTCAGCGGGAATATTTCTGGTGCATTTCTCCTCACAGAATGATGCCAGTGAACTTAAATTACACGATGAGTCTGGTATTGAAGACTTTAGATTCTCTATTTCTGATTGAAAGAACCAACTGAATTCATTGCATGTTATAGAAGTTGGTATTGCTGATTCTGTAGGGCTTTTCTTATTGGTTAGCAAGTTAATAGCCTTCCATATATTTGTACTGTTTGAATTATCAACAATCAAATTTTTAAAATGATCTTTTTTTATCCTACGAATTTCATATTTAACTTTATTCCTTAGTCTGCGGTAACTGATGAAGTCTTTATTTTTGTGTGCTGTATCTCGCTCTCTCATGATTTCCAGCACTTCTCTAGTGACCCATGGGGACTTATGTTGATTTTTGACTCGAACTTTTTTGATTGGCACGTGTTTATCGAACACATTGTAGACTGTCTTCGTCCAGAAAGCTAATGCATCGTCCGGGTGAGGAAGTTGGTAAACGTGATCAAGGGCTGCTTTTCTTAAGTCTTGCAAAAATAAATCTTGGTTGAATGCTTTAAAATTCCTAAATTTGATACTTACATGTTTATGTTTAAGAGATTTGAACCCAATTCTTGACCATGTACAACATACCGGATAGTGGTCACTAACTGTACAAACAGGAACAGAACATTCAATAATATTATCTGGACAAGTAACATATATATGATCAATTATAGTTGAGGATGTGTCAGTAACCCTTGTGGGACGGTTTATTAGTTGTTTGAAATTGTAAGAAAAAATGATATTGTCCCATGTCTAGTTGGATTTACTAATATTTATGTTGAAGTCACCTAGTATCATAACTTCTCTACCTGCTGTAAACACTCTAACCATCATTGTAGTGAAGCAGTCATACCAACTGTACCCAGCACAAGGATTCCTATATAGGTATCCAATGAGAAACGGTTGTTGGCTGGCTGGCTTCACCTCTAACCAAACACATTCTATCTCTACTGTCTCGAGATCACTTCTACGGGACCAGTTGAGGGAATTGGAAATGTATACAGCAATACCTGTCTCTAATTTTTGATTTGCATCTTTCCAAATTACTTTAAACCCCTTAAGTGAGATTTCGGAGTCGGTTATTTTGTTGTGATTCCAAACACATGGAACTGTTTGGACAGTATTACCGAGAGCTCAGGTAATTTGTTGAGCAGATGAAAGATGTTATGATGGCATATATATAGACCATTTTTGTTGACCCACTGATCGTGATTGGCGAACATTACAAACTAAAAGGAAGTTGTCGCTTGTGGTATACAAATTGCAGGGATTTTGAAAATTTATTTAGAAATAGTTAAGGCTGTTAGAGGGGGCAGGAAAATGTCTTTGCTGGAGTGATATCATGAATGCTTGGTGCAGGGCTGCAGGATTGTATCGCATTAGCTGCTAAAGTTGACGGTTCCACTCATAGGGTTGTAGATTACCGTCCAGCGAGGGATTGCTATGAGTGTCACTGGAAGTGCCTACATTGGAAGCACGCATCGGCGGTACAGCACCATTGTTTAACGGTGTCCCCTTTGACATCATAGAGGGAGACTGTTTTACGGGCAAGGTAGGAAACAAAGTATCATATTTAGCAACATTTGGATTGGAGCTTGGGTTGCTATTCACGACATTGTGTTCCTGGGGTACAGGCAAGGGTGGTGTGGGAAGAGATGGAGTGTTTTCTGAACACAGTGAGATGGCTGTTGCGGGAGGTGAAGTTCGGTTTACTCCTGTAACTGGTGATAGTTGTTGTGCACGTTCGGGATATTTTATGTTCTTCGCTAGGAAGCTACTTCCTAGCTTGGAACAATGTATTTGATCCCTGTATAGTTTTTTCTTAGAAGCTCCGGACGGTGACGTAAAGTAAGGGGTGTTATTTATGAAATTCATGCTATTATTTTTACAGAATTTATATAACGTTAGATTAGCAGCATCGGCAGTACGACGCTGGAACCCGTAACATGGTGGAATGATAGATGAAATAAACCAAGATGATTTCGGAAATCTTTTGCGCAACAGCACCTCCAATGTAGCTAGTTGTGAGGTACTGATGATTTTATTATCCATTGTGTCATTAACACCAATATGGACTGTTGCTCTCCTAATTCGGTCGTTCACTTGGAATCGTCGCAGTGTAGCGGTCAGCCTGTCAATGTCAGCGCCTGGTACAGGGTAGATTGAAGTTGATTCGCTGTCAGAAGATGACATGCGATCACTATAGATTCCCTTCAGCAGGGAGTCTCCAATGACGACATGTGTTGCACTGTGATCTATGGTTATTTCACGCTGCTGGCGTGTCCGCTTGGACTGTTGTTGCCACTGGTCACTGTTGTATTTCTTGTGTTCTTGTTTATTATAGCTTGCTTGCGTTGGTTGTTGATATCCAGTAGTGGTAACGACTGAGCTCTGTGATTCCAAGTCTGCTGCTGGAGAGTCTACACTTAAGGCCTGGAACCTGTTGCTGATATGCACATCGATGGGGTAGATAGATGGTGTGCGTTCTACAGGTTTAGTGGTCGTTTTGTTGCTTGTAGAATCTATCTGTATGTCATTATGCGACGAACATTCACTGGTAACACACGCATCTACAACACCAGGGATACTTTCTGTTTGTGCACTTTTATGAAATTACTGTGCACGCTTTAGTTTCAAGGCATGTATGGATGTTTTAAAAGTCTCCTTCTCTTCTTTGAGGATTCGGATTTCCTCTCGAAGAAGAATGTTTTCTTTTTTAAACTCCGCAATAATATTAGTGGTGTTGTTGGTAATAAAATCTTTTAACCTCGTCTCCAAAGCCTGAATTAGTTCACGACAATCATTGTGGCTCTGTGTTTCGGCCGAAGAAAGCGTCTTTGAAGGTGATATGTTAGTTTGATAAGATTGAGCTGGTGAATTGTGTTGTTTGTCCAGCTGGACATCAGTGTCTGATTGTTCACTAGACAACGTGATGGATGTTGGCGATGAAGGTGATCGATTCAGTCGCTGAGCTGGCATGCTAACTAACTTTTGTCCCGTCTTGTTTTTGTTTACATTTTCACATCGCTTTGACACAGTTGATGATCGTAAGTTGGAGGACATTTTGGCAATATAGGCAGCTCGACAAGGTAAGGAGTAAATAAAACTGCAGGCCTTTCTGTAGATCGTGCTTGGCGCTTATCTCTTGCTAGTCACACATAGTTAAGTCTCACGTTGTCGTGAATCGATAATTGGTAAAATTTCAAAAATGGATGCTCTTACCCTTACGTGTCACAATGAAATCTTCATTTCACTAAATAAACAGTCACATAAACTTGACAGTTGAGAGTGTGTAAATTCAGCACAATAATGGAGTAAATAAAAGCGCCGGCCCTTCTGTAGGGCGTGCGTGGTGATTATGCGGGGCGCATGGCTAATTCTCAGTTGACGTGGGTCGATAATTGGTAACATTCAAAAATGGCTGCTCTTACCATCACATATCACAAAGAATCCCCCATTTCACTAAATAAACGGTCACATAAACTTGAAGTGTTTAGTAGTATGTAAATCCACTTTTAGAACGAACACAATGATATACACAGCATCGCGATTAAATTAAGTAAACTTGTTAGATAGATAGATAGATAGATAGATAGATAGATAGATAGATAGATAGATAGATAGATAGATAGATAGATAGATAGATAGATAGATAGATAGATAGATAGATAGATAGATAGATAGATAGATAGATAGATAGATAGATAGATAGATCGATCGATCGATCGATCGATCGATCGATCGATAGATAGATATATCGATAGATAGATAGATAGATAGATAGATAGATAGATAGATAGATAGATAGATAGATAGATAGATAGATAGATAGATAGATAGATAGACAGATAGATAGATAGATAGACAGACAGATAGATAGATAGATAGATAGATAGATAGATAGATAGAGGTTTGCTGATTGTGTGGTTGGTTGGCTAGTTGGCTCGTTCGTTCGTTCGTTCAATAGTTAGTCAGTTAGTTAGTTAGTTGGTTGGTCAATCAGTCAGTCAGTCAGTCAGTTAGTTAGTTAGTTAGTCAGTTAGTTAGTTAGTTAGTTAGTTAGTTAGTTAGTCAGTCAGACAATAGTTAGTTAGTTACTTAGTTAGTTAGTTAGTCAGTCAGTCAGTCAGTCAGTCAATCAGTCAGTCAGTCAGTCAGTTAGTTAATCAGTCAGTCAGTTAGTCAGTTAGTCAGTTAGTTAGTCAGTTAGTTAGTCAGTCAGTCAGTCAATCAGTCAGTCAGTCAGTCGGTCAGTTAGTTAGTTAGTCCCCATATCATCCCCATGGCACACGGAACTATCAATCACAAAGAGAACTGGTTACTGGCATCAGAAGAAGACAGTCCACATTTTTGGGGCATGCAGTGAGAAGGGGAAAGCTGGAGTATGTCGTCACAACAAGAAGGCTGGAGGGGAAGAGAGGCAGGGGGATACAGAGAGAAAATGTCAAACAGTTTGAGATCGTGGCAATGAGGAAAGTCGGTATCTAAAATGATTGGAAGCATGAGAGACAGAAGAATGTGGACAGACATGATCACCAACGCCACACAGCAGGGACTATAAGAAGAACAAACTTGTTCATTGGAAATCGTGTATGTACAACCTGTTGCCATCTGTTGTAGTTTGGGGCACACTTAAAGTGTTTAAAAAGTCGGTGTCTCTGACATCGCATTATGACTTTCAGCTTTTGTATTGCCTAATGTTTCCTCTAACTTCTACACAGTTAGAGAAAAAAAGTGAGAAGTTAGAGAAGTAAAGCAATTACATGGCTCGAGACACAGACATTCACTAGGGCTTGTTTCCTTAGCGACCCAATGAACATGATCAAGAGGATAGAGGAGGGGTCGATCCGAAGAGAATGGTTGCTGCCTCTGGAGCGGTCTCGGCTGACAAAGATTAGTTTCATCTTCGTGCCAGGGCATGCGGGAGTACAAGGAAATGAGCGGGCTGACAAGCTCGCAGGTGAGGCTACTGTGGAGGGCGGACGCGCCATGGACCAGGATGACATTCTGAATGCTCTACGAGAAGTAAGACTTTTGCGTGAACCAAGTGATGACTGTGAATCTACAACAATGGCCAGACTGTGAGAGCAGCAAATTAAAAGAAGGTCGGCCAAACAAGAACACTACGCAGGAAGCCAAAGAAGATTGATAAACCAACACAGAACTGGCGTCGGTAGCCGCTACACGCTGCGGGATTTGCTGAGGAGGGGATCCGAGCACTTATGGAATGAATGGTTCGATGTGCAATGAGGATGATCTGTCGACTAACTAACTAACTAGAGAAAAAAAAATACATAATTCTGTTCAGTGAAAAGTTTGTGACATTCCTTCTTTCTGGAACATCCGCAATCATACAATATATTAAGTACATTATAGGGTGTGGCGGGCACTTACGGCCATACCACTTCCCCTTCAAGATAAATTGTCAAGTTACAGACGGTATTCAATAAATGTAAACATTATTATTTCAACTACAGAGAACTTGATGTAAGCTCGTTAATATTTGTACAATACGTTACAAGTAGACGTGCAGCATTCTATAAGTTTTACTTATATTCAAAGAGTTTTATCTAGATTCTAATCGCACAGTTTAAGAAATTAAAGTATTTCTAACTATAAAATGATGCTTTGAAAATGAAATATTTAGGCTCTATAGAAGCAAACATCTGTAAAAGAAAGTGTTGCCTCCCTTGGACTAAATCGCATCGTTGTTAGTGCGCTTGCCTACCAAGATAGCGGTCTGGTTTCAGTATCGATCAGGACAATTCTGGGGCCGATCCAGCCTAATTAAAATAAATACTAACATTATTTAGAATTATCTGGAAATTATGTGGGAGGTGAGTTGAGTTGATCTCTAAAGGACAGACTTCTATTAAAAGTGATTCCCAGGTACTGCAGTCTGCTTTCTCTAATCATATTTCTACCATTTATCGAGAGGCTTGGGAGAGCTTTAACAGTGTTCAGTGAGCACCACAAGACCTTTATTGGTCTGAGCTGAAACTTAATAAATCTATATGCCGTGGTTGATTCTTTTGTTACAAAGAAACGGCGGGACTAGCTTATGGAGCTGGAGGATATCCCAGGCAGTAGGCTGCTCAATGTACGATGTTAGTTAGTCGACAGATCATCCTCATTGCACATCGAACCATTCAGTCCATAAGTGCTCGGATCCCCTCCTCAGCAAATCCCGCAGCGTGTAGCGGCTAACGACACCAGTTCTGTGTTGGTTTATCAGTCTTCTTTTTCTTCCTGCGTAGTGTTCTTGTTTGGCCACCCCTCTTTTAATTTGCAGTTCTCGCAGTCTGGCCATGGTTGTATATTCACATTCATCACTTGGTTCTCGCAAAAGTCTTACTTCTCGTAGAGAATTCAGAATGTCAGCCTGGTCCATGGCGCGTCCGACCTCCACAATAGCCTTACCTGCGAGCTTGTCAGCCCGCTCATTCCCTTGTACTCCCGCATGCCCTGGCACGAAGATGAAACTAATATTTGCCAGCCGAGACCGCTCCAGAGACAGCAACCATTCTCTTCGGATCCACCCCATCTCTATCCTCTTGAGCATGCACATTGAGTCGCTAAGGAAACATGCCCTAGTGATTGTCTGTGTCTCGAGCCATGTTATTGCTTTACTTACTGCCATGACTTCCATAGTCAGGATACTTGTGGTCTCAGCAAAAGCATCAGTCCTCTTTCACAATTCTCCCTCCGACCTGAGCCGTAAAGGCGCATGAGCTTCTCACATGCCGGACGAACGACCCATCTGTGTAAATGACAGCATCATCGTGTAGCGAATTCTCGGATATTAACGCTTGTACTTCCGGCTCCACAGCAGCCGGGTTTTCTTGTCTGCATTTTCTGTCTAGTTGGATGCAAACTTAAAAGGATGTGCAGAAATCTGTTGGCACTTGTACCAACTCCTCGCCAGGTTCTAAGTCTTCAAGTGAACACACATGTTGAAGAATGTCTTCGGCTTGACTCATCCACGACCGTCCTCTTTATAACCTGCTGCCCTTCACCTTCATAATTTCACTATGCAGTGGATGTTGTGTGTTTGCGTTAACTCTGAGGTAGGCGCGTGCTCTGCAAACTTGTATTCTGTCTTCAATGGTTGGAAAATCAAGAAGGTAGCGCATCGCCCTGCATATACGATGTGGCGACTTGAATGTACGAAACAGAGACTGGGACAATACCGGGGAAAACCGACAGGGAAATGCCCTTGCAGAAGCCATGGTGGATTCAGAATTAGTCTGCATAAACGATTGGAGGCCAACTAGAATGGGGATGAGACCTGGTGATGTAGAGACGACTATTGACCTGACATTTGTTACCCAGTCGGCAGTATTGAATGTTAATTGGACTATCCTGTGTGATCATGGGAGTGACCATCTACCCTGTTCACTATTGATTTCTAAGCCCAACAAGACCAACGCTGTTAGAGCACCTCAGCCCTTTAAATATGAGAGAGAATACACCCTTATGGGTTGTCTCAGATAGAGGGCATGCAGTGTCACTAGCAAACCTACTTATGTGCAGCCTCCTTGGTGGACATCTGAGGTAGAACGTGCATGGAAATCCAAGAGAGCAGCAGTTAAACAGTTACAAAAAGTGCGGCGGACACCCCGAAGCTCACAAGAGGAAATGGAGAAAGCTTAGCAAGAAAAGAAAGCCAAGGTGGAGAAATTCAAGCGCTGTGCAACAGAGCCCATAAGAACGAAAAAGGAACACTTTACGAATGAGATTAGAGGAAATAAAACACGGAAATTTCTGCAAATTGCATAAACAGATGAAAAGGAAAGATCGTCCTGTCACAGTGGGTACAATATACAGAGATAGCGGTTCACGTTTGACAATGGACAAAGAGAAAGGGGAAGCTTTCCTGCAGAGATTTAGCACTGAAAATCAGAACGATGGAGACATCATAGGCTAAGTTAGAAATCTAGCTGGTACCATTAAAGATACCTACCGTGAGGATATCATTCAGCTAGACCAGGGGTCACCAAACTTTTTTCTCGGCGGGCCGGATAACTGAACAAAATTAGGATCGCGGGCCGTATACTCATTCTGTACAATACTTGCGCTGGACTCCGTGGCGAAGGGCTTACAAACGTGGTAATCCCGTACGCTTTCGAAACACCTATGCACGCGATTTGGCAGCAGAACGCATTGCGCTGACTTTTTACGCTATGGTATGGGTGCGGGTCGTTCGAAAAGCAATGGCAAACTACTGAACGTAAACTTGCCAAGACGTCAACAGCAGCAAAAAATGCTGGTGGTCACTGCAAACGTCCTGTAAAGGATATGCAACTAACGTTAACAACAATTGCAAGCCAGAATGAACGCTCTGGGAAAAAAAGACGAATAACTAAGTTAATCATGGGTGAATGGCGTGCAATGCATACAAAATAACAAAGGCAACCAACATATTTATTTACTACAAAAGGTTATCAAAGAAGGCGACATTAGCAACAAAGATAGTTACATCAGACCTAGTGTGCACATATCGGAATCTCACAAACTAAGCAGCAAAAAAGGTTAGTGAGATTTGTGAAGCTGATATTTGGCTTTCAAGATTTCATCCATGTTTGGTTTGGAATTGCAGCATCCAATCTAGAGAATTGCTTTCAATTGTTCATCAGTCAATCTAGTTCGATGTATTGATTTCACATATTTCATTTTTGAAAATGTTTCCTGATAGACATAAGTCGTTCCAATCACTGATACCATGTCTTTTTTTTTTTTTTTTTTTTTGATATCCTTTACAGGGCATCGCTGTCAACATCAGCATCTTTCAGCTGATTGTTGATTTCTTGGCAAGATTATGCTCAGTAGTTTGCCATTGCTTTCTGAGCAACCGGCTCACACACCCCTTAAGTTACCGACACAGAGAGAACCGCTACCAATTCTCGCTCACATCACGTTACTTACGAGAGTATATGGGATTACGGAGAAATTCGTGTAATCCATAGACCAGGGAGACGGCACTGGTGCCATACCAGCGGCAAATTGCTTCAGTTTCGGAAACTCAACATCAGCTAAGAAGCGGTAAAATTCAACAAGTTTTCCTTCTCTGTGCTTCTCTTTCAAAAAGTCATTTGCTTGCAAATCAGTGAGCTTCAACTGTAGTTCAACTGGAACATCATCAAGGTTACAATCAAACGGATTCTGGAACAGAAGAATGTCACTTTCAAGTCTGTCGAGATCTGAAAATCTATCCAAACAAATGCTTCTTCAAATAACTAATTATTTTTTTTTCGGAAAATCGAGTTTGACATCTTCGGCGATTATAGCGCAAAACTCTTCGAAACAATGAAAATGAGAAACGTTTTCTCCTTCCTTTTGTATTACAAACAATGACAGCTTTCTCTGAAATCCTTTTGATGATTCTGTAGAGATCACAGACGAGATTATCCTTTCCCTGAAGTTTCATATTCAGATAATTCGTGTTTGATGTGATGTCGAACAAAAATGACAACTTTGACAACCAAGTAGGAACTGGCAGCTGTGGATCAGCTCTATTGTTTTCAGTGAGGAAAGCATCTATTTCGTTTCGGAGCTTGTAAAAATGAAACAGGACTTGACCGCAGCTGAGCCACACTCACTGGTGTGTGATAAGGCAAGTCACAGAAGTCAGAATCAATTTCTTCAAGAAACGCCTTTAACTGACCGTGATTGAGTGCATATCCCCGAATGAAGTTCACAGCAAAATCGACACAAGTTATATCTAAGTCTTTCCCAACAGAGTGCTTGCTGATGTATGATGCAGTGTATAAACAGAGCGCACGGAATTTTGCAAATTTTCCAACTGAGTCCTGATCTGTACCATCAGACTCTTCCAGACTCCAGTCATGTTTTTTCCTCCATCAAAACTGATTCCACTGAAGGTTATACTTTTTGCACTTCAATTAAAATGCCTTTTCCTGTTGTTGTTCCATGCATGCTGCAAACGCCTCTTCCGTTATCTAAAAGTCCAAATTGACACCACAAATGAACACGAGAAGTTGTGACGTACTCGAGAGATCAGTAGACTCATACAGCGCCAGAGAAAGCGACAACACGTTCCTAGTGTTCTCGCGTATCTGTGGCACTATGTTCTCTCCAAATGTTTCTGTTCTTCGCACAATTGAATAGCCGTAAGGCAGATAGTTCCAAACAAACAATCGGCTTTCTCAGGACAGAAATAATTTGCTGCTTCCATAATACACTCTTTGATGAAGTTGCCATCAGTAAACTGTTTTCCTCGTTCTGCCATCTTATACACAGTGTTGTAGCTTGTAAGAGTGACAGATTCATTTTCAGCAAACGTTCTCGTGAAGAGATTTCTTTGAGTTTCAAAACCACGTTTCATGGACTCTTATTTCTCAGAGTGTAACTTTCCAGAAAAATTTTGAATACGTTGATGGATGTTTTGTTTCGTAGTGACACCGAAGATTGTACTCTTTCAATATGGCAACACTTTAGCTGCATATTACGCAACTGGTTTTCCGGTCCTTTGTTTCCACAAAGTCGTATTTTACTCCCCATTCTTCATTGAAAACGCGACACTCGGCGTCCACTATTCTTTTCTTAGTAGCCATTATGAAGGGTGAAGTACACGGGATCTGAAAATTAAAAAGACATTGAATTAGAAACATGATTAAAATCCTATTGACAAACAAGAAAAGCAGGCGACTAGGGGTCACTGGTGAAGCCACGGCTCACCATAGGTACATATAAAGTTTATAGGTACCTATGGTAATAGAATATATCTCATAGTAAGGTTTGCAAAATATATTAATAGGGCCGGCCTAAATAAACAGCCTGGAGCAGAGTTTTTCAACCGGGGTTCCGAGATTGGCAGCCAGGGGTTCCGCCGAAACAGACCGAAATCGCCTAACTGCAACATTTCTGCCCATCTGGTTTATTAAATAAAGTAGGGCAGACGTCTTGGATCATCGCACAGAGTTCCTTGAGCAACGTAAACATTTGCGCAAGGATCTGCTCCAGCAGAAAGATTGAAAAAGCTGGCCTAACGACCAGCTCGATTACCACCTTGAATGGTGAATTCTTCTGAGCTGTGGATATTTTCGTAATAACACGAGGATTCTATGGCATTTTTTTGCTATGTTTGCTACTTTATTGGTTCTATTCACACTTGTAGTTCACTTACATATCACTGTCTAACATAGAAATCCTTGTTACATATCTATAAAATGAATGACTGGCAAAAATATTTCTGGAGCATTGGACTTGTGTTGACAGCCGGACGTATCTGGAGGGGAGGGGGGGGGGGAGATATGTGTGTGTGTGTGTGTGTGAGTGTGTGTGTGTGTGTGTGTGTGTACTGCTCTTGAAAGCATGGTAATGTCAGAGCGTAGGCGGTGCTACAACAAGCCGGGGAAGGACTTGGTATGGTGCGAAATAATTAAACATTACAATAAACAAGAACATTGGGACGCAGAGGTGTTTCTAAGGCACCAGGACTGGGTTCTATACTGGCCAAGACCTATTGACGCGTCTTCGCCGAGCGTCCTGGGCAACAGGTCCCTTCGTGGTCATGGCTAAAGTCAGTAGGATCGTTGATTTCTCCGAAGTCGGAGAGTGTCTGCCTGTACGGCGAGGTACCACCTGTTTGCACATCAATAAGCCAGACATGGGACAACGGATACTCACGCAAACCTCAAGTCCTGTATGACGTCACACTGATGTTGGACAAGAGGACGTTTTCATCCGGCATACAGGACTTCGCGCTGAAGTTCACAGCCAGCGAACACAAGCAAGCAAGCAAGCAAGCACAAGAACACCTAGATACAATAATTTACAATTGAAAATTGTAAATTTAAGAAACATAGTAGCCAGGAAGTCTCCGCACGTGTGAATCAATTAATCAATCAGGTTCCGTCTCCACAATGAAGGTTGGCTACATTTGATCTCTAACACTGTCTCTCGCCTTGACTGTACATTATATCAGGCTGATGTTCGTCCATCTCTTGATGTTATCTTCCCACTTGTATCGTTGTCTACCTCTTGCTCACTTGCCCTCAGCCTTGCCCTCCAGGATGGTTTTTATAAGAGTATCATGTCTTTTAACGTGGCCGAAATATTCCACTTGCCTCCTCTTTATTTCCTTCATCAACTCTCTCTTCATTCCCAGTTGTTCTAGAACCTCTGCATTTGATTGTTTTTGTTTCCACGAAATACGACATATTCGTCTGTATATCCACATATCAAGGGCCTCTATGCGACATTCTAGTTTCTTGTTCAATGTTCAAGCTTCCGTGCCATACAGTAGTGTTGAATATACGTAGCATTTGACAGTTATCATTTTAAATGCGCTGTTAATTTCTCTTGATGTTAATACTGATTTTGTGTGGAGATCACCTATTATTCTAAACATAATATTGACATTTAAATTGTATCACAACGCCTCGAGTTCCATACGTTATATCCAGCATTTTCGAGTATCGTTGGCGGGCCGGATGAAATGACGTCCGGGGCCGATCCGACCTGAGGGCCGTAGTTTGGTGACCCCTGAGCTAGACGATGTCAAAGATGTATTGAAAAAAAAGCAAATGACACCTCACCAGGGTCCGATGGTGTTAGGTGTGCCCACATGATGGATATGAGTGATGGAGAACTTATGGAGATGGCTGCTTGCTTTAGCCTGACCATCAGGGTGACATCAGTACCCCAGGTTTTGGTGCATAGCTATTTAACACCATTTCCTCAACCAGGCAAAGATTATTCAAAGCTAAATGGATTAAGGATTATTACCCTACATAATACTTTTGTCAAGGTGCTGGAGAAGATCGTTGCTGTTAAGCTTCAGGAAAATTTAAAAACGGAAAAGCTCCCCCCCCCCCCCTTTTTCCCCGTAAGGTTTGGGAGGTTACCGGCCAGGGAAAGATACTTGGTCAAATGCAGCCACTTTTGCCTACGATGTTTATGAAGGGTTCCAAAACAGACAGGAGACGACGATGGCAGCACTCCATTTCGAGGACGCGTACAGCAGTCAGATATGATATTTTAATGTATGCTGTTATGAAGAAGAAAGTAAGTATTCCTTGGTTGGTGAATTGAATTGCAGCTGTTATGTATTCTGATAGCGTGGTTCTCCGGCTGGGTACGTGGACCTCTGAGCCATGAATCATAGCCCCCGGACAACCACAGGGGTCTGCAGTTTCCCCTGTGCTTTTCAATGTGTATACGAGCAAGATTGCCAGCCTCGAAGCTCCAGGGGCTGGAAGGATACTCACATTTGCAGATGATGTTCTTGCATACAGGCAGAGGAGGGACAGAAATCAAACAGCTCAGGAGATGCAGGCGACACTGTACAAAGTGATGGCGTCGTTTACTGAGATGAATGCCGTCATTAACCCAGAAAAAGCGTCTGTCTTGTGATGCTCTCTGAAGAATAGGATTGTCAAAGCTGACCTCCCAAGCCTCACAATAAATGATAGAGCTGTGAATAGAGACATGATGTGGGTATGAAATGTGATGAGGAAAGTAAACTGGCCACCACATTTCCTTGTGGACCGAGATGATCTCCGTGGTGTAGTGTTTAAACCGCTGGCCTCGCGCTCCGAAAGAAATGGGCTTGTTATGGGACACATTGATTCGGTTCATGGGTGTCATTTTCTGGGAATCTCCTGTGGGGTCGTAGTTTGTGTGCTCTGTGCGACGCTTTTGACAGTTCCCTCTGTGGAAAGGGATCCAGCCATCTGGGATAAAACCAGTTGCAATGAAATCATCCCTCTTACCTTCCAACCATATTCAATATGTCGTGGCCTAGATATTGTGAAGGCCTAACACTTCACACTCCGTCGGTAGTATATGCTGTGGGATGGTGAACCATGAGACCTGATCTGAGACTTCACTGATCATGTGGGATGGTGAACCATGACTGGCCAAGCATACCGGTATAGCACATGATGATAATGAGTCTATCTGTGTTTGTAATAATGCTTAATGTGATATTGAGAAATGAAATACTCCTCCAGCTCACAGAATTCAAGAGTTTGATTTGTACGCTAGAGGGGTGTTTCATTTCTGGGCCGATTCTGACAACAGAAGATCAGCTAAGAAACTTTGTATGTTTTTGTATCAGAGTCTGCTGTCTGTTTATTGTTTTGTATGCTGAGGAAGGCTTTCTAGCTGCAGCCTCCATACTGTCACTTGTGATTGTGTTCTGGTAAATCCGACCAGTTCTCCTTTTCATTGATTTACTCACTATGACTTTGCACAGAAAATAAAGTTGACTTCTGTCAGGCTAATACCAAAGATGAACAAATGTAATGTGAGACTAGGAATCTTGACCAAAAAACGACATAGGCCTACAAATAAAATCAGAATATTCAGTCCAAAAGATTACATTTTCAGATTTCTGTTGCCATCAACGAATTTTAAAAAAAAATTTATTCTTATTTTTTCCTTACTGTTACAGTAATGCAACGATTGCCCATAAAAGGCTAATGAACCTAGAAAATTATAAAAGACACAGATTTCTTTGGTCAAGTGATGAGGAGAGGCATTGAAGAACATCGTGATAACTGGAAAGATCAAGCGGAAGAGATGCAGATCTAGAGAAAGTCTGCTGGATGGACTGAGATGGTGGCATAGAGGAATATCAGCAGCAGAGTTGATCCAGAATACCAGTCTCCGAGATCTAGGAGAGACAAGGCCTATGCCAGCTGGCAGGGCACATGATGATGGAGATTTTGTTTTCTTTCATCATTGAAGAAGAATCTGGTTGAAACCTTCAATTATAATAGCATGTGTCATTGTCAGGCTTTCTAGTCACTTGTTCATTCATTTGACTTCGTACATTGTGTCTAATTGGCAATGAAGAGATTGGCAAAAGGAGGTGGAAGGCTATGTTATCCGGATGTCGTCTTCAGAAAAAAGCTGCTGCAGAACAAGGTTCAGAGACGAGCCACTACGTCATTAACTGCTTAGATGTGAGCAAGTAGTCAATTCCAGACGATTCTCTCTGCTAACATTTCTGCCATCAGACGATTCTCTCTGCTAACATTTCTGCCATCAGACGATTCTCTCTGCTAACATTTCTGCCATCAGACGATTCTCTCTGCTAACATTTCTGCCATCAGACGATTCTCTCTGCTAACATTTCTGCCATCAGACGATTCTCTCTGCTAACATTTCTGCCATCAGACGATTCTCTCTGCTAACATTTCTGCCATCAGACGATTCTCTCTGCCAACATTTCTGCCATCAGACGATTCTCTCTGCTAACATTTCTGCCATCAGACGATTCTCTCTGCTAACATTTCTGCCATCAGACGATTCTCTCTGCTAACATTTCTGCCATCAGACGATTCTCTCTGCCAACATTTCTGCCATTTATGAGAATATCCAAAAGAACCAAAAGGCAAAACTGTTGCAGAGAACATCTAGAAGAAACCCAAAACTGGTACTATGTTATTGCAAAGAACACCTAGAAAGAATTAGTTCATAAGAATTCTTTACAGAGAACAATCATAAATAACCAATAGATTAAACCCTATTGCATACAGCATTATACATAATACGTAAGTAAAATGCCGGTCTCCCTGGCCAAGTGATTAACAACGTTGTTCGTAATTCGTATATTCTCCTGTGAAAAACAATTACGCGACATTAAGCAGTCGATCGCACAGCGCAGGTAACTTACGGGGGTATGTGAGCAGGTCGTTCAGAAAGCAATGGCAAACTACTGAGCATAAATCTTGCCTAGTACATCAACAGCAGCTGAAAAATGCTGGTGTTGACTGAAACGTCATGTAAGGGATATGCAACATTTATTGCTCAGAACGTACATAAATAACCAATAGGTGAAACTCTATTGCAGACAGCAATATAAATAACCCGTAGGTAAAGTTTATTACAGAAAGCGTACATTAAAGGGGATTGTTTGAAGATAGCTTTCAGACTTTTAACGCGCTTTACAGTAGCTGTCATTTCAACCTGACACATATCTTACATGAGGCAACCAATGCAGTGAACCATCCATCCATCCATCACAGTGGCGTGCAAAGGGGGGTATCCAGCCTGGAGGGGGGCATCCGATTAGGGAGAGGGGACAGTGCAGTGGGAGGGGAGGAGGAATGAATTAGGGAAAGAACAATTTAGGGGCATCTAGTCAAGGTGTTGTCGCCGGACATCAAAGAACCTCTGCATGCCATTGATCCATCATGTGCCATGCCGATAAGCATGGGCGGTCACCAAAGTCGTCGATGGGGTTAGGTGTACCCACATGATGGATATGAGTGATGGAGATGGCTGCTTGCTTTAGCCTGACCATCAGGATGACATCAGTACCCCCAGGTTTGGGTGCATAGCTATTTAACACCATTTCCTCAAACAGGCAAATATCATTCAAAGCTAAATGGAGTTAGGATTATTACCGTACATAATATTTTTGTCAAGATGCTGGAGAAGATCGTTGCTGTTAAGCTTCAGGAAAATTTAGAAAGGGAAAAGCTCCCCCTCCCCCCTCTTTACCCGTAAGGTTTGGGAGGTTACCGGCCAGGAAAAGATACTTGGTCAAATGCAGCCACTTTTGCCTACGATGTTTATGAAGGGTTCCAAAACAGACAGGAGACGACGATGGCAGCACTCGATTTCGAGGACGCGTACAGCAGTCAGATATGATATTTTGATGTACGCTCTTATGAAGAAGAGAGTATTCCTTGGTTGGTTAATTAAATTGCAGCTGTTCTGTATTCTCATAGCGTGGATCTCCGGCTGGGTACATGGACCTCTGAGCCATGAATCATAGCCCCCGGACTACCACAGTAGTCAGCAGTTTCCCCTGTGCTTTTCAATGTGTATACGAGCAAGATTGAAATCCTCGAAGCTCCAGGGGCTGGAAGGATACTAACATTTGCAGATGATGTTCATGCATACAGGCAGCTGAGTGACAGAAATCAAACAGCTCAGGAGATGCAGTGGACACTGGACAAAGTAATGACGTCGTTTACGGAGATGAATGCCGTCATTAACCCAGAAAAAGCGTCTGTCTTGTGGTGCTCTCTGAAGAATAGGATTGTCAAAGCTGACCTCCCAAGCCTCACAATAAATGGTAGATCTGTGAATGGAGACATGTGGGTATGAAATGTGATGAGGAAAGTAAACTAGCCACCACATCTGCTTGTGGACCGAGATGATCTCCGTGGTGTAGTGGTTAAACCGCTGGCCTCGCGCTCCGAAGGAAATGGGCTTGGTATGGGACACAGTGATTCGGTTCATGGGTGTCATTTTCTGGGAGACTCCTGTGGGGCTGTAGTGTATGTGTGCTCTGTGCGACGCTTTTGACAGTTCCCACTGTGGAAAGGGATCAGCCATCTGGGATAAAACCAGTTGCAATAAAATCACCCCTCTTACCTTCCAACTATATTCAATATGTCGTGGACTAGAAATTGTGAAGGTCTAACACTTCACACTCCGTCGGTAGTATATGCTGTGGGACCATCTCCACTGTATACAGGCAGGCAGGCAGGCAGGCAGGCAGACAGACATATAGATAGGAAGGTAGGTAGGTAGTTAAATATGTAGGTCAATAGATAGATAGATAGGTGGGTAGGTAGATTGATAGGTTGGTAGGTAGATTGATAGATAGGTGGGTAGGTAGATTGATTGATAGATAGATAGATGGGTAGGTAGGTAGATAGATAGGTGGGTAGATAGATAGATAGAACAAACTTTATTTTCAAAGGGTTAAGAATTGGGCACGCAGGCCCGTCTAACATTCTGCCCTTCTATCACTCTCTTTCATAGATTATTTCATTCACACATCATTCAAGGCTAACAAAGAACAGCAACAATAATATAACAGATATGCATTATAAAGGCATGGGCAAAATGCAAACATCAAAACTACACGACACAGTAATATTAGATAATGGTCTGACACGTTATTAGTATTAGCCATGTGGAATATACTGGTATACAAAAAGGGGACTGGCTGTTATACTAGGGTTTTATTATTATTATTATCTCTATTATTAAGGGGGAAGTTAATCCGTATTGAGATAGTGTTCGAATAATATGCGATTATATGAATAGGGATTGGTGATGTCTTTGATTTATTGTGGAAGATTGTTCCACAGCTGAGCTGCAGAGTACGTTAAGCTTGTTTTGTATAAGTCAATCCTAGGCTTCGGAATGTGTAGTATATTTAAACGTTTACTGTGTCTAGCATTATATTTAAACAATGGCCAAAGGTAATTTGGGGCATTCCGATGCAGGATTTTGTGAATTAGTTTAGCTTTATTGAAAAGCAGGCGTTTGCGGAATGGTAGTAACTGAAGGCGTTTATACAGGCTAGGATTGTCAGATAAATGTTTGCTATAAATTAGACATTTATCTGACAATCCTAGCCTGTATACACGCCTTCAGTTACTACCATTCCGCAAACGCCTGCTTTTAGGTGGGTATATATTGATAGGTGGGTAGGTAGGTGGGTAGGTAGATTGATAGGTGTGTGGGCAGATAGATAGATAGGTGGGTAGGTAGATTGATAGGTGGGTAGGTAGATAGACAGATAGATAGGTGGATGGATGGGTTAATGGATGGATGGGTTAATGGATGGATGGATGGTTGGATAGGAATGTAGGTAGGTACATACGTAGACAGGTAGGTCATTGGCACCTTTCCGTCTTGACAGACGATAGTTTGGTACATTGTGCTTCAAAAAGGCTTAATAACTGTCATATGGCAATAACTACGATCCATGGCGGTGGCGAGTGTGGCTGGTAAGGCCAATTCATGCTGCAAACGTTTGCCCACAGTAGGTGCATGTGAAAACATGGTCATTTCCACCATTTTGCACCATCTTACGTCTCTGTCGCTTGTTTTCCCGGGAGCGAGTTGGAATCAACAAGCACATCTTCAAACTTATTATCTGTTGGGATTATTGACTGACTTCTGTCTACACTCCTCCCTTCTGTCTTCCCTTCCATATATCTATTTCTTTCACTCTCTCTGTTATTCTCTCAACACATACTCAGACAACAGTTCCTTTCAACAATAAATAAAAGATTTATTAAGAAAAACTATGTCTGGTGTATGTATGGACTGTGTATATGTAGTTGGTATTGTCTGCTAGTGTGAATGCAAGATAGGACGGTTGATCTCGTATGTGCATTAGTTCTTCTCGTCTTTTCTGTCAGCCAAAACACAGGACTGCACACACAGAAATGGAGTGATCTCACCATGAATGATCTCCTCCTGCTTGAGTCGGGAATTAATCCAATTCTTGAAGAAAACAATTGTTCAATGTCTTATCACCAGAAAATAATCCGATTTGGTAAGTCACTGAAGTTCATATATTTCCCGGTTTGGACGGTATTATAATCCACCTCTGAATACACACCGCCACTATCCGACATTGTCTGTTACTATGACTGTTCTACACCATGTCTATGGTTAACAAAGTTTAATGTTTCGGCACAGTGCAATTGCATGCAGTTTTAAGTATCCCTGCTTGCCACAGGTTAACGTCTTTTCCTTTTAAGGGTTTTAGTTGTATATTTGTTTGAGCAAACAGTGTTCTGTATTTGACGTTAAGTTATCACTTCTTCATATTAAAACATGTCTATGTTCTTGTTGTTTCTAAGTAGGTACTTTATTTGCTCAAGTGTAGTAACCTTCATCTCTTCTATGATTTCAATAGGAGATTTGAACCTGTGGAGAAGATAGGTAATCTGGTGATATGCGTCTGCTTCATATAATTTTCTTATGTGATAGTCCTTTTCTAGCCATACTGAAAAGCCTCCGAAAAACATACGGACATACGATTTCTGAGTGCACTAAAGTTTACACGACTAGATAAACGAATGCAATTTCACACATTAAGAACAAACACCTATATCCCTATGCCACTATTACTCTAATATTAGTGTTACCTTATATATATATCTATAGAATTAATGTAAGTCCCCGAATCGAAATTTATCCGCAGCCAAGCACTCTATCCCATTATAAGGGAGGATATTTCTATTAATTACAGGACACATAATTCTATCTTTCCGTCCAGTTTGGTATCACACTAAACAGAAACTCCATGTTCAGCTTTTTATATTGCGTGTCCCATTCTCCGTTGATTGTTTGATATCCATACATCAACAGTCGCATTTGCCGTTCCCGTAACATCAAACGTTCAGTGAAATCACGTATACGTCCGGGCGCTCCGTTCTCCGCTGTTGCGCTGGTCCTCTGTCCATCGCTCGTTTGCACTTCAAAGCATTCTCCGTTCATTTTCCCGTCGGCAGATCGTCCCGTTTCTCCGTGTCCGTCAGATCGTCAAGCAATGAACTTTACGAACACCTGTATCCTATTTTCATATCTGTGTCGGTCAATGCTCTTTTATTCGTCCTCCTCTCAGAATGAAGTACACGATTGTTAACCCTTCTCCTTCCTTGTATTTTAATATGTAAGTTATCAAGGAATCATTAAAATGCAGTTTTTTCTATGACAGTCTCTCACGCTGTGTGAGTGCTTTATCTGCAATCATTTTCTCTTTTGTCTTTATTCCATTTCTGATAGTTGCCCTCCATGCAACACGTTCAGCGGCGACGTGCTCCTATTGTGCATTATCAATGCCTGTATCAATCATGTCCCGCTTACACACATCTTTGTATCGTAGTAGAGGCCGACCCTGAGATCTCCTACCCGTCTGTAATTCACCAAAAAAGATGTCCTTTGGTATTCTACCATCATCCATCCTCCTAACGTGTCCTATCCATCTAAGTCTACGAAGACTGAGCATGGAATACACCGTCACACAACCTGATCTTTCCAATACTTCAGTATTTGTGATTTTGTCTTGCCACTTAATACCAAGTATTCTTCGCAGACACCGCATATGAAAGCTGTTTAAACGTTTCTCTTGGCGTGAGTAAGTTGTCCATGTTTCACTGCCATAAAGAAGAGTACTGAGGACACAGGCTTGGTAGACGAGGACTTTTGTTTTGGCAGTAAGCTTCCTGTTCTCCCAGACTCTTTTTGCTAACATGTTCATTGTTGTTGCTGCCTTGCCAATCCTGATGTTGATTTCCTGATCGAGGGATAATTTGCTACTTACCTCTGATCCTAGATATGTAAAATGGTCTACTATCTCCATTTCGGCGTCGTCAATAAAGATTGATGCTACACCATGTGCACCTTGTGACATAAGCTGTGTCTTATTTTTGCTAATTGTTAAACCAAATTCAGAACAAGCATTGGAGAATGCAGATAGTAGATGTTGTAATTCTTCCTCAGAGTGGGTCGTAATTGCAGCATCATCCGCAAAAAGCAACTCTCTGATTAGTACCCTGCTAATTTTGGTCTTGGCCTTCAATCTCTGAGCATTATAGAGGCCACCATCTGAGCGTGAGTGAATGTATATACCGTCATCCTGATCACGAAAGGCATATTTCAGTAGAAGTGAAAAGTATATCCCAAAGAGGGTGGGGGCTAGTACACAACCTTGCTTAACTCCACTCTTGATTTCAAACTCTTCTGAAGTTGAGCCATCAAACTTGATTATACCCTTCATGCCTGTGTGGAACGATTCCACAATGGACAGAAGAGTTGGTGGACAGCCAATCTTCTTTAGTGCTTTGAACAGACCCTCACGACTGACCAAATCGAATGCCTTTGTGAGGTCGATGAAGGCAATAAACAGTGGCTGATTTTGTTCCCGGCATTTTTCTTGCATCTGTCGCAATGAGAATATCATATCAATGGTAGACCGGTTCTGACGGAAGCCGCACTGTGATTCGGGGTAGACTTGATCTCCCAGGACTTGAAGTCTGCGCAGGACAATTCTGGCAAATATTTTCCCAACAATACACAGAAGTGAGATACCCCTATAGTTGTTGCAGTCGCTCCGATCTCCCTTGTTCTTGTACAGCGTTATGATGTTTGAATCTTTGAAATCCTGTGGGACTTGTCCTTCTCGCCAGCATAGCTCTATTAGCTGGTGGATCTGTCGAGCGAGGGTGTCTTGCCCACTCCTGATCACCTCTATTGGAATCTCATCCTTACCTGGAGCCTTGCCAGATGCAAGCTCATTTATAGCACACTTAACTTCTGTTATAGTGGGAAGTGTGTCCAGGTGGTCAAGAGTTGGCAGGGCCTCTATGGCGTTGAGGGATTCATCCGCCAGCTTTGTCTCACTTGAGTAAAGCTCTAAATAGTGCTCGACCCATCTATCCATCTGCTGTTTCTTATCAGTGATGATTTCTCCAGTCAAGGTTTTCAGCGGTGCACTTCTTTTGAGACAGGTAGGTAAGTAGTTAAATATTCAGACAACTAGGTCAGTATGCATGTAGGTATGAACACCATAGGACAGACAAGCAAATAAGCCGATTGGTAGGTATTACCAGTGAGTTGAAATTAACACCTTAAAAGTGTGATAGACATGACAATAACCATGCCATTGTCTTGTAACCTGTCAATATTGTTGTTAAGGATGTCTGGGCGAACACTGTGACATAACGACAGTTTAAAGATGGTCGCCCATCTTGTGACATTCACCAAAGGGGAACAGCATTTTGTTATCCGTGTTTTGGTTAGCTTTGGGGTGAAACCTATAGAAATTCATCGGAGAACCAATCTGGGCCATTATACATGGATACGCGTTAGATAGCTGGTGGATTGGTTTGCTGGTTGTGTGGTTGGTTGGCTCGTTCGTTCGTTCATTAGTTAGCTAGCTAGTTAGTTAGTTAGTTAGATAGATAGTTAGTTAGTTAGTTAATTAGTCAGTTAGTTAGGTAGGTAGTTAGTTAGTTAGGTAGGTAGGTAGGTAGTTAGTTAGCTAGCTATCTAGCTAGCTAGCTAGTTAGTTAGTTAGTCCCCATATCATCCCCATGGCACACGGAACTATCAATCACAAAGAGAACTGGTTACTCGCATCAGAAGAAGACATTCCACATTTTTGGGGCATGCGGTGAGAAGGGGAAAGCTGGAGTATGTCGTCACAACAAGAAGGCTGGAGGGGAAGAGAGGCAGGGGGAGACAGAGAGAAAATGCCGAACAGTTTGAGATCGTGGCAATGAGGAAAGTCGGTATCAGAAATGATTGGAAGCATGAGAGACAGAAGAATGTGGACAGACATGATCACCAACGCCACACATCAGGGACCATAAGAAAAACAAACTTGTTCATTGGAAATCGTGTATGTACAACCTGTTGCCATCTGTTGTAGTTTGAGGCACACTTAAAGTGTTTAAAAAGTTGGTGTCTCTGGCATCGCATTATGTCTTTCAGCTTTTGCATTGCCTAATGTGTCCTCTAACTTCTACGCAGTTAGAGAAAAAAAAGTAAGAAGTTAGAGAAATAAAGCAATACCATGGCTCGAGACACAGACATTCACTAGGGCTTGTTTCCTTAGCGACTCAATGAACATGATCAAGAGGATAGAGGAGGGGTCGACCCGAAGAGAATGGTTGCTGCCTCTGGAGCGGTCTCGGCTGACAAAGATTAGTTTCATCTTCGTGCCAGGGCATGCGGGAGTACAAGGAAATGAGCGGGCTGACAAGCTCGCAGGTGAGGCTACTGTGGAGGGCGGACGCGCCATGGACCAGGCCGACATTCTGAATGCTCTACGAGAAGTAAGACTTTTGCGAGAACCAAGTGATGACTGTGAATCTACAACAATGGCCAGACTGTGAGAGCAGCAAATTAAAAGAAGGTCGGCCAAACAAGAACACTACGCAGGAAGCCAAAGAAGATTGATAAACCAACACAGAACTGGCGTCGTTAGCCGCTACACGCTGCGGGATTTGCTGAGGAGGGGATCCGAGCACTTATGGAATGAATGGTTCGATGTGCAACGAGGATGATCTGTCGACTAACTAACTAACTAGAGAAAAAAAAATACATAATTCTGTTCAGTGAAAAGTTTGTGACATTCCTTCTTTCTGGAACATCCGCAATCATACAATATATTAAGTACATTATAGGGTGTGGCGGGCACTTACGGCCATACCACTTCCCCTTCAAGATAAATTGTCAAGTTACAGACGGTATTCAATAAATGTAAACATTATTATTTCAACTACAGAGAACTTGATGTAAGCTCGTTAATATTTGTACAATACGTTACAAGTAGACGTGCAGCATTCTATAAGTTTTACTTATATTCAAAGAGTTTTATCTAGATTCTAATCGCACAGTTTAAGAAATTAAAGTATTTCTAACTATAAAATGATGCTTTGAAAATGAAATATTTAGGCTCTATAGAAGCAAACATCTGTAAAAGAAAGTGTTGCCTCCCTTGGACTAAATCGCATCGTTGTTAGTGCGCTTGCCTACCAAGATAGCGGTCTGGTTTCAGTATCGATCAGGACAATTCTGGGGCTGATCCAGCCTAATTAAAATAAATACTAACATTATTTAGAATTATCTGGAAATTATGTGGGAGGTGAGTTGAGTTGATCTCTAAAGGACAGACTTCTATTAAAAGTGATTCCCAGGTACTGCAGTCTGCTTTCTCTAATCATATTTCTACCATTTATCGAGAGGCTTGGGAGAGCTTTAACAGTGTTCAGTGAGCACCACAAGACCTTTATTGGTCTGAGCTGAAACTTAATAAATCTATATGCCGTGGTTGATTCTTTTGTTACAAAGAAACGGCGGGACTAGCTTATGGAGCTGGAGGATATCCCAGGCAGTAGGCTGCTCAATGTACGATGTTAGTTAGTCGACAGATCATCCTCATTGCACATCGAACCATTCAGTCCATAAGTGCTCGGATCCCCTCCTCAGCAAATCCCGCAGCGTGTAGCGGCTAACGACACCAGTTCTGTGTTGGTTTATCAGTCTTCTTTTTCTTCCTGCGTAGTGTTCTTGTTTGGCCACCCCTCTTTTAATTTGCAGTTCTCGCAGTCTGGCCATGGTTGTATATTCACATTCATCACTTGGTTCTCGCAAAAGTCTTACTTCTCGTAGAGAATTCAGAATGTCAGCCTGGTCCATGGCGCGTCCGACCTCCACAATAGCCTTACCTGCGAGCTTGTCAGCCCGCTCATTCCCTTGTACTCCCGCATGCCCTGGCACGAAGATGAAACTAATATTTGCCAGCCGAGACCGCTCCAGAGACAGCAACCATTCTCTTCGGATCCACCCCATCTCTATCCTCTTGAGCATGCACATTGAGTCGCTAAGGAAACATGCCCTAGTGATTGTCTGTGTCTCGAGCCATGTTATTGCTTTACTTACTGCCATGACTTCCATAGTCAGGATACTTGTGGTCTCAGCAAAAGCACCAGTCCTCTTTCACAATTCTCCCTCCGACCTGAGCCGTAAAGGCGCATGAGCTTCTCACATGCCGGACGAACGACCCATCTGTGTAAATGACAGCATCATCGTGTAGCGAATTCTCGGATATTAACGCTTGTACTTCCGGCTCCACAGCAGCCGGGTTTTCTTGTCTGCATTTTCTGTCTAGTTGGATGCAAACTTAAAAGGATGTGCAGAAATCTGTTGGCACTTGTACCAACTCCTCGCCAGGTTCTAAGTCTTCAAGTGAACACACATGTTGAAGAATGTCTTCGGCTTGACTCATCCACGACCGTCCTCTTTATAACCTGCTGCCCTTCACCTTCATAATTTCACTATGCAGTGGATGTTGTGTGTTTGCGTTAACTCTGAGGTAGGCGCATGCTCTGCAAACTTGTATTCTGTCTTCAATGGTTGGAAAATCAAGAAGGTAGCGCATCGCCCTGCATATACGATGTGGCGACTTGAATGTACGAAACAGAGACTGGGACAATACCGGGGAAAACCGACAGGGAAATGCCCTTGCAGAAGCCATGGTGGATTCAGAATTAGTCTGCATAAACGATTGGAGGCCAACTAGAATGGGGATGAGACCTGGTGATGTAGAGACGACTATTGACCTGACATTTGTTACCCAGTCGGCAGTATTGAATGTTAATTGGACTATCCTGTGTGATCATGGGAGTGACCATCTACCCTGTTCACTATTGATTTCTAAGCCCAACAAGACCAACGCTGTTAGAGCACCTCAGCCCTTTAAATATGAGAGAGAATACACCCTTATGGGTTGTCTCAGATAGAGGGCATGCAGTGTCACTAGCAAACCTACTTATGTGCAGCCTCCTTGGTGGACATCTGAGGTAGAACGTGCATGGAAATCCAAGAGAGCAGCAGTTAAACAGTTACAAAAAGTGCGGCGGACACCCCGAAGCTCACAAGAGGAAATGGAGAAAGCTTAGCAAGAAAAGAAAGCCAAGGTGGAGAAATTCAAGCGCTGTGCAACAGAGCCCATAAGAACGAAAAAGGAACACTTTATGAATGAGATTAGAGGAAATAAAACACGGAAATTTCTGCAAATTGCATAAACAGATGAAAAGGAAAGATCGTCCTGCCACAGTGGGTACAATATACAGAGATAGCGGTTCACGTTTGACAATGGACAAAGAGAAAGGGGAAGCTTTCCTGCAGAGATTTAGCACTGAAAATCAGAACGATGGAGACATCATAGGCTAAGTTAGAAATCTAGCTGGTACCATTAAAGATACCTACCGTGAGGATATCATTCAGCTAGACCAGGGGTCACCAAACTTTTTTCTCGGCGGGCCGGATAACTGAACAAAATTAGGATCGCGGGCCGTATACTCATTCTGTACAATACTTGCGCTGGACTCCGTGGCGAAGGGCTTACAAACGTGGTAATCCCGTACGCTTTCGAAACACCTATGCACGCGATTTGGCAGCAGAACGCATTGCGCTGACTTTTTACGCTATGGTATGGGTGCGGGTCGTTCGAAAAGCAATGGCAAACTACTGAACGTAAACTTGCCAAGACGTCAACAGCAGCAAAAAATGCTGGTGGTCACTGCAAACGTCCTGTAAAGGATATGCAACTAACGTTAACAACAATTGCAAGCCAGAATGAACGCTCTGGGAAAAAAAGACGAATAACTAAGTTAATCATGGGTGAATGGCGTGCAATGCATACAAAATAACAAAGGCAACCAACATATTTATTTACTACAAAAGGTTATCAAAGAAGGCGACATTAGCAACAAAGATAGTTACATCAGACCTAGTGTGCACATATCGGAATCTCACAAACTAAGCAGCAAAAAAGGTTAGTGAGATTTGTGAAGCTGATATTTGGCTTTCAAGATTTCATCCATGTTTGGTTTGGAATTGCAGCATCCAATCTAGAGAATTGCTTTCAATTGTTCATCAGTCAATCTAGTTCGATGTATTGATTTCACATATTTCATTTTTGAAAATGTTTCCTGATAGACATAAGTCGTTCCAATCACTGATACCATGTCTTTTTTTTTTTTTTTTTTTTTTTTGATATCCTTTACAGGGCATCGCTGTCAACATCAGCATCTTTCAGCTGATTGTTGATTTCTTGGCAAGATTATGCTCAGTAGTTTGCCATTGCTTTCTGAGCAACCGGCTCACACACCCCTTAAGTTACCGACACAGAGAGAACCGCTACCAATTCTCGCTCACATCACGTTACTTACGAGAGTATATGGGATTACGGAGAAATTCGTGTAATCCATAGACCAGGGAGACGGCACTGGTGCCATACCAGCGGCAAATTGCTTCAGTTTCGGAAACTCAACATCAGCTAAGAAGCGGTAAAATTCAACAAGTTTTCCTTCTCTGTGCTTCTCTTTCAAAAAGTCATTTGCTTGCAAATCAGTGAGCTTCAACTGTAGTTCAACTGGAACATCATCAAGGTTACAATCAAACGGATTCTGGAACAGAAGAATGTCACTTTCAAGTCTGTCGAGATCTGAAAATCTATCCAAACAAATGCTTCTTCAAATAACTAATTATTTTTTTTTCGGAAAATCGAGTTTGACATCTTCGGCGATTATAGCGCAAAACTCTTTGAAACAATGAAAATGAGAAACGTTTTCTCCTTCCTTTTGTATTACAAACAATGACAGCTTTCTCTGAAATCCTTTTGATGATTCTGTAGAGATCACAGACGAGATTATCCTTTCCCTGAAGTTTCATATTCAGATAATTCGTGTTTGATGTGATGTCGAACAAAAATGACAACTTTGACAACCAAGTAGGAACTGGCAGCTGTGGATCAGCTCTATTGTTTTCAGTGAGGAAAGCATCTATTTCGTTTCGGAGCTTGTAAAAATGAAACAGGACTTGACCGCAGCTGAGCCACACTCACTGGTGTGTGATAAGGCAAGTCACAGAAGTCAGAATCAATTTCTTCAAGAAACGCCTTTAACTGACCGTGATTGAGTGCATATCCCCGAATGAAGTTCACAGCAAAATCGACACAAGTTATATCTAAGTCTTTCCCAACAGAGTGCTTGCTGATGTATGATGCAGTGTATAAACAGAGCGCACGGAATTTTGCAAATTTTCCAACTGAGTCCTGATCTGTACCATCAGACTCTTCCAGACTCCAGTCATGTTTTTTCCTCCATCAAAACTGATTCCACTGAAGGTTATACTTTTTGCACTTCAATTAAAATGCCTTTTCCTGTTGTTGTTCCATGCATGCTGCAAACGCCTCTTCCGTTATCTAAAAGTCCAAATTGACACCACAAATGAACACGAGAAGTTGTGACGTACTCGAGAGATCAGTAGACTCATACAGCGCCAGAGAAAGCGACAACACGTTCCTAGTGTTCTCGCGTATCTGTGGCACTATGTTCTCTCCAAATGTTTCTGTTCTTCGCACAATTGAATAGCCGTAAGGCAGATAGTTCCAAACAAACAATCGGCTTTCCCAGGACAGAAATAATTTGCTGCTTCCATAATACACTCTTTGATGAAGTTGCCATCAGTAAACTGTTTTCCTCGTTCTGCCATCTTATACACAGTGTTGTAGCTTGTAAGAGTGACAGATTCATTTTCAGCAAACGTTCTCGTGAAGAGATTTCTTTGAGTTTCAAAACCACGTTTCATGGACTCTTATTTCTCAGAGTGTAACTTTCCAGAAAAATTTTGAATACGTTGATGGATGTTTTGTTTCGTAGTGACACCGAAGATTGTACTCTTTCAATATGGCAACACTTTAGCTGCATATTACGCAACTGGTTTTCCGGTCCTTTGTTTCCACAAAGTCGTATTTTACTCCCCATTCTTCATTGAAAACGCGACACTCGGCGTCCACTATTCTTTTCTTAGTAGCCATTATGAAGGGTGAAGTACACGGGATCTGAAAATTAAAAAGACATTGAATTAGAAACATGATTAAAATCCTATTGACAAACAAGAAAAGCAGGCGACTAGGGGTCACTGGTGAAGCCACGGCGCACCATAGGTACATATAAAGTTTATAGGTACCTATGGTAATAGAATATATCTCATAGTAAGGTTTGCAAAATATATTAATAGGGCCGGCCTAAATAAACAGCCTGGATCAGAGTTTTTCAACCGGGGTTCCGAGATTGGCAGCCAGGGGTTCCGCCGAAACAGACCGAAATCGCCTAACTGCAACATTTCTGCCCATCTGGTTTATTAAATAAAGTAGGGCAGACGTCTTGGATCATCGCACAGAGTTCCTTGAGCAACGTAAACATTTGCGCAAGGATCTGCTCCAGCAGAAAGATTGAAAAAGCTGGCCTAACGACCAGCTCGATTACCACCTTGAATGGTGAATTCTTCTGAGCTGTGGATATTTTCGTAATAACACGAGGATTCTATGGCATTTTTTTGCTATGTTTGCTACTTTATTGGTTCTATTCACACTTGTAGTTCACTTACATATCACTGTCTAACATAGAAATCCTTGTTACATATCTATAAAATGAATGACTGGCAAAAATATTTCTGGAGCATTGGACTTGTGTTGACAGCCGGACGTATCTGGAGGGGAGGGGGGGGGGAGATATGTGTGTGTGTGTGTGTGTGAGTGTGTGTGTGTGTGTGTGTGTGTACTGCTCTTGAAAGCATGGTAATGTCAGAGCGTAGGCGGTGCTACAACAAGCCGGGGAAGGACTTGGTATGGTGCGAAATAATTAAACATTACAATAAACAAGAACATTGGGACACAGAGATGTTTCTAAGGCACCAGGACTGGGTTCTATACTGGCCAAGACCTATTGACGCGTCTTCGCCGAGCGTCCTGGGCAACAGGTCCCTTCGTGGTCATGGCTAAAGTCAGTAGGATCGTTGATTTCTCCGAAGTCGGAGAGTGTCTGCCTGTACGGCGAGGTACCACCTGTCTGCACATCAATAAGCCAGACATGGGACAACGGATACTCACGCAAACCTCAAGTCCTGTATGACGTCACACTGATGTTGGACAAGAGGACGTTTTCATCCGGCATACAGGACTTCGCGCTGAAGTTCACAGCCAGCGAACACAAGCAAGCAAGCAAGCAAGCACAAGAACACCTAGATACAATAATTTACAATTGAAAATTGTAAATTTAAGAAACATAGTAGCCAGGAAGTCTCCGCACGTGTGAATCAATTAATCAATCAGGTTCCGTCTCCACAATGAAGGTTGGCTACATTTGATCTCTAACACTGTCTCTCGCCTTGACTGTACATTATATCAGGCTGATGTTCGTCCATCTCTTGATGTTATCTTCCCACTTGTATCGTTGTCTACCTCTTGCTCACTTGCCCTCAGCCTTGCCCTCCAGGATGGTTTTTATAAGAGTATCATGTCTTTTAACGTGGCCGAAATATTCCACTTGCCTCCTCTTTATTTCCTTCATCAACTCTCTCTTCATTCCCAGTTGTTCTAGAACCTCTGCATTTGATTGTTTTTGTTTCCACGAAATACGACATATTCGTCTGTATATCCACATATCAAGGGCCTCTATGCGACATTCTAGTTTCTTGTTCAATGTTCAAGCTTCCGTGCCATACAGTAGTGTTGAATATACGTAGCATTTGACAGTTATCATTTTAAATGCGCTGTTAATTTCTCTTGATGTTAATACTGATTTTGTGTGGAGATCACCTATTATTCTAAACATAATATTGACATTTAAATTGTATCACAACGCCTCGAGTTCCATACGTTATATCCAGCATTTTCGAGTATCGTTGGCGGGCCGGATGAAATGACGTCCGGGGCCGATCCGACCTGAGGGCCGTAGTTTGGTGACCCCTGAGCTAGACGATGTCAAAGATGTATTGAAGAAAAAGCAAATGACACCTCACCAGGGTCCGATGGTGTTAGGTGTGCCCACATGATAGATATGAGTGATGGAGAACTTATGGAGATGGCTGCTTGCTTTAGCCTGACCATCAGGGTGACATCAGTACCCCAGGTTTTGGTGCATAGCTATTTAACACCATTTCCTCAACCAGGCAAAGATTATTCAAAGCTAAATGGATTAAGGATTATTACCCTACATAATACTTTTGTCAAGGTGCTGGAGAAGATCGTTGCTGTTAAGCTTCAGGAAAATTTAAAAACGGAAAAGCTCCCCCCCCCCCCCCCTTTTTCCCCGTAAGGTTTGGGAGGTTACCGGCCAGGGAAAGATACTTGGTCAAATGCAGCCACTTTTGCCTACGATGTTTATGAAGGGTTCCAAAACAGACAGGAGACGACGATGGCAGCACTCCATTTCGAGGACGCGTACAGCAGTCAGATATGATATTTTAATGTATGCTGTTATGAAGAAGAAAGTAAGTATTCCTTGGTTGGTGAATTGAATTGCAGCTGTTATGTATTCTGATAGCGTGGTTCTCCGGCTGGGTACGTGGACCTCTGAGCCATGAATCATAGCCCCCGGACAACCACAGGGGTCTGCAGTTTCCCCTGTGCTTTTCAATGTGTATACGAGCAAGATTGCCAGCCTCGAAGCTCCAGGGGCTGGAAGGATACTCACATTTGCAGATGGTGTTCTTGCATACAGGCAGAGGAGGGACAGAAATCAAACAGCTCAGGAGATGCAGGCGACACTGTACAAAGTGATGGCGTCGTTTACTGAGATGAATGCCGTCATTAACCCAGAAAAAGCGTCTGTCTTGTGATGCTCTCTGAAGAATAGGATTGTCAAAGCTGACCTCCCAAGCCTCACAATAAATGATAGAGCTGTGAATAGAGACATGATGTGGGTATGAAATGTGATGAGGAAAGTAAACTGGCCACCACATTTCCTTGTGGACCGAGATGATCTCCGTGGTGTAGTGTTTAAACCGCTGGCCTCGCGCTCCGAAAGAAATGGGCTTATTATGGGACACATTGATTCGGTTCATGGGTGTCATTTTCTGGGAATCTCCTGTGGGGTCGTAGTTTGTGTGCTCTGTGCGACGCTTTTGACAGTTCCCTCTGTGGAAAGGGATCCAGCCATCTGGGATAAAACCAGTTGCAATGAAATCATCCCTCTTACCTTCCAACCATATTCAATATGTCGTGGCCTAGATATTGTGAAGGCCTAACACTTCACACTCCGTCGGTAGTATATGCTGTGGGATGGTGAACCATGAGACCTGATCTGAGACTTCACTGATCATGTGGGATGGTGAACCATGACTGGCCAAGCATACCGGTATAGCACATGATGATAATGAGTCTATCTGTGTTTGTAATAATGCTTAATGTGATATTGAGAAATGAAATACTCCTCCAGCTCACAGAATTCAAGAGTTTGATTTGTACGCTAGAGGGGTGTTTCATTTCTGGGCCGATTCTGACAACAGAAGATCAGCTAAGAAACTTTGTATGTTTTTGTATCAGAGTCTGCTGTCTGTTTATTGTTTTGTATGCTGAGGAAGGCTTTCTAGCTGCAGCCTCCATACTGTCACTTGTGATTGTGTTCTGGTAAATCCGACCAGTTCTCCTTTTCATTGATTTACTCACTATGACTTTGCACAGAAAATAAAGTTGACTTCTGTCAGGCTAATACCAAAGATGAACAAATGTAATGTGAGACTAGGAATCTTGACCAAAAAACGACATAGGCCTACAAATAAAATCAGAATATTCAGTCCAAAAGATTACATTTTCAGATTTCTGTTGCCATCAACGAATTTTAAAAAAAAATTTATTCTTATTTTTTCCTTACTGTTACAGTAATGCAACGATTGCCCATAAAAGGCTAATGAACCTAGAAAATTATAAAAGACACAGATTTCTTTGGTCAAGTGATGAGGAGAGGCATTGAAGAACATCGTGATAACTGGAAAGATCAAGCGGAAGAGATGCAGATCTAGAGAAAGTCTGCTGGATGGACTGAGATGGTGGCATAGAGGAATATCAGCAGCAGAGTTGATCCAGAATACCAGTCTCCGAGATCTAGGAGAGACAAGGCCTATGCCAGCTGGCAGGGCACATGATGATGGAGATTTTGTTTTCTTTCATCATTGAAGAAGAATCTGGTTGAAACCTTCAATTATAATAGCATGTGTCATTGTCAGGCTTTCTAGTCACTTGTTCATTCATTTGACTTCGTACATTGTGTCTAATTGGCAATGAAGAGATTGGCAAAAGGAGGTGGAAGGCTATGTTATCCGGATGTCGTCTTCAGAAAAAAGCTGCTGCAGAACAAGGTTCAGAGACGAGCCACTACGTCATTAACTACTTAGATGTGAGCAAGTAGTCAATTCCAGACGATTCTCTCTGCTAACATTTCTGCCATCAGACGATTCTCTCTGCTAACATTTCTGCCATCAGACGATTCTCTCTGCTAACATTTCTGCCATCAGACGATTCTCTCTGCTAACATTTCTGCCATCAGACGATTCTCTCTGCTAACATTTCTGCCATTTATGAGAATATCCAAAAGAACCAAAAGGCAAAACTGTTGCAAAGAACACCTAGAAAGAATTAGTTCATAAGAATTCTTTACAGAGAACAACCATAAATAACCAATAGATTAAACCCTATTGCATACAGCATTATACATAATACGTAAGTAAAATGCCGGCCTCCCTGGCCAAGTGATTAACAACGTTGTTCGTAATTCGTATATTCTCCTGTGAAAAACAATTACGCGACATTTAGCAGTCGATCGCACAGCGCAGGTAACTTACGTGGGTATGTGAGCAGGTCGTTCAGAAAGCAATGGCAAACTACTGAGCATAAATCTTGCCTAGTACATCAACAGCAGCTGAAAAATGCTGGTGTTGACTGCTACATCCTGTAAGGGATATGCAACATTTATTGTTGAGAACGTACATAAATAACCAATAGGTGAAACTCAATTGCAGACAGCAATATAACTAACCCGTAGGTAAAGTTTATTACAGGAAGCGTACATTAAAGGGGATTGTTTGAAGATAGCTTTCAGATTCTTAACGCGCTTTACAGTAGCTGTCTCTTCAACCTGACACATATCTTACATAAGGCAACCAATGCAGTGAACCATCCATCCATCACAGTGGCGTGCGACGGTCCCGGGCATCCAGCCTGGATGGGGGGCATCCGATTAGGGAGAGGGGGCAGCACAGTGCAGTGGGAGGGGAGGAGGAATGAATTAGGGAAAGAACAATTTAGGGGCATCTAGTCAAGGGGTTGTCCCCGGACATCAAAGAACCTCTGCATGCCATTGATCCATCATGTGCCATGCCGATAAGCATGGGCGGTCACCAAAGTTGTCGATGGGGTTAGGTGTGCCCACATGATGGATATGAGTGATGGAGATGGCTGCTTGCTTTAGCCTGACCATCAGGGTGACATCAGTACACCCGGGTTTGGGTGCATAGCTATTTAACACCATTTCCTAAACCAGGCAAAGATCAACCAAGGCTAAATATATTTAGGATTATTACCCTACATAATACTTTTGACAAGGTGCTGGAGAAGATCGTTGCTGTTAAGCTTCAGGAAAATTTAGAGGGAAAAGCTCCCCCCTTTCCCCGTAAGGTTTGGGAGGTTCCAAAACAAACAGGAGACGACGGTGGCAGCACTCGATTTCGAGGACGCGTACAGCAGTCAGATATGATATTTTGATGTACGCTCTTATGAAGAAGAGAGTATTCCTTGGTTGGTGAATTGAATTGCAGCTGTTATGTAATCTCATAGCGTGGTTCTCCGGCTGGGTACATGGACCTCTGAGCCATGAATCATAGCCCCGGGACTACCACAGCTGTCAGCAGTTTCCCCTGTGCTTTTCAATGTGTATACGAGCAAGATTGAAATCCTCGAAGCTCCAGGGGCTGGAAGGATACTAACATTTGCAGATGATGTTCTTGCTTACAGGCAGGGGAGGGACAGAAATCAAACAACTCAGGAGATGCAGGCGACACTTGACAAAGTGATGGCGTGGTGTACAGAGATGAATGCCCAGAAAAAGCGTCTGTCTTGTGGTGCTCTCTGGAGAATAGAATTGTCAAAGCTGACCTCCCAAGCCTCACAATAAATGTCAGAGCTGTGAATAGAGACATTATGTGGGTATTAAATGTGATGAGGAAAGTAAACTAGCCACCACATCTGCTTGTGGACCGAGATGATCTCCGTGGTGTAGTGGTTAAACCGCTGGCCTCGCGCTCCGAAGGAAATGGGCTTGGTATGGGACACAGTGATTCGGTTCATGGGTGTCATTTTCTGGGAGACTCCTGTGGGGCTGTAGTGTATGTGTGCTCTGTGCGACGCTTTTGACAGTTCCCACTGTGGAAAGGGATCAGCCATCTGGGATAAAACCAGTTGCAATAAAATCACCCCTCTTACCTTCCAACCATATTCAATATGTCGTGGACTAGAAATTGTGAAGGTCTAACACTTCACACTCCGTCGGTAGTATATGCTGTGGGACCATCTCCACTGTATACAGGCAGGCAGGCAGACAGACATATAGATAGGAAGGTAGGTAGGTAGTTAAATATGTAGGTCAATAGATAGATAGATAGGTGGGTAGGTAGATTGATAGGTTGGTAGGTAGATTGATAGATAGGTGGGTAGGTAGATTGATTGATAGATAGATAGATGGGTAGGTAGGTAGATAGATAGGTGGGTAGATAGATAGATAGAACAAACTTTATTTTCAAAGGGTTAAGAATTGGGCACGCAGGCCCGTCTAACATTCTGCCCTTCTATCACTCTCTTTCATAGATTATTTCATTCACACATCATTCAAGGCTAACAAAGAACAGCAACAATAATATAACAGATATGCATTATAAAGGCATGGGCAAAATGCAAACATCAAAACTACACGACACAGTAATATTAGATAATGGTCTGACACGTTATTAGTATTAGCCATGTGGAATATACTGGCCTACAAAAAGGGGACTGGCTGTTATACTAGGGTTTTATTATTATTATTATCTCTATTATTAAGGGGGAAGTTAATCCGTATTGAGATAGTGTTCGAATAATATGCGATTATATGAATAGGGATTGGTGATGTCTTTGATTTATTGTGGAAGATTGTTCCACAGCTGAGCTGCAGAGTACGTTAAGCTTGTTTTGTATAAGTCAATCCTAGGCTTCGGAATGTGTAGTATATTTAAACGTTTACTGTGTCTAGCATTATATTTAAACAATGGCCAAAGGTAATTTGGGGCATTCCGATGCAGGATTTTGTGAATTAGTTTAGCTTTATTGAAAAGCAGGCGTTTGCGGAATGGTAGTAACTGAAGGTGTTTATACAGGCTAGGATTGTCAGATAAATGTTTGCTATAAATTAGACATTTATATATTATATATGCTGTGGGACCATCTCCACTGTATATAGGCAGACAGAAGGGTAGGTAGGTAGGTAGTTAAATATGTAGGTAGAAAGATAGATAGATGGATGGATGGATAGCTAGATAGATAGATAGGTAGGTAGGTAGGGAGATAAACAGATAGAAAGATAGGTGGATGGATAGGAATGTAGGTAGGTACATACGTAAACAGGTTTAACCAGTTAAGCAGATATATCTCCAGATATACAGATAACAGATATCTCCAGATAACTCATACAGGTTAAGCAGTTAAATATTCAGACAACTAGGTAAGTATGCATGTAGGTATGTGTTGTTGTTTGTCCATCAAGAATGATGATGACCATTCATTTCATCCAGTGGGGTTGAAAGTATGGAGCCGTGGATTCTAAGATGGCTGATAAGGCCTATTTTGGCTCGAAATGTTCTTTGACAATGTGGGAAAAGAATGCTTGACGTTTCTGGAGGAGGATTTCCTGCAGTGGTTTTTCTGTCCTGCCTTTTCTTCACAGCTCTTGCAGTTCTGGTTGCCTCACATATGACTGCACCCTTGCGTAATGATGCACGCCATGAATTTCGGTCTCTGGCTGCAGCCTCCCAGGTGTCATGATGAATTTCAAAAGCATTCAGTGAGATTTTCAGTGTCTTTAAAGCGTTTCCTCTGGCCACCTTGGCAGCGTTTACCACAACGCAGTTCGCTGTAAACAATTCGTTTAGGGAGCCTGTGATCTGGCATGCGAGTCAAGTGACCAGCCCAGCGAATATGATTCTTCATCAGTAGAGTGTGGATACTGGGCATGGACGCTCTTTCTAGGACTTCAGTGTCTGGAATCTTGTCTTGCCATTTAATCTTCAGTAGCTTCCTTAGGCAGACTGTGTGGAAGTGGTTTAAATTCCTAGTGTGTCGCTGATAAACAGTCCAGGTTTCACAAGCATATAGCAGTGTGGATAATACAACTGCTTTGTAGACTTTTAGCTTTGTTTGCAGGCTTATTCCAGTTCTGTCCCATACATTCTTGTCCAGTCTGCCAAAGGCCGCACTGGCCTTGGAGATTCTTGCATTAACTTCGTCATCAATTGTGACAGCTTGTGGCACAGTGCTGCCAAGATAGGTGAATTGGTCCACAACACTTAGTCTATGATCATTCACTTTGATATTCGGCACAGTGTGATTATTCCCTGGAGCTGGCTGGTACATAACTACAGTCTTCTCCAAGTTGATATTGAGCCCAAAGTTGGCACAGGCATGTGAGAAAGCTGAAACATTATGTTGCATGTCCGCCTCTGAGTTGGCGTATAGAGCGCAATCATCAGCAAACAGGAGCTCTCTGACGGTGTCACTGTTAATTTTGGTTCTAGCTTTCAGCCTTCTGAGATTGAATAACTTTCCAATCCATACGGTAGTTGATGTTTATTCCAATGTCATCGTTCTCGAAGGCATTCATCAACATGGCTGAAAACATGAGGCTGAACAGTGTTGGTGCCAGGACACATCCTTGCTTCACTCCATTGGTGACTGGAAAGGGTTCAGACAGTTGACCATTTTCCTGTACTCTTGCCTGCATGCCATCATGAAATAGCCGCACTATTTTGGACAAACTTTCGTGGACAGCCATATTTTGCCATAATCTTCCACAGTCCTTCTGTAGGTATGAACACCATAGGACAGACAAGCAAATAAACAGATTGTTAGGTATTACCAGTGAGTTGAAATGAACACCTTAAAAGTGTGATAGACATGACAATAACCATACAATTGTCTTGTAACCTGTCAATATTGTTGTTAAGGATGTCAGGGCGAACACTGTGATATAACGACAGTTTAAAGATGGTTGTAGCATGATGGATCAGAATCCCCCATTCCCAGCCCGACACATTCATAAAAATACTTTAAGTCTGAACGGGGACCATCCCAGATAGAAGGGCTATTCTTAGATCGAATGTTCCAGAACGAGTTGGGGGAGGGCAGCGGTATGCGCTTGTTTTTCATTGGCTAGTACGTGGCAGCCCACACTAATCACGGGGCCACATATGAATATCCAATTAGTTTGAGCGGAGATTCCACCAGGAGCAGTCGCTAGTTTGTGATGTGATGACGCAAAAATGCCCTTAAAGATTCGATAAAATATTGTTCTCTGGACAACAGGTACCACTTTAAAACATACTTCAATGTTTTAGTTGTGCCTAGTGAACGAAAGAGAAGAATATAAGAGTATTTTATGAATAAAATGTGAAAGTGAAAAACAGAACTTCTGTGCGCCAGTATTCTGGATACTGCTTCTTCAACCTTGACATGTCTTTCACGCTGTATACTCCAAGTGCATATCAATCCCTTGTTGTGACTGGTTGCGTATGCTTGATGAATGTATAGTACACTCATGCAAATTCGCAAACCCAAACCCCTTGTGCATTCTTCATGCCTAGGATGACTCATTCTTAAAATCAACTGTACCTTTGCTCTCGCGAGTTAACATATGGCAGTCTGAATTGGAATGGGTGATGTAAACATGTACAAGTTCCTTTGTAAAAGCTGAGAATGTTGGAGTGAATGAGCTGGTGCTTTGATAAGTGGCCTCTCACATTAGTAGAAGGAAAGATGCTTCAATATCCATATGTAAACAGGATGGTGTATGGCACGCCAGAATTGCTAAGTTCATGTGATACCTGGTGGCTAAATTACGCTCAAGAGAATACCATTTCTCTCTGCAGCATTACACTGGTACCTCTACTGTTGGTTGGTTCATATAAACTAGTTCCTAAGAGAACCATAGGTGTGTGAGCCTGTGTCTTAGTTGGCTGAATATAATGTATGGCTCATGCAAATTTACAGGGACTAAACATGTTTTCTCCATATGTGCTTTGGTGCATATGAGAACAATTGCTTGTGCAATTGAGCTTCTGTTACCGACTGTAGTAAACATGAAAATTACTCAGTGGGGAAACAGCACATGATGATGATGATGTACCTGTGAGTCAAGTCTGGTGAAAAAGGGGTGAGGTCTGGCATTCCTGTGTAAGTGTATATGGAATAGGACATTCATGCACCAACATCACAGCCATAGGAATGGATGTCTGGTCTGCTAATTGGGTAAATGCCATTAGTTAATACATAATGCAGATTGCAGTTGTAAATGCCTATTTTCCATTTCCCTTCACAATGCCTGTCCCATGTTGCTATGTCACAATGATTGCTGTATTGGGTCTGGTCCTCCTTGTGCCCAGGTCTACTGTGGTTCAAACATGGTGGAACTTAGACCACATAAATGCTTGTAATTGTGTTAAGCTACCCTGTCTCAGCATATAGTCTTGTGATTACCACAGTACATCACAGTGAAATTCACTACATCATCAACTGGGAGAGGTGTGCTTGGACCACATCCACCCTAACCTCCCCATCTCCATCTGTGTATGTTAATGTATGAGAACATCATCTTTTGACAAATGTAAAGAGATGTTGTGCCATTTTGTATATTGACAGAGAACAAGATGATGGTGGAGAGGCCTTCCATATATCATCTGGGAAAACTAACCAGTAGTCCCAGAATCCAGAACCAACTCTCTATAAGTGAAATCTTTTAGAACCCACAATATGGGAATTTCTTAGAGGCTTTCAGCTCAGCTCTCAAAACAGCTGGATATAAATAAGGGAGAAAAATGGTTCTGCAGACTTCAGTGATCATTAATCAAATGTCATCTGAGAACGACAACAAGTCTGGTTGTTCACCTCATTCAATGAACCGTGTGAAATGACTAAGACAATGGATTGCTTAGCTAGGACTTATCTTAGTTAATCTCCAGCATGGTGCTCACACAGTGTTTTCAGAATGAAGACTTGTAAAGTAAGTGAGATAGACTGAGGAGAAGGAAGAAGACTGGGACATATTTGTATCTTAGATCTTCCTCTACAGGAAAAGTAGAACAAAACAATAAGTCTCAACTTCATAAACAGTCAACTCACCGGTGAAAGACAGGGCTGTAACCTTTCTTCAAACTGTGACAGTAGGGGATAATTAGTCGGACTTGGAAAATCATCATGGGGAGAACTGCAACCTGAGCTGTCCAACACCCATCATAGGTGCTAAAAGGATTAAACATACCAGTGGAGCAGAATGTCCCTATGCTTGCCCCAGGTTATGGCTTATCTTGGTTTTCCCTCATTAACAGTAGAGAAAAGGATACAAGTCAATGGTGTAGTGGTGATTAGAGAGGAGAGGAGGAGGCGGAGAGTTGGTTATTGGCTGGTGGAGTAAATAAGAAGTGTTGTATCTTGTTTATCAACCTGCATGTGTGGCATATTTTATGCATTTTCAATGTAATTATTGAAGTGTTGACATGACAGGAGATGAAACCATGGTCATCACTCGACTCACCATCAGCTCAATAAAATGGTGTATTTAATGAACCAGTGTTTTAAGTACATGTCCCCAGTGAATTTCTTGTACAGTTGCTGTCAAGTGTTGTCTCTGGTGACTGTCTTAAGTGCTGTGGTTGATTATACATATTGTGAAAAGTCTTGTATAGATGTTGTCAAGTATCTCTTGTGATGTAAGTCTTGTACAATGGCTGGTGTACACAATTCCTTGTGAATGTATGTCACACTTTTGTCAAGAAACTGTCATGTAGATGTCTTGTCCAACAGATGTAATGTACAGTTATTGTTGAGTTTGTCTACAAATAATTGAATCCTACAGTCCTAGAAAAATTGGACAAAACTGATATAGGTCATACTGACAAAATAAATAAGAGAAGATCTAAGGTGACGGACGAACAGCACACTGGCAACATTATGTTGAGTGAGACGGATCCTCAGTTGTACAGGCGCTAATAGTTCAGATCTTCTCTGGCCTTGGGTGAACTAATTTACTTCTTTTATAAATTTCTGTGTAGATACATAGTGGTCTCACAGTGGGGGTTTGAGCCAAAGAAAAGTGGTTCTCCAAAAAGGCTATTGCGGGAATGATTAGCTCATTTGAGTGACCTCTAGACAAAACGTGCTAAATCATATCCTTTATCTTGTTATTTATTATTCAAGATATATCTCCAGAGAACACTACTAACTAGGTCCTCTGTCAACTATCAAATTTGTCACATAACTGGGGGGCTCGTCCGGGATATAAACCCTGGGAAAAAGAATACTCGTCTCGGATTTAAACCCTGGTAATAACCTGCTAGGGGCTCACATACCTGATGCCCTGATGACAGGATACAAACTTTGGGTATACCCTGCATAGGACTCACTTTTGGGATCTCTATGTTGGTATTAAAATCCGGGGTGACCTCTCGCAAATCAGACCAAATTCTTGGAGTTTTTATGGTGTTGTTTAATGGACCCTGTCTCTTATATGGGGACAACTGTCCAGACATGTAAACCCACAATAAATCTCTAGAAGGTTTGATTTCATTAATAGTGATAATATTGCATGTATCACTGTTTTAATATATCAGTTAGGAATTCAATGTAGCAGACTGAAAATGGTGTATACATATCTTATGGGTCAACATAATTGCTTGTATCCATGATATTTAAGTTCTCAGTATGAAATGATTTATTAGCTTGTCAATATGTTGTATAATTTTGTGCATGCTGGTTATTCAATATATGTATCCACAAATTAAGGTACCTGAAACACCAGAGAACACAAATTATTTAATATAACTGAGACAGCTATTACAGGGGGAAATTCATTTTTGTCCCTTAAATTAAGACACTTAAGTAAATGAATATGAGGCCTACTCCATCTCCAAAATTTAATTTCTCGCATGGGTGAGAGGGGGAATATTGTTGTAAGTACAACATTTTTAATGTCACCACATCACATAAAATAACAACTCCCTATATTCTCTTCTCCCCATAACATGCTTGCAACACTGAGAGCAGAGAGTGTGAACCCTGATGGAAAACTTGGGCAACCATTAAGACACCTCACTAACAATCTCTCTCGGTGATAGTCAGTATTCGTACCGGCTATTGTCCAGTGTCGATTCGACGTTGGATTTATTCTTCAGTTGTGTAATCTTGTCGGTAGCCCTGATCAAGCTGCTGAGAAAGTGAGCACAATTGAAATCTCCAGGAGAAACATCCTTATCAACTCAGTCACTTGCCATTCCTGAAGTAGTGGTATTATTAAGCGTACTTGATACGTGATGGACAAGATGAAGGGAAAATTCTACCTGATGTCATGGTCAGTCATTCATGACCTGACCACAGTCTGGTGTCTATAAGGCATTAGTCTATTGTTCGATGGTGTAATCTCTGGTGTACTAGGATCCACGTCACCAGGAGTTAACTCATTGAATCTCCAGGAAGGCCATCAAAATAACTGGACCCCTAGCCATTTATATGGAAGTGGAGAGCGTACGCAAAGTATGTGTCTGGGAAACGATGGATAACCAACCTGATGTCATTGGCGTATCATACGACTAGGAGCATAACGTGGACAACCTGAAAAATTTCATGAAGAGATAAAACAGGATCCGTCTCCGACGTCGGACGTCAATTCATCCTCAGTTGAGAAAGCGATTCTGCGTGAAAAATGGTGGATACTAAAGGGCGGACAAAGTTGAGTACAAATGATGTCATTCCCCTATTTCATTCTCAATTGGGAAGACCTTTCTACCTGGAAAAATGGTAGAAATGTAGCTCGGTTCTAGACAAGAGCAAAGTCTGTGATGGAATGGACTAATAAGGATTACTGTTCTTAAACAGTTAACTCTTATATGGTAGAGATCACTGCAACTCCAGCAGTTGACACTCTATACACAATGTCTGCGAAAGTGGACTAACGAAAGATCAGTTTCAAACAGCTGACTCCTTTCAAGGTAAAGATCCCTTCACTCCAGCAGTCGACTCTTTATATAATAAGAACCATGCATTGAGCAGTGGAATCTTATATTATTACTGAGATGCGAGGTATAACACAAGACCTGGCCAGTCATGTCCTCAAAGTCAGTAAAATTGCTTCCCAGAAGCTATACCCACATAATCACACCCCTTCAAAGGTGGGTGATAATGACGGACTTCTCTATGATGAGAGGAAACGCCTCAATCGCCAATAGTAAACGTTTTGCTCATGTGGGAGAGAAAGAACGGATACTCCAGCCACTCAAAAGCACTTAGCTAGAGCGTTGCTGAAGGACAACTAGTTGGACACTCCACCTGGAATTCTATATTAGTAGTAGTAGATGTCACAGTCTGGCTGCATCTACAAATTCAGTTGCTACGTTAGAAAATAGAGCAACTAAGGAGAGAAAATGCTGTCACTTCTCACAACAAATCAAAATAGAGGCCTAACGGAATGAGGAAATCTCAGCCAATAAGTGCACCTCTAAATCTATGGTAAGACTACAGAAATAAGTCAAGGAAATATAATGGGAAATTGCTACTATCTGCAAACACAAGAGGCTTATTGGAAAGGTAGACCCTGTGTCCAACGCTAACCAAATCTGCACTAGTAGATTTTAGTCTTAACAAGTTTTGCAGCGGCTGCTATACAGTTCACCCGGAAGTGATTGTCTTTGCTCCGATGATGATCAAAAATTTTAACCCAGTTCCAAATGCCCAGATTACTGTTGGAAAAAGTGTTCAGTTAAATACACTCTCACAGGATTATAATTCTCCAGTGGTGAAGGGAAGAATGAAGTTCTGATAAAAGGTGAAATGTTGAGAGATCCATGGAATGCAACCATTCTCTCTAAACCTCATCTAGAAGTTGGCTTAATTGCAAAGCCATTACTTCACATAATGAATCTCTATGGTCCATTCATACATTACGAGATGGTGTGACTCAGAGAGATCATTTATCACAAACAGGAAATATAGCAAGGATGTCGGCGATGGAACACTGTCAGAGGTAAATAGAAGGGCAGTTCACAGATGAGTGGAGTCAGGACTCCTGATGCTCCCAGTGACTTAAAGGAACTTAATGCAGGGCTAACTTCATGGTCTTTGCGTTTGCCACCAAATATATCAACTGATGGAATGTTGGGGCAGATTTTTTTAAAGGAGAAAAATCACTTAGTTCCAAATGTACTACTCTAGTAGGGTAAAGGGAGACAGGGAGTAATTGACAAAACCACCCGAGGGATCTGGGAACTGTGGATTTCTGAGATTATCTGTCATACCTATGAAAGATTTAAGAGAGGGGCCATGTAGCATGATGGATCAGAATCCCCCATTCCCAGCCCGACACATTCATAAAAATACTTTAAGTCTGAACGGGGACCATCCCAGATAGAAGGGCTATTCTTAGATCGAATGTTCCAGAACGAGTTGGGGGAGGGCAGCGGTATGCGCTTGTTTTTCATTGGCTAGTACGTGGCAGCCCACACTAATCACGGGGCCACATATGAATATCCAATTAGTTTGAGCGGGGATTCCACCAGGAGCAGTCGCTAGTTTGTGATGTGATGACGCAAAAATGCCCTTAAAGATTCGATAAAATATTGTTCTCTGGACAACAGGTACCACTTTAAAACATACTTTAATGTTGTAGTTGTGCCCAGTGAACGAAAGAGAAGAATATAAGAGTATTTTATGAATAAAATGTGAAAGTGAAAAACAGAACTTCTGTGCGCCAGTATTCTGGATACTGCTTCTTCAACCTTGACATGTCTTTCACGCTGTATACTCCAAGTGCATATCAATCCCTTGTTGTGACTGGTTGCGTATGCTTGATGAATGTATAGTACACTCATGCAAATTCGCAAACCCAAACCCCTTGTGCATTCTTCATGCCTAGGATGACTCATTCTTAAATCAACTGTACCTTTGCTCTCGCGAGTTAACATATGGCAGTCTGAATTGGAATGGGTGATGTAAACATGTACAAGTTCCTTTGTAAAAGCTGAGAATGTTGGAGTGAATGAGCTAGTGCTTTGATAAGTGGCCTCTCACATTAGTAGAAGGAAAGATGCTTCAATATCCATATGTAAACAGGATGGTGTATGGCACGCCAGAATTGCTAAGTTCATGTGATACCTGGTGGCTAAATTACGCTCAAGAGAATACCATTTCTCTCTGCAGCATTACACTGGTACCTCTACTGTTGTTTGGTTCATATAAACTAGTTCCTAAGAGAACCATAGGTGTGTGAACCTGTGTCTTAGTTGGCTGAATATAATGTATGGCTCATGCAAATTTACAGGGACTAAACATGTTTTCTCCATATGTGCTTTGGTGCATATGAGAACAATTGCTTGTACAATTGAGCTTCTGTTACCGACTGTAGTAAACATGAAAATTACTCAGTGGGGAAACAGCACATGATGATGATGATGTACCTGTGAGTCAAGCCTGGTGAAAAAGGGGTGAGGTCTGGCATTGCTGTGTAAGTGTATATGGAATAGGACATTCATGCACCAACATCACAGCCATAGGAATGGATGTCTGGTCTGCTAATTGGGTAAATGCCATTAGTTAATACATAATGCAGATTGCAGTTGTAAATGCCTATTTTCCATTTCCCTTCACAATGCCTGTCCCATGTTGCTATGTCACAATGATTGCTGTATTGGGTCTGGTCCTCCTTGTGCCCAGGTCTACTGTGGTTCAAACATGGTGGAACTTAGACCACATAAATGCTTGTAATTGTGTTAAGCTACCCTGTCTCAGCATATAGTCTTGTGATTACCACAGTACATCACAGTGAAATTCACTACATCATCAACTGGGAGAGGTGTGCTTGGACCACACCCACCATAACCTCCCCATCTCCATCTGTGTATGTTAATGTATGATAACATCATCTTTTGACACATGTAAAGAGATGTTGTGCCATTTTGTATATTGACAGAGAACAAGATGATGGTGGAGAGGCCTTCCATATATCATCTGGGAAAACTAACCAGTAGTCCCAGAATCCAGAACCAACTCTCTATAAGTGAAATCTTTTAGAACCCACAATATGGGAATTTCTTAGAGGCTTTCAGCTCAGCTCTCAAAACAGCTGGATATAAATAAGGGAGAAAAATGGTTCTGAAGACTTCAGTGATCATTAATCAAATGTCATCTGAGAACGACAACAACAAGTCTGGTTGTTCACCTCATTCAATGAACCGTGTGAAATGACTAAGACAATGGATTGTTTAGCTAGGACTTATCTTAGTTAATCTCCAGCATGGTGCTCACACAGTGTTTTCAGAATGAAGACTTGTAAAGTAAGTGAGATAGACTGAGGAGAAGGAAGAAGACTGGGACATATTTGTATCTTAGATCTTCCTCTACAGGAAAAGTAGAACAAAACCCTAAGCCTCAACTTCATAAACAGTCAACTCACCGGTGAAAGACAGGGCTGTAACCTTTCTTCAAACTGTGACAGTAGGGGATAATTAGTCTGACTTGGAAAATCATCATGGGGAGAACTGCAACCTGAGCTGTCCAACACCCATCATAGGTGCTAAAAGGATTAAACAGACCAGTGGAGCAGAATGTCCCTATGCTTGCCCCAGGTTATGGCTTATCTTGGTTTTCCCTCATTAACAGTAGAGGAAAGGATAAAAGTCAATGGTGTAGTGGTGATTAGAGAGGAAAGGAGGAGGCGGAGAGTTGGTTATTGGCTGGTGGAGTAAATAAGAAGTGTTGTATCTTGTTTATCAACCTGCATGTGTGGCATATTTTATGCATTTTCAATGTAATTATTGAAGTGTTGACATGACAGGAGATGAAACCATGGTCATCACTCGACTCACCATCAGCTCAATAAAATGGTGTATTTAATGAACCAGTGTTTTAAGTACATGTACCCAGTGAATTTCTTGTACAGTTGCTGTCAAGTGTTGTCTCTGGTGACTGTCTTAAGTGCTGTGGTTGATTATACATATTGTGAAAAGTCTTGTATAGATGTTGTCAAGTATCTCTTATGATGTAAGTCTTGTACAATGGCTGGTGTACACAATTCCTTGTGAATGTATGTCACACTTTTGTCAAGAAACTGTCATGTAGATGTCTTGTCCAACAGATGTAATGTACAGTTATTGTTGAGTTTGTCTACAAATAATTGAATCCTACAGTCCTAGAAAAATTGGACAAAACTGATATAGGTCATACTGACAAAATAAATAAGAGAAGATCTAAGGTGACGGACGAACAGCACACTGGCAACATTATGTTGAGTGAGACGGATCCTCAGTTGTACAGGCGCTAATAGTTCAGATCTTCTCTGGCCTTGGGTGAACTATTTTACTTCTTTTATAAATTTCTGTGTAGATACATAGTGGTCTCACAGTGGGGGTTTGAGCCAAAGAAAAGTGGTTCTCCAAAAAGGCTTTTGCGGGAATGATTAGCTCATTTGAGTGACCTCTAGACAAAACGTGCTAAATCATATCCTTTATCTTGTTATTTATTATTCAAGATATATCTCCAGAGAACACTACTAACTAGGTCCTCTGTCAACTATCAAATTTGTCACAATGGTCGCCCATCTTGTGACATTCACCAAAGGGGAACAGCATTTTGTTATCCGTGTTTTGGTTAGCTTTGGGGTGAAACCTATAGAAATTCATCGGCGAACCAATCTGGGCCATTATAAATTGACACGCGTTAGTTAGCCGGTGGATTGGTTTGCTGGTTGTGTGGTTGGTTGGCTAGTTGGCTCGTTCGTTCGTTCATTAGTTAGTTAGTTAGTTAGTTAGATAGTTAGTTAGTTAGTCAGTTAGTTAGTTAGTTAGTTAGTTAGTTAGTAAGTTAGATAGTTAGTTAGTTAGTTAGTTAGATAGTTAGTTAGTTAGTTAGTCAGTCAGATAGTTAGTTAGTTAGTCAGTCAGTCAGTCAGTCAGTCAGTCAGATAGTTAGTTAGTTAGTTAGTTAGTCCCCATATCATCCACATGGCACATAGTTAGTTAGTTAGTTAGTTAGTTAGTTAGTTAGTTAGTCCCCATATCATCCACATGGCACATAGTTAGTTAGTTAGTTAGTTAGTCCCCATATCATCCACATGGCACATAGTTAGTTAGTTAGTTAGTTAGTTAGTTAGTTAGTTAGTTAGTCAGCCAGTCAGTCAGCCAGTTAGTTAGTTAGTCCCCATATCATCCCCATGGCACACGGAACTATCAATCACAATGAGAACTGGTTACTCGCATCAGAAGAAGACAGTCCACATTTTTGGGGCGTGCGGTGAGAAGGGGAAAGCTGGAGTATGTCGTCACAACAAGAAGGCTGGAGGGGAAGAGAGGCAGGGGGAGACAGAGAGAAAATGCCGAACAGTGTGAGATCGTGGCAATGAGGAAAGTCGGTATCAGAAATGATTGGTAGCACGAGAGACAGAAGAATGTGGGCAGACATGATCACCAACGCCACACAGCAGATACTATAAGACGAACAAACTTGTTCATTGGAAATCGTGTATGTAAAACCTGTTGCCATCTGGTGTAATTTGGGGCACACTTAAAGTGTTTAAAAAGTCGGTGTATCTGACATCGTATTATGACTTTCAGCTTTTGTATTGCCTAATGTGTCCTCTAAACTACTGAGCGTAATCTTGCCAAAGAAATCAACAATCAGCTGGAAGATGCTGATGGTGACAGCGATGGATATGCAAACATTTTTTTAAAAACAAATGTGTCCTCTAACTTATACGCAGTTAGAGAAAAACAAAATACATAATCTGTTCAGTGCAAAGTTTGTGACATTCCCACTCATACAATATATTCAGAAAATTGTAGGGTGTGGCGGGCCTCAGAGAGCCATACCACTTCCCCTTCAAGAGAAACTTTTACAATAGAAAGTATTTCACCGTTCAAAAAATGTAAACATTACAATTTCAATTAGAGAAACATTGATGGAAGCTGGTTAATATTTGTACAATAGGTTACAAGCAGACGTGTAGCATTCTATAAGTTTTACTTATATTCAAAGAGTTTTATCCAGATTCTGATCGCAGATTTTAAGAAATCAAAATATTTCTAATTATAAAATGATGCTTTAAAAATGAAATATTTAGTCTCTATTGAACCAAACATCTATAAAAGAGAAGGTTGCCTCCCTTGGACTAAATCACATCGTTGTTAGTACGCTTGCTTACCAATACAGTAATCCAACATCAGGTTTATCGACCAGGACAATTCTGGGGCTGATCCAGCCTAATTAAAATAGGTACCAACATTATTTAGAATTATCTGGGTTGCTCTCCGTCTGGGTGCATGGACCTCAGAGCCACATATTTTAACCCCGGGACTACCACAGGGATCTGCAGTATCACCGGTGCTCTTTAATGTGTATACGAGCAAGATTGCAAACCAAAAGCACCAGGGGTTGGAAGAATACTAACATCTGCAGATAATATTCTTGCATACAGGCAGGGGAGAGATAGGGAGCAAACAGCCCAGGAGCTACAGGCGACAGTAGACGAAGTGATTGACTGGTGCACTGAAATGAGTGCTGTCATCCACCCGGAAAAGGCGGCTGTTTTGTGGTGCTCTTTGGACAACAGGATTGTGAGAGCGGATGTCCCAAGCCTTACGATAGATGGTAGAAATGTCAGCAGAGAGAACAAACTGAAGTATCTGGGGATCACATTTGACAGGAGCCTATCCTTCAAGGACCATGTGGAGACGGTTGTGACAAGATCTCAAAAGGGACTCAGTGCACTTAAAACTATGGCTGCAATGGACAAAGAGCAGAGAATGCTTTTCACACTATAACAGCACTTGATCCTCTCAGTAATTGATTATGGATTAGGTCTGCTCACTGTCTCAGAGAGTCAGCTGGTGAAGTTAGAGCGCATACAGAACGAAGCTATGCGGGTCATTCTGGGATGCACTAGAGACACCCCAATAGTGTGTATGCGTTACATCCTTGGTCTGCCGAGTGTTGCTGGTAGGCTCAAGGTGATGCAGGCGAAGGCATACCTCAGAGTAGCTGCAGACACAGACCACCCACTGCATGAGGCGCTGGACGCAGTTAAGGGTCAGCGACTGATAAGAAGGAAATCATGGATGGCTCAGGCAGAGGATACGATCAGACAGGTGTGCCCCTTGGAGAACATTAGGCGTGGAGAGGAGTGGGTCAGAGTGCCAGCGGAGCAGTCAGAATTGTGCAGAGTTATAATCACATTAAGCCGGGGGTGCAGGGAGTGGCCAGCAGGGGCCACGGAAGTGGAAATCCAGCAACTAATTCAGGACAATGCTCAATCGGGTGATGTGATTATCTACACAGATGGCTCGGTGTTAAGAGGTGAGAAAAGTGGCTGGGGGTTCATAGCCAAAGCCAATGGTCGACGTTTGGGACAGGAGAGCCTGGCATATGATACCACAACATCCAGCTTAAGAATGGAGGTGGAGGCGGTCACTGCGGCTCTCCGCTGGATGGAGAATACGACACACACACACACACACACACACACACACACACACACACACACACACACATCGTGATTGTAACTGACTCAGAAAGCATGCTGACGAGGGTGAGGACGGGCAGGCTTCGTGCGGAGTGGCTTGCTTTGCTTCGGAGGTCACGGGTAACAAGCATCGCCTGGATCTTTTCTCCGGGGCATGCCGGTGTGCTGGGAAATGAACAGGCGGACAGATTGGCTGGCTCTGCAGAACTTGGTGGAGTATTGATACATGACAAGGCAGACGTGGTTGCGGCCTTGTGGGAGCACGTGCACACATCGGAGGAGCAAATGGATTACCATGGTCTGGCAAGAATGAGACAGCGAGGAGTGACGAGGGGATCTGGCCGACGCTCAACGCTCAGAGGAAAGGCGAGACGGACATATAATCAGATTGCTACTGGTACTATTAGTGTTGGAACTCTTCGCTGGCTGTTGAAGATGGGGACTGAGCGCTTATGGGAATGCCCCGAATGCTGTGATGTCGATTCCTAAATCAATCAATCAATCCATAAATCTGGAAATTATGTGGGAGGTGAGTTGAGTTGATCCCTAAAGGACAGGCTTCTATCGAAAGTGATTCCCAGGTACTGCAGTCTGCTTTCTCTAATCATATTTCTATCATTTATCAAGAGGCTTGGGAGAGCTTTAACTATCCTATTGTTCAATGAGCACTATGAGACCTTTATGGGTCTGAGCAGAAACTTAATAAATGTATATGCCGCGGTTGATTCTTGTCAAGATCCTGTAAGGGACATAAGAAAGGATAGATGTTAGAGATAGAGACATGGGGTGAGTAAGGGGGAATAAGAATAATCTAGATGCTGAAAGACCGGACTGTACCCATGAAGGACAGGTCATCATGAATTTAACTACGCAGTACGCCTAGTCTCAACCCCGCGTATACGAAATATCTGACTTCCCACGGGGTGCACGAGGGGCAAACACCTCGTGACCACTGACCAGCCGAGGGGAAGCCAGACGGGCTTTGGACTGGACGGAGAGAGGATGCGTGTATGAGAGTGTGGCAGGATAGACTCTACTTAGTACTTCAGAATTTGAATAGCTGAGCCGTGTGACTTGTGCTTGTGTGTGTGGCCGCAATACGAGAGCGGAGTGGCTTTATTGTAATGTATTGCTGAATTATCGCCACATTCTGAAATGCTATGAATGTGTGCGAGAACGAACGCTGATGAGACATTAATGTTATTGTGATTATATCCTAATGTAATAAATTATATCTTATTGACTCGTGCGTTGACGTCTCATCTATGCTCGCACTATTTACCTGTCTTGAACCCTTCACCTTTAAATACCTCTAGACGCTGACAGGTTAACAATGGGGGAAAACGTCCGTTTTGGCGAGTCCCAAGACAGATAAAAGAACAACTGTGACTCGTGGACTAGCCGAGTAAAATTGTAACCATACACTCGACAAAGACAATCTAATTATATATATATATATATATATATATATATATGTGTGTGTGTGTGTGTGTGTGTGTGTGTGTGTGTGTGTGTGTGTGTGTGTGTGTGTGTGTGTCCTGATCCACTCTGAGATCTATTCTAAAACTAATTGCTAATATAATTCTCTCTCATTACATGACAAGGACATAGACCTGACCATACGACGATATTAATGTTTTTCTGTCCTACAACAGGTTGATGTAATCATTTAAAGTACCTGTAAACAAGTTGCAGAAACCACGAAAGCAACAGAAGTTACGAGTAGTGGTGGAGCAACACCCGTTAAAATCAGATGAGTTAAACTTTATTTCTTTGATTGTAATTCTAAATAGGCACTCATTTTGGTTTCACTCATGTAAATTTGATGTACCATTTTGTAACATTACTAAAAGGTAAATAACCAACCAATATATTTCATAATTAATTACCAAGGGACATAATCTTTTTTGTGTACAGAAAAATTTTGTAAAATTCTAAAATGTCGACTCTAGAAAAGTGTATCGAATTAGGAGAAAAAATAGTTTACACAGGAGATAATTTAGCACAATGGAGTGAACAGACACATGCAGATAACTTACTAAGAGAAGAAAACGTACAAGAACGTCAAGATAGAGCTTTAGAACGGGAGCAAAAGAAACTAGAAATAGAGGCAGCTAACAAAGCAACTGAAGCAGCTATCAAACAGAAAGAAATAGAGGCAGCTAACAAAAAGTTAGAACTAGAAACAGCAGCAGCTAATAAAAAGTTAGAAATTGAAGCAGCTAACAAAAAGTTAGAAATTGAAACAACTAACAAAAAGTTAGAACTAGAGGCAGCTAATAAAGTAACTGAAGCAGCCATCAGACAAAAAGAATTGGAATTAGAGGCTAAGAAAATTGAGTCAGAAACACAAATGAGAATAAAGCAATTAGAAATTGACTCTAACGTAGAGATTTCAATGAATAAATTAAAAAGCAAGGAAGAAGAACAGAAATTTAACAAGTTCAAAGGAATAGTAACGCTCTTTTGTTCTGGAGACTCAATCGGTGCATGGACATAAAACTTTGAATGTTTAATGCAATACCATGATATTGCAAAGGACAATTGGGCCTTTATATACATGCGAAATTTGGCTTTAGAGCCATTGAAAGTAATAAAAACGATATCTCAAGATTTAAGAAGAAATTATGATTACACCTAACAGAGGATAATGCAACAATCTTCTCATTAGACACTGCTGGATATCAGATGCAGTTTGCTAAATTAAGCCTAAAAGCTAATCAAACATTCATAGATCACGTCTCAACAACACAAGATGTTTTCACTAAATGGATTAACTCAGCAAAAGTAGAGAAAAGCTTCGATAAATTAAAAGAGTTAATGACTATAAACAAGATTATAACATCATTATCAACAGCTTTCTCCAAATTCTTGCAACAAAGTGATTGTCAGACTATTCATGACATTGAACAAAAAGGCAATGCATTTTTCTCAGCAAACAGAGACATCTTTATCCTTAATGATAATCAGAATGATGTAGCAGCTGCTATAACTGTAACCAAACCAAAACCATTTCAAAATAGGAATAAAGCTAAAGGAAGGTACTCAACATGTAGATATTGTAGATTAGGACACGATGGTTACTCGATGTGTGATAAGAACCCTAATTATAAACATCACCTAGACATGATGATAAACAAGCAAAAGACAAAGCGTACAGAGTGCAAAAGAGCTGTTAAATGCTTCTTTTGCCGGGCGTTTTGGCATTATTCCTCTAATTGTGAGGGTCGTCGCATGCTAAAAGAAGCAAATGCTGTTTTGATTGATACCTCATCAGATAAAGATGAGAATGAGGCAGAGAATGAAAGTCAGCATGAGAATGTTAATGCTTTAGTGGTTATAGACATATTTAACTTTGATGAATGTAACACCTGTAAGAAATTTCATTCAGACAATATTTTGGAGTGTGGTCACATCATCCCAATCACAAATGAAAGTGCCAACGCCGCCTTAACATCTAAATGCAAACTAGACTTCCACAAAGGCTATATAAATAAGTAGCCATGTAAAATCGTTCGCGATAGTGGGGCGACCTTGGTTGGGGTCAGAAAAACATTCATACAAGACAGTGACTACATAGGAGACTTTGTAACAAGTCACACATTTGCAGGCAATATTGAAAAATATCCTCTGGCACTGACAGAAATTGACATACCATTCTTATCATCATTCATTATCGTGTAATCTGTGCGGTATTGGATAACCAATACACAGATCTTATTATCGGGTATCTTTCCGATGTAAAAAAAAAAAAAAAAAAACTCTTCCACGGAAGAAATAACGATCTGGGAACAAGACAAATTAGATGCCAATGCAGTCACAAGACCAGACACTGCAAGACAGCAGAGTGATGAACTTAGGGAATCATTACAAATTATTTCCCCTAATAGAGTAATTAATGAAACCACCAACAACGATTTCATTCACGAGCAGCGCTCAGATCCTACACTATCTAACTACTTTAAGTTAGTAGGACTGAAACCAAAACAAGCCAAGAATGCTGCATGGTATTTTAAATTAAATAATAACATCCTCACTAGAATGTACACCAGGAATTATGTTACCTTACAACATATAGTTTTGCCCAAGAAACACCATGAAACAGTGTTACACATAGCACACGATTCACTATTCGGAGGGCACATAGGCTATGAAAAGACAAGAGCTAGAGTTCTCACTCAATTTTATTGGCCAAGATTTTGCCCAGATATAAAGAACTATTGTCGATCTTGCGTCATATGCCAAAAACTTGTTAAGAAAGGAAAACACCCAACAGCAGAGGTTCAACCAACAAAAACAGCCTCAATACTTTTTCAAATGGTTGCTGTTGATTTGGTTGGCCCTCTCAACCACATTTCAAATAAAGATAATAGGTATATTTTAACACTAGCTGATTTCTGTTCACGTTGGCAGAAGCGATTCCGTTAAAATCTATTTCCTCTACAGATATTACAGAGGTATCTTTACAGTTATTTTCACGGTTCGGCTTCCCAGATACAATCTTATTAGATAGAGAGACACAATTTATAGCCGCGACAACACAGGCATTAACTAAGCTACTGGGCATCAAGCAGTGTTTCACAACTCCGTATCGACCGGCGGAGAACAGAGTTGTAGAAAATATTAATGGGGACATTAAACACATGTTTGCAAAGGTGACAGCCGAAAATCCAGCTGACTGGGATACTCTACTCTCAGCAGTGCTGTTCGCCTATAGAGAAGTGCCGCAAGCAAGCAAGGGCTTCTCTCCCTTCGAGTTGATCTACGGGGCTAACCCAAAGGGCCCACTTTCCATATACAAGGAAATAATAACAAACACAGTAGACAATTAACTACCAGTGCCCACCTATAATATGGTATCCAACACCAGAGACAAGATCATGAGATCGTGCAACATCGCGAGGACATCTTTACAGGAAAAAGGTTTTATATACATGAATTATGCAAATAAAGGTTCCAAAACTTTAATACTAAAGCCCATCCAAGACGTACTGGTATTGCTACCTGACAACCGAGAGTTACTCTCGACGTCTTGGCAAGGGCCAATCAAGGTTACTAGAAAAAGTGCTGATGTTGACTACGAGATTTGTATGCATGGGAAGTACAAAATTTTTCACATTAACATGCTTAAACCATACTACTCTAGAACAGATGACGACCAAACCGACGAGACAGCAGCAACAACAGTCATTAGCCAGACAGACACAGACGAAGTGGGACTCCCGGTCCCGACAGTTAACAACACTGAAACACTGAAAGACATACAGATATCCCCGACTTTGAAAGATACTCAACGACAGGACGTAGGAAATTTTCTACAAAAATATAGTACAGTTTTTTTCCAGTACACCAGGTAAGACGGACAGACTGCAACACTGCATTATCTTAACAGACTCCACACCTTTCAAGTGTAGACCATACTCTATTCCACTTCACTATAGGGACAACTTAGACAAAGAGATACTTGACTTAGAACAACACCAAATAATACAAAAATCACAGTCTGAATACTCTTCACCAATAGTCTTGGTGAAAAAGAAAGACCAAACAATTAGACTTTGCATTGATTATCGGAAATTAAACACAGTAACCAAGACAGGTTGTGAACCAATTCCAAACTGTGAAGATTTAATCCTAAATATGTCAAATTCTACTATTTTTTTCAAAATTGGACTTAACAAAAGGTTACTGGCAAATACCTATGCACACAGACTCGATGCACATGACAGCATTCTCAACACCATTAGGGCTGTATGAATGGCGATACCTTCCATTCGGACTCAAAAACGCACCTGCCACCTTTGTAAGACTAACAAGATTATTACTGCATGGTATCACTGATGTACAATCTTATATTGACGACATTTGCATTCATTCTGGCGACATGAAAACCCACTTACAGACTCTGCAAAAAGTATTTGATAGAATCAAACACTTTGGTTTAACAATAAAACCAATAAAAGTAGAAAATCGCCTTTAAAGAAATTGACTTTCTAGGCCACAGAATATCAGAAGGCAAATTGCTAACTGACGAAAAAATTGTGTCAAAGATTCTGAAATTAAGTATACCAACGAAAAAGAAACAGGTCAGAAGTCTACTTGGCCTAGTAAATTATTATAGGAAGTTCATCCAGAACTTTGCAGAACTGACCACCATTTGTTCTAATTTGTTGACAAAAAGCCAACCAAATCGCATTTGTATTTATATGACGCAATTACGAAATTGAAATTCATTTTTTCCAATCCACCAATTCTTCGTCTCACAGATATTAACACTCAGTTTATATTGAAAACAGATGCCAGCACTACTTCTATATCTGGAATTTTAATGCAGAAACACGATGGAATCAAGCATCCAATTCTCTACGTCAGCCGCAAGCTCAAACCGGCAGAAAAGAGATACAGCATTGCAGAACTTGAGGGCCTGAGTGTAGTCTATTGTGTCCTGAAACTTGAGAAGTATCTCAGAGGCACCCGCTTTCTCATCCAAACAGACAACTCGCCGCTACTAGTAATCAAACAGGGCACACCAAAGAACAACAGAATCGCAAGGTGGGCCTTAATACTCCAAGATTTTAGCTATGATATAGAACATATCAAGGGGTCCAGAAATATTTTACCAGATCTTTTGACAAGAATGCCTGAGTCGTCAGAAGAATAAGAAACCAATAAATATGCCCGAGTCTACAAACTGTGATATTTTATTTCGATGCATCCATTAAGCAGCGACAAACTAAGGTTGTCAGAACACTGTAACGAATATATTACATTGAAACATTTCCTTTGAAATTATCGTGAAATGGGACATAACATTTCCAACATTGGGACGATCTCACTAAACTTATAATGAATTAGGACAAAACATTTCCATCGACAACACGCGACGAACTTGCGACACCTACGAACTACATGCTTCATCGGGGACGTCATCAGATGGACCAGCAACGTAATTAGTAAAGTAAATTAGAATTTGTGTAATGTAATGTAATTTATAATATATAAATTCACTGATTTTTCATATAAACTTAATTCAAATCACGGCTAAATTAAGCCTAAATTTAATTTCATTTTGTTATTTGTTAATCGCATTGTTAAAATCATTTTTCCAAATTTAATTCGGTGCCAACACTTTTGTCACATTGGCAATAATTATTCCTAAACTTCATTTGTAATTTTAACAGGATGAGTTAAAATGACTTTAGGTGGATGAATGACGTGTAACAGACAGAGTACATGAATTTAAAACATTGTATGTTCGTCACAGCGTGCAAATTGTACGCTGCAAGATTTGTCCTTGTATATTGTATACGTTTTTGTAACAGGTGTTACTCGTTTTAGATTTTTATAAGTGTCTTATAACATAGAAGTTAGATCAAATCTTATATATAAAAAAGGATCTCCGTCTGTCTGTCTGTCTGTCTGTCCGTATGTCCTTTATGCGCTCGCGAACGGCCCATCCGATTGAGATGAAATTTTCTACACGTCTTCTTTTCATTCCAGTGCAGCCCACTGTTTTTTTTCTTCTTCCTCCTCCTCCCTCCTCCCTCCTCCCCCTCCCAAAATACGTACATCCAGGAAATGGTCTTCTACATAGACACTTCTCTCTGAGGTCCGCGATAACATATTAACCTGGTGGGATGGCAATCAATCATCCTACTACCTCCTCCCTTCTCCTCCTCCTCCTCTCCCCTCCTCCTACCCTCTTCCTCTTCCCCTCCTCCCTCTCCCTCCTCTTCCTCCTCCATCCTCCTCCTCCCTCTTCCTCCTCCTTCTTCCTCCTCACTCCTCCTCCTCCTCACTCTTCTTCCTCCTCCCTCTCCCTCCTCCCTCTCTTCTCCCTCCTCCTCCCTCTCCTCCTCCCTTCTCCTCATCCCTCCTACTCCCTTCTCCTCCTCCCTCCTCCCCCTCCTCCTCTCTCCTCCTCCCTTTTCCTCCCTCTACCTCCTCCCTCTACCTCCTCCCTTCTCCTCCCTCCTCCTCCTTCCTCCACATCCCTCTTCCTCCTCCTCCCTCCTCATCATTCCTCCTCATCCTCCCCCTCCTCCTTCTCCCTCCTCCTTCTACCTCTTCCTCCCTCCTCCTTCTCCCTCCACCTCCTCCCTCTTCCTCCTCCTTCTTCCTCCTCACTCCTCCTCCCTCTCCCTCCTCCCTTCTCATCTTCCCCCACCTACGTTCTCCTCCTCCCTCCTCCTCCTTCTCCCTCCTCCTCCCCCTCCCTCCTCCCCCTCCTCCTCCTCCTTCACCCTCCTCCTCCTCCTCCTTCACCATCCTCCCTCCTCCTCCTCCCTCCTCCTCATCCTCCCTCCTCCCTCCTCCTCCCTCCTCATCCCTCTTCCTCCTCCTCTTCCCTCCTCCTTCTCCCCTTTCCCCCCTCTTTCTCTTAATCCCTCCGCCTCCCTTCTCCTCCCTCCTATTCATCCCTACTCCTCCTTCCTCCTCCCTCCTCCTTCTCCTCCCTCCTTCTCCCTCTTCCTCCTCCCTCTTCCTCCCTCTTCCTGCTCCCTCCGCCTCCTCCCTCCGCCTACTCTCTCCTCCTCCTCCCTCCTCCTCCCTCTCCCTCCTCCTCCTCCCTCTCCTCCTCCTCCTCCTCCTGCGATCTCCTCCTCCCTCCTTCTCCCTCTTCCTCCTCCCTCCTCCTCCCCCTCCTCCTCCACCCTACTCCTCCCTCCTCTTCCTAATCCCTCCTCCTCCCTCCTATTCCTCCTGTCTCCTCCTCCCTCCTCCTCCCTCCTCTTCCCTCCTCCACCTCCCTCTTCCTCCTCCCTCCTCCATTTACCCAAGACAGACAGACATACAGATAGTCGGGAACGGGATCTTATATGACTACTTATATGATTTAAATGAGATGCTCTCCACCATGGACTGGGCCGGGTCAGACAGACAGACAGACAGACAGACAGATAGATAGACAGACAGACAGACAGACAGTCGAGAACGGGAACTTATATGATTACTTATATGAATTAAATGAGATGCTCCCCACCAGGAGTTGGGAGATGACGGGCCGGGTCAGACAGACAGACAGATAGATAGTCGGGAACGGGAACTTATATGACTACTTATATGAATTAAATGAGATGCTCCCCACCAAGGACTGGGCGATGCCGGGTCAGACAGACAGACAGACAGACAGACAGTCGGTAACGGGAACGTGAGCTTATATGACTACTTATATGAATTAAATGAGATGCTCCCCACCAAGGACTGGGCGAAGCCGGGCAGGGTCAGCTGTAAATAATAAATCTAAGAATCATAGCTCGAAAGTCTACCTCATGAATTACACATATACTGTGAATCATGACGTTAGAAATTCTAACTTTTGACACTTAGATAACTATAGGCTTCACACACTATAACACATGCAGCTAGCACAAATATTAAACACACCATTGTAAATATAACACATAAATACTCAACAAAACCAAATAAAGTGCATACACTTTAATAAGACAATCATGGGAGATTAGTTAACACTTACAGGATAACAAGGGACTTAAGTAATTTTTGGTATGGAAAAAAAAATATGTCTAGTACATACACTGCCAACATACGGGAGTAAAAAAATGTTATACAGTTAAATAGAAACATTTGGGGACAATGGGTTGCAAGCAATCTTAATGGGACCAAGGATATTTCCCTGATGAGTCTCTGTAAAAAGAGCCATTGTTCATAGCATCATTTTGGATGTCTGAGAAGGATGCATTTGAGAACGAAAGTTCACAATGTGAGACGTTTCGTTACTTCGGTCTGGATAGCCCTATAATTAGGATTGGCGAGAGTATAGACTCTTTGACAACCACCCAAGATGGTATTATACGTATGTAACATTAGTTGCTAGTGTCTCAATAGACATCAAATAGTTCCAACGTACCATATTACTGCCCTTGACTTATATACCAGAGAGATAATAATTACTTCCCTTAGGTCCTTGACAGAATTAGTACAAACTAATTAAAAGAATACACCAAACAGGAGTGGAGGAGGGGAAGTATGTCAAGGTCCTGTAAGGGGCATAAGAAAGGATAGATGTTAGAAATAGAGACATGAGGTGAGTAAGGGGGAATAAGAATAATCTAGATGCTGAAAGACAGGACTGTACCCATGAAGGACAGGTCATCATGAATTGAACTACGCAGTACGCCTAGTCTCAACCCGGCGTATGCGAGACATCTGACTTCCCACAAGGTGCACGAGGGTGAAACACCTCGTGACCACTGACCAGTCGAGGGGAAGCCAGACTGGCTTTGGACTGGACGGAGAGAGGATGCGTGTATGAGAGTGTGGCAGGATAGATTCTACTTAGTACTTCAGGATTTGAATAGCTGTGCCGTGTGACTTGTGCTTGTGTGTGTGTGGCCGCGATACGAGAGCCGAGTGGCTTTATTGTAATGCATTGCTGAATTATCGCCACATTGTGATATGCTATGAATGTGTGCGGGAACGAACGCTGATGAGTCATTATTGTTATTGTGATTATATCCTAATATAATAAATTATATCTTATTGACTCATGCGTTGACGTCTCATCTATGCTCGCACTATCTACCTGTCTTGAACCCTTCACCTTTAAATACCTCTAGACGCTGACAATTCTGTTGTTACAAAGGAACGACGGGACAAGCTTATGGAGCTGGAGCACATCCCAGGCAGTAGGCTGCTCACTATACGATGTTAGTTAGTTAGTTAGTCGACAGATCATCCTCATTGCACATCGAACCATTTACTCCATATGTACTCGGATCCTCTCCTCGGCAAATCCCGCAGCGTGTAGTGGCTAACGACACCAGTTCTGTGTTGGTTTATAAGTCTTCTTTGGCTTCCTGCGTAGTGTTCTTATTTGGCCACCCCTCTTTTAATTTGCTGTTCTCGCAGTCTGGCCAAGGTTGTAGATTCACAGTCATCACTTGGTTCTCGCAAAAGTCTTACTTCTCGTAGAGCATTCAGAATGTCAGCCTGGGCCATGACCTGCACAGTAGCCTTACCTGCGAGCTTGTCAGTCCGCTCATTCCCTTGTACTCCCGCATGCCCTGGCACGAAGATGAAACTAATCTTTGCCACCGAGCATGCACATTGAGTCGCTAAGGAAACATGCCCTAGTGAATGTCTGTGTCTCGAGCCATGTCCATGTGAGAAGCTCATAGGCTTTTACGGCTCAGACCGGAGGGATAATTGTGAAGGAGGACTCTGGTGATTTTTCTGAGACCACAAGTAGCCTGACTATGGTAGTCATGGCAGTAAGTAAAGCATTGCTGTACAAGGATGATCCAAGATCGCTCACGTAAATGTCCCTGATAAGAAAGATGTACAAATACGAGCTGTAGCTAATGAATATTGCTCCACCTTGCCCGAAAATGTTCTGTGTAATCGGCTGCCTTGGCAAGCTGCTTTCTTAGTCCAAGTACAATGCCACCGGAATTGATCAGGATTTAACATGGTGTGTTATTAACTATACCATAGTGAAATTGTAAGTTTCCTTTGGAGGAACTTACTTCGTTCGCATTTTCTACTGAACATGAAACTGAATGGCCGCATTTTATTACCCCATCCTTATGAAATCTATGACATGTTTGACAATTATCATAATTTAGAATATCAATTGCTGCTAAAGCATTATCTTCAATTTCGTTCATTCCTTCCTCCTCACATTCGCTCTCAGAAGATGAGTAAATGAGTACTGAATTCACACTTCTTAATCTTTGGCGACCTTGACATTTAGAGCTATAGTGCCCGTAAGATTTGCACAAAAAACATTTTACAGCACGCCGGTAAGTTTCTCTTTTGCCTTGCTGTTTTTTTAAACCATCATATCTAGGTGAGCTGGATACCCCGGATTTGCATCACACATTTCAAATTGCAAATGAGAGAATTTGCAGTATGGACATTGCGGTGCATTGGATCTTTGTTTCTCTCTGTATCTAAATGGATTCTGTGGTCTGGTGTTTTCTGCAGCTACTATATTATTGTTGTTGTCGTTTGAACTAAAGATCTCCCTATTCGACGAAAAATAAGCTGAACCTTTCTTTTCTAATTGTTCTAAAGATTCAACATCAGACTGTTGTAAAAATGTGGCAAAAGGCGTTGGGATTGATGAAATAATTTTGTCCATTATCATAAAGTCTTTTAGCTTTTCATAGCTTTTATTTACTTTTGCAGCCTTCAGCCACTTATTATAAACGTCTTGCACGTGAGAAACGTAGTCAATGATCGTCTGATTCGTTTTAGGTTTTAGTTTAGAGAACTGTACCTGATACCCTGGTGCATCTAACAAAAAATGTTGCATGATACGTTGGTGTACATAGTCATAATCTTTCCTCAGTTCTTGGGGAATAGATTTATGACTTTTAAAGGCTCCCCTGACAGATTTCTCACATAAGTCATGGCCCAGTGCTCTTTCGGAATTTCTTGTTATTTCATTTGATACTCGAAGTTCTCATACCATGCTGAAATTGAGTCGCTTTGTCAGAATGGTTTAACCACGCTTTTATACTTATTGTATTTGTTTTCTTCTTCCTTACTTTTCAACTTTGTTGTGGCAATATGCACCTGTGATTCGACTTCCAGTTCTTTCATTTTTAACTGGGTCTGTGCCTCAATTTCTTTTAATTTGGTCGCTTCAGCTAACTCTAGCTCCTTAAGTTTGGTAACTTTAGCTAACTCTACATCTGCTAGTTCTTTTTTATGTAAGCGTTCTTGTGCTCTTTCTTCCCTTAATGCAGCAGAATTTCTATCTCTTTCTTCTTTCCCAGTCGCAGCTCTCCTATCTCTTTCTTCTTTCTCGTTCGCAGCTCTTCTATCTTCTATGGCAGCAATTATATCAGTATGCTCTCTATACTTCTTCCATGCATACTCTTCTAGTTTGTCTCCACTGTACCCTAGGTCTTTGCTGCCTCAATGCACTCTTTCAAAGTTGACATTCTTATAAGTTATGCTCAACAATTCCATTGAACAATAACAATGGAATGTACATATAAAATGCAGTAATTATAGGTATTAATTTACAGCAATATCTCACCCCCCCCCCCCCCCCAAAAAAAAAAAAAAAAGAAATAGCGTGCTTCTCTAAATGCAATATTGGAAAAAAATTGGGTACTTATCTGAATTCACTCAATTTCTGCCCCCCCCCCCCCCTTCACTGTATTTCTCGGATGACTTTCTGCTCGAGCTTGTATACATCTCGGTGGTTGACATCTACTCTATTTTCTAGCCATACTTCTGTTTTTCAGAAGAGCAACAATTAATAACAGAAACCAAGAAAAAAATTCTTTTGTCTGTCAAGTCAATACTTCAGAGGAGAGGAATTAAATGCGTTATATATGTTTGTGAGTTTTGTCGGTCATCTTGGCTTCTGTCGTGTTTAGTTATGTATAGTAGTCTTCAACACCCGTGGAACATCAACTGAAACGTCAACCTGAAAACATGATGCATGTAATTTATCATATATACAAATGTTTTCAATTTCAGCTAGTATTCACTCACTCTTTCTCTCCTGTCTTTCAATCGTAACCAATTTAAGTTGTTACTATGCACACATTCAGGCTTTTGGATTCATTCAATCATTAGATTGGTCACTTCTGACACCACTTTAAGTTGTGTCTGTCAGCGTCTCACACGCACACAGGTATTCTAACTCCTTCATACGCACTCAAGAAAACATCAGTCGTGCATATGGTTCTTCTCACACTTTATTCAGGCGAACCTGACCACGTTTACAATGTGTACACAGGCGGTGACTTCATTACATATATATACAAATGCCGCCTTACATACGCTTATAGCACACAGTCAATTACATAAGTCCTAAACTCGCTATCTTCAGACTAGCACTCTCGCAATAGCTAAACACTCGCTCAGAAACACAATGTCCTTTCCCTGAAACTGCCTGAGTCCCGTCTGGCGTTTTCAATCTGATCGGCTGGATTTGTGGTACTGGACCCCGTGCCGTTCGTGACCCCCGTGCTGTCATAGCAGTCACGTCGTACTGCAGTCCGTCCGTGTTAGGTTAGGTCATTCAGTGTAATTCCGTCTCGTCCGTTCAGGGCAGTGTCCCGTGAACTTATGTCTCCTCCTATCACTCGGTCTTGTCCTGCCGATGTCCTGTTTATGACACGTCAGTGTCCCCACCTAAGTCCTGTCTCCACTCTATCTACTGTCCTGTAGATGTCTTGTCTTATGACCACTCTGTGTCCTGATTTATGTCCTGTCTCTATTCTATCGATAAGGTCGCTGTCCTTACCTGTGTCCTGTATGTCCTTATCTATGTCGTTCTAACTCTATTCTGTCCCTTGTCCTCTCTATGTCCTGTACCTTCACTAACAACACCCTGACAATGAGGACATCAGAGGCTAAGTTAGAAATTTATCTGGTACCATTAAAGATACCTACTGTGAGGATATCATTCAGATAGACCAGGGGTCACCAAACTTTTTTCTCGGCGGGCCGGATAACTGAAAGAAATGACGAGCGCGGGCCGTATACTCATTCTGTACAATACATGCACTGGTCTCCGTGGCGAAGGGCTTAAGGACGTGGATAATAATCCCGTATAAACGCTTTCGAAACACTGATGCGCGCGATTTGGCAGCAGATAGCATTGCGCTGGTTTTTTACGCTATGGTATGGGTGCAGGTCGTTTGGAAAGCAATGAAAGACTACTAAACGTAAATCTGCTAAGACATCAACAGCAGCAAAAAATGCTGGTGTTGACTCCAAACTTCCTGTAAAGGATATGCAACTAACGTTAATAACACTCTCCGGGGACAAAAGACGAATAACTAAGTTAATCGTGGGTGAATAGTGTGCAATGCACACAAAAAACAAAGACAACCAACATATTTATTTACTACAACAGGTTATCAAAGAAGGCGACGTTAGGAACAAAGATAGTTACATCAAACCTAGTGTGCACATATCCGAATCTCACAAACTAAGCAGCAAAAAAGGTTAGTAAGATTTGTGAAGTTGATATTTGAGTTTCAAGATTTCATCCATGTTTGGTTTGGAATTGCAGCATCCAATCTAGAGAATTGCTTTCAAATGTTCATCAGTTCGATGTATTGATTTCACATATTTCAATTTTAAAAATGTTTGCTCACAGACATAAGTTGTTTCAAACACTGATACCATGATTTTTTCATATCCTTACAGGACATCGCTGTCAACATCAGCACTTTCAGCTAATTGTTGATTTCTTGGCAAGATTATGCTCAGTAGTTTGCCATTGCTTTCTGAGCAACCGGCTCACATACCCCGTAAGTTACCGACGCGGAAAGAACTGCTCCCAATTCTCGCTCACATCACGTTACTTACGATAGTATACGGGATTACGGAGAAATTCGTTTAATCCATAGACCAGGGAGATCGGCACTGATGCCATACCAGCGGAAAATTGCTTCAGTTTGGGAAACTCAACATCAGCTAAGCAGCGGTAAAATTCAACAAGTTTTCCTTCTCTGTGCTTCTGTGACAAATTAGGAGTAGTGAGAGGACCTAATTAGTAGTGTCCTCTAGAAATATATCTTGAATAATAGATAGACAAGATAAAGGATATGATTTTGCACGTTTTTGTCTAGAGGTCTCTCAAATGAGATAGATCATCATTCCAGCCTAACCCTTTTGGAGACCCATTTTTCCCTTGGCTCTGAACCCCCACTGTGAGATTCCCAAGTATCCACACAGAAATTTATAAAAGAAGAAAAAGGTTCCCTCAAAGGCCAAAAGAAGATCTGGACTATTCGCCCCTGTACAACTGAGGATCCAATTCACTCATCAAAATGTTGTAAGTGTGCTATTCGTCCGTCACATTAGATCTTCCCTTATTTTATTTGTGTCAAAAGTGACCTATATCAGTTGTCCAATTAGACCTTAGGACTTTAGGATTCAATATTAGTAGACAAACTCAACAATATTTGTACATAACATCTGTTGAACAAGACATCTACATGACAGGTTCTTGACAAAAGTGGGACATACATTTACATAGAATTGTTTACACCACAATTGTACAAGACATTCACCTGTGACATGTACTTAAAACACTGGTTCATTAATACTCTTTATTGAGCGGTTGGTGGGTCGAGTGAAGACCAATAGTTCATCCTGTTGTCATATCTACACTTCAAAAGTACATACATAATGTACAAACAAATCCCAGGAGAAAAGAGTTCAATCCTTGAAACAATGGCATCTGTGTGTAGGTTTCCCTTCCCACTTCATCACCCTTTAAATTCATTATAGTGCTATAAGGATATTGATTGCTCACAACATATAAACAACCACTTGTTGGACACCACATTTACTTGATGTACACAACACTTTTGGACAAACAGTTCAGGTATTAACTCAAGATCTGTAGTTACATATATATAGGTGTAATAAACACTATGCATTTTCAGACAGGCATGGGAATTAGTTGCATTATTACAATATAGTACCCAGTGACCCCAGAAAAAACAAGGTTATTACAAACAACACAACAACCACAAATTGGTTCTGCTAACTTGACTCATTGTACCTAGATAAAAATCACATTGGTCTAGGTGCAGAAACCCAACATACATACATTTATTTCTGACACCATGTACAATTCTCATATTTAAAAATAATGAGTGGGTGTCAAAAGATTATACGTATATGTCATAACATAACCCTTTAGTTGTACACCATTACCATGTAAAACACTCTTTACCCTTTTCCTGTCATAGAAGAAAACCACACTCATGAAAACAGTTGATACTAATAATTAAATTAATTAATTATAGTGTTCATTTAGGCGTTGCGGATGGGTATTCTTCTCCAGTGCAAAGCAGTTAATGTCCATAATTATCCGTGCAGAATTATACTCACAGTCATTTTCTACTCATAGTATGTCCACCGAAGTTGGCTGGCGAATGTTTCTAATCCATAATCCAAGCATAGAATTATACATAAGCACATATTCTCTCCATGAGACTGAATTTAAGAATACTCGGATGCCATTTGGGTTGTGTTCCAATTGAAATTGATGCCTAGGTCTGTCATACTTTCAGGAGATGCAACTTAAGCTCTGCAGAAGATTCTTCCCTATATCATCTTATCGATGAAAAGATGACGACTGTCCAACAGCTCGGTTTATGTTAACCGGTTCCCAATTTAGTTCAAAAGGCTTTGTCACACACCCGGTTCATGTTGATAGGCCATCCCACACTTGATGATGGGCAGTTAGGCTGACATGGGACCAGCATAGAGTTCTGATTCATTCCATTTCTGTGTAGAACATACAGTGGTGAGTCATTCATTTGGTTTCATCTGAAGATTCTGCTGCAGGCATGTAACTGAAGAATATTACTCCACCACATACCCAGGTTTGCAAGCCATCAGGTGATTTCTTTGGTTGCAGGCGTAAAGGCATTTACTCAGCTAGCTGCTTTCATATGGTTCTTTTGATGGTGTTCAGGTTTTGGACCTTGAGGTAATCTGGTGTAGTTATGGTTCAGATGTTCTGAAGTTGGTACATTTGTTTGTATTGGCTATAATGTTGTTTCAGTGTGTCTTCCCATTTGGTTGAGTTGGTGTCTAGTATTCTAGACTTTGGGGTTGCATGACTGGAACCTTATTTTTGACTGTTGCAGCTGTGAGATGTTCTTTCGAAGACTTATCCATTGTGGATATTAACTTGGTAATCCAACCAACAGTTGAAGGTTACTCACTGTTGTTAGTTTTAGTAACTTGAAGAAGGATTGTCCCAGTTTCACTGACTTGGTTGAATGATGAGGCCATAGGTGATACTTCTCAGAAGTAACGCAAACGATACACTGTTGTCAGTACTCTGATGATCTTCATCTTTGTAGATTATTAAATCTTGAAGTCCATCCTGGATATTCCTACTAAAATAGGACTTAATCACTCACCCAGTCAGTTGTCTTCTAATTTATCTGTTGCTCGCTATGGAGCTATTGAGCGCAGCAGTCCATGGGTATTTCTAGATGCAGACTATGGTTAGGACATTCACTTTCTCGCTGTTGACCCAGGATCCAGGTTTAGTGATATAGTCCCACCACATTCAACCACCACCTGCTTCTCTTCTATAGAAAAGGGATGACAAGAATACAACACTAGCATTAACCTACTCTGTTATGGTAAAAGGTTTACAACACAATTACAAACACAAATACAAAACAACAAGGGGAGAAGGGGAAAGGAGTGGGTGTCCACGTTCCACTGTCCCTCATTGCTGAGTAGAGCCATTCTGACTCTTAATAGTGAGTAAGGTATTTTCTCACTTTATTTTATGTTCTGTTGTTACTTGGACAATTAGAGGAGTGAAGTCATTCTGTCCATCAAACATGTTGATATTGTATCTCTCATTCTTGAAGAGAATAGCCTATACAGGATCTCTGTGGTTTCTAATGCCGCGTCTTCCCAAGGCTATTCAACATTGGCTTTTTAAGTACTGTCGTGCACAAGGATTCTTACATCAACATCCTCTAATCCCAAGGTGCAACATTAAAATGTATATTCCCACAGTAAAAAGTAACAATCAGAACAGGGAAAATTCTCATACCAGAAAAAAAACATACATGTCCATTTTTCTGATATCAAGTACATGATAATCCTACATAATAATTAATCATAATGCTGATGCAGGGAGCCTTTGTTTTTGGATTTTCTCAGGGGTTAATCCATAACTAAAACATACATTGTTTTCCCCCACTGCGTACAGCAGATGAGGATAGTAGTCGCTGTGATATATTTTGTCAAGGACTGCTATTGTTCAAGCAATTTATTCACATCAATCTTCGCTTCTGTTCCTACTACAGTGAGGCGATGGGGATTGAATCCTATCCGAACATGCATTTACATCACGCGTTTACTTTAATTGTTCATGAATTTATATTCTCAAACCTGGCATTCTCCTAACACTATTTTATGAAATGATTATATGTTCTTCACTACTATGGAGTGGTTATTAATCTGTTAACAAAAGGATGGTACTAAAATTTAACACTATAGTTCCAAGTTACAGATTATGATGTGGCGAAGTATTTTATCCCCTGACTAAGAGTCAGGAATACGCGTAATCATTTGTATGTCCCCGCATGGATAAAACACCTTTCTATAATACATAGATTATTTGCAGATTTCTAAGCATAAATAGTGAGATATTGTTCACAGTGCCAAGAAGTTTTAACATAGGAATATGAAATTGACAGACACTAGTTCTTTACTATGAAGTATGAATCAGGGGTCTGCTCCTACATTGAGAAAATCTCTAGAATGTGTTTCAGACATGAGAGTTGATACTTTATGTGTACTACAGTACACATAATATTCATAGGTTATAGACACTATTAGTTAGATATAAGTTCATAATGCCTATAAAAGATATTAACATAGGGATTTGAATTTGTAAGACATAGGAAAAATTACAGTGTGGCGCCCACATGTGTTTCCTTAGTAAACATTATCCAGCCTGGTTTAAGAGAATTGTAACTAATTCTTAATTAAACATACTGGTCTATGTAATACATAAATATATCTTAATAATGTAGATATAACATACCAATTGGCTTGCAGAGAATGATGATTTTAAAAGGCAAAATACTTTTCTCCACACGGGGAAAGAAACCCCACCCGGGGAACACACGTCTGTTTCCTTTGATTGTCTGCACTCAAAATGGCTACTTTAGTCCTTTGTTTTTCTATCAGTCCCGGTCTTGCCAGGTACGTGAAAAAATTAAAGCCAAATAGATTAAGCTGCCACGGTCAGTCTATCGCTGTTTTATTTTCTCCTACATTAAGTAAGTTACTTAAACAGTAATTGAAAGGGTTTGTTTATTTTTAAGGGTGTCAATGCTTAGGAAAGGGTAGGGACGTTTTTATTATATTACACATACATAATGTACAAATATGCAGAACATGCATGCAGATAAACATGATACAACTCCTAGTTAATCCACCAGCAGATCAATATACTCTCCTCCTCCTCCTCTCTAATCTCCTCCTACACCACTGATTCATGTATTCATCATCCTTCACTGTCATTGGAGAAAATATAGAATCTTGGTTATGGGAAAACTCAAGGAAGGAACCACTGTTCTGGGTCATTTGCATCCTGTTATCATCAGCAATTGATGTTGGGAAAGCTCCAGGTAGCAGACTTCCTGTAATAAGTCCCATGCCAGATTATTCCTCTTAAGAACAGAATTTGGGGTGATGATATGGTACTGAATCTCACTGTCGACCAGACTGCCTGTGAAGCTGACACTGGGTACTTCAAATGGTTGAGGATATCACTCTCCTGACATTGGGAGATGTATACTCGGTACATGTAGATCATGATTTGCTGAATAGATCCAGAGATGTGAACAAAATCCAATGTATTTTGCAGCATCTCACCTAGCAAGTCCGACTTCACCTACTTTTCAAGTCTCCCCAACAATCACTGTGTGAGCACCATGCTGGGTATTCTCTAAGATATTCTCAGATAACAATCCACCACAAGAGTTACTTCAGGTTTCTATGAATGGGGTTAACAACAAGAGACTTGTTCTCAGTTCTCAGATGATACTGATATAATAATCACAACCTGATCACCATAATAACCACATTAATCACATTAATGGAATTCTTCAGAACCGTTTTTCTCCCATTGACTTTCAGCTGTTGGGGAGCTGAGGTAAAACCCTCCGAGAAATTTCGGATTCTAGGAGAATGACTAGGTGTTCCATTGGGGCACAGGTTTTACTTTCCATGAGCATGACCGAGACAAACTGTAGACAGGGGTCTTCTTTATTAAAGCATTGTTACTGTACACCAAGACAGGTTTATCAATGTCTACCAATCCTGCTTCCTGTTCAAAAACAGTACTTTTCAGTTGACTTGGGCCAAGGTATGTCATGAAGATAAAGGCTGGCAAATCAGCCTGTGTTCTTCTGTGATTATCCCTGGATTGCACCTATAGGGAGTTAGTTCTGGGTCTGGGACTCCTGTTTAGTTGTCCCAGAGAAAATATGAAGGCCTCTCCACCATCCTTTGTTCTCTGTTGATATATAAAATGGTACAGCATTTCTTTACATTTGTTCAAGACAATGCTATCAAACATCAACAGACACAGATGGAAATGGGGAGGTGAGGGAGGGTGTTGACCAAACACACCTCTCCTGGTTGATGATGGAGTGTATTCCACTCTGATGGACTGTGGGTGATATGTTTTCATTATTCACCCCTGTTTGGGGTAGCCATAAGCCTATATGCTGAGACAGGGCAACTTAACACAATTACAAGCATTTTATATGTCTAAGTTCTTACAATGTTTAAACCACAGTAGACCTGGGCACAATGAGGAACAGACACAGTAAAGCAAAGCACTATAAGGCAAGAAGCATGAGCAAGCATTGTGAAATAGCAACATGAGACAGGCATTGTGAATTAGCAACATGAGCAGGCATGGTGAGGTAGATGGAAAATAGGCATTTACAACTGCAATATGCAATATGTATTACACTAATGGCATTTACCCAATTAGCAGACCAAACATCAATTCCAATGGTTGTTATGTTGGTGCATGAATATCCTATTCCATACACACCCACACAGCAATGCCAGACCTCACCCCTCTCAGACCAGACTTACTTGACTCACAAGTACATCATCATCATGTGCTCTTTCCCCACTGAGTAATGTCCATATCTACTACAGTAGGTAAAAGAAGCCAAATTGCATAAGCAATTGTTCTCATATGCACCAAAGCACATATGGGAAAAACATGTTTTGTCCTTGAAAATATGCATGAGCCATACAGTATATTCGCCAACTAAGACACAGGTTCAAACACATATTGTCCTTTTAGGAACTAGTTCATATGAACCTACCAACAGTAGAGGTACCAGTGTAATACTTCAGAGAGAAATTGTATTAATTCTCTTGAGCGTAATCTAGCCACCAGGCATCACAGGAACTTTGCAATTCTGGCGTGCCATACACGTCCTGCCTACATATGGATATGAAGCATCTATCTTTCTACCAATGTGAGAAGCTACTTATCAAATCACCAACTCACTCACTCCAACATTCTCAGCATTTACAAAGGAACTTGTACATGTTACATCACACATTCCAATCCAAAACTACCAAATGTCAACTCGCAAAAGCAGTGTACAGTTTGGTTAAGAATGAGTCATGCTAGGCATTTAGAATGCACAAAGGGTTTGCGAATTTGCATTGTGTGTAATTTACAATCATCAAGCATACGCAACCAGTCACAACAGGGGAATGATATGCACTTGGAGTATTACACAGCGTGGAAGACCTGACAGGTTGAAGAAGCAGTATTCAGAATACTTGCACAATGAAGTTCTGTTTTTACTTTCACGTTTTCTTCATAAAATACTCTCATATTCTTCTCTTTCGTTCACTAGGCATAACTACAACATTAAATTATGTTTTAAAGTGGTACCTGTTATTCCAGAGAACAATATTCATTATATTTTTAGGGCGTTATGATCACCACATCACAATGCATCCTGCCTTGCTGGAAACCGAGCTCAAACTACCAGATATTTGAATTTTGGCCTAGTGGCTAGCGTGGGCTGCCACGTATTAGCCAATCAAATTGTGGGCGGACGCCACTGCCCTACCCCACCGTCATCTGGAATGTTCGATTCTATTAATAACCCTACTATCTGGATGGTCTCCGTTCCAAATTAAAAGTATTATTATTATGGATGTGTTGGACTGGGAATGTGGATGCCTGATCCATTATGTCACAGCTTCTCTTTCAACAAGTCATTTGCTTGCAAATCAGTGAGCTTCAACTGTAGTTCAACTCGCACATAATCAAGGTTACAATCAAACGGATTCTCGAACAGAAGAATGTCACTTTCAATTCTGTCAAGATCTGAAAATCTCTCCAACAAATGCTTCTTCAAGTCACGAATAAATTTGTTTCGGAAAATCGAGTTTGACATCTTCGGCCATTGTAGCGCAAAACTCTTTGAAACAGTGAAAATAAGAAACGTTTTCTCCTTCCTGTTGTATTACAAACAATGACAGCTTTCTCCGAAATCCTTTTGATGATTCTGTAGAGATCACAGACGAGATTATCCTTTCCCCGAAGTTTCAAATTCAGCAAATTCAATGGATGATGTGATGTCGACCAACTTTGACAGCCAAGTAGGATCTGACAGCTGTGGATCAGCTCTATTGTTTTCAGTGAGGAAACCATCTATTTTGTAAAAACGAAACAGGACTTGACCGCAGCTGAGCCACATTCACTGATGTGTGATAAGGCAAGTCACAGAAGTCAGAATCAATTTCTTCAAGAAACGCCTTTAACTGACCGTGATTGAGTGCATATCCCCGTGTGAAGTTCACAGCAGAAACCGCTGGTTTCAGTACACAAGATAGATCTAAGTCATTTCCCACAGAGTGCTTGCTAATGTATGATGCAGTGTATGAACAGAGCGCACGGAATTTGCAAATTTTCCAACTGAGTCCTGATCTGTACCATCAGACTCTTCCTGAGTCCAGCCATGTTTTTTCCTCCATCAAACTGATTCCACTGAAGGTTATACTTTTTGCATTTCCTTTAAAATTGTCTTTTCCTGTTGTTGTTCCATGCATGCTGCAAACGGATGCCACCTCTTCCGTTATCTGAAAGTCCAAACTGACACCACAAATGAACACGAGAAGTTACATATCTATAAAATGAATGACTGGCAAAAATTAGTAAATATTTCTGGAGGATTGGACTTGTGTTGACAGCCGGACATCGGGGGGAGGGGGGAGGAGAGAGAGAGAAGATGTGTGTGTGTGTGTGTGTGTGTGTGTGTATGTGTGTGTGTGTGTGTGTGTGTCGCGGCGCTACAACAAGGACTTGAGATGGTGCGAAATAAGTAAACATTACATTAAACAAGAACATTGGGACGCAGAGGTGTTTCCAAGGCACCAGGGCTGGGTTATATACTGGCCAAGACCTAATGACGCGCCCTCGCCGAGCGTCCTGGGCAACAGGTCCCTTCGGGGTCCTGGCTAAAGTCAGTAGGATCGTTGATTCATCCGAAGTCGGAGAGTGTCTGCCTGCACGGCGAGTCTGCACATCAATAAGTCAGACATGGGACAACGGATACTCACGCAAACCTCAAGTCCTCTATGACATCACACTGATGTTGGACAACAGGATGTTTTCATTCGGCATACAGGACTTCGCGCTGGAGTTCACAGCCAGCGAACAAAAGCAAGCAAGCACAAGAACATCTAGATACAATAATTTATAATTGAAAATTGTAAATTTAAGACACATAGTAAACAGGAAGTCTCCGAACGTGTGAATCAATCAATCAATCAGGTTCCGTCTCCACAATGAAGGTTGGCTACAATGAATCTCTAACACTGTCTCTCGCCTTGACTGTACATTATATCAGGCTGATGTTCCTCCATCTCTTGATGTTATCTTCCAACTTGTATCGTTGTCTACCTCTTGCTCACTTGCCCTCGGCCTTGCCCTCCAGTATGGTTTTTATAAGAGTATCATGTCCTCTAAAAAGTACTGGAGAGGTTTGGTCATAGACCATAACTTTATGAAGGGAAAATCCCAACTGCACCTCCCCGTGGTAGAGGATGGAAACACACCGCGGTGTGGCTAACACAGCTCTCGGGACCGAGTATCCACCGGAATAAGTGGACAACTGCAGCTGAGCTGAGCAGGGCACTCACTTGTCCTTACAGTCGGAAATGGCTGTTAAAGGTAGAGGTAAAAGACCACCATGTGAATGTGGAAGGCAAGGGGAAACCACCACATTATCTTCCCAAGACTTCATGGCAAAACACATATCAGAGTTAGTGAACGACGTTAATGGCTGTCTTAGGACATCCTCGTCCGGTAGGGACAGTCATGAGCCACAGGTGACACCAGACAGTCATCCAGCTACTGATGGCAAAATCATAAACAAAATAAATAAATTTAGAGTAGGAACATGGAATGTTAGGACATTAAATGAGCTAGGAAAGTTGAACAATGTTCTAAGAGAAATGGATAGCATGAATATGAATATACTAGGCGTTAGTGAGATGAGATGGAAGGGATCGGGCAAAATTATAGCTGACAACTACACAATAATTTATTCTGGAGGGGATACACATGAAAAAGGTGTAGGAATAATACTTGACGAAGAAACAGCCAAGTCACTTAATGGATACTGGTGTATTTCAGATAGAGTTATTTTGGTCAAAATCAAAGGCAAACCAATAGATATAAATATTATACAAGTATATGCACCAACAACAAGCAGTAGTGATGAAGAAATACAACACTTTTACGATAAAATAGAAATGGCGATGGCTTAAATTGGATCACAGGAAATAACAATAATACTTGCAGATTTTAATGCAAAAGTAGGAAAGGGGAAAATGGAGGATGTAGTGGGGAATTATGGTTTAGGTACAAGAAATGACAGAGGGGAAAAGCTAATAGAATGGGCAAATATCAATGATATAATAATTGGAAACACGTGGTTTAAACACCATAAAAGACGACTATACACATGGAAAAGCCCTGATAAGAAAATACGCAACCAAATTGACTACATACTAATTAATAAAAGATTTAGAAATGAATAACGAAGACACAAATAATAGATTGCACGATTTATTGCCTGGCATATTTCGCTGCATCTCGTCAGGTACATACTGCAGAAATCACACAACTTACGTGAAATTAACTAGATAAATCCTTCAAGTTGAAATATACACAATTTCGCACAGTAATGTCGATTGTCTACCACGGTAATTTTAAGCTGACTAACATGTCTTTCTGTTTACACAATTCTGGCTTGCGTTGATAGATCATAATTGCTTCTGCAAATTTTAACAATCAAAGACACTGCAAAGACACTCCAGAGACACTGCATTTCGCGTGTTGTTTAGAACAAAAAATACTCGCTTGTTAAAATTTGCAGAAGCAATTATGATCTATCAACGCAAGCCAGAATTGTGTAAACAGAAAGACATGTTAGTCAGCTTAAAATTACCGTGGTATATAAGTGACATTACTGTGCGAACATGTGTATATTTCAACTTGAAGGATTTATCTAGTTAATTTCACGTAAGTTGTGTGATTTCTGCAGTATGTACCTGACGAGATGCAGCGAAATATGCCAGGCAATACATCGTGCAATCTATTGTTTGTGTCTTCGTTATTCAAATTCACTACGGGAAAACATTGTTTTGAATTTCTCAAACGTCGCCTCCCATTACCAACTGTGAAGCGATTAGATGGATTACTCAAGCTGAGGTGTAAAATATCGCTACAGGATTGTCGATTGAGATTTCTCGAGGAATGCCTAAGGACGGGGATATTTCCTCACCGGTATTTCAGATCTCTGAGGACGGACAGAATATGTCCGACAAGAAAAAACCTGAGACGACTGACAAAAAACCAGATAGAAGAAACCCAGTCCAAGCTGGCCAACTTGAAGCGCACACACAGTTCTGCCTACTACGTCACCCAAGAATTGAGCTTGTATGGCTACTTGAAGTTCACTAAATTCTGTACAGAAACAGTGTACAAGGTGAAAATCGCAGAGAATGCTCGCCTCAACAAATCACTGAGCACTGAAAAGGTAACAACGTCAGTACTAGACAACCCAGAGAAGTATGTGAGGAACTTATCTTCATACGTACTCAACAACATTGAAACAGAGGCCCTTGCATACGGATTAAAATTATGCATAAAGCCTAAACACATCAATCGTTTTGAGTCGCAAGCACAGTTTGAAATGTTGTTTGATCAAGTCTCCAAGTTATCACCTACCTCTGCTGAGTCGGTCGGGTGGCTGAAGGCCAAACTGGTAGATTTAGAACACCAGTATCGCACAACACCCTCTAAACAGACGTGTCCGCTGACCAACGAACACCTTACTGCCTTAAAAGCGTTAAAGGCTAACAAAACCCTCGTCATACTGAAACCTGACAAAGGGAGCGGTACAGTACTGATGGACATGTCAGATTACCAGAGAAAAATGGATGTAATATTGTCAGACGAATCCAAATTCAGGATAGATCAAAAAGTAAACAAGTCGGAGGACCTGGATGCTATAATGAGGAAAGAGATCCAGTCACTTGTGAATGCGGGACTCATCAGTGAGGCCACTGCAAAAACGCTCACACCACGTGGCTCGCACACTCCTCAGATGTACGGTCTACCCAAACTTCACAAGCCCGGCATCCCGCTAAGACCTATCCTGTCCATGGTTAACTCTGCACAACACCGAATGGCGAGATGGCTAGCCGAAATGTTAAAGCCAGTACGACAGTCCTTCGATCCAAAAATACTCAGAGATACATTCCAACTGGTGGAATTATTGGATACTATGGACATAAATAACAAACACATGGCATCCATGGATATAGCCTCCCTATTCACTAACGTTCCATTAGAGGAGACAGTGAAAATAATAAGGGAACGCATTGAAGACAAACAACTAAAATTAGGCATACCAACACCTATTCTGGAGAGGCTACTACTACTATGTACCGCCAACATCCAATTCAATTTTTTAACTAAGTCATACCGCCAAATTGACGGAGTGGCCATGGGGAGTCCTCTTGGTCCTATTCTAGCGGACATCTTCATGGCACACTTAGAAGAAAAGAGATCCTCAGACATCAACAACTTGGCCTTTTACCGGCGTTATGTGGACGATATACTAATTATCACCACAGACGAGCTACAAGCAACATCGTTTCAGGCCACAATGAACAAGACGCATAAAAACATCTCTCTATCTATGGAACACGAACACAACGAAGCGTTACCTTTCCTAGATATTCTAATGAGACGTAGAGCAGACGGCACAATTCAAAGATCGGTGTATCGCAAAGAAACATGGACTGGCCAATACCTAAATTTTCAGAGCTTCACACCTGTCCAGTACAAACGGGGCTTAGTACGGACCTTGTTTGACCGTGCTAGAAAGATATGCACCCAGGACACACTGACAGAGGAATTTGAAACTCTGAAGAATGTCTTAAACCTGAATGGGTACTCCACAGGATTTATAAAGCGCCATTGCCAACAGCCCAAACCCAAAGCAGACGTAACTACAGTCCCTAAACTCAAGGTATTCATCCAGCTAACCTTTCGAGGGGATGACGTAATGCAACGTCTACAAGACCGGCTTACTACAGCAGTAGGTCGAACATTCTGTGCGGCAACTCCAGTCATTAGATGTAAAACCGTACCCATTCCTACACCAACAGTCAAAGAGCATGTTCCTCTGTACGCCACAAACAATTGTATTTACCAATTCACATGTAGATGCCAGGCCGTTTACATTGGTCGAACGGAGAGACAGCTTAACAAACGGGTGTCAGAACACATACCTCAATGGGTCAACAAGATACAACACACAGGAGAGGCTAGCCACGAGGAGCCGACACACCGGAAGCTCCCGGCGTCTTCAATCGGCAGGCACATTGTCGCCAGTCGCCATGTTGTGTCCAGAGACACTGCATTTCGCGTGTTGTTTAGAACACAAAATACTCGCTTGTTAAAATTTGCAGAAGCAATTATGATCTATCAACGCAAGCCAGAATTGTGTAAACAGAAAGACATGTTAGTCAGCTTAAAATCACCGTGGTAGACAATCGACATTACTGTGCGAAATTGTGTATATTTCAACTTGAAGGATTTATCTAGTTAATTTCACGTAAGTTGTGTGATTTCTGCAGTATGTACCTGACGAGATGCAGCGAAATATGCCAGGCAATAAATCGTGCAGTCTATTGTTTGTGTCTTCGTTATTCAAATTCACTACGGGAAAACATTGTTTTGGATTTAGAAATGCTCTAATTAATGTAAAATCAATGCCTGGCGCCGACTGTAATAGTGATCATGTACCACTATGTGGACAAATAAAAGTAAGATTAAAGAGAGGAAAACAAATGGTTAGGAACATGAGACTTCATAAAGAGGTTCTGAAAGTAGATAAAGAAATTCAAGAACAATACTTAGTGACTGTGAAAAATAGGTACAATGCAATAGCTAAAATACAGAGTATAAATAAACAATGGGAAATGTTAAGGGACTCCATTCATCACACTAGCAAAGAAATATTACCGGAGAGAAGTCAAATAGCTAAGAAAAAATGGATGAATGAAGAAATCTTAATGCTGATGGACAAAAGAAAACAGAGTAAAAATGACAAACAAGAATACGCTAATATAAATAATGAAATAAAAGATAAATGTTGGAAGGCAAAAGAAAGTTGGTTAAATGAGCAGTGCAAAATAATTGAATTAAATGCCATTAAAGATACAAAAACATGCACAGGCAAAACAGTGAGCTCACGGGAAGAAAAATAAGAATAAATACAGGGTGTTTGAAATAAAAAAACAGGAAAGATATTATTGGAGGAAGATGATATAATGAAGAGGTGGAATGAGTAGATAAAAGAATTATATGATGGGGAAAGGGAAGAATTAACAGAAAAACGTGACTTAGAAGGTCCACCTATTCTAAAAGAAGAAGTCGCTGACGCTATGAAATATATGAAGAAAGGAAAAACAGCTGGACCAGATGAAATCACAATAGAAGAATTAGAAGTATTGGGATAATTTGGAGAAGATATATTAACCAACATGTTAAATGATATTTACAGCAGTGGATATCTACCCAGTGATATGCTGAAATCTGTATTTATAGCTATACCATAAAGACCAGGAGCAATTGAATGTGAAGATATTCGCACAATTAACCTCATAAACCATATCACTAAGCTTCTGCTCAGAATCATAATGAGAAGAATCAGAAAGAAAATAAAAATGGAAATTAGTGAATAACAGTATGGATTTGTGGAGGTAAAGGGCACAAACAATGCAATATATACATTACGGACACTAATAGAAAGATCAATAGAGAAACAGAAAGACATATGTTTATGCTTCATAGATTATACTAAGGCATTTGATAATGTAAAACATCATGAGCTGATTAAAATGTTGGAAAATATCAACATTGATGGGAAAGATTTAAGAATACTAAAGAATATTTACTGGAACCAAGTAGCAGCAATTAAAATTGGAAATAAAGAGTGTAGTTACGAACACATAAAGCTAGGAGTGCGACAGAGATGTGTCTTGTCACCAGATCTCTTCTCCCTATATAGCGAAGTAATAATGAGCGAGATCAAAGAGATGCCAGGAATACTAGTTGGAGGTTATAATATAAATAATATACGCTAAGCAGATGACACAGCATTGGTGGCAGATAAATCAACAGACCTACAACAATTGCTGGACACTGTAGTAACAGAGAGTGCAAGGAAAGGACTCTCCTTGAATATCAAGAAAACAGTAACAATGGTGATATCAAAGAAAATGGTGACACCAAAATGTGACATAGAAATAGAAGGAAAAATTCTTAACCAAGTGGATAATTTTAGATACCTAGGGACATTTATAACATCAGATGGAAGATGTACAACAGAGATTAAGAGCAGAATAGGGCAGGCAAAGGCCGCATTTCAGAAAATGAAGAGTATCTTATGCAATAGGTCACTATCACTGAGTGTAAGAAAGGGAGTGCTGAAATGCTATGTAGAACCAGTTTTGCTGTATGGCAGTGAATCTTGGAATGTAAATGAACAAATTAAGAAGAAATTAGAAGCAACAGAGATGTGGTTCCTGAGACGAATGTTGAGAATTCCTTGGACTGCCAGAGTAACTAACGACGACTGCCTGAAACAGGCTAATGAAACTAGAACATATATACAACAATAAGAAAGAGACAAACAGCTTTCTTTGGTCATGTAATGAGAAGAGAGGCATTGGAGAACATCGTGACAACTGGAAAGATCGAGGGGAAGAGAGGCAGAGGCAGACCAAGAGAAATGATGCTGGATGGATTGAGAAGGTGGCACGGAGGAATATCAGCAGCAGAGTTGATCCAGAAAACCAAAGACCGAGATCTGTGGAGAGCCATGAACGCCTACGCCAGCTGGCAGGGCACTTGATGATGATGATGATCATGTCTTTTAACGTGGCGAAATATTTCACTTGCCTCCTATTTATTTTCTTACTCAACTCTTTCTTCATTCCCAGTTGTTCTAGAACAGTGCTTCCCAACCGGTGGGGAATTCCCCCACCCCCAGGGGGAATTTTAGGGTTTCCGGGGGGGGGGGGGGGAATTAAGATTATTTCAAGATCACGTTAATACAAGAACCGATTACTTGATATTATTTTTCCCTTCATACTGTACGGTTCTGTACATCTCACCCTTCTAAAATTCAATTTATAAAGTAAGTAGACCCACAAATTATGTTTTATGTGGATGTCTATACTTTTTTTTTAGTATTTGCTATTAAATTTAGCTTCCATTATTGCTTATACTGTGTAGAGGTGGGGGGGGGGGGGAATTTTTAGCTAGGAAATACGAAAAGGGAGAATGGCGTTCTGCACGGGCCAAATTTTTAGGTAGGAAATACGAAAAGGGGGGCGAGGAGGGGGGGGGGGGGTTGACGTTCTGAAAATATGGTGAAGGGGGGCATGGGCCAAAAAAGGTTGAGAACCACTGTTCTAAGACCTCTGCATTTGATTGCTTTTGTTTCCACGAAATACGACATATTCATCTGTATATCTACATATCCAGGGTGTCAAGATCTCCAATAAGACCTTACAGAGGTAAGGAGAGTAAACACAAGTCTAGTAGGGAGACACCAGACAGGAGAGACACCAAGCACTATAAATAGCCTCACAAGGAGACACATTTGTGTCAGACCAGGGGCCAATGCGTACAGCTGAGCGAGGGCTTTCCCCAAGCCATTGGGAAGCTTGTCCTTGCGAGTAACCGTGAAGTGCCCGGTTACTCGAGCTCATAAGGCAGCGTGCTTGCGAGACCATGCACGCAATAATAGCTACTGCACGGAGAGGACAGTGTCCGTGCTTGTCCACGCAATGTGTAGCGTGTGGACAGACCCGACTGGAGACGGTAGAGAGCAGACGTATCCTTGACAAATGCTATAGTTTCTAGGCAATAGGCAAACATTAGGCTGTTCATTTAGATTGTGATTTCGAGCATCATTTCTCACCACTTCATTGCATTCATGTTGTATAACGATGATGAAGTATAACGCTCGCAGAGCCATTCAAATGTTGGCTCTAAATAAATTGCATTCCTTTCGCAAATGTCACGAGTTGTTATTTCGTGCGGTGCGAAAGTAGGGGAGTCCTGAGAATCTGCAGCGAACAAGTCGCTGACAGGCAGGACCCCAATTGGTGTCAGAATACAGTGAACCAACGCCAGCAGGACAATTGGTGTCAGAATACAGTGAACCAACGCCAGCAGGACAATTGGTGTCAGAATACAGTGAACCAACGCCAGCAGGACAATTGGTGTCAGAATACAGTGAACCAATGCCAGCAGGACAATTGGTGTCAGAATACAGTGAACCAACGCCAGCAGGACAATTGGTGTCAGAATACAGTGAACCAACGCCAGCAGGACAATTGGTGTCAGAATACAGTGAACCAACGCCAGCAAAGCAATTGGTGTCAGAACACAGAGAACCAACACCAGCAGAGCAGTCATAGCAGGCATGTGTTGTAATATTCAACGAACAGTTAACGCCAGCTATCGATTGGTATTAGAAAGTTCTGAACCAGCATCAGCTCATTGCACGATTCAACATCATTACTGTGTGATATATTTCAAAGTAATGTAAATTTGTTTCCATACATGGCATAAATAATTTTCTTTGGTGAATTATACGATCATACCATTTGTGGAGTGTGAACCACAATTGAGCCAAATTAAATCGCTAAAGTGTTAAATTCTACAAATATTAATTTGAAAGTGTGTTATTATGCAAAAATCAATAGAAATGTATACAATGATCAAAGAACATTACCATCGTAACCACCGTGTACATTTCATTGCGTGTGATACAGCCATCAATGTCACCATTCTACGAAGTCAATAAATAGATTAGCGACGAACTGAAGCCTACAACGAAGATACGCCATAGTCAGAAAGTGAAGACAAGACGACATCGACTGTCATACGACGAATCATCTCACATATTATCTAACAATCATTCAGACGATCATATCAATCATCCATTAACACCATTTATCACTATCTATCACATTTTTCCATTCATCATTCGCATGAAATATAAGCTTGTATCGACAACATAAGCGTGTGTCTAATTTTTGCTGCTCTACTAAACAGAAGCAGCCATTGTGTTATCAAGTCAAATCATTTTGTAAGTGTGAAAGACAGCGGTGGAACATCCCAAGAACCGTACTTTCCAAAGAATTAGATGAGTATATTTTCAGAATATTTTGGTATGCTCTAAATTAATCATGCATCTTCTTTTTCAGTAAAGATGTATAGTTACTAACACATTATTACAAACTATTGTGTGAATATTATTGTGATATCATTTTGAACTAACATTACGCAAAAATGGCGTCGCTAAATGACTGTATCCAGGCAGGCAAGGAAATGGGCCATACTGGTGAAAAGTTAGAAAAATGGGCGGATCAAAAGTATAAAGAAGAAATAGCTCGCATGGAAAAGAAGGCTGCTTTAGAGAGAGACGAAAGAGCATTAGAAAGGCAACATCAAAAAGAAACGAAGGAGGTCGAGGAAGCTACCAAACAGAAACAATTAGAGTTAGATCAAGCTATCAAACAGAAACAGTTAGACTTAGATCATGCTAACAAACAAGCAGAGGAAGCCACCAAACAAAAGCAGATACAAGTAGATTCAGAGACGAAACTAAAGATGACGGAAATGGAGGTAGATTCTAACATACAAATAGCCTCTAGCAAACAAAAGAGCCAAGAAGAACAAAACAAATTTAGTAAGTATAAGGGCCTTATCAAACCATACAGTGTAGGAGATTCAATTAGCGCATGGACTGAGAACATAGAATTCCAACTAAAGACACAGAAAATACATTTAGATGATTGGGCAATGATTTACATGAGTAACCTCAGTGGGGAGCCGTTAAAAGTAATAGAATCCATACCTACAGAGCTAAGGAACAATTATCAGTACATACACGATAGGATAATGCAACATTTTCTTTTAGACGCTACTGGGTAGCAAATTCAATTCTCACAGATTAAGCCAAAAGCAACTGAAACCTTCTTAGACTACATCTCTAACGTGCAAAGAACATTTAAAAAGTGGACTAGAGCAGCTAAAGTAGGTAACAACTATGAAAAACTAGAAGAGCTGATGGTAATGGACAAAGTGATTTCTACCGTTTCTACCCCTTTTGCGAAGTTTTTACAACAGTCAGATATTGAGTCCATTCAGCAATTAGAGAAACGGGGATCAGCTTATTTTTCGTCTAATCGGGACATATTTAAAACTACATCACATGACACAGAAATTACAGCTTTTGCAAACAAAGTTCCTGATAGATCTTACAACCAGAAAGATTACCGTAAGAAGGACAAACCATATCAGAAACCACCTCGATGTAACTATTGCAATCTTTTTCATCCGACTTACTCGATGTGTGATAAGAACCCCGCATATCCGTCACACTTAGAAGCAGTGTTGAAGAAGCAAGAAAGCAGAAGATCATCCTTTAAACGTGCTGTTAAATGTTATTTTTGTTCAAGTTATGGCCATTATAGTAATAAATGTATGGGGAGACAGAGAATGAAGGCAAATAATGCAGCACTCATCGATACATCATCAGACGATGAGAGTGACATTGATCCGGAACTTGTGAATGTTTTGCCAACGAATGAATGTCAGAGTGTAGCATCAGTAACAGATATTTTAGACTTTAAGAGATGTAAAGTATGCCATCAGTTTCATGCGGATGGTAAATTGGAATGTGGGCACATAATACATTGTTCAAATGAAGATGCTAACGCAGCGTGTGCCTCCAGAGGTAAACTTAAGTTCTACGATGCACTGGTCAATGGGCAACCATGCCAATGTTTAGTTGATAGCGGGAGCACTCTACTGGGTTTAAGGAGAGAACTTGCTAGACCAGAAGATTATACGGGTGAATTTGTCAAATGCCGTACTTTCTCTGGAACCATCTAGAAATATCCACTGGCAAAAGCGCATATCAATACCCCGTTCCTTGCCGGCACATTTACGTGCGCTATCCTGCAAGATCCATGCACGGATCTCATTTTAGGATGCCTAGATGCATTGAAAGAATGTACAGAAAACGACATAAGAGCCTGGAAAGATACACACATGGCCAACGCTGTAACTAAGTCAGATACAGAAACAAACTATACTGACTTACAAAACGAAATGATACAGCTATTAACACCAAGTGGTGCAGATACCAACACTACTCGACAAAATTTGATCGAGGCACAAAGCACCGACCAAACAATCACACCTTATTTTAACTTGTTTTGTGAGCGAAAGAAAGTATCTAAAAATGCTTCCTGGTACTTTAGAAAATTTAACGGAATTCTCATACGTTTTTACACATATAATAACCATGAAATTCAGCAGACGGTGTTACCTGTAACATACCGACAAAATGTGCTAAAAATCGCACATGAGTCACCGTTTGCTGGACATTTGGCTTATGATAAAACGCGAGCCAGAGTTCTATCACAATTTTACTGGCCTAAATTCTGTTCCGACATAAAATCTTTCTGTCGTTCTTGTACTGTCTGTCAACATCTTGTACGAAAGAGAAAGCATGTGAAGGCCGAAGTTCAACGGTCAGTATTAGCATCTAGACCATAGGAGAGTATAGCGGTCGATATTGCTGGACCCCTAATGCAGGTGTCGAGTAATGGAAACCACAACTATGCAAATAAGGGTGCGAAAACTATTCACCTAGAACCAAACCAGAAAGTTTTGCTTCTACTACCCGATAAACGTAATTTGTTACTAACATCTTGGCAAGGGCCTTTCAACGTTGAACGTAAAATATCAGATGTGGATTATGAAATATCGATAAAAGGACACTTAAAGATATTTCATATCAACATGCTGAAACCATATTTTTCACAAGAACAACAGACAGACGAACAAATTGCACCAACACCAAGCAATGAGACGACAGGCGTACACAACACAACTTCACTAGATAGGGCGACACACGACAGCGACAACGCAAACACACTTAGCCAGGTAACAGCACACACAGCTAGCACCACAACAGTATTGAACGAGACAGACGAAGACGAGATGGAATTACCAGTTCCTACGGTAGACACGACTGCGACCATTGACAGCATAAAGATAGAAACGAAACTGACAGACGACCAACGTCGACAAATCATAGAGCTAGTGACGGAATACAGAGACATATTCTCCGACATCCCAGGAAAGACAGATAGAATAGAACATTCTATCATTCTGACTGACACCACACCAATCAAGTGTCGACCTTATTCTATCCCTTTAAACTATAGGTCGAACCTCGACAAATAAATTCTATCTCTCGAGTCGAGCGGAATTATTCAGAAATCTCAGTCAGAGTATTCTTTCCCTATTGTCCTTGTCGCCAAAAAGGACTCTACTATTCGACTCTGCGTCGATTATCGCCGCTTAACAAGAAAATCCGGCTGCTGTGGAGGCTGAAGTACAAGCGTTGATTTTCGAGAATTCGCTAGACAGTGACGCGGTCATCTACACAGATGGGTCGGTCGTCCGACATGTGAGAAGCTCATGGGCCTTTACAGCTCGGGCCGGAGGGAGAATTGTGAAGGAGGACTCTGGTGCTTTCACTGAAACCACAAGTAGCCTGACCATGGAAGTCATGGCAGTAAGTAAAGCAATAACATGGCTCGAGACACAGACATTCACTAGGGCTTGTTTCCTTAGCGACTCAATGAACATGATCAAGAGGATAGAGGAGGGGTCGATCCGAAGAGAATGGTTGCTGCCTCTGGAGCGGTCTCGGCTGGCAAAGATTAGTTTCATCTTCGTGCCAGGGCATGCGGGAGTACAAGGAAATGAGCGGGCTGACAAGCTCGCAGGTGAGGCTACTGTGGAGGGCGGACGCGCCATGGACCAGGCTGACATTATGAATGCTCTACGAGAAGTGAGACTTTTGCAAGAACCAAGTGATGACTGTGAATCTACAACAATGGCCAGACTGCGAGAGCAGCAAATTAAAAGAGGGGTGGCCAAACAAGAACACTACGCAGGAAGCCAAAGAAGATTGATAAACCAACACAGAACTGGCGTCGTTAGCCGCTACACGCTGCGGGATTTGCTGAGGAGGGGATCCGAGCACTTATGGACTGAATGGTCCGATGTGCAACGAGGATGATCTGTCGACTAACTAACTAACTAACTATCGCCGCTTAAACAAAATAACCAAAATTGACGCTGAACCGATTCCATCATGCGAGGATCTGATCTTGGACATGTCTACATCTCGCATATTTAGCAAGATTGACCTCACGAAAGGTTATTGGCAAATCTCGATGGAAGTAAATTCTATTCATCTAACAGCTTTCTCCACTCCTTTAGGACTTTATGAGTGGCGCTTTCTTCCTTTCGGCCTTCGTAACGCTCCTGCTAATTTCGTCCGTCTAACTAGGGATCTTCTCCATGGGATGACCAATATTTCAACTTATATAGATGACATATGCATCCATACGGAAGACTGGACAACACACCTACTGAAACTTCGACAAGTCTTCGACAGGTTGCGAGTATTTGGGCTCACAGCAAAGCCACCAAAGTAGAGTTGGGCATGGAACAAATTGACTTCCTGGGTCATACCATCTGCAGGGGCTAATTAAAAACTGATGACAGAATCGTCACCAAGATTCTGAATTTGACAATGCCAACGACCAAGAAACAGGTCCGAAGTTTACTGGGTCTGGTAAACTACTATAGTAAATTCATTCCAAATATGGCGGAAATCACCAGTGTTTTTTCTAACATCTTAAAAGCTTCGGCTAAGTTATCTGTACACGATGCAGGATTAATTAGTGCGTTATCAAAATTAAAACATCTTTTCAGCGTTCCACCTATCCTTCGTATGCCTAATCCAAAACTCACTTATTTCTTACGCACAGATGCGAGTGCCATATCCATATCTGGGATACTAGGACAGTTCTACGACGGGACGTTCCACCCCGTAATGTACGTAAGTCGCAAGATTACCCCTGCTGAATCGAAATACTCAGCATCAGAATTAGAGGGCCTCAGTTTGATCTATTGCGTCAAGAAGTTTCATAGATTTTTGGCAGGAGCACAGTTTGTGATCGAATCCGATAACTCTCCGTTGTCTGTGATGCAGTCTGGGCTTCCTAGCAATAACAGAATTTACAGGTGGGCTTTGATTCTCCAAAATTACACGTTTACCATCCAGCACTTAAAAGGAAGATTGAACACTGTTGCGGACATTTTGAGTCGACCATCATCCATTGAAATACCTGATTTACAGGAAGGGATCGACCACAGACCACCAGAAACAGTGACACGGTAATGTTAGATAACTCAGTGCCGTATGAGGTAATTATGAAACATTGTAAGTGCGTTATCATCGCCAAATATGTAACCTGTGTGAAGGTAACAGTGCTATGAGAAGTGTAACGAACAAACGCAGAAGTAACATGCGCTGACACACACGTAAGCTAGAGGAACATTAAAGTGTTAGCTATGAACCTACATAACGTAGTAGGGAACTATATTTATACACTATCCTTGAAGGAGAGCATAGAAGACTTTGCCGAAATTAACTATGTTATAATAGTCTACAAAGAGTATTGCTCCATCTTCACAACGCAAAGGAGGATGTCGATTTAGTGTAATTAGATATAGAAATGTAACTGTGATATATGTATATTATTATTTTATTAACAGTACCTATAACTTCATTTTTATATTAATTATTGAATTGCAAATTGTTCAAATGCATATATAACTTTATTTTGTTATTTGGTAGTTAGAAATCACCATTATTTAGTTAATAACCCATTTAATAGAACACCAATTATAGAAATACGATTGTTAGATATTATATTAGTTTAGTACTATATAATCATAATCATTTATAAATTCATTTATCTAAAATATCATTTCCAAACTAACCCAACCATTTAGGAATTAATATCATCTTTTTCACAAACAACACTTTAAGGTAATTAACCCAATTCACTTAAATGAAAGTATTTATTAGATTATTTCCCTTGAGGGTAATTTAGGTCAGCACACCAAAATTAGGTGAGTTACTACTACAGGATCGGTAACAAACCATCCTCATAACTATGTATATAATGTATAGACATGACACGTGCAAACAAAACGCACAGTCATTTGGCGTGATTACTGTTATAATTCAGCCAATCGTTTATTGTATATATGTAATATTCATGTATTTGATGCTATGAAACATATTTTAATAACGAGAGAATGTTTGAGTGAAAGAAAGGTATGAAAGTGAATGAAAGATGTATGCAAGAAGAATAAATGCGAGGAGATAAATTAGTAAACATTGAAAGAAAGAGAGCGAGAGAGAAAGACAGTGGAAAATTTTTCCACCGCTGTAAACGTCTTATTTTGACTTGTCTGTGTCATCTGTGTAGCAATGTGTTGTCGATTTTTTATGTGTGTTACTGCCATACTTTAATAGAGTATATAGAGAACGTACTTTGAGCTTCAGAAAGCGGAGTTGTGGTCACAAAAAAGAATAACGAACGTTTGTAACCACAATAAACCGATTTACGGCGCTCGAAGGAACACACACATTTAGTACACTAACACATACACATGTTAGAGAGTTAAGTACACTGTAGTATTACAAAACACGCAAACAAACAGGAAAACAAACATATAAACGATGCACACACTATTCAGTTCAAAGAACAATAACTTTAAATTCAGGGGACACAATAACTTCTTAGAAACCTTAATGTAACAGTGAATATAGCTTTTCACAAGCGGTAGCGAGAAGGTGAAAAGTAGAACTATGTGTATAAGAGTTGGAGGGGATATTAGTGGGAACATGAACACTTTGTGCTCATGTGTTGTACTCAGAATAGAGTCAACTTGTATGTGTGTTGTCATTTCGGGCAATTTGAGGACAGGTCAAGACAGAAGTCAATAGGTGAAAGTCAAAAGACATAGGGTCAAACGACGGAAGCCAGGACATAAGTCATAAGACAATGGTTCCGGTCCGGCTTGCAGAGAATGATGATTTTAAAAGGCAAAATACTTTTCTCCACACGGGGAAAGAAACCCCACCCGGGGAACACACGTCTGTTTCCTTTGATTGTCTGCACTCAAAATGGCTACTTTAGTCCTTTGTTTTTCTATCAGTCCCGGTCTTGCCAGGTACGTGAAAAAATTAAAGCCAAATAGATTAAGCTGCCACGGTCAGTCTATCGCTGTTTTATTTTCTCCTACATTAAGTAAGTTACTTAAACAGTAATTGAAAGGGTTTGTTTATTTTTAAGGGTGTCAATGCTTAGGAAAGGGTAGGGACGTTTTTATTATATTACACATACATAATGTACAAATATGCAGAACATGCATGCAGATAAACATGATACAACTCCTAGTTAATCCACCAGCAGATCAATATACTCTCCTCCTCCTCCTCTCTAATCTCCTCCTACACCACTGATTCATGTATTCATCATCCTTCACTGTCATTGGAGAAAATATAGAATCTTGGTTATGGGAAAACTCAAGGAAGGAACCACTGTTCTGGGTCATTTGCATCCTGTTATCATCAGCAATTGATGTTGGGAAAGCTCCAGGTAGCAGACTTCCTGTAATAAGTCCCATGCCAGATTATTCCTCTTAAGAACAGAATTTGGGGTGATGATATGGTACTGAATCTCACTGTCGACCAGACTGCCTGTGAAGCTGACACTGGGTACTTCAAATGGTTGAGGATATCACTCTCCTGACATTGGGAGATGTATACTCGGTACATGTAGATCATGATTTGCTGAATAGATCCAGAGATGTGAACAAAATCCAATGTATTTTGCAGCATCTCACCTAGCAAGTCCGACTTCACCTACTTTTCAAGTCTCCCCAACAATCACTGTGTGAGCACCATGCTGGGTATTCTCTAAGATATTCTCAGATAACAATCCACCACAAGAGTTACTTCAGGTTTCTATGAATGGGGTTAACAACAAGAGACTTGTTCTCAGTTCTCAGATGATACTGATATAATAATCACAACCTGATCACCATAATAACCACATTAATCACATTAATGGAATTCTTCAGAACAGTTTTTCTCCCATTGACTTTCAGCTGTTGGGGAGCTGAGGTAAAACCCTCCGAGAAATTTCGGATTCTAGGAGAATGACTAGGTGTTCCATTGGGGCACAGGTTTTACTTTCCATGAGCATGACCGAGACAAACTGTAGACAGGGGTCTTCTTTATTAAAGCATTGTTACTGTACACCAAGACAGGTTTATCAATGTCTACCAATCCTGCTTCCTGTTCAAAAACAGTACTTTTCAGTTGACTTGGGCCAAGGTATGTCATGAAGATAAAGGCTGGCAAATCAGCCTGTGTTCTTCTGTGATTATCCCTGGATTGCACCTATAGGGAGTTAGTTCTGGGTCTGGGACTCCTGTTTAGTTGTCCCAGAGAAAATATGAAGGCCTCTCCACCATCCTTTGTTCTCTGTTGATATATAAAATGGTACAGCATTTCTTTACATTTGTTCAAGACAATGCTATCAAACATCAACAGACACAGATGGAAATGGGGAGGTGAGGGAGGGTGTTGACCAAACACACCTCTCCTGGTTGATGATGGAGTGTATTCCACTCTGATGGACTGTGGGTGATATGTTTTCATTATTCACCCCTGTTTGGGGTAGCCATAAGCCTATATGCTGAGACAGGGCAACTTAACACAATTACAAGCATTTTATATGTCTAAGTTCTTACAATGTTTAAACCACAGTAGACCTGGGCACAATGAGGAACAGACACAGTAAAGCAAAGCACTATAAGGCAAGAAGCATGAGCAAGCATTGTGAAATAGCAACATGAGACAGGCATTGTGAATTAGCAACATGAGCAGGCATGGTGAGGTAGATGGAAAATAGGCATTTACAACTGCAATATGCAATATGTATTACACTAATGGCATTTACCCAATTAGCAGACCAAACATCAATTCCAATGGTTGTTATGTTGGTGCATGAATATCCTATTCCATACACACCCACACAGCAATGCCAGACCTCACCCCTCTCAGACCAGACTTACTTGACTCACAAGTACATCATCATCATGTGCTCTTTCCCCACTGAGTAATGTCCATATCTACTACAGTAGGTAAAAGAAGCCAAATTGCATAAGCAATTGTTCTCATATGCACCAAAGCACATATGGGAAAAACATGTTTTGTCCTTGAAAATATGCATGAGCCATACAGTATATTCGCCAACTAAGACACAGGTTCAAACACATATTGTCCTTTTAGGAACTAGTTCATATGAACCTACCAACAGTAGAGGTACCAGTGTAATACTTCAGAGAGAAATTGTATTAATTCTCTTGAGCGTAATCTAGCCACCAGGCATCACAGGAACTTTGCAATTCTGGCGTGCCATACACGTCCTGCCTACATATGGATATGAAGCATCTATCTTTCTACCAATGTGAGAAGCTACTTATCAAATCACCAACTCACTCACTCCAACATTCTCAGCATTTACAAAGGAACTTGTACATGTTACATCACACATTCCAATCCAAAACTACCAAATGTCAACTCGCAAAAGCAGTGTACAGTTTGGTTAAGAATGAGTCATGCTAGGCATTTAGAATGCACAAAGGGTTTGCGAATTTGCATTGTGTGTAATTTACAATCATCAAGCATACGCAACCAGTCACAACAGGGGAATGATATGCACTTGGAGTATTACACAGCGTGGAAGACCTGACAGGTTGAAGAAGCAGTATTCAGAATACTTGCACAATGAAGTTCTGTTTTTACTTTCACGTTTTCTTCATAAAATACTCTCATATTCTTCTCTTTCGTTCACTAGGCATAACTACAACATTAAATTATGTTTTAAAGTGGTACCTGTTATTCCAGAGAACAATATTCATTATATTTTTAGGGCGTTATGATCACCACATCACAATGCATCCTGCCTTGCTGGAAACCGAGCTCAAACTACCAGATATTTGAATTTTGGCCTAGTGGCTAGCGTGGGCTGCCACGTATTAGCCAATCAAATTGTGGGCGGACGCCACTGCCCTACCCCACCGTCATCTGGAATGTTCGATTCTATTAATAACCCTACTATCTGGATGGTCTCCGTTCCAAATTAAAAGTATTATTATTATGGATGTGTTGGACTGGGAATGTGGATGCCTGATCCATTATGTCACAGCTTCTCTTTCAACAAGTCATTTGCTTGCAAATCAGTGAGCTTCAACTGTAGTTCAACTCGCACATAATCAAGGTTACAATCAAACGGATTCTCGAACAGAAGAATGTCACTTTCAATTCTGTCAAGATCTGAAAATCTCTCCAAACAAATGCTTCTTCAAGTCACGAATAAATTTGTTTCGGAAAATCGAGTTTGACATCTTCGGCCATTGTAGCGCAAAACTCTTTGAAACAGTGAAAATAAGAAACGTTTTCTCCTTCCTGTTGTATTACAAACAATGACAGCTTTCTCCGAAATCCTTTTGATGATTCTGTAGAGATCACAGACGAGATTATCCTTTCCCCGAAGTTTCAAATTCAGCAAATTCAATGGATGATGTGATGTCGACCAACTTTGACAGCCAAGTAGGATCTGACAGCTGTGGATCAGCTCTATTGTTTTCAGTGAGGAAACCATCTATTTTGTAAAAACGAAACAGGACTTGACCGCAGCTGAGCCACATTCACTGATGTGTGATAAGGCAAGTCACAGAAGTCAGAATCAATTTCTTCAAGAAACGCCTTTAACTGACCGTGATTGAGTGCATATCCCCGTGTGAAGTTCACAGCAGAAACGGCTGGTTTCAGTACACAAGATAGATCTAAGTCATTTCCCACAGAGTGCTTGCTAATGTATGATGCAGTGTATGAACAGAGCGCACGGAATTTGCAAATTTTCCAACTGAGTCCTGATCTGTACCATCAGACTCTTCCTGAGTCCAGCCATGTTTTTTCCTCCATCAAACTGATTCCACTGAAGGTTATACTTTTTGCATTTCCTTTAAAATTGTCTTTTCCTGTTGTTGTTCCATGCATGCTGCAAACGGATGCCACCTCTTCCGTTATCTGAAAGTCCAAACTGACACCACAAATGAACACGAGAAGTTACATATCTATAAAATGAATGACTGGCAAAAATTAGTAAATATTTCTGGAGGATTGGACTTGTGTTGACAGCCGGACATCGGGGGGAGGGGGGAGGAGAGAGAGAGAAGATGTGTGTGTGTGTGTGTGTGTGTGTATGTGTGTGTGTGTGTGTGTGTGTGTCGCGGCGCTACAACAAGGACTTGAGATGGTGCGAAATAAGTAAACATTACATTAAACAAGAACATTGGGACGCAGAGGTGTTTCCAAGGCACCAGGGCTGGGTTATATACTGGCCAAGACCTAATGACGCGCCCTCGCCGAGCGTCCTGGGCAACAGGTCCCTTCGGGGTCCTGGCTAAAGTCAGTAGGATCGTTGATTCATCCGAAGTCGGAGAGTGTCTGCCTGCACGGCGAGTCTGCACATCAATAAGTCAGACATGGGACAACGGATACTCACGCAAACCTCAAGTCCTCTATGACATCACACTGATGTTGGACAACAGGATGTTTTCATTCGGCATACAGGACTTCGCGCTGGAGTTCACAGCCAGCGAACACAAGCAAGCAAGCACAAGAACATCTAGATACAATAATTTATAATTGAAAATTGTAAATTTAAGACACATAGTAAACAGGAAGTCTCCGAACGTGTGAATCAATCAATCAATCAGGTTCCGTCTCCACAATGAAGGTTGGCTACAATGAATCTCTAACACTGTCTCTCGCCTTGACTGTACATTATATCAGGCTGATGTTCCTCCATCTCTTGATGTTATCTTCCAACTTGTATCGTTGTCTACCTCTTGCTCACTTGCCCTCGGCCTTGCCCTCCAGTATGGTTTTTATAAGAGTATCATGTCCTCTAAAAAGTACTGGAGAGGTTTGGTCATAGACCATAACTTTATGAAGGGAAAATCCCAACTGCACCTCCCCGTGGTAGAGGATGGAAACACACCGCGGTGTGGCTAACACAGCTCTCGGGACCGAGTATCCACCGGAATAAGTGGACAACTGCAGCTGAGCTGAGCAGGGCACTCACTTGTCCTTACAGTCGGAAATGGCTGTTAAAGGTAGAGGTAAAAGACCACCATGTGAATGTGGAAGGCAAGGGGAAACCACCACATTATCTTCCCAAGACTTCATGGCAAAACACATATCAGAGTTAGTGAACGACGTTAATGGCTGTCTTAGGACATCCTCGTCCGGTAGGGACAGTCATGAGCCACAGGTGACACCAGACAGTCATCCAGCTACTGATGGCAAAATCATAAACAAAATAAATAAATTTAGAGTAGGAACATGGAATGTTAGGACATTAAATGAGCTAGGAAAGTTGAACAATGTTCTAAGAGAAATGGATAGCATGAATATGAATATACTAGGCGTTAGTGAGATGAGATGGAAGGGATCGGGCAAAAGTATAGCTGACAACTACACAATAATTTATTCTGGAGGGGATACACATGAAAAAGGTGTAGGAATAATACTTGACGAAGAAACAGCCAAGTCACTTAATGGATACTGGTGTATTTCAGATAGAGTTATTTTGGTCAAAATCAAAGGCAAACCAATAGATATAAATATTATACAAGTATATGCACCAACAACAAGCAGTAGTGATGAAGAAATACAACACTTTTACGATAAAATAGAAATGGCGATGGCTTAAATTGGATCACAGGAAATAATAATAATACTTGCAGATTTTAATGCAAAAGTAGGAAAGGGGAAAATGGAGGATGTAGTGGGGAATTATGGTTTAGGTACAAGAAATGACAGAGGGGAAAAGCTAATAGAATGGGCAAATATCAATGATATAATAATTGGAAACACGTGGTTTAAACACCATAAAAGACGACTATACACATGGAAAAGCCCTGATAAGAAAATACGCAACCAAATTGACTACATACTAATTAATAAAAGATTTAGAAATGAATAACGAAGACACAAATAATAGATTGCACGATTTATTGCCTGGCATATTTCGCTGCATCTCGTCAGGTACATACTGCAGAAATCACACAACTTACGTGAAATTAACTAGATAAATCCTTCAAGTTGAAATATACACAATTTCGCACAGTAATGTCGATTGTCTACCACGGTAATTTTAAGCTGACTAACATGTCTTTCTGTTTACACAATTCTGGCTTGCGTTGATAGATCATAATTGCTTCTGCAAATTTTAACAATCAAAGACACTGCAAAGACACTCCAGAGACACTGCATTTCGCGTGTTGTTTAGAACAAAAAATACTCGCTTGTTAAAATTTGCAGAAGCAATTATGATCTATCAACGCAAGCCAGAATTGTGTAAACAGAAAGACATGTTAGTCAGCTTAAAATTACCGTGGTATATAAGTGACATTACTGTGCGAACATGTGTATATTTCAACTTGAAGGATTTATCTAGTTAATTTCACGTAAGTTGTGTGATTTCTGCAGTATGTACCTGACGAGATGCAGCGAAATATGCCAGGCAATACATCGTGCAATCTATTGTTTGTGTCTTCGTTATTCAAATTCACTACGGGAAAACATTGTTTTGAATTTCTCAAACGTCGCCTCCCATTACCAACTGTGAAGCGATTAGATGGATTACTCAAGCTGAGGTGTAAAATATCGCTACAGGATTGTCGATTGAGATTTCTCGAGGAATGCCTAAGGACGGGGATATTTCCTCACCGGTATTTCAGATCTCTGAGGACGGACAGAATATGTCCGACAAGAAAAAACCTGAGACGACTGACAAAAAACCAGATAGAAGAAACCCAGTCCAAGCTGGCCAACTTGAAGCGCACACACAGTTCTGCCTACTACGTCACCCAAGAATTGAGCTTGTATGGCTACTTGAAGTTCACTAAATTCTGTACAGAAACAGTGTACAAGGTGAAAATCGCAGAGAATGCTCGCCTCAACAAATCACTGAGCACTGAAAAGGTAACAACGTCAGTACTAGACAACCCAGAGAAGTATGTGAGGAACTTATCTTCATACGTACTCAACAACATTGAAACAGAGGCCCTTGCATACGGATTAAAATTATGCATAAAGCCTAAACACATCAATCGTTTTGAGTCGCAAGCACAGTTTGAAATGTTGTTTGATCAAGTCTCCAAGTTATCACCTACCTCTGCTGAGTCGGTCGGGTGGCTGAAGGCCAAACTGGTAGATTTAGAACACCAGTATCGCACAACACCCTCTAAACAGACGTGTCCGCTGACCAACGAACACCTTACTGCCTTAAAAGCGTTAAAGGCTAACAAAACCCTCGTCATACTGAAACCTGACAAAGGGAGCGGTACAGTACTGATGGACATGTCAGATTACCAGAGAAAAATGGATGTAATATTGTCAGACGAATCCAAATTCAGGATAGATCAAAAAGTAAACAAGTCGGAGGACCTGGATGCTATAATGAGGAAAGAGATCCAGTCACTTGTGAATGCGGGACTCATCAGTGAGGCCACTGCAAAAACGCTCACACCACGTGGCTCGCACACTCCTCAGATGTACGGTCTACCCAAACTTCACAAGCCCGGCATCCCGCTAAGACCTATCCTGTCCATGGTTAACTCTGCACAACACCGAATGGCGAGATGGCTAGCCGAAATGTTAAAGCCAGTACGACAGTCCTTCGATCCAAAAATACTCAGAGATACATTCCAACTGGTGGAATTATTGGATACTATGGACATAAATAACAAACACATGGCATCCATGGATATAGCCTCCCTATTCACTAACGTTCCATTAGAGGAGACAGTGAAAATAATAAGGGAACGCATTGAAGACAAACAACTAAAATTAGGCATACCAACACCTATTCTGGAGAGGCTACTACTACTATGTACCGCCAACATCCAATTCAATTTTTTAACTAAGTCATACCGCCAAATTGACGGAGTGGCCATGGGGAGTCCTCTTGGTCCTATTCTAGCGGACATCTTCATGGCACACTTAGAAGAAAAGAGATCCTCAGACATCAACAACTTGGCCTTTTACCGGCGTTATGTGGACGATATACTAATTATCACCACAGACGAGCTACAAGCAACATCGTTTCAGGCCACAATGAACAAGACGCATAAAAACATCTCTCTATCTATGGAACACGAACACAACGAAGCGTTACCTTTCCTAGATATTCTAATGAGACGTAGAGCAGACGGCACAATTCAAAGATCGGTGTATCGCAAAGAAACATGGACTGGCCAATACCTAAATTTTCAGAGCTTCACACCTGTCCAGTACAAACGGGGCTTAGTACGGACCTTGTTTGACCGTGCTAGAAAGATATGCACCCAGGACACACTGACAGAGGAATTTGAAACTCTGAAGAATGTCTTAAACCTGAATGGGTACTCCACAGGATTTATAAAGCGCCATTGCCAACAGCCCAAACCCAAAGCAGACGTAACTACAGTCCCTAAACTCAAGGTATTCATCCAGCTAACCTTTCGAGGGGATGACGTAATGCAACGTCTACAAGACCGGCTTACTACAGCAGTAGGTCGAACATTCTGTGCGGCAACTCCAGTCATTAGATGTAAAACCGTACCCATTCCTACACCAACAGTCAAAGAGCATGTTCCTCTGTACGCCACAAACAATTGTATTTACCAATTCACATGTAGATGCCAGGCCGTTTACATTGGTCGAACGGAGAGACAGCTTAACAAACGGGTGTCAGAACACATACCTCAATGGGTCAACAAGATACAACACACAGGAGAGGCTAGCCACGAGGAGCCGACACACCGGAAGCTCCCGGCGTCTTCAATCGGCAGGCACATTGTCGCCAGTCGCCATGTTGTGTCCAGAGACACTGCATTTCGCGTGTTGTTTAGAACACAAAATACTCGCTTGTTAAAATTTGCAGAAGCAATTATGATCTATCAACGCAAGCCAGAATTGTGTAAACAGAAAGACATGTTAGTCAGCTTAAAATCACCGTGGTAGACAATCGACATTACTGTGCGAAATTGTGTATATTTCAACTTGAAGGATTTATCTAGTTAATTTCACGTAAGTTGTGTGATTTCTGCAGTATGTACCTGACGAGATGCAGCGAAATATGCCAGGCAATAAATCGTGCAGTCTATTGTTTGTGTCTTCGTTATTCAAATTCACTACGGGAAAACATTGTTTTGGATTTAGAAATGCTCTAATTAATGTAAAATCAATGCCTGGCGCCGACTGTAATAGTGATCATGTACCACTATGTGGACAAATAAAAGTAAGATTAAAGAGAGGAAAACAAATGGTTAGGAACATGAGACTTCATAAAGAGGTTCTGAAAGTAGATAAAGAAATTCAAGAACAATACTTAGTGACTGTGAAAAATAGGTACAATGCAATAGCTAAAATACAGAGTATAAATAAACAATGGGAAATGTTAAGGGACTCCATTCATCACACTAGCAAAGAAATATTACCGGAGAGAAGTCAAATAGCTAAGAAAAAATGGATGAATGAAGAAATCTTAATGCTGATGGACAAAAGAAAACAGAGTAAAAATGACAAACAAGAATACGCTAATATAAATAATGAAATAAAAGATAAATGTTGGAAGGCAAAAGAAAGTTGGTTAAATGAGCAGTGCAAAATAATTGAATTAAATGCCATTAAAGATACAAAAACATGCACAGGCAAAACAGTGAGCTCACGGGAAGAAAAATAAGAATAAATACAGGGTGTTTGAAATAAAAAAACAGGAAAGATATTATTGGAGGAAGATGATATAATGAAGAGGTGGAATGAGTAGATAAAAGAATTATATGATGGGGAAAGGGAAGAATTAACAGAAAAACGTGACTTAGAAGGTCCACCTATTCTAAAAGAAGAAGTCGCTGACGCTATGAAATATATGAAGAAAGGAAAAACAGCTGGACCAGATGAAATTACAATAGAAGAATTAGAAGTATTGGGATAATTTGGAGAAGATATATTAACCAACATGTTAAATGATATTTACAGCAGTGGATATCTACCCAGTGATATGCTGAAATCTGTATTTATAGCTATACCATAAAGACCAGGAGCAATTGAATGTGAAGATATTCGCACAATTAACCTCATAAACCATATTACTAAGCTTCTGCTCAGAATCATAATGAGAAGAATCAGAAAGAAAATAAAAATGGAAATTAGTGAATAACAGTATGGATTTGTGGAGGTAAAGGGCACAAACAATGCAATATATACATTACGGACACTAATAGAAAGATCAATAGAGAAACAGAAAGACATATGTTTATGCTTCATAGATTATACTAAGGCATTTGATAATGTAAAACATCATGAGCTGATTAAAATGTTGGAAAATATCAACATTGATGGGAAAGATTTAAGAATACTAAAGAATATTTACTGGAACCAAGTAGCAGCAATTAAAATTGGAAATAAAGAGGGTAGTTACGAACACATAAAGCTAGGAGTGCGACAGAGATGTGTCTTGTCACCAGATCTCTTCTCCCTATATAGCGAAGTAATAATGAGCGAGATCAAAGAGATGCCAGGAATACTAGTTGGAGGTTATAATATAAATAATATACGCTAAGCAGATGACACAGCATTGGTGGCAGATAAATCAACAGACCTACAACAATTGCTGGACACTGTAGTAACAGAGAGTGCAAGGAAAGGACTCTCCTTGAATATCAAGAAAACAGTAACAATGGTGATATCAAAGAAAATGGTGACACCAAAATGTGACATAGAAATAGAAGGAAAAATTCTTAACCAAGTGGATAATTTTAGATACCTAGGGACATTTATAACATCAGATGGAAGATGTACAACAGAGATTAAGAGCAGAATAGGGCAGGCAAAGGCCGCATTTCAGAAAATGAAGAGTATCTTATGCAATAGGTCACTATCACTGAGTGTAAGAAAGGGAGTGCTGAAATGCTATGTAGAACCAGTTTTGCTGTATGGCAGTGAATCTTGGAATGTAAATGAACAAATTAAGAAGAAATTAGAAGCAACAGAGATGTGGTTCCTGAGACGAATGTTGAGAATTCCTTGGACTGCCAGAGTAACTAACGACGACTGCCTGAAACAGGCTAATGAAACTAGAACATATATACAACAATAAGAAAGAGACAAACAGCTTTCTTTGGTCATGTAATGAGAAGAGAGGCATTGGAGAACATCGTGACAACTGGAAAGATCGAGGGGAAGAGAGGCAGAGGCAGACCAAGAGAAATGATGCTGGATGGATTGAGAAGGTGGCACGGAGGAATATCAGCAGCAGAGTTGATCCAGAAAACCAAAGACCGAGATCTGTGGAGAGCCATGAACGCCTACGCCAGCTGGCAGGGCACTTGATGATGATGATGATCATGTCTTTTAACGTGGCGAAATATTTCACTTGCCTCCTATTTATTTTCTTACTCAACTCTTTCCTCATTCCCAGTTGTTCTAGAACAGTGCTTCCCAACCGGTGGGGAATTCCCCCACCCCCAGGGGGAATTTTAGGGTTTCCGGGGGGGGGGGGGGGAATTAAGATTATTTCAAGATCACGTTAATACAAGAACCGATTACTTGATATTATTTTTCCCTTCATACTGTACGGTTCTGTACATCTCACCCTTCTAAAATTCAATTTATAAAGTAAGTAGACCCACAAATTATGTTTTATGTGGATGTCTATACTTTTTTTTTTAGTATTTGCTATTAAATTTAGCTTCCATTATTGCTTATACTGTGTAGAGGTGGGGGGGGGGGGGAATTTTTAGCTAGGAAATACGAAAAGGGAGAATGGCGTTCTGCACGGGCCAAATTTTTAGGTAGGAAATACGAAAAGGGGGGCGAGGAGGGGGGGGGGGGTTGACGTTCTGAAAATATGGTGAAGGGGGGCATGGGCCAAAAAAGGTTGAGAACCACTGTTCTAAGACCTCTGCATTTGATTGCTTTTGTTTCCACGAAATACGACATATTCATCTGTATATCTACATATCCAGGGTGTCAAGATCTCCAATAAGACCTTACAGAGGTAAGGAGAGTAAACACAAGTCTAGTAGGGAGACACCAGACAGGAGAGACACCAAGCACTATAAATAGCCTCACAAGGAGACACATTTGTGTCAGACCAGGGGCCAATGCGTACAGCTGAGCGAGGGCTTTCCCCAAGCCATTGGGAAGCTTGTCCTTGCGAGTAACCGTGAAGTGCCCGGTTACTCGAGCTCATAAGGCAGCGTGCTTGCGAGACCATGCACGCAATAATAGCTACTGCACGGAGAGGACAGTGTCCGTGCTTGTCCACGCAATGTGTAGCGTGTGGACAGACCCGACTGGAGACGGTAGAGAGCAGACGTATCCTTGACAAATGCTATAGTTTCTAGGCAATAGGCAAACATTAGGCTGTTCATTTAGATTGTGATTTCGAGCATCATTTCTCACCACTTCATTGCATTCATGTTGTATAACGATGATGAAGTATAACGCTCGCAGAGCCATTCAAATGTTGGCTCTAAATAAATTGCATTCCTTTCGCAAATGTCACGAGTTGTTATTTCGTGCGGTGCGAAAGTAGGGGAGTCCTGAGAATCTGCAGCGAACAAGTCGCTGACAGGCAGGACCCCAATTGGTGTCAGAATACAGTGAACCAACGCCAGCAGGACAATTGGTGTCAGAATACAGTGAACCAACGCCAGCAGGACAATTGGTGTCAGAATACAGTGAACCAACGCCAGCAGGACAATTGGTGTCAGAATACAGTGAACCAATGCCAGCAGGACAATTGGTGTCAGAATACAGTGAACCAACGCCAGCAGGACAATTGGTGTCAGAATACAGTGAACCAACGCCAGCAGGACAATTGGTGTCAGAATACAGTGAACCAACGCCAGCAAAGCAATTGGTGTCAGAACACAGAGAACCAACACCAGCAGAGCAGTCATAGCAGGCATGTGTTGTAATATTCAACGAACAGTTAACGCCAGCTATCGATTGGTATTAGAAAGTTCTGAACCAGCATCAGCTCATTGCACGATTCAACATCATTACTGTGTGATATATTTCAAAGTAATGTAAATTTGTTTCCATACATGGCATAAATAATTTTCTTTGGTGAATTATACGATCATACCATTTGTGGAGTGTGAACCACAATTGAGCCAAATTAAATCGCTAAAGTGTTAAATTCTACAAATATTAATTTGAAAGTGTGTTATTATGCAAAAATCAATAGAAATGTATACAATGATCAAAGAACATTACCATCGTAACCACCGTGTACATTTCATTGCGTGTGATACAGCCATCAATGTCACCATTCTACGAAGTCAATAAATAGATTAGCGACGAACTGAAGCCTACAACGAAGATACGCCATAGTCAGAAAGTGAAGACAAGACGACATCGACTGTCATACGACGAATCATCTCACATATTATCTAACAATCATTCAGACGATCATATCAATCATCCATTAACACCATTTATCACTATCTATCACATTTTTCCATTCATCATTCGCATGAAATATAAGCTTGTATCGACAACATAAGCGTGTGTCTAATTTTTGCTGCTCTACTAAACAGAAGCAGCCATTGTGTTATCAAGTCAAATCATTTTGTAAGTGTGAAAGACAGCGGTGGAACATCCCAAGAACCGTACTTTCCAAAGAATTAGATGAGTATATTTTCAGAATATTTTGGTATGCTCTAAATTAATCATGCATCTTCTTTTTCAGTAAAGATGTATAGTTACTAACACATTATTACAAACTATTGTGTGAATATTATTGTGATATCATTTTGAACTAACATTACGCAAAAATGGCGTCGCTAAATGACTGTATCCAGGCAGGCAAGGAAATGGGCCATACTGGTGAAAAGTTAGAAAAATGGGCGGATCAAAAGTATAAAGAAGAAATAGCTCGCATGGAAAAGAAGGCTGCTTTAGAGAGAGACGAAAGAGCATTAGAAAGGCAACATCAAAAAGAAATGAAGGAGGTCGAGGAAGCTACCAAACAGAAACAATTAGAGTTAGATCAAGCTATCAAACAGAAACAGTTAGACTTAGATCATGCTAACAAACAAGCAGAGGAAGCCACCAAACAAAAGCAGATACAAGTAGATTCAGAGACGAAACTAAAGATGACGGAAATGGAGGTAGATTCTAACATACAAATAGCCTCTAGCAAACAAAAGAGCCAAGAAGAACAAAACAAATTTAGTAAGTATAAGGGCCTTATCAAACCATACAGTGTAGGAGATTCAATTAGCGCATGGACTGAGAACATAGAATTCCAACTAAAGACACAGAAAATACATTTAGATGATTGGGCAATGATTTACATGAGTAACCTCAGAGGGGAGCCGTTAAAAGTAATAGAATCCATACCTACAGAGCTAAGGAACAATTATCAGTACATACACGATAGGATAATGCAACATTTTCTTTTAGACGCTACTGGGTAGCAAATTCAATTCTCACAGATTAAGCCAAAAGCAACTGAAACCTTCTTAGACTACATCTCTAACGTGCAAAGAACATTTAAAAAGTGGACTAGAGCAGCTAAAGTAGGTAACAACTATGAAAAACTAGAAGAGCTGATGGTAATGGACAAAGTGATTTCTACCGTTCCTACCCCTTTTGCGAAGTTTTTACAACAGTCAGATATTGAGTCCATTCAGCAATTAGAGAAACGGGGATCAGCTTATTTTTCGTCTAATCGGGACATATTTAAAACTACATCACATGACACAGAAATTACAGCTTTTGCAAACAAAGTTCCTGATAGATCTTACAACCAGAAAGATTACCGTAAGAAGGACAAACCATATCAGAAACCACCTCGATGTAACTATTGCAATCTTTTTCATCCGACTTACTCGATGTGTGATAAGAACCCCGCATATCCGTCACACTTAGAAGCAGTGTTGAAGAAGCAAGAAAGCAGAAGATCATCCTTTAAACGTGCTGTTAAATGTTATTTTTGTTCAAGTTATGGCCATTATAGTAATAAATGTATGGGGAGACAGAGAATGAAGGCAAATAATGCAGCACTCATCGATACATCATCAGACGATGAGAGTGACATTGATCCGGAACTTGTGAATGTTTTGCCAACGAATGAATGTCAGAGTGTAGCATCAGTAACAGATATTTTAGACTTTAAGAGATGTAAAGTATGCCATCAGTTTCATGCGGATGGTAAATTGGAATGTGGGCACATAATACATTGTTCAAATGAAGATGCTAACGCAGCGTGTGCCTCCAGAGGTAAACTTAAGTTCTACGATGCACTGGTCAATGGGCAACCATGCCAATGTTTAGTTGATAGCGGGAGCACTCTACTGGGTTTAAGGAGAGAACTTGCTAGACCAGAAGATTATACGGGTGAATTTGTCAAATGCCGTACTTTCTCTGGAACCATCTAGAAATATCCACTGGCAAAAGCGCATATCAATACCCCGTTCCTTGCCGGCACATTTACGTGCGCTATCCTGCAAGATCCATGCACGGATCTCATTTTAGGATGCCTAGATGCATTGAAAGAATGTACAGAAAACGACATAAGAGCCTGGAAAGATACACACATGGCCAACGCTGTAACTAAGTCAGATACAGAAACAAACTATACTGACTTACAAAACGAAATGATACAGCTATTAACACCAAGTGGTGCAGATACCAACACTACTCGACAAAATTTGATCGAGGCACAAAGCACCGACCAAACAATCACACCTTATTTTAACTTGTTTTGTGAGCGAAAGAAAGTATCTAAAAATGCTTCCTGGTACTTTAGAAAATTTAACGGAATTCTCATACGTTTTTACACATATAATAACCATGAAATTCAGCAGACGGTGTTACCTGTAACATACCGACAAAATGTGCTAAAAATCGCACATGAGTCACCGTTTGCTGGACATTTGGCTTATGATAAAATGCGAGCCAGAGTTCTATCACAATTTTACTGGCCTAAATTCTGTTCCGACATAAAATCTTTCTGTCGTTCTTGTACTGTCTGTCAACATCTTGTACGAAAGAGAAAGCATGTGAAGGCCGAAGTTCAACGGTCAGTATTAGCATCTAGACCATAGGAGAGTATAGCGGTCGATATTGCTGGACCCCTAATGCAGGTGTCGAGTAATGGAAACCACAACTATGCAAATAAGGGTGCGAAAACTATTCACCTAGAACCAAACCAGAAAGTTTTGCTTCTACTACCCGATAAACGTAATTTGTTACTAACATCTTGGCAAGGGCCTTTCAACGTTGAACGTAAAATATCAGATGTGGATTATGAAATATCGATAAAAGGACACTTAAAGATATTTCATATCAACATGCTGAAACCATATTTTTCACAAGAACAACAGACAGACGAACAAATTGCACCAACACCAAGCAATGAGACGACAGGCGTACACAACACAACTTCACTAGATAGGGCGACACACGACAGCGACAACGCAAACACACTTAGCCAGGTAACAGCACACACAGCTAGCACCACAACAGTATTGAACGAGACAGACGAAGACGAGATGGAATTACCAGTTCCTACGGTAGACACGACTGCGACCATTGACAGCATAAAGATAGAAACGAAACTGACAGACGACCAACGTCGACAATTCATAGAGCTAGTGACGGAATACAGAGACATATTCTCCGACATCCCAGGAAAGACAGATAGAATAGAACATTCTATCATTCTGACTGACACCACACCAATCAAGTGTCGACCTTATTCTATCCCTTTAAACTATAGGTCGAACCTCGACAAATAAATTCTATCTCTCGAGTCGAGCGGAATTATTCAGAAATCTCAGTCAGAGTATTCTTTCCCTATTGTCCTTGTCGCCAAAAAGGACTCTACTATTCGACTCTGCGTCGATTATCGCCGCTTAACAAGAAAATCCGGCTGCTGTGGAGGCTGAAGTACAAGCGTTGATTTTCGAGAATTCGCTAGACAGTGACGCGGTCATCTACACAGATGGGTCGGTCGTCCGACATGTGAGAAGCTCATGGGCCTTTACAGCTCGGGCCGGAGGGAGAATTGTGAAGGAGGACTCTGGTGCTTTCACTGAAACCACAAGTAGCCTGACCATGGAAGTCATGGCAGTAAGTAAAGCAATAACATGGCTCGAGACACAGACATTCACTAGGGCTTGTTTCCTTAGCGACTCAATGAACATGATCAAGAGGATAGAGGAGGGGTCGATCCGAAGAGAATGGTTGCTGCCTCTGGAGCGGTCTCGGCTGGCAAAGATTAGTTTCATCTTCGTGCCAGGGCATGCGGGAGTACAAGGAAATGAGCGGACTGACAAGCTCGCAGGTGAGGCTACTGTGGAGGGCGGACGCGCCATGGACCAGGCTGACATTCTGAATGCTCTACGAGAAGTGAGACTTTTGCAAGAACCAAGTGATGACTGTGAATCTACAACAATGGCCAGACTGCGAGAGCAGCAAATTAAAAGAGGGGTGGCCAAACAAGAACACTACGCAGGAAGCCAAAGAAGATTGATAAACCAACACAGAACTGGCGTCGTTAGCCGCTACACGCTGCGGGATTTGCTGAGGAGGGGATCCGAGCACTTATGGACTGAATGGTCCGATGTGCAACGAGGATGATCTGTCGACTAACTAACTAACTAACTATCGCCGCTTAAACAAAATAACCAAAATTGACGCTGAACCGATTCCATCATGCGAGGATCTGATCTTGGACATGTCTACATCTCGCATATTTAGCAAGATTGACCTCACGAAAGGTTATTGGCAAATCTCGATGGAAGTAAATTCTATTCATCTAACAGCTTTCTCCACTCCTTTAGGACTTTATGAGTGGCGCTTTCTTCCTTTCGGCCTTCGTAACGCTCCTGCTAATTTCGTCCGTCTAACTAGGGATCTTCTCCATGGGATGACCAATATTTCAACTTATATAGATGACATATGCATCCATACGGAAGACTGGACAACACACCTACTGAAACTTCGACAAGTCTTCGACAGGTTGCGAGTATTTGGGCTCACAGCAAAGCCACCAAAGTAGAGTTGGGCATGGAACAAATTGACTTCCTGGGTCATACCATCTGCAGGGGCTAATTAAAAACTGATGACAGAATCGTCACCAAGATTCTGAATTTGACAATGCCAACGACCAAGAAACAGGTCCGAAGTTTACTGGGTCTGGTAAACTACTATAGTAAATTCATTCCAAATATGGCGGAAATCACCAGTGTTTTTTCTAACATCTTAAAAGCTTCGGCTAAGTTATCTGTACACGATGCAGGATTAATTAGTGCGTTATCAAAATTAAAACATCTTTTCAGCGTTCCACCTATCCTTCGTATGCCTAATCCAAACTCACTTATTTCTTACGCACAGATGCGAGTGCCATATCCATATCTGGGATACTAGGACAGTTCTACGACGGGACGTTCCACCCCGTAATGTACGTAAGTCGCAAGATTACCACTGCTGAATCGAAATACTCAGCATCAGAATTAGAGGGCCTCAGTTTGATCTATTGCGTCAAGAAGTTTCATAGATTTTTGGCAGGAGCACAGTTTGTGATCGAATCCGATAACTCTCCGTTGTCTGTGATGCAGTCTGGGCTTCCTAGCAATAACAGAATTTACAGGTGGGCTTTGATTCTCCAAAATTACACGTTTACCATCCAGCACTTAAAAGGAAGATTGAACACTGTTGCGGACATTTTGAGTCGACCATCATCCATTGAAATACCTGATTTACAGGAAGGGATCGACCACAGACCACCAGAAACAGTGACACGGTAATGTTAGATAACTCAGTGCCGTATGAGGTAATTATGAAACATTGTAAGTGCGTTATCATCGCCAAATATGTAACCTGTGTGAAGGTAACAGTGCTATGAGAAGTGTAACGAACAAACGCAGAAGTAACATGCGCTGACACACACGTAAGCTAGAGGAACATTAAAGTGTTAGCTATGAACCTACATAACGTAGTAGGGAACTATATTTATACACTATCCTTGAAGGAGAGCATAGAAGACTTTGCCGAAATTAACTATGTTATAATAGTCTACAAAGAGTATTGCTCCATCTTCACAACGCAAAGGAGGATGTCGATTTAGTGTAATTAGATATAGAAATGTAACTGTGATATATGTATATTATTATTTTATTAACAGTACCTATAACTTCATTTTTATATTAATTATTGAATTGCAAATTGTTCAAATGCATATATAACTTTATTTTGTTATTTGGTAGTTAGAAATCACCATTATTTAGTTAATAACCCATTTAATAGAACACCAATTATAGAAATACGATTGTTAGATATTATATTAGTTTAGTACTATATAATCATAATCATTTATAAATTCATTTATCTAAAATATCATTTCCAAACTAACCCAACCATTTAGGAATTAATATCATCTTTTTCACAAACAACACTTTAAGGTAATTAACCCAATTCACTTAAATGAAAGTATTTATTAGATTATTTCCCTTGAGGGTAATTTAGGTCAGCACACCAAAATTAGGTGAGTTACTACTACAGGATCGGTAACAAACCATCCTCATAACTATGTATATAATGTATAGACATGACACGTGCAAACAAAACGCACAGTCATTTGGCGTGATTACTGTTATAATTCAGCCAATCGTTTATTGTATATATGTAATATTCATGTATTTGATGCTATGAAACATATTTTAATAACGAGAGAATGTTTGAGTGAAAGAAAGGTATGAAAGTGAATGAAAGATGTATGCAAGAAGAATAAATGCGAGGAGATAAATTAGTAAACATTGAAAGAAAGAGAGCGAGAGAGAAAGACAGTGGAAAATTTTTCCACCGCTGTAAACGTCTTATTTTGACTTGTCTGTGTCATCTGTGTAGCAATGTGTTGTCGATTTTTTATGTGTGTTACTGCCATACTTTAATAGAGTATATAGAGAACGTACTTTGAGCTTCAGAAAGCGGAGTTGTGGTCACAAAAAAGAATAACGAACGTTTGTAACCACAATAAACCGATTTACGGCGCTCGAAGGAACACACACATTTAGTACACTAACACATACACATGTTAGAGAGTTAAGTACACTGTAGTATTACAAAACACGCAAACAAACAGGAAAACAAACATATAAACGATGCACACACTATTCAGTTCAAAGAACAATAACTTTAAATTCAGGGGACACAATAACTTCTTAGAAACCTTAATGTAACAGTGAATATAGCTTTTCACAAGCGGTAGCGAGAAGGTGAAAAGTAGAACTATGTGTATAAGAGTTGGAGGGGATATTAGTGGGAACATGAACACTTTGTGCTCATGTGTTGTACTCAGAATAGAGTCAACTTGTATGTGTGTTGTCATTTCGGGCAATTTGAGGACAGGTCAAGACAGAAGTCAATAGGTGAAAGTCAAAAGACATAGGGTCAAACGACGGAAGCCAGGACATAAGTCATAAGACAATGGTTCCGGTCCGGCTTGCAGAGAATGATGATTTTAAAAGGCAAAATACTTTTCTCCACACGGGGAAAGAAACCCCACCCGGGGAACACACGTCTGTTTCCTTTGATTGTCTGCACTCAAAATGGCTACTTTAGTCCTTTGTTTTTCTATCAGTCCCGGTCTTGCCAGGTACGTGAAAAAATTAAAGCCAAATAGATTAAGCTGCCACGGTCAGTCTATCGCTGTTTTATTTTCTCCTACATTAAGTAAGTTACTTAAACAGTAATTGAAAGGGTTTGTTTATTTTTAAGGGTGTCAATGCTTAGGAAAGGGTAGGGACGTTTTTATTATATTACACATACATAATGTACAAATATGCAGAACATGCATGCAGATAAACATGATACAACTCCTAGTTAATCCACCAGCAGATCAATATACTCTCCTCCTCCTCCTCTCTAATCTCCTCCTACACCACTGATTCATGTATTCATCATCCTTCACTGTCATTGGAGAAAATATAGAATCTTGGTTATGGGAAAACTCAAGGAAGGAACCACTGTTCTGGGTCATTTGCATCCTGTTATCATCAGCAATTGATGTTGGGAAAGCTCCAGGTAGCAGACTTCCTGTAATAAGTCCCATGCCAGATTATTCCTCTTAAGAACAGAATTTGGGGTGATGATATGGTACTGAATCTCACTGTCGACCAGACTGCCTGTGAAGCTGACACTGGGTACTTCAAATGGTTGAGGATATCACTCTCCTGACATTGGGAGATGTATACTCGGTACATGTAGATCATGATTTGCTGAATAGATCCAGAGATGTGAACAAAATCCAATGTATTTTGCAGCATCTCACCTAGCAAGTCCGACTTCACCTACTTTTCAAGTCTCCCCAACAATCACTGTGTGAGCACCATGCTGGGTATTCTCTAAGATATTCTCAGATAACAATCCACCACAAGAGTTACTTCAGGTTTCTATGAATGGGGTTAACAACAAGAGACTTGTTCTCAGTTCTCAGATGATACTGATATAATAATCACAACCTGATCACCATAATAACCACATTAATCACATTAATGGAATTCTTCAGAACAGTTTTTCTCCCATTGACTTTCAGCTGTTGGGGAGCTGAGGTAAAACCCTCCGAGAAATTTCGGATTCTAGGAGAATGACTAGGTGTTCCATTGGGGCACAGGTTTTACTTTCCATGAGCATGACCGAGACAAACTGTAGACAGGGGTCTTCTTTATTAAAGCATTGTTACTGTACACCAAGACAGGTTTATCAATGTCTACCAATCCTGCTTCCTGTTCAAAAACAGTACTTTTCAGTTGACTTGGGCCAAGGTATGTCATGAAGATAAAGGCTGGCAAATCAGCCTGTGTTCTTCTGTGATTATCCCTGGATTGCACCTATAGGGAGTTAGTTCTGGGTCTGGGACTCCTGTTTAGTTGTCCCAGAGAAAATATGAAGGCCTCTCCACCATCCTTTGTTCTCTGTTGATATATAAAATGGTACAGCATTTCTTTACATTTGTTCAAGACAATGCTATCAAACATCAACAGACACAGATGGAAATGGGGAGGTGAGGGAGGGTGTTGACCAAACACACCTCTCCTGGTTGATGATGGAGTGTATTCCACTCTGATGGACTGTGGGTGATATGTTTTCATTATTCACCCCTGTTTGGGGTAGCCATAAGCCTATATGCTGAGACAGGGCAACTTAACACAATTACAAGCATTTTATATGTCTAAGTTCTTACAATGTTTAAACCACAGTAGACCTGGGCACAATGAGGAACAGACACAGTAAAGCAAAGCACTATAAGGCAAGAAGCATGAGCAAGCATTGTGAAATAGCAACATGAGACAGGCATTGTGAATTAGCAACATGAGCAGGCATGGTGAGGTAGATGGAAAATAGGCATTTACAACTGCAATATGCAATATGTATTACACTAATGGCATTTACCCAATTAGCAGACCAAACATCAATTCCAATGGTTGTTATGTTGGTGCATGAATATCCTATTCCATACACACCCACACAGCAATGCCAGACCTCACCCCTCTCAGACCAGACTTACTTGACTCACAAGTACATCATCATCATGTGCTCTTTCCCCACTGAGTAATGTCCATATCTACTACAGTAGGTAAAAGAAGCCAAATTGCATAAGCAATTGTTCTCATATGCACCAAAGCACATATGGGAAAAACATGTTTTGTCCTTGAAAATATGCATGAGCCATACAGTATATTCGCCAACTAAGACACAGGTTCAAACACATATTGTCCTTTTAGGAACTAGTTCATATGAACCTACCAACAGTAGAGGTACCAGTGTAATACTTCAGAGAGAAATTGTATTAATTCTCTTGAGCGTAATCTAGCCACCAGGCATCACAGGAACTTTGCAATTCTGGCGTGCCATACACGTCCTGCCTACATATGGATATGAAGCATCTATCTTTCTACCAATGTGAGAAGCTACTTATCAAATCACCAACTCACTCACTCCAACATTCTCAGCATTTACAAAGGAACTTGTACATGTTACATCACACATTCCAATCCAAAACTACCAAATGTCAACTCGCAAAAGCAGTGTACAGTTTGGTTAAGAATGAGTCATGCTAGGCATTTAGAATGCACAAAGGGTTTGCGAATTTGCATTGTGTGTAATTTACAATCATCAAGCATACGCAACCAGTCACAACAGGGGAATGATATGCACTTGGAGTATTACACAGCGTGGAAGACCTGACAGGTTGAAGAAGCAGTATTCAGAATACTTGCACAATGAAGTTCTGTTTTTACTTTCACGTTTTCTTCATAAAATACTCTCATATTCTTCTCTTTCGTTCACTAGGCATAACTACAACATTAAATTATGTTTTAAAGTGGTACCTGTTATTCCAGAGAACAATATTCATTATATTTTTAGGGCGTTATGATCACCACATCACAATGCATCCTGCCTTGCTGGAAACCGAGCTCAAACTACCAGATATTTGAATTTTGGCCTAGTGGCTAGCGTGGGCTGCCACGTATTAGCCAATCAAATTGTGGGCGGACGCCACTGCCCTACCCCACCGTCATCTGGAATGTTCGATTCTATTAATAACCCTACTATCTGGATGGTCTCCGTTCCAAATTAAAAGTATTATTATTATGGATGTGTTGGACTGGGAATGTGGATGCCTGATCCATTATGTCACAGCTTCTCTTTCAACAAGTCATTTGCTTGCAAATCAGTGAGCTTCAACTGTAGTTCAACTCGCACATAATCAAGGTTACAATCAAACGGATTCTCGAACAGAAGAATGTCACTTTCAATTCTGTCAAGATCTGAAAATCTCTCCAAACAAATGCTTCTTCAAGTCACGAATAAATTTGTTTCGGAAAATCGAGTTTGACATCTTCGGCCATTGTAGCGCAAAACTCTTTGAAACAGTGAAAATAAGAAACGTTTTCTCCTTCCTGTTGTATTACAAACAATGACAGCTTTCTCCGAAATCCTTTTGATGATTCTGTAGAGATCACAGACGAGATTATCCTTTCCCCGAAGTTTCAAATTCAGCAAATTCAATGGATGATGTGATGTCGACCAACTTTGACAGCCAAGTAGGATCTGACAGCTGTGGATCAGCTCTATTGTTTTCAGTGAGGAAACCATCTATTTTGTAAAAACGAAACAGGACTTGACCGCAGCTGAGCCACATTCACTGATGTGTGATAAGGCAAGTCACAGAAGTCAGAATCAATTTCTTCAAGAAACGCCTTTAACTGACCGTGATTGAGTGCATATCCCCGTGTGAAGTTCACAGCAGAAACGGCTGGTTTCAGTACACAAGATAGATCTAAGTCATTTCCCACAGAGTGCTTGCTAATGTATGATGCAGTGTATGAACAGAGCGCACGGAATTTGCAAATTTTCCAACTGAGTCCTGATCTGTACCATCAGACTCTTCCTGAGTCCAGCCATGTTTTTTCCTCCATCAAACTGATTCCACTGAAGGTTATACTTTTTGCATTTCCTTTAAAATTGTCTTTTCCTGTTGTTGTTCCATGCATGCTGCAAACGGATGCCACCTCTTCCGTTATCTGAAAGTCCAAACTGACACCACAAATGAACACGAGAAGTTACATATCTATAAAATGAATGACTGGCAAAAATTAGTAAATATTTCTGGAGGATTGGACTTGTGTTGACAGCCGGACATCGGGGGGAGGGGGGAGGAGAGAGAGAGAAGATGTGTGTGTGTGTGTGTGTGTGTGTATGTGTGTGTGTGTGTGTGTGTGTGTCGCGGCGCTACAACAAGGACTTGAGATGGTGCGAAATAAGTAAACATTACATTAAACAAGAACATTGGGACGCAGAGGTGTTTCCAAGGCACCAGGGCTGGGTTATATACTGGCCAAGACCTAATGACGCGCCCTCGCCGAGCGTCCTGGGCAACAGGTCCCTTCGGGGTCCTGGCTAAAGTCAGTAGGATCGTTGATTCATCCGAAGTCGGAGAGTGTCTGCCTGCACGGCGAGTCTGCACATCAATAAGTCAGACATGGGACAACGGATACTCACGCAAACCTCAAGTCCTCTATGACATCACACTGATGTTGGACAACAGGATGTTTTCATTCGGCATACAGGACTTCGCGCTGGAGTTCACAGCCAGCGAACACAAGCAAGCAAGCACAAGAACATCTAGATACAATAATTTATAATTGAAAATTGTAAATTTAAGACACATAGTAAACAGGAAGTCTCCGAACGTGTGAATCAATCAATCAATCAGGTTCCGTCTCCACAATGAAGGTTGGCTACAATGAATCTCTAACACTGTCTCTCGCCTTGACTGTACATTATATCAGGCTGATGTTCCTCCATCTCTTGATGTTATCTTCCAACTTGTATCGTTGTCTACCTCTTGCTCACTTGCCCTCGGCCTTGCCCTCCAGTATGGTTTTTATAAGAGTATCATGTCCTCTAAAAAGTACTGGAGAGGTTTGGTCATAGACCATAACTTTATGAAGGGAAAATCCCAACTGCACCTCCCCGTGGTAGAGGATGGAAACACACCGCGGTGTGGCTAACACAGCTCTCGGGACCGAGTATCCACCGGAATAAGTGGACAACTGCAGCTGAGCTGAGCAGGGCACTCACTTGTCCTTACAGTCGGAAATGGCTGTTAAAGGTAGAGGTAAAAGACCACCATGTGAATGTGGAAGGCAAGGGGAAACCACCACATTATCTTCCCAAGACTTCATGGCAAAACACATATCAGAGTTAGTGAACGACGTTAATGGCTGTCTTAGGACATCCTCGTCCGGTAGGGACAGTCATGAGCCACAGGTGACACCAGACAGTCATCCAGCTACTGATGGCAAAATCATAAACAAAATAAATAAATTTAGAGTAGGAACATGGAATGTTAGGACATTAAATGAGCTAGGAAAGTTGAACAATGTTCTAAGAGAAATGGATAGCATGAATATGAATATACTAGGCGTTAGTGAGATGAGATGGAAGGGATCGGGCAAAAGTATAGCTGACAACTACACAATAATTTATTCTGGAGGGGATACACATGAAAAAGGTGTAGGAATAATACTTGACGAAGAAACAGCCAAGTCACTTAATGGATACTGGTGTATTTCAGATAGAGTTATTTTGGTCAAAATCAAAGGCAAACCAATAGATATAAATATTATACAAGTATATGCACCAACAACAAGCAGTAGTGATGAAGAAATACAACACTTTTACGATAAAATAGAAATGGCGATGGCTTAAATTGGATCACAGGAAATAACAATAATACTTGCAGATTTTAATGCAAAAGTAGGAAAGGGGAAAATGGAGGATGTAGTGGGGAATTATGGTTTAGGTACAAGAAATGACAGAGGGGAAAAGCTAATAGAATGGGCAAATATCAATGATATAATAATTGGAAACACGTGGTTTAAACACCATAAAAGACGACTATACACATGGAAAAGCCCTGATAAGAAAATACGCAACCAAATTGACTACATACTAATTAATAAAAGATTTAGAAATGAATAACGAAGACACAAATAATAGATTGCACGATTTATTGCCTGGCATATTTCGCTGCATCTCGTCAGGTACATACTGCAGAAATCACACAACTTACGTGAAATTAACTAGATAAATCCTTCAAGTTGAAATATACACAATTTCGCACAGTAATGTCGATTGTCTACCACGGTAATTTTAAGCTGACTAACATGTCTTTCTGTTTACACAATTCTGGCTTGCGTTGATAGATCATAATTGCTTCTGCAAATTTTAACAATCAAAGACACTGCAAAGACACTCCAGAGACACTGCATTTCGCGTGTTGTTTAGAACAAAAAATACTCGCTTGTTAAAATTTGCAGAAGCAATTATGATCTATCAACGCAAGCCAGAATTGTGTAAACAGAAAGACATGTTAGTCAGCTTAAAATTACCGTGGTATATAAGTGACATTACTGTGCGAACATGTGTATATTTCAACTTGAAGGATTTATCTAGTTAATTTCACGTAAGTTGTGTGATTTCTGCAGTATGTACCTGACGAGATGCAGCGAAATATGCCAGGCAATACATCGTGCAATCTATTGTTTGTGTCTTCGTTATTCAAATTCACTACGGGAAAACATTGTTTTGAATTTCTCAAACGTCGCCTCCCATTACCAACTGTGAAGCGATTAGATGGATTACTCAAGCTGAGGTGTAAAATATCGCTACAGGATTGTCGATTGAGATTTCTCGAGGAATGCCTAAGGACGGGGATATTTCCTCACCGGTATTTCAGATCTCTGAGGACGGACAGAATATGTCCGACAAGAAAAAACCTGAGACGACTGACAAAAAACCAGATAGAAGAAACCCAGTCCAAGCTGGCCAACTTGAAGCGCACACACAGTTCTGCCTACTACGTCACCCAAGAATTGAGCTTGTATGGCTACTTGAAGTTCACTAAATTCTGTACAGAAACAGTGTACAAGGTGAAAATCGCAGAGAATGCTCGCCTCAACAAATCACTGAGCACTGAAAAGGTAACAACGTCAGTACTAGACAACCCAGAGAAGTATGTGAGGAACTTATCTTCATACGTACTCAACAACATTGAAACAGAGGCCCTTGCATACGGATTAAAATTATGCATAAAGCCTAAACACATCAATCGTTTTGAGTCGCAAGCACAGTTTGAAATGTTGTTTGATCAAGTCTCCAAGTTATCACCTACCTCTGCTGAGTCGGTCGGGTGGCTGAAGGCCAAACTGGTAGATTTAGAACACCAGTATCGCACAACACCCTCTAAACAGACGTGTCCGCTGACCAACGAACACCTTACTGCCTTAAAAGCGTTAAAGGCTAACAAAACCCTCGTCATACTGAAACCTGACAAAGGGAGCGGTACAGTACTGATGGACATGTCAGATTACCAGAGAAAAATGGATGTAATATTGTCAGACGAATCCAAATTCAGGATAGATCAAAAAGTAAACAAGTCGGAGGACCTGGATGCTATAATGAGGAAAGAGATCCAGTCACTTGTGAATGCGGGACTCATCAGTGAGGCCACTGCAAAAACGCTCACACCACGTGGCTCGCACACTCCTCAGATGTACGGTCTACCCAAACTTCACAAGCCCGGCATCCCGCTAAGACCTATCCTGTCCATGGTTAACTCTGCACAACACCGAATGGCGAGATGGCTAGCCGAAATGTTAAAGCCAGTACGACAGTCCTTCGATCCAAAAATACTCAGAGATACATTCCAACTGGTGGAATTATTGGATACTATGGACATAAATAACAAACACATGGCATCCATGGATATAGCCTCCCTATTCACTAACGTTCCATTAGAGGAGACAGTGAAAATAATAAGGGAACGCATTGAAGACAAACAACTAAAATTAGGCATACCAACACCTATTCTGGAGAGGCTACTACTACTATGTACCGCCAACATCCAATTCAATTTTTTAACTAAGTCATACCGCCAAATTGACGGAGTGGCCATGGGGAGTCCTCTTGGTCCTATTCTAGCGGACATCTTCATGGCACACTTAGAAGAAAAGAGATCCTCAGACATCAACAACTTGGCCTTTTACCGGCGTTATGTGGACGATATACTAATTATCACCACAGACGAGCTACAAGCAACATCGTTTCAGGCCACAATGAACAAGACGCATAAAAACATCTCTCTATCTATGGAACACGAACACAACGAAGCGTTACCTTTCCTAGATATTCTAATGAGACGTAGAGCAGACGGCACAATTCAAAGATCGGTGTATCGCAAAGAAACATGGACTGGCCAATACCTAAATTTTCAGAGCTTCACACCTGTCCAGTACAAACGGGGCTTAGTACGGACCTTGTTTGACCGTGCTAGAAAGATATGCACCCAGGACACACTGACAGAGGAATTTGAAACTCTGAAGAATGTCTTAAACCTGAATGGGTACTCCACAGGATTTATAAAGCGCCATTGCCAACAGCCCAAACCCAAAGCAGACGTAACTACAGTCCCTAAACTCAAGGTATTCATCCAGCTAACCTTTCGAGGGGATGACGTAATGCAACGTCTACAAGACCGGCTTACTACAGCAGTAGGTCGAACATTCTGTGCGGCAACTCCAGTCATTAGATGTAAAACCGTACCCATTCCTACACCAACAGTCAAAGAGCATGTTCCTCTGTACGCCACAAACAATTGTATTTACCAATTCACATGTAGATGCCAGGCCGTTTACATTGGTCGAACGGAGAGACAGCTTAACAAACGGGTGTCAGAACACATACCTCAATGGGTCAACAAGATACAACACACAGGAGAGGCTAGCCACGAGGAGCCGACACACCGGAAGCTCCCGGCGTCTTCAATCGGCAGGCACATTGTCGCCAGTCGCCATGTTGTGTCCAGAGACACTGCATTTCGCGTGTTGTTTAGAACACAAAATACTCGCTTGTTAAAATTTGCAGAAGCAATTATGATCTATCAACGCAAGCCAGAATTGTGTAAACAGAAAGACATGTTAGTCAGCTTAAAATCACCGTGGTAGACAATCGACATTACTGTGCGAAATTGTGTATATTTCAACTTGAAGGATTTATCTAGTTAATTTCACGTAAGTTGTGTGATTTCTGCAGTATGTACCTGACGAGATGCAGCGAAATATGCCAGGCAATAAATCGTGCAGTCTATTGTTTGTGTCTTCGTTATTCAAATTCACTACGGGAAAACATTGTTTTGGATTTAGAAATGCTCTAATTAATGTAAAATCAATGCCTGGCGCCGACTGTAATAGTGATCATGTACCACTATGTGGACAAATAAAAGTAAGATTAAAGAGAGGAAAACAAATGGTTAGGAACATGAGACTTCATAAAGAGGTTCTGAAAGTAGATAAAGAAATTCAAGAACAATACTTAGTGACTGTGAAAAATAGGTACAATGCAATAGCTAAAATACAGAGTATAAATAAACAATGGGAAATGTTAAGGGACTCCATTCATCACACTAGCAAAGAAATATTACCGGAGAGAAGTCAAATAGCTAAGAAAAAATGGATGAATGAAGAAATCTTAATGCTGATGGACAAAAGAAAACAGAGTAAAAATGACAAACAAGAATACGCTAATATAAATAATGAAATAAAAGATAAATGTTGGAAGGCAAAAGAAAGTTGGTTAAATGAGCAGTGCAAAATAATTGAATTAAATGCCATTAAAGATACAAAAACATGCACAGGCAAAACAGTGAGCTCACGGGAAGAAAAATAAGAATAAATACAGGGTGTTTGAAATAAAAAAACAGGAAAGATATTATTGGAGGAAGATGATATAATGAAGAGGTGGAATGAGTAGATAAAAGAATTATATGATGGGGAAAGGGAAGAATTAACAGAAAAACGTGACTTAGAAGGTCCACCTATTCTAAAAGAAGAAGTCGCTGACGCTATGAAATATATGAAGAAAGGAAAAACAGCTGGACCAGATGAAATTACAATAGAAGAATTAGAAGTATTGGGATAATTTGGAGAAGATATATTAACCAACATGTTAAATGATATTTACAGCAGTGGATATCTACCCAGTGATATGCTGAAATCTGTATTTATAGCTATACCATAAAGACCAGGAGCAATTGAATGTGAAGATATTCGCACAATTAACCTCATAAACCATATCACTAAGCTTCTGCTCAGAATCATAATGAGAAGAATCAGAAAGAAAATAAAAATGGAAATTAGTGAATAACAGTATGGATTTGTGGAGGTAAAGGGCACAAACAATGCAATATATACATTACGGACACTAATAGAAAGATCAATAGAGAAACAGAAAGACATATGTTTATGCTTCATAGATTATACTAAGGCATTTGATAATGTAAAACATCATGAGCTGATTAAAATGTTGGAAAATATCAACATTGATGGGAAAGATTTAAGAATACTAAAGAATATTTACTGGAACCAAGTAGCAGCAATTAAAATTGGAAATAAAGAGGGTAGTTACGAACACATAAAGCTAGGAGTGCGACAGAGATGTGTCTTGTCACCAGATCTCTTCTCCCTATATAGCGAAGTAATAATGAGCGAGATCAAAGAGATGCCAGGAATACTAGTTGGAGGTTATAATATAAATAATATACGCTAAGCAGATGACACAGCATTGGTGGCAGATAAATCAACAGACCTACAACAATTGCTGGACACTGTAGTAACAGAGAGTGCAAGGAAAGGACTCTCCTTGAATATCAAGAAAACAGTAACAATGGTGATATCAAAGAAAATGGTGACACCAAAATGTGACATAGAAATAGAAGGAAAAATTCTTAACCAAGTGGATAATTTTAGATACCTAGGGACATTTATAACATCAGATGGAAGATGTACAACAGAGATTAAGAGCAGAATAGGGCAGGCAAAGGCCGCATTTCAGAAAATGAAGAGTATCTTATGCAATAGGTCACTATCACTGAGTGTAAGAAAGGGAGTGCTGAAATGCTATGTAGAACCAGTTTTGCTGTATGGCAGTGAATCTTGGAATGTAAATGAACAAATTAAGAAGAAATTAGAAGCAACAGAGATGTGGTTCCTGAGACGAATGTTGAGAATTCCTTGGACTGCCAGAGTAACTAACGACGACTGCCTGAAACAGGCTAATGAAACTAGAACATATATACAACAATAAGAAAGAGACAAACAGCTTTCTTTGGTCATGTAATGAGAAGAGAGGCATTGGAGAACATCGTGACAACTGGAAAGATCGAGGGGAAGAGAGGCAGAGGCAGACCAAGAGAAATGATGCTGGATGGATTGAGAAGGTGGCACGGAGGAATATCAGCAGCAGAGTTGATCCAGAAAACCAAAGACCGAGATCTGTGGAGAGCCATGAACGCCTACGCCAGCTGGCAGGGCACTTGATGATGATGATGATCATGTCTTTTAACGTGGCGAAATATTTCACTTGCCTCCTATTTATTTTCTTACTCAACTCTTTCTTCATTCCCAGTTGTTCTAGAACAGTGCTTCCCAACCGGTGGGGAATTCCCCCACCCCCAGGGGGAATTTTAGGGTTTCCGGGGGGGGGGGGAATTAAGATTATTTCAAGATCACGTTAATACAAGAACCGATTACTTGATATTATTTTTCCCTTCATACTGTACGGTTCTGTACATCTCACCCTTCTAAAATTCAATTTATAAAGTAAGTAGACCCACAAATTATGTTTTATGTGGATGTCTATACTTTTTTTTTAGTATTTGCTATTAAATTTAGCTTCCATTATTGCTTATACTGTGTAGAGGTGGGGGGGGGGGGGAATTTTTAGCTAGGAAATACGAAAAGGGAGAATGGCGTTCTGCACGGGCCAAATTTTTAGGTAGGAAATACGAAAAGGGGGGCGAGGAGGGGGGGGGGGTTGACGTTCTGAAAATATGGTGAAGGGGGGCATGGGCCAAAAAAGGTTGAGAACCACTGTTCTAAGACCTCTGCATTTGATTGCTTTTGTTTCCACGAAATACGACATATTCATCTGTATATCTACATATCCAGGGTGTCAAGATCTCCAATAAGACCTTACAGAGGTAAGGAGAGTAAACACAAGTCTAGTAGGGAGACACCAGACAGGAGAGACACCAAGCACTATAAATAGCCTCACAAGGAGACACATTTGTGTCAGACCAGGGGCCAATGCGTACAGCTGAGCGAGGGCTTTCCCCAAGCCATTGGGAAGCTTGTCCTTGCGAGTAACCGTGAAGTGCCCGGTTACTCGAGCTCATAAGGCAGCGTGCTTGCGAGACCATGCACGCAATAATAGCTACTGCACGGAGAGGACAGTGTCCGTGCTTGTCCACGCAATGTGTAGCGTGTGGACAGACCCGACTGGAGACGGTAGAGAGCAGACGTATCCTTGACAAATGCTATAGTTTCTAGGCAATAGGCAAACATTAGGCTGTTCATTTAGATTGTGATTTCGAGCATCATTTCTCACCACTTCATTGCATTCATGTTGTATAACGATGATGAAGTATAACGCTCGCAGAGCCATTCAAATGTTGGCTCTAAATAAATTGCATTCCTTTCGCAAATGTCACGAGTTGTTATTTCGTGCGGTGCGAAAGTAGGGGAGTCCTGAGAATCTGCAGCGAACAAGTCGCTGACAGGCAGGACCCCAATTGGTGTCAGAATACAGTGAACCAACGCCAGCAGGACAATTGGTGTCAGAATACAGTGAACCAACGCCAGCAGGACAATTGGTGTCAGAATACAGTGAACCAACGCCAGCAGGACAATTGGTGTCAGAATACAGTGAACCAATGCCAGCAGGACAATTGGTGTCAGAATACAGTGAACCAACGCCAGCAGGACAATTGGTGTCAGAATACAGTGAACCAACGCCAGCAGGACAATTGGTGTCAGAATACAGTGAACCAACGCCAGCAAAGCAATTGGTGTCAGAACACAGAGAACCAACACCAGCAGAGCAGTCATAGCAGGCATGTGTTGTAATATTCAACGAACAGTTAACGCCAGCTATCGATTGGTATTAGAAAGTTCTGAACCAGCATCAGCTCATTGCACGATTCAACATCATTACTGTGTGATATATTTCAAAGTAATGTAAATTTGTTTCCATACATGGCATAAATAATTTTCTTTGGTGAATTATACGATCATACCATTTGTGGAGTGTGAACCACAATTGAGCCAAATTAAATCGCTAAAGTGTTAAATTCTACAAATATTAATTTGAAAGTGTGTTATTATGCAAAAATCAATAGAAATGTATACAATGATCAAAGAACATTACCATCGTAACCACCGTGTACATTTCATTGCGTGTGATACAGCCATCAATGTCACCATTCTACGAAGTCAATAAATAGATTAGCGACGAACTGAAGCCTACAACGAAGATACGCCATAGTCAGAAAGTGAAGACAAGACGACATCGACTGTCATACGACGAATCATCTCACATATTATCTAACAATCATTCAGACGATCATATCAATCATCCATTAACACCATTTATCACTATCTATCACATTTTTCCATTCATCATTCGCATGAAATATAAGCTTGTATCGACAACATAAGCGTGTGTCTAATTTTTGCTGCTCTACTAAACAGAAGCAGCCATTGTGTTATCAAGTCAAATCATTTTGTAAGTGTGAAAGACAGCGGTGGAACATCCCAAGAACCGTACTTTCCAAAGAATTAGATGAGTATATTTTCAGAATATTTTGGTATGCTCTAAATTAATCATGCATCTTCTTTTTCAGTAAAGATGTATAGTTACTAACACATTATTACAAACTATTGTGTGAATATTATTGTGATATCATTTTGAACTAACATTACGCAAAAATGGCGTCGCTAAATGACTGTATCCAGGCAGGCAAGGAAATGGGCCATACTGGTGAAAAGTTAGAAAAATGGGCGGATCAAAAGTATAAAGAAGAAATAGCTCGCATGGAAAAGAAGGCTGCTTTAGAGAGAGACGAAAGAGCATTAGAAAGGCAACATCAAAAAGAAATGAAGGAGGTCGAGGAAGCTACCAAACAGAAACAATTAGAGTTAGATCAAGCTATCAAACAGAAACAGTTAGACTTAGATCATGCTAACAAACAAGCAGAGGAAGCCACCAAACAAAAGCAGATACAAGTAGATTCAGAGACGAAACTAAAGATGACGGAAATGGAGGTAGATTCTAACATACAAATAGCCTCTAGCAAACAAAAGAGCCAAGAAGAACAAAACAAATTTAGTAAGTATAAGGGCCTTATCAAACCATACAGTGTAGGAGATTCAATTAGCGCATGGACTGAGAACATAGAATTCCAACTAAAGACACAGAAAATACATTTAGATGATTGGGCAATGATTTACATGAGTAACCTCAGAGGGGAGCCGTTAAAAGTAATAGAATCCATACCTACAGAGCTAAGGAACAATTATCAGTACATACACGATAGGATAATGCAACATTTTCTTTTAGACGCTACTGGGTAGCAAATTCAATTCTCACAGATTAAGCCAAAAGCAACTGAAACCTTCTTAGACTACATCTCTAACGTGCAAAGAACATTTAAAAAGTGGACTAGAGCAGCTAAAGTAGGTAACAACTATGAAAAACTAGAAGAGCTGATGGTAATGGACAAAGTGATTTCTACCGTTCCTACCCCTTTTGCGAAGTTTTTACAACAGTCAGATATTGAGTCCATTCAGCAATTAGAGAAACGGGGATCAGCTTATTTTTCGTCTAATCGGGACATATTTAAAACTACATCACATGACACAGAAATTACAGCTTTTGCAAACAAAGTTCCTGATAGATCTTACAACCAGAAAGATTACCGTAAGAAGGACAAACCATATCAGAAACCACCTCGATGTAACTATTGCAATCTTTTTCATCCGACTTACTCGATGTGTGATAAGAACCCCGCATATCCGTCACACTTAGAAGCAGTGTTGAAGAAGCAAGAAAGCAGAAGATCATCCTTTAAACGTGCTGTTAAATGTTATTTTTGTTCAAGTTATGGCCATTATAGTAATAAATGTATGGGGAGACAGAGAATGAAGGCAAATAATGCAGCACTCATCGATACATCATCAGACGATGAGAGTGACATTGATCCGGAACTTGTGAATGTTTTGCCAACGAATGAATGTCAGAGTGTAGCATCAGTAACAGATATTTTAGACTTTAAGAGATGTAAAGTATGCCATCAGTTTCATGCGGATGGTAAATTGGAATGTGGGCACATAATACATTGTTCAAATGAAGATGCTAACGCAGCGTGTGCCTCCAGAGGTAAACTTAAGTTCTACGATGCACTGGTCAATGGGCAACCATGCCAATGTTTAGTTGATAGCGGGAGCACTCTACTGGGTTTAAGGAGAGAACTTGCTAGACCAGAAGATTATACGGGTGAATTTGTCAAATGCCGTACTTTCTCTGGAACCATCTAGAAATATCCACTGGCAAAAGCGCATATCAATACCCCGTTCCTTGCCGGCACATTTACGTGCGCTATCCTGCAAGATCCATGCACGGATCTCATTTTAGGATGCCTAGATGCATTGAAAGAATGTACAGAAAACGACATAAGAGCCTGGAAAGATACACACATGGCCAACGCTGTAACTAAGTCAGATACAGAAACAAACTATACTGACTTACAAAACGAAATGATACAGCTATTAACACCAAGTGGTGCAGATACCAACACTACTCGACAAAATTTGATCGAGGCACAAAGCACCGACCAAACAATCACACCTTATTTTAACTTGTTTTGTGAGCGAAAGAAAGTATCTAAAAATGCTTCCTGGTACTTTAGAAAATTTAACGGAATTCTCATACGTTTTTACACATATAATAACCATGAAATTCAGCAGACGGTGTTACCTGTAACATACCGACAAAATGTGCTAAAAATCGCACATGAGTCACCGTTTGCTGGACATTTGGCTTATGATAAAACGCGAGCCAGAGTTCTATCACAATTTTACTGGCCTAAATTCTGTTCCGACATAAAATCTTTCTGTCGTTCTTGTACTGTCTGTCAACATCTTGTACGAAAGAGAAAGCATGTGAAGGCCGAAGTTCAACGGTCAGTATTAGCATCTAGACCATAGGAGAGTATAGCGGTCGATATTGCTGGACCCCTAATGCAGGTGTCGAGTAATGGAAACCACAACTATGCAAATAAGGGTGCGAAAACTATTCACCTAGAACCAAACCAGAAAGTTTTGCTTCTACTACCCGATAAACGTAATTTGTTACTAACATCTTGGCAAGGGCCTTTCAACGTTGAACGTAAAATATCAGATGTGGATTATGAAATATCGATAAAAGGACACTTAAAGATATTTCATATCAACATGCTGAAACCATATTTTTCACAAGAACAACAGACAGACGAACAAATTGCACCAACACCAAGCAATGAGACGACAGGCGTACACAACACAACTTCACTAGATAGGGCGACACACGACAGCGACAACGCAAACACACTTAGCCAGGTAACAGCACACACAGCTAGCACCACAACAGTATTGAACGAGACAGACGAAGACGAGATGGAATTACCAGTTCCTACGGTAGACACGACTGCGACCATTGACAGCATAAAGATAGAAACGAAACTGACAGACGACCAACGTCGACAATTCATAGAGCTAGTGACGGAATACAGAGACATATTCTCCGACATCCCAGGAAAGACAGATAGAATAGAACATTCTATCATTCTGACTGACACCACACCAATCAAGTGTCGACCTTATTCTATCCCTTTAAACTATAGGTCGAACCTCGACAAATAAATTCTATCTCTCGAGTCGAGCGGAATTATTCAGAAATCTCAGTCAGAGTATTCTTTCCCTATTGTCCTTGTCGCCAAAAAGGACTCTACTATTCGACTCTGCGTCGATTATCGCCGCTTAACAAGAAAATCCGGCTGCTGTGGAGGCTGAAGTACAAGCGTTGATTTTCGAGAATTCGCTAGACAGTGACGCGGTCATCTACACAGATGGGTCGGTCGTCCGACATGTGAGAAGCTCATGGGCCTTTACAGCTCGGGCCGGAGGGAGAATTGTGAAGGAGGACTCTGGTGCTTTCACTGAAACCACAAGTAGCCTGACCATGGAAGTCATGGCAGTAAGTAAAGCAATAACATGGCTCGAGACACAGACATTCACTAGGGCTTGTTTCCTTAGCGACTCAATGAACATGATCAAGAGGATAGAGGAGGGGTCGATCCGAAGAGAATGGTTGCTGCCTCTGGAGCGGTCTCGGCTGGCAAAGATTAGTTTCATCTTCGTGCCAGGGCATGCGGGAGTACAAGGAAATGAGCGGACTGACAAGCTCGCAGGTGAGGCTACTGTGGAGGGCGGACGCGCCATGGACCAGGCTGACATTCTGAATGCTCTACGAGAAGTGAGACTTTTGCAAGAACCAAGTGATGACTGTGAATCTACAACAATGGCCAGACTGCGAGAGCAGCAAATTAAAAGAGGGGTGGCCAAACAAGAACACTACGCAGGAAGCCAAAGAAGATTGATAAACCAACACAGAACTGGCGTCGTTAGCCGCTACACGCTGCGGGATTTGCTGAGGAGGGGATCCGAGCACTTATGGACTGAATGGTCCGATGTGCAACGAGGATGATCTGTCGACTAACTAACTAACTAACTATCGCCGCTTAAACAAAATAACCAAAATTGACGCTGAACCGATTCCATCATGCGAGGATCTGATCTTGGACATGTCTACATCTCGCATATTTAGCAAGATTGACCTCACGAAAGGTTATTGGCAAATCTCGATGGAAGTAAATTCTATTCATCTAACAGCTTTCTCCACTCCTTTAGGACTTTATGAGTGGCGCTTTCTTCCTTTCGGCCTTCGTAACGCTCCTGCTAATTTCGTCCGTCTAACTAGGGATCTTCTCCATGGGATGACCAATATTTCAACTTATATAGATGACATATGCATCCATACGGAAGACTGGACAACACACCTACTGAAACTTCGACAAGTCTTCGACAGGTTGCGAGTATTTGGGCTCACAGCAAAGCCACCAAAGTAGAGTTGGGCATGGAACAAATTGACTTCCTGGGTCATACCATCTGCAGGGGCTAATTAAAAACTGATGACAGAATCGTCACCAAGATTCTGAATTTGACAATGCCAACGACCAAGAAACAGGTCCGAAGTTTACTGGGTCTGGTAAACTACTATAGTAAATTCATTCCAAATATGGCGGAAATCACCAGTGTTTTTTCTAACATCTTAAAAGCTTCGGCTAAGTTATCTGTACACGATGCAGGATTAATTAGTGCGTTATCAAAATTAAAACATCTTTTCAGCGTTCCACCTATCCTTCGTATGCCTAATCCAAACTCACTTATTTCTTACGCACAGATGCGAGTGCCATATCCATATCTGGGATACTAGGACAGTTCTACGACGGGACGTTCCACCCCGTAATGTACGTAAGTCGCAAGATTACCACTGCTGAATCGAAATACTCAGCATCAGAATTAGAGGGCCTCAGTTTGATCTATTGCGTCAAGAAGTTTCATAGATTTTTGGCAGGAGCACAGTTTGTGATCGAATCCGATAACTCTCCGTTGTCTGTGATGCAGTCTGGGCTTCCTAGCAATAACAGAATTTACAGGTGGGCTTTGATTCTCCAAAATTACACGTTTACCATCCAGCACTTAAAAGGAAGATTGAACACTGTTGCGGACATTTTGAGTCGACCATCATCCATTGAAATACCTGATTTACAGGAAGGGATCGACCACAGACCACCAGAAACAGTGACACGGTAATGTTAGATAACTCAGTGCTGTATGAGGTAATTATGAAACATTGTAAGTGCGTTATCATCGCCAAATATGTAACCTGTGTGAAGGTAACAGTGCTATGAGAAGTGTAACGAACAAACGCAGAAGTAACATGCGCTGACACACACGTAAGCTAGAGGAACATTAAAGTGTTAGCTATGAACCTACATAACGTAGTAGGGAACTATATTTATACACTATCCTTGAAGGAGAGCATAGAAGACTTTGCCGAAATTAACTATGTTATAATAGTCTACAAAGAGTATTGCTCCATCTTCACAACGCAAAGGAGGATGTCGATTTAGTGTAATTAGATATAGAAATGTAACTGTGATATATGTATATTATTATTTTATTAACAGTACCTATAACTTCATTTTTATATTAATTATTGAATTGCAAATTGTTCAAATGCATATATAACTTTATTTTGTTATTTGGTAGTTAGAAATCACCATTATTTAGTTAATAACCCATTTAATAGAACACCAATTATAGAAATACGATTGTTAGATATTATATTAGTTTAGTACTATATAATCATAATCATTTATAAATTCATTTATCTAAAATATCATTTCCAAACTAACCCAACCATTTAGGAATTAATATCATCTTTTTCACAAACAACACTTTAAGGTAATTAACCCAATTCACTTAAATGAAAGTATTTATTAGATTATTTCCCTTGAGGGTAATTTAGGTCAGCACACCAAAATTAGGTGAGTTACTACTACAGGATCGGTAACAAACCATCCTCATAACTATGTATATAATGTATAGACATGACACGTGCAAACAAAACGCACAGTCATTTGGCGTGATTACTGTTATAATTCAGCCAATCGTTTATTGTATATATGTAATATTCATGTATTTGATGCTATGAAACATATTTTAATAACGAGAGAATGTTTGAGTGAAAGAAAGGTATGAAAGTGAATGAAAGATGTATGCAAGAAGAATAAATGCGAGGAGATAAATTAGTAAACATTGAAAGAAAGAGAGCGAGAGAGAAAGACAGTGGAAAATTTTTCCACCGCTGTAAACGTCTTATTTTGACTTGTCTGTGTCATCTGTGTAGCAATGTGTTGTCGATTTTTTATGTGTGTTACTGCCATACTTTAATAGAGTATATAGAGAACGTACTTTGAGCTTCAGAAAGCGGAGTTGTGGTCACAAAAAAGAATAACGAACGTTTGTAACCACAATAAAACGATTTACGGCTCTCGAAGGAACACACACATTTAGTACACTAACACATACACATGTTAGAGAGTTAAGTACACTGTAGTATTACAAAACACGCAAACAAACAGGAAAACAAACATATAAACGATGCACACACTATTCAGTTCAAAGAACAATAACTTTAAATTCAGGGGACACAATAACTTCTTAGAAACCTTAATGTAACAGTGAATATAGCTTTTCACAAGCGGTAGCGAGAAGGTGAAAAGTAGAACTATGTGTATAAGAGTTGGAGGGGATATTAGTGGGAACATGAACACTTTGTGCTCATGTGTTGTACTCAGAATAGAGTCAACTTGTATGTGTGTTGTCATTTCGGGCAATTTGAGGACAGGTCAAGACAGAAGTCAATAGGTGAAAGTCAAAAGACATAGGGTCAAACGACGGAAGCCAGGACATAAGTCATAAGACAATGGTTCCGGTCCAAAACAATTCCCAAAGATATCTATAAAGCCAACTATACTGATACATGGGCTACTTAATTAGCCAAGTGAAAAGATAAAGCAGTGTGAGTAATGGAAGAAGAGAGTTGTTCTATCCCCAAACTAGAGAGTTTAACTTATTGGATATCTGACAAAATTGGAGCAACCAATTTTTCTTTGTGACCAGAAGTGTTACAAACATGAGTTAAAGGAAAGTAACACTTCACAGAGAGGAGGGGAGCCTGTCAAGATCTCCAATAAGACCTTACAGAGGTAAGGAGAGTAAACACAAGTCTAGTAGGGAGACACCAGACAGGAGAGACACCAAGCACTATAAATAGCCTCACAAGGAGACACATTTGTGTCAGACCAGGGGCCAATGCGTACAGCTGAGCGAGGGCTTTCCCCAAGCCATTGGGAAGCTTGTCCTTGCAAGTAACCGTGAAGTGCCCGGTTACTCGAGCTCACAAGGAAGCGTGCTTGCGAGACCATGCACGCAATAATAGCTAATGCACGGAGAGGACAGTGTCCGTGCTTGTCCACGCAATGTGTAGCGTGTGGACAGACCCGACTGGAGACGGTAGAGAGCAGACGTATCCTTGACAAATGCTATAGTTTCTAGGCAATAGGCAAACATTAGGCTGTTCATTTAGATTGTGATTTCGAGCATCATTTCTCACCACTTCATTGCATTCATGTTGTATAACGATGATGAAGTATAACGCTCGCAGAGCCATTCAAATGTCGGCTCTAAATAAATTGCATTCCTTTCGCAAATGTCACGAGTTGTTATTTCGTGCGGTGCGAAAGTAGGGGAGTCCTGAGAATCTGCAGCGAACAAGTCGCTGACACAGGGCTTCTATGCGACTTTCTAGTTGCTTGTTCAATGTCCAAGCTTCCGCGCCATACAGTAGTGCTAAATATAAGTAGCATCTGACAATTATCATTTTTAATGCGCTGTTAATTCTTCTAGATGTTAATACTGATTTTGTGTGGAGATCACCTATTATTCTAAATATAATATTGACATTTAAATGGTATCACAACGCCTCGAGTTCCATACGTTATATCCAGCATTTTCGAGGACCGTCGGCGGACCGGATGAAATGACGTCGGCGGCCGATCCGGCCCGCGGGCCGTAGTTTGGTGACCCCTGAGCTAGAAGATGTCAAAGATGTATTGAAGAAAAAGCAAATGACACCTCACCAGGGCCCGATGGGGTTAGGTGTGCCCACATGATGGATATGAGTGATGGAGAACTTATGGAGATGGCTGCTTGCTTTAGCCTGACCATCAGGGTGACATCAGTACCCCAGGTTTGGGTGCATAGCTATTTAACACCATTTCCTAAACCAGGCAAAGATCATTCAAAGCTAAATGGATTTAGGATTATTACCCTACATACTACTTTTGACAAGGTGCTGGAGAAGATCGTTGCTGTTAAGCTTCAGGAAAATTTAGACAGAGAAAAGCTCCCCCCCCCCCTTCCCCAAATTTCCCCGTAAGGTTTGGGAGGTTACTGGCAAGGGGAAGATACTTGGTCAAATGCAGCCACTTTTTCCTACGATGTTTATGAAGGGTTCCATAACAGACAGGCGACGACGGTGGCAGCACTCGATTTCCAGGACGCGTAGAGCAGTCAGATATAATATTTTGATGTACGCTCTTATGAAAAAGAGAGTAAGTATTCCTTGGTTGGTGAATTGAATTGCAGCTGTTCTGTAATCTCACAGCGTGGATCTCCGGCTGGGTACACGGACCTCTGAACCATGAATCATAGCCCCCGGACTATCACAGCGGTCAGCAGTTTCCGAGCAAGATTGCCAGCCTCGAAGCTCCGGGGGCTGGAAGGATACAAACATTTGCAGATGATGTTCTTGCATACAGGCAGGGGAGCGACAGAAATCAAACAGCTCAGGAGATGCAGGCGATACTGGACAAAGTGATGGCATGGTGTACGGAGATGAATGCTGTCATTAACCCAGAAAAAGCGTCTGTCTTGTGGTGCTCTCTGGAGAATAGGATTGTCAAAGCTGACCTCCCAATCCTCACAATAAATGGTAGAGCTGTGAATAGAGACATGATGTGAGTATGAAATGTGATGAGGAAAGTAAACTAGCCACCACATCTGCTTGTGGACCGAGATGATCTCCGTGGTGTAGTGGTTAAACCGCTGGCCTCGCGCTCCGAAAGAAATGGGCTTGTTTTGGGACACAGTGATTCGATTCATGGGTGTCATTTTCTGGGAGACTCCTGTGGGAGCGTAGTGTGTGTGCTCTGTGCGACGATTTTGACAGTTCCCTCTGTGGAAAGTGATCCAGCCATCTGGGATAAAACCAGCTGCAATGAAATCACCCCTCTTACCTTCCAAACATATTCAATATGTCGTGGCCTAGAAATTGTGATGGCCTAACACTTCACATTCCGTCGGTACTATATGCTGTGGGACCATCTCCACCGTATATAGACAGACAAACAGACAGACAGACAGACAGACAGACAGGCAGGCAGGCAGGCAGCCAGGCAGGCAGATAGATAGATAGATAGATAGATAGATAGATAGATAGATAGATAGATAGATAGATAGATAGATAAATAGATAGATAGATAGATAGATAGACAGACAGACAGACAGACAGACAGACAGACAGACAGACAGACAGACAGACAGACAGATAGATAGATAGATAGATAGATAGATAGATAGATAGATAGATAGATAGATAGATAGATAGATAGATAGATAGATAGATAGCTAGATAGATAGATAGATAGATAGATAGATAGATAGATAGATAGATAGATAGATAGATAGATAGATAGATAGATAGATAGATAGATAGATAGATAGATAGATAGATAGATAGAATGAAAATCTTTATTTTCAAAAGGTTAAGAATTGGACAATCAGGCCCGTCTGACATTCTGCCCTTCTTCTCTATTTCCTCTCTTACATTCTTTCATTCAACATCGCTTATGAAGCAATTTTTTTTAACAATAAAAGAACAATAAGCATTAAAACGCATGAAAAATAATCAATAATACATGACTCGATGGGGTAATGTTTAACATGGGCATCATAAATACCCAAGGTGGGTGTAACGTGCCACATATATGGGAATGTTTTTTTTTCCTTCTGGCTAGTTGTTGTTCGAGATAATTTACCATTATTATTGTCTTTGCTGCTGTTTTTTTAAAGGAGGCATGTAGTCTGTCCTGGGGTAGTGTTCAAACAGGTTGCGATTGTATGTATAATGATTGGTGGTGTCTTTGATTTCTTGTGGAAGATTATTCCACAACTGAGTGGCAGAGTATGCTAAGATTGTTTTATATAAGTCTATCCTAGGTTTAGGGACATGAAGTATATTTAGTCGTCCGCTATGTCTTGCGTTATATTTAAACAATGGCCAAAGGTAGCTTGGGGCATTTTGAAATAGGATTTTGTGAGTTAGTTTAGCCTTATTAAAAAGTAGGCGTTTGTGGAGTGGCAGTAACCGAAGACGTTCATGTAGGTTAGAATTGTCTGTAAACTTATCACCATTGATTTGACGCACTGCCCTTTTCGTTTTGTTATTGATTTGGAGCATCCATCCCAGATTGTGGAGCAATAATCAATATGTGTTTGTATGTGGGAAGTATAGAATATCTTTCTTGTGTTTTCGTCGAGGAAGTTTTTAATTTTGGCAAGTTGGTATACTTTTTTGGCTATTTGTTTAACTAGAGCATGAACATGGGAATTAAAGGATAGATGTTGATCTATGATAAGACCCAGTGCCTTGTGCTCGGTTATACTTTCTATAGGCGTGCTACCAATGTGCACCTGAAGAGTTCTCTGCGAGTTTAGAGTGTGAAGTCTTTGCCTCGTTCATATTAACATATATTTTGTTTTAGCAATGTTAATTTGCATACGGTTTGCATGACTCCAGTTAACTACATTATTTATTTCCTGTTGCAAGGATTATTCTAGCACATTACGATCATTAGCGTTTGTATGTACTGTGCAGTCGTCTGCAAATAGATCGCAGGACGATGATAGATATAAGGGAAGATCATTTATATAAATGGCAAATAACAGAGGGCCAAGTATAGACCTGAGGTACTCCAGTATTAATGGTAATGGCTTGGGATAGAGATTTATTGTGTGATACTACTTGTTTTCTGTCTAATAAGAATGAGTTTATTAATGTCACTATATTAAAGCTTACTTTCATTGTTTCTAGTTTTTTTTTTAAAATTAGGATAGTATGATCTATCTATAGTTGAATATACTTAACATTTGACAATTCTTATTTTTAATGCGTTGTTAATCTCTCTAGATGTTAATGCTGATTTCATACTGTTGAAAGCATTTTATCCATTCCTATTCTCTTTTTGATTTCTATTTCACTTCTGCCATCATCTGTTATTATATGAATGAATCACCAAAAAACAAGAAGTAGATTGTGAGATTTACTAAAACACGATTACAAGAAACAAATTGGACGTTGAGGCCCGAGCCTTAGTCAGCACAGAAAAGACAAGCACAAACCAACACAAAACTACATGAAACACTAAATGACAATAATATTAAGGATACTTATCTGAATCTGTGTCCTAGCTTGGAGTGACTGACGATTGACACGAGTTCGACGGCTATCAGTGGATTGTATGGGCCGAATGTATGGTCAACGGGTGAAAGGTCAAATATTGGCTAAACAACTCTGCGGGAATGGTGTACGGTGGAGAGGGCCCATGTGGGCAAAAGTTAAAAATAGGATAGGCGAAGATGTCACGGACTCACTTTGCAATTGGCAATTTCTCTATGTGCTCTCGAAACACAGTGGCGGAAGATTTCATTGCATTGGTCCTCACAGAGGAGGCATGAGTAGCGGTCGCTCGGAAAACGATTGCAAACCTCCGAACGCAAACCTGCCAAGAAATCCCAAACAGCAGAAATAATGCTGGTGTAGTCTGCGACGTCCTGCAAAGGACATACAATTACCTTTTAGTGGACTATACAACTGGGGGAGGGGATGTGGTTTGGAAGTTAAATGAAACTGTGTTGGACATTGAGGCCATGAGGGGAGAGTGTACCCAACGGGAAGATGAGACGGTTTTCCAATGTTTGACGATCCCGTTCGTGGGATGCGCACGATTTGATCTCCGTGACCTGTATGTCAGCCACGCCACAGTGGTCAGGACTGTTGAAGTGCATGAATACCGGTCTCTGGGCACCACTGTTGATGTCAGAAAGATGTCTAAATCTGTTAATATATGTCCATAGGAGAAACTTGTTACTTGTTTTAGTATCTCCCCGTTTACTCTGATGTGTCAGGATCTTGCGGTAGCAAGACTCTGGCTCGTTGGCTGACAAGCGAGATAACAAATATTGTCACTTAATAACTCAATGTGACACAATGCAAACACTTTATTTGCGCATCTCGCGTTTCACAATTAATGCATATCTCGCGCAATCACAAGTCATCATTACAATCAATACATGCAATCAATCAATACATCAATACATCAATACAGCAATACACTTACACTCTTACATGCTAGCTCTCGAATCACGCTCAAACATATAATTCAAAGCACACCGCATTCAAACGTCTGTCCTCTACGCTCTCCCAAGGCCTGTCTGACTAGCCGTTCAGCATTCGCGTCAGTCGGGGTGGAGTCCCCTTGCGTGCTACACACATTGCACGCTGTCTCCTGACTGACCAACAACGGCTTAGCGTCGCTCAGACTTGAGCCTGGCTGGACTTCTCAGGCGCCGTCGAAGACGCCGCGTTGTAGCTAGCGTGTTTAACACTGCTCAGCGTTGAGTATGGCTGCAATTGTCTGGCGTTGGTACAGACGACGCGTTGCAACCTATGGGTGAGAATCTGACATGCTCCCACCTTCCTTTTCATGAAAGGGGATCCTTTCATGTTCTTTATACCCCTTTTATTATTTTCTCTTTCAGAATCGAACCATGTAAGACGTCTGACGTGACTGTTTGGTTCATATTCAAATGTACCGGTAATGGTAAGTTATATCTGCACGATCACCAATGTCGCCTTAAAGCAACACACATCAAGTACACTCATTTGAATGGATAGTCGCCTCAGCTGCCATATGACACAGCCAGTCCGGTAAGTTACAGCAAACACGCCCTTGCCTCACAACCACTAAAAAAAATCAAAAGAACAGGTCAGACTGCGAACATTACCTATAAGATGTTCCAACCTCAGACCCCCAACCTCATTTAGTCGGAGAGTCTAATGAAGGTCTACAGCTTTGGTAACCCTCTCCATATACAACTGACGTCATCCTGACGTGTCAACCATTAGGCAACTTGATGATAGATTTAACACATATTACACATTACACACATTTTTGATTATCTCCCTTGGTGGTAATACAAAGGTTCGGGACTGTAATTTTACCATGCTTTCAAAAGAATACATTACATTTATACATTCCTTTCTTAGTGTCATAATTTGATACTTCTTGACAAAAGCGAACACAATGTCACTGTTGTGAACAAGTAACTCAAGTTACGATGCTGAGATTACATATTTAAAAAATCCTTATATACAATTCCGTATATGGAAATATTAGACTCACAAAATTTGTGTAAAACGTCAATGTTTTGTGAGTATTTTAGTATAGTCTGCTATCTTTCAAATTAATATTCATCAATCAATCAATCATGTGCCATGCCGGAAAGCGTGGGCGGTCATGATTCGCCATTTCACTCGATCACCAGTGTCGTGGATCAGCTCAGTGTTCCTGTCTCGTCCATGCCATGTGGCCAAGCCATCCAGGTATTTTCCTCTCGGTCTTCCTCTTGGTCTGTTCCCTTCGATCTTGCCAGCTGTCACTAAGTTCTCCAGTCCATTTCTTCTCATAACATGTCCAAAAAATTTTGACTGTCTACGTCTAATTTCTCTAATCAATCTACGATTTTCATTTGTCTCTTGGAGTACTTGGTCATTGGTTTTTCTATCTGTCCATGGTATTATATTTATGGTAATATTCATACGCACCGGAAATACACCGCTGTGGTTTTAAGTTGATAATACCACACAGTAGTTTCGTTTGGATGTTACATAAATAAACGGAGTAACCAGTTCTTGAAAACAGCTGTTGGATGTTTTCTTCGGTGTGGATTACAGAGTTCTTCTGGGATACGGCTGTCACAGTCTCTCTTCATACTGGTTAAAATACCGTGGGCCAATCTGTGGTGTGGGTACGCAGGATATTCGCAGTTGTTCAAGCACAGTAAGTTCTTGGATCCTGTAGTACTGTTTTGTGCCCGTCGTCGTGCATGTTTAGTACATATTTAAAATGACATACACATTCTATCACATATCTCACAACTATTCAATACATTTATTCGCATAATGATATAATATACATAATATATTTACAATGGGAGATTAAATCCCTATCACATACATTTGCACAGCGTTCCTGAAATATTTTCAACTTTGGCTGTGGTGCTGAGCACTTACACTTTGCAGTTAATACAATCTCTGCATTGTGCTCAGGTGATATGGCTATTGGTTGAGTCGTATGGGCATCTCGAAAGAAGGTCGGCCAGTGAATTCTGTGAGCCACTTATGTGCTTCACATCGAAGCTAAAGTCCTGCAAAAGAAGTGACCATCTTGCCACTCTGTGGTTACTTGGCGAACCTCGAGTGATAATAGTTAATGGGCTGTTGTCTGTTTCAACAATGAAATGTTTTCCTAATAGGAATCTTGACAGTTTTCGAAATGAGAATACTAAAGCAAGGGCTTCTAGTTCCGGCGTGCTGTAATTCCGTTCTGTAGCTTTCAGCTTACGGCTGACGTAATAAACAGGGTACAATATCTGATCGTGTTCCTGAAGTAGTACCCCTCCAATCGCTACGGAGGTCGCATCACATCTTAACCTGAAAATAGTGTTAAGATCAGGTAATTTGAGAATAGGTTCACTAGAAAAATACGATAATACTTTAGAGAATGCAGGTCGTAGGCATTTGCTATTCACAATAACATTCCGTTCTTTCTGTGTTAGTAAATTAGTGAAACACTCGGTCAATTCAGCAAAATGAGGAATGAATTGTCTGTAGTAATTTAGTAGACCTAAGACACTTCGCAACTCTTTCTTAGTTGTCGGAAGCGACAATTTTAGAATTCTAGACATGATGTTATTGTCAGTCGACATAAAGCCATTTGAGATTTTGTAGTCCAAAAATGATATTTCTTGATAGGCTATCTCGACTTTAGATGGTTTCACTGTTAGTTAGTGTTGTCTGATTCTGTCGAATGTCTGCTGTAATGCTGTTATGTGGTCTGTCATGTTCTTTGTATGTATGCAAATGTCGTCCATGTACCAGATTATATAAGCAATGTCTGTCAAAAGGAGTCTTGTCATTCTTACAAAGGTCGCCGGAGAATTAAGTAAACCGAATGGCAATCTGCACCATTCATATAGTCCCCAAGGCGTGGCAAACGCTGTCAGATGTCTGCTGGCAGGGTGTACTGGTATGTGCCAATAACCATTTGTCATGTCAAGTTTCGTGAAGTACCGTGAGTGTGTCAGTTCTGTCAGTATGTCTTCACAGTTGCTCATTGGTTCCAAATCCAACTGTGTAATGCTGTTGAGCTTACGATAATCCACACAGAGTCTTATATTGTTGTCCTTTTTCTTCACAATGACAATAGGAGAACAAACATGTGATTGTGATCGTCTGATGATGTTGCTCTTTTCTAAGTCAATAATTTCCTGATGAAGTTTGTCATTGGGGATGGAATATGGTCTGCATTTTATGGCTGCGTCAGATGTCACAATAATATGATGATGCACTAAGTCTGTCTGTCCTGGATTGTCAGAAAAAAATAGTACTGTAGTCTTGTAACAATCGTCTGCAACTGTCGGTCTGTGTCTGTGTCAGGTTATGATTGACCTTTATGTCCTGCAGGTTGGCTGCCGGGTCAAGTGATGGTGTCGGTATTTCGTCAGTATCGTCGTCATCTGTTTGGTCCACTATTGTCGTGCTTGCTGTAGTCTCTACTTGGTCCTCGTCCCTGATGTAATATGGTGTGGGATGTGGATTTTAATTTATGAGAATATTATGTTAAGTTGTCTAGGGGGGTTTAATTTGATTCTCTATTATTTAGCCACTTGAGGTGATCATGGAATTCTACCATAAACACAAGGAGGAAAATAGTTCACTCCTGTTCATAGCTGTATTTATGAGTACTTCTCCATTCCCACTTATCACCCTTTAAAATTTACTATAGTGCTAGGAGACATTGATTGTTCATAACATATAACAACCACTGAAGAAACACCACATTTACTTGATGTACACATCAACAAATTTTGTACAAACAGTTCAAGTATGAATCAAGATCTGCAGTTACATATATATATGTAATGAACACTATGCATTTTCAGACAGGCATGGGAATATTTTCCATTATTACAATATAGTACCCAGTGACCCCAGAAAAAAACAAGGTTATTACAAACAACAGAACAACCACAAATTGGGTCTACTTTCATTTTCCCTCATAATTAAGGCAAATAATGATCAAAGTACATAGAACCCCAACATATAAACATTTGTTTCTGACACTTTTTACAATTTTCTCATTTTTAAAAATAATGAGTTGGTGTCAAAATGCTATACATATATACCATATCATAACCCTTTAGTTATACTTCATGACCAAATAAAACACTCTTTACCTTTTACATGTCATAGAAGAAAAAAACACACACATGAAAACAGTTGATACTAATAATTAAATTAATTAATTATAGTGTTCATTTAGGCATTGCGGGTGGATATTCCTCTCCAGTGCTAAGCTGTTAATGTCCATAATTATCCGGGACAGCAATAAATACTCACAGTCATGTTTTAATGTCCACTGAAGTTTGTTGCGGAAATACTTATAATCCCTATTAAGAAATAAATTCACCACATATACATATACCCTCCATTGGGGCTGAATTCACGAATATTCTGTTGCGAACGGCTCGGTGTCAGTGTGAAATTGAGGCCTGGGTTGGTCATACCTTCAGGAGATGCATCTTGAGTCTTGGACTAAGGTTCTTCCCTATATCACCATATCCGATTAAAAGGATGCCGACCTTTCAGCTTCTCGGCTTATAATATCCGAATCTCAATTTTGTTCCCACAGATTTTTCACCCACCTAGTCATCAGTCTATAACCTATTCCACAGTTGATGGCATTTAGGCTGACATGGGACCAGCACAGAGTTCTGATTCAGTTTTTCCTTTCAGTGTAGACATACAATTCTGCTTGTTATTCATTTGGTTCATCTGGAATTAATTCCAGGATTCTGCTGCAGGCATGGACTGAAGAATATTATTCCACCACATATAGAGGGTTGCAGGCCATCAGGTGATCCTGTGGTTGCAGGCGTAGAGGCCTTTACTCCGCTAGCTGCTTTCATACGGTTCTTTGGATGGTGTTCAGGTTTTGGAACCTTGAGGTAATCTGGTGTAGTTATGGTTCAGAGGTTCTGAAGTTGGTACATTTGGCTGCATTGGCTTATAAAGTTGTTTCAGTGTCTCTTCCCATTTGTTTGAGTTGGTGTTCATAGCTACAACTTGGTGCTGAATAGCTGAATGGCTGAATTCCATGTTTTACTGTTGCAGCTGTGAGACATTCTTTCGAAGACTTATCCATTGTCGGATATTAACTTGGTAATCCAACCAACATTTGAAGGGCTTTCACTGTTGCTAGTTTTAGTAACATGTAGTAGGATTGTCCCATAGTTGCCCTGATTTTGCTGACTGATAAGGCTTCAGGTGGTACTTCTCAGGAGTAAAGCAGACGCTACACGTTGTTAGTTACTCTGTTTATCTAGAAGTCCATCCTGGATGTTCCTACTGAAATAGGACTTAATCACTCACCCAGTCAGTTTTCGAATTTCTCTGTTGCTTGTTATGAAGCTATGATTGCAGCAGTAAACATTGAGGTATTTCTAGATCCAGACTATGGTTAGGACAATCACTTTCTGGCTGTTGACCCAGGATCCAGGTTCAGTGATATAGTCCCACCAGATTCAACCACCACTTGCTTCTCTTCTATAGAAAAGGGATGACAAGAATACAACACGAGCATTAACCTACTGGTTTATAATAAAAGATTTACAACAAAATTACAAACAAAAATACAAACAACAAGGGGAGAAGGGGAAAGGAGTGGGTGTCCACGTTCCACTGTCCCTCATTGCTGAGTAGAGCCATTCTGACTCTTAATAGTGAGTAAGGTATTTTCTCACTTATATATTGTTCTGTTGTTACTGGGACTATTAGATGAGTGAAGTCATTCTGTCCATCCAACATGTTGATATTGCCTCTCTCATTACTTGAAGAGAATAGCCTATACAGAATTTCTGTGGTTTCTAATGCCGCGTCTTCCTTTCGGCACTATAATCATCCTTAGGTCAAAACTATTCAACATTGGCTTCTTAAGTACTGACATACACATGGATTCTTCTATCAACATCCTCATGTCCCCAAGGGTAACATTAAAATGTATATTCCCACAGGAAAAAGTAACAATCAGAACAGAGAAAATTCCCATACCAGAAAAAAACATACATGTACATTTCTCTGATATTAAGTACATGATAATCATACATAATAATTAATCATAATGATGATGCAGGGAGCCTAGGTTTTTGAATTTTCTTCAGGGGTTAATCCATAAACTAAAACATACATTGTTTTCCCCCACTGCGTACAGCACATGGGGATAGTAACCGCTGTGATATATTTTGCCAATGACTGCTAATATTCGGAGTGTATTTATTAGAACAACTTATGCTGCATGGTCCAGTCTTCTGAATATTGCAAGCAATTTATTCACATAAATCTTCGCTTCTTTTCCTACTACGGTGAGGCGATAGGGATTGAAGGCACTTCCTACCAGAACATTCATTTCTATCAAGCATTTACTTCCTTTGTTCTTGAATTTATATTCTCAACCATGGCATTTCCCTAGCAATATTTTATGAAATGATTACATGTCCCTCCTTATATGGAGTGGATACTAATCTGTTAACAAAAAGATGGTACTAAAATTTAGCACTATAGTTCCAAGTTACAGATTATGAATTAGGAAAACAATTTATCCAAAATGAACTGAGTCCATGATATGCGTACTCATGTGTATGTCTCCGCATGGATACAATTTCCTTTCTATAGTACATAGATTATTTGCAGATTTCTAAGCATAAATAGTGAGATATAGTTCACAATGCATAGAAGTTTTAACATAGGAATATGAAATTGACAGACATGAGTTCTCTACTGAAGTATGAATCAGGAGTCTGCTACTACATTGAGATAATTCCTAGAATGTGTTTTTGACCTGAGTTTGATACTCTACGGTACACATAATATTTCTAGGTTATAAGCACTACTAGTTAGATATAAGTTCATAATGCCTATAAAAGGTTTTAACATAGGGATTTGAATTGATTAAACAGGAAAAATTACAGCGTTTCGCCCACATGTGTTTCATTGGTAAATATCATCCAGCCTGGTTTAAGAGAATTTTTGACTTATTATTCTAACTAATTCTTAATTAATCATACTGGTCTATGTAATACATAAATACATCTTAATAATGTAGATATAACATACCAATAGCTTCAGAGAGTGATGGTTTTAAAAGGCAAAAATACCTTTCCCCACACTGGGAAACTTTTACATGTCTGCTCCCTTTGTTTGTCTGAACTAAAATGGCTACTTTAGTCTTTGTTTTTCAATTAGTCGACGACTGTTGGCCAGGTGCGTGAGCCAAAATAAAGCCAAATAAATTAAGCTGTGCCACGTTCAGTCTATCGCTGTTTTATTCTCTCCTACATTGAGTAAGTTACTTAAACAGTAATGGTTAGGGATTGTTTATTTTTAAGGGAGTCAATGCTAGGAAAGGGTGAGGACGTTTTATTATATCACATATGGTTTAAGCATGTTTATGTGGAATATCTTGTGTTTGTCCCTAACTGCAATTTTGTAATCTACAGTCGAAATTTGTCGTAACACTTTGAACGGTCCTTGCCATGAGTCCGTCAGTAACTGTCTGTCACTTGGCAATAGGAGAAGAACGTCCTGTCCGTGCGTTAATGTTATCGTCCTGTTTCCTTTGTTAGCGTATTGTCGGTAGATGGCACCTGCTTGTTTCAGTGCCTCTTTGGCTAACACACAAGATTTCATTATCCTATCACGCAATGATGTTACATGTTCACACGATGAAATGGGTTTATGTATAGTTTCACTTTCAATCAACATGGAATGGTACATAGATAATGGGCCGCGTGGTTTGGCACCATATACAATTTCAAAAGGTGAGAACCCAGTGCTGGAATGGGGCACTTCCCTGTATGCAAACAATATAGGAGGTAAATATGTATCCCAGTCTTCGGGGTGTTCCTGGGTAACTTTTGCTGAGCATGTGCTTAAGATCCCCATTGATCTTTTCAATGATACCCGTTGAGTGGGGATGGTAGGGGCTGTTGAAACACTGCTTTACCCCCAACATTGTGGTAAAGGCTTGAGTAGCTGATGAAATGAATTGACCTCCCCGATCTGAAAGGATGGTATCAGGGAACCCTACCATCGCAAAAATATGAAAGAAGACTTCCATGATGTCCTTGGAAGTTATATTTTTAAGCGGAATCGCTTCTGGCCACCGACTACAGAGGTCAATTGTCGTTAGAATATACTTATTTCCTCTGGATGTTATGTGGTTGAGAGGACCAACTATATCGACCGAGATCTTTTCAAACGGTCTGCTTGCCAAATCTGTGATTTGCAGTTCTGCTTGTGGGTGCTTACCCTTTTTGACAAGCTTCTGGCAGATGTCACAACTTCTGCAATACTGTTTGGTATCGCTGCAGAATTTGGGCCAGTAGAACTGAGATAGTAACCTTGCTCTGGCATTTAGCGTAAGCCATATGCCATGCAAATGGTATGTCGTGCGCTAGATGTAACTCTTGTTTGCGGTTTTCTGATGGTAGCACCGTTTGTTCTGTAGTGCTAGAACCTTTGGTATAGTACCGTGTCAGAATTCCATTCTTCAAAGCAAAATGCTATCTAGCGTTCTTTGTTACGCGTGGCTTTTGGCCTATTAATTTAAAATATTTTTGCAAAGATCGATCAGCCTTTTGGGCGGTTATAAAGCTCTCTCTCTCTCTCTCTCTCTCTCTCTCTCTCTCTCTCTCTCTCTCTCTCTCTCTCTCTCTCTCTCTGGTTGTTATAGGAGATGTTACAACTGGGCTTACCATTTGTAAAGCCTCTGTCTGATCGATTCGATCTTGCATTTGAGCAGCAGATCTGGTTACTGCATTTGTCATATCAAGGTTGTCAATCACATTACAAGAAGGTGTTACATTCATACTACTACATTCATGTGCTGCCGTTACAGATTTGACATACATGCCCATATTTACAGGTGGTAATACATCATGAGTAATGATTGAAGATGATGGTGACATGGTATTGTCAATGTTACAAGTGACAGTGGATGTAATACTGTCATGTGGCATATCATTTACCTCAGGAAGGTTACCAATTATAATATCACAACACGGGTTGGTCAGTGCTGCACATTTGACCTTTCCTGTAAGAAATGGTGTATGTATATATGCCCATGCAAGAGGATATTTCTCGATGTTACCTGAGAAAGTTCTGCATGTAACATGTTTACCAGTATATTCTGATGGTGAGATAAGGTCCCTTTTTAAATCAATAAGGGTACTCCCGCTGTCCCGTAAGACAGTGGCAGCTTTACCATTAACATACCCATGGTGGATGTTTAGTTTTCCTTTTGAGTTAATGACCAGGTTGGCTTCCTCATTGGTAACCGGTATGGAATGGCCGCATGTTAAAACGCCATCCTCGTGAAAACGGTCACAGATGGTACATTTTTCAAGGTGAAATACATCAATAGAATTTGCAGCATTTACAGGTTGATTTTCAACAGTTTCCTCATCTGAGGACGAGCTATCAAACATGGCTGCATTAGCCTTTCTAGTCATTTGCTTGCCCTTACACGCATTGCGCCAATGGCCATATGCTTTGCAAAGGAAGCATTTGATGATATGTTTATAGTTCTTTCTTTCCTTATCTTGCTTATTTATGTAGTTCTGCAAGTAGGTGAGGTAACCAGGATGTTTATCACACATTTAATTTTCATTGTGTGTTAAATTGCAATGTCTGCACGGATAGTATTTCTCAGAGGCTTGCTTATAGGGTTTTTGTTTGCTGTAGGGCACTGACTTTGGTTTATTATATGTAGCTGCTGCTACAAAGTCTGTGCTTGTCAATCCACTCGTAAAACAGTGTTTGTTGACTGTGAAATACCCTGAGCCACGACTCTCAATCTGCTTTACACTCTCACACTGACATTCCAATAGAAATTTCGAAAATGGTGGTGGGAGAGATGTAATAATTTTATCTCTCAATATAAGATCTTTCAATCTATCAAAACTTTCATTCACTTTGGCTGCTGACAGCCACTTTGTAATAATATCCTGTACTACTGAGATTTAGTCAGAGAACGTTTGTGTGGGTTTAGGTGACAATTTACTAAACTGTTCTCTGTAGCCTGCTTCATCTAACAGGAAATGAGACATGATTTTAGACTTAATATAATGATAGTCCTTTCTCTTTGGGGATGGTCTCTATCACTTTCAGAGGTTCCCCAGAAAGACTTCTCATGTATATAATGTTCCATTCAGTCTCTGGGATCTGGTAATGCTCCATAATGCATTCAGAGTTTTGGGTGAAGGCTGCTATGCAGTCGCCCGTGGTGAAACCTTTAACGATTCCCTGGTTCTTCTTGTACTGATTTTCCTTGTCTAATCTGTCAGACTTTCTAACCTCCTTCTCTGTTGATGTCTCAGCTTTTAACTGTTCAATTTTTAGCTGCATTTCCAGCTCTTCTCGTTTACTCTGAGCAGCAATTTCGGCTTTTCTTAAATCTGCCTCAGTTTCAGCTTGCTTCGTTTTTGCAGATATTTCAGCCTGCTTTAAAGTACTATCCGATTCTGCCTTTTTGGCATCTAATTCTGCCTGCTTCAAAGCACTATCTCTTTCAGCTTCTGCCTTTTTGGCATCTAACTCTGCCTGCTTCAAAGCCCTTTCGGCAGCTCTATCTTCACGTTGGATAAATTCTGCATACTTTCTCTCACTCCAGTTATTCAATTCTTCACCAGACAAATTCAGCTTTAAACCCATTTCAATGAAATCATTTAAACTAGAGATGATGAAATACGTCTGATGAGATGTATACACACAAAGTTAATTATGATGTTAGTAATTCACTTTACAGCTTTGTACAATATTTATAAATACAGCTTATGCCTCGACCTGCCTAACAATGTATTAAGAAGAAAAATTTATACTCAAGTGTTTCTTGAAACTTGCGTCGGACAATGGCTGTTCGTTACTGCCCGGAAATACAATGGATCTTACTTCAGGTCGGCAAAATTTGGAATTTACAATCAACAGGAACAGATGACACAAAAACCTGTTGTTTTTGGAACGAAATAAATTAGGACTAATACAAAGTGTGGTGTATGCGATGTTATCTAAGTTTTGAAGGTTTGTATGTAGTCAAGTATTTTTGTTAGTCGTTCTGTCGTCTTTTCACCATAATCAACCACTCACTTAACAACCTTTCCGGACTTTTCGCTTACACACACTACCGTTCAGATCTATTTCACAATAACTTTCAAGATGGATGCCATCACGTTCGCACTTATTTAACACAGCACTTTTCTTATTTAATTGTTCAAATCCACTGAGGACGTAGATCCACGTTCGCACTTGTCAGGATCTTGCGGTAGCAAGACTCTGGCTCGTTGGCTGACAAGTGAGATAACAAATATTGTCACTTAATAACTCAATGTGACACAATGCAAGCACTTTATTTGCGCATCTCGCGTTTCACAATTAATGCATATCTCGCGCAATCACAAGTCATCATTACAATCAATACATGCAATCAATCAATACATCAATACAGCAATACAGTAATACACTTACACTCTTACAGGCTAGCTCTCGAATCACGCTCAAACATATAATTCAAAGCACACCGCATTCAAACGTCTGTCCTCTACGCTCTCCCAAGGCCTGTCTGACCAGCCGTTCAGCATTTGCGTCAGTCGGGGTGGAGTCCCCTTACGTGCTACACACATTGCACGCTGTCTCCTGACTGACCAACAACGGCTTAGCGTCGCTCAGACTTGAGCCTGGCTGGACTTCTCAGGCGCCGTCGAAGACGCCGCGTTGTAGCTAGCGTGTTTAACACTGCTCAGCGTTGAGTATGGCTGCAATTGTCTGGCGTTGGTACAGACGACGCGTTGCAACCTATGGGTGAGCATCTGACAGATGTTCATTGATGACCTTTACTTTCCATTGATTTCCTTTCCTTTCCATTCCAATTCCTGGTACGAGCGACCAAAGTTGGAATGTTTTGTTCCGCGATGTTTTACTATCTGCGTTTAGCCATACTGCCTTGTCTTGTTTTGATTAATGGCAGCCATGTTCATTGCGTATAAAAAATATGTCCATATTAAATTTTATAATAAGCGACGATGTCAAGGCTGCGTGTAATTGAAACCTTAACGGTGAAACACGCACTGTGTGTGACTGCACGCACGGACAGGAAAGTCATAAATTTAACATATTTTACGAGAGTAAGTTAATAAGTAAGTCAGTAATGGCTGTAGAAAAATAACTAAATAAGATAACAACTTGAAACCAGTTTATTTGTACATTGTACCTTTATTTCTCAACATAATTTCCACCAACATTGATGCACTTATCCCATCGTTTTTTTTTCAGTCTTCTTTAACCGGCTGCATAGAACTGCGTGCTCTGTTGTCTAAACCACGTTTTCACTTCACATTCAACTTCGGCGTCAATCGCGAAATGTCTCCCGTCAAGGTGGGTTTTCCGTGGACTGAGTCAATAAGTAAGTCACACAGTTCTCTGGGATGGCAGGTAAATAAAAACAAAGCACGCGGTCTATGCAGCCGGTCTGGGAGGACTGATACAACGATGGGATAAGTGCATCAATTTGGTAGAAATTATGTTGAGAAATAAAGGGACAATGTACAAATAAACTGGTTTCAAGTTATTATCATAGTTATTTTTCTACAGCCTTTGTGATTTACTTGTTGCCAGTAGTGGGTTGTGCTCAATATTTGAATTTCAAATCCCGAAACAACCACATAATCAGTTTACTTATTAACTTACCCTCGTAGCTGCTAGGTTTCACCACGTACTTATATGAATGAGATAACGTTGTCAAAGGTAAAGCTCTGGAAATGTACACCAGAGCTGAAAAATGCAAGCAGAAAAAACCGACGACGTAACGACAACAAGCTTCATCGGCAAGGGGTTTAGAAGGCAAGCATATCGTCTTCGTTGCACCGCGTTTGATCCCATATGGCTCTGTCTATTTCCGTAGGGCGTCCTGCCGAAAGCGTTGCATAAAGCACGAACTCTGTAGTTCCAGCGACGACCCCCAGTAATCTCCGAGAAAATTGCACTCGTGAACCGAACGACGTGGCCCTGAATCGAACCCACAACCTTCGGAGCCAGAGGCAGGCGGGAACCACTTCGCCAAGGAGACTTACCTCACCAGCAAATGCTGTACAAAAGCGCAATGGGTGTGTGCTGTGCTGTGTTATATTGTTTGGTATCCACTGAATTATAATTATCTACTTATTTATTTGTTATACTTTTAAATTTTAACCTCATGGAGGTAACATTTGTGCGCCCAACGCCATACGCCTAGGCACTGTTACACGTAACGTTCTACCTTGGAATGCCATAGAATCTATGCTATGTTAGCTGTCGGTGCCCTGGTTTATTTAGTGCGCCAGCTTACTAAAGCAGTGTCCAGGGATTTTAATCATGAAAAGTGGCAGGACCTTATTTCAGCCCTGTACTGACACCTGACCGCCTTGACAGACGACAGTTTGTTGCATCCAGGGGCGTCACTAGGGGGGTGCGGGGGGTGCGGGCCGCACCGGGTGACACCATCAAGGGGTGACACCAAAATAAAAAAAATTGCAAATTTGACAAAGCAGACATAGCTCTATCTAGTCGGGTTTCATAACCGTTCATTGTTAAATACACGAGCAGGCACAGGGTGCCACCATGCAGAGCGTCTGGTGCTTAAATGAATAAGACTCAGAGCTCAGAGCTGCTCGGAGCCTCGGAGTCGGAGTAGAATCGTGGGTCATCTGCAAACGCGCCAATTAATGACGTGAGGAGTCACGTGGTTGCAGAAAATGACAGATGTTGTTTACAGGTTCGTTTTTTATGTAAATAATTATTTTTACGAAATTTTATAATTTTATCAATATCACTAAAATATAAATATTTTAAAGTAAATTAATTAGGACAGGGCATAAATTTTAAAGGAGAAAAACAGCGGCAGGCTTCCACTTTTAAATAGTTAGTATTACTATACTATAGTATACTAGTAGTATACTACTACAATAAATTAATAATTACGGCATACACACTTTTTTCTATCTGTCTGAAAAATATATATTTTAATTTTTTAATTTAATTTTTTAATTAAAAAGATGGAAATAGAAAAATAAATAACGGTTGTGTAATTTTTCGAACCAACGAGTCACTGTTGAGACTGCCACACGCAGATTCCCCCCCCCCCCCCCAATAATTGATGCGGTTACTGACATTCGCCAGCAATTCGCAATATAAAATAATAAAATATATGTCATGAAATGACAGTCGTGCATTGGCGACAAAACTTCCTGATAAAAGTTAAGAAGAAGTGTTGCAACGAATATTGTTGACCGCCGGTTACATTTGTATATGAATCCATTAATTGTGCCTTGCAGTATTTGCCATCCGCATCGTATGCAGGTTGGTATGTTCAATACTCCATTAGCCAGTAAAAAAGTTATAATCCACTCAAACTTGTTACAATGAAATAAAAAAGTTGTAACTTCCATGGACAATATTAAAAAATATTTAATATTTTGTATGACAAGTTTTCTTTTTTAGACGGTTCTTTTTAGTGTACATAATCATTTTTTAATTACATTTTAATTCTACGGTAAACAACGCAATTTATCCTAAATAACTATATTCATTAAATTGTGAATAAATCATAAATGTTTGGATTATAATTATTTATACAGATTTTATATATTTATATTATATCTTTTTGTTTAGTTGTATATTTTTAAGTCCCTAATTTATTATAGATTTATTATTTTAGAATATTCCATCATGCCACATGGAGTGCACAAATCAAAGAGGCCTAGTGGATGCGAGCAGCGAAAAGCAAAGAAGAAAAGATGTAAATCACTAAAATCACTACCTGGATTCATGCTTCAATATGTCAAGAGACCAAGTGATGGACAAGGTTCATCAAAAGACGTTCTTCCTCAATCTACAATTGATAAGGATTCCTCCCATGCTGACAGCATGTATGCTTCAAAAGAGCAACTAGAGCCAGAAATGGAAGAGAATCACGAGATTGATGCAGAAATACATAATGAAATAGCAGTGGATGAAGTTGAAACAGAAATGTATGCTGAAAATGATTCTCGTCATGATACTGTAAATGTGATGAGTCAAGTGGATGAGAAAAATTGGAATATTTTATCTGATGCTTCTTTCTGGAATGCACCAGTTCCAGATCATTTTCGAGTTGAAATTATCAAAAGAGGAAGTTGTTCTTTTCAGAACAAGGATGGGCCTTTCAGTACTGTGACAAGGCAAGGTGCAAAGACTAAAGGAGATGTGCACCAGCTGTCAAAAGAATGGTTCTACAAGACGATGCCAAATGGTGAGAAAATACTGCGGTCATGGATGGTTTACTCGCTCGTCAGTGAGAAATTATACTGCTTTTGCTGCAGACTCTTTGCTGTTAATGTAACAGAACAAACATCAAAATTTGTCACTGGGTTTCAGCAGTGGTGGAAGCTGAGCCCAAAATTACATAATCATGAGATATCGGATGACCATCTAGGTTGCCTTGAAAAATGGAAAACATTGGCAGCAGGCCTTAAGCTGCACAAAACAATTGATGCCGACAGTGTTGCTGTAATGGATAGGGATTTTAAAAAAAATGGAGGGATATCTTGCACAGGTTGCTTGATATCACATTGTTTCTTGCTAAGCAAAATCTGGCATTTCGTGGCCATAAGGAAGATGCATCTTCGTTGAATAAAGGAAATCAAATCAAATCAAATCAAATCAACTTTATTAGGGTCACAAATTGGGCGCGCAGGCCCGTCTTACATTCGGCCCTTCCAATCACTCGTCTTTCGTTCATCAAGAGCATTATACATTTACATAGGAAGAAAAATAAACATTGTGAAATGAATGTTGTAAACATAAACAAGGCTAATTAACATGTTATGAAGCCCATCTGCCACCTATCCATACATCACCCCACCCACACAACACCCCCACCTACCCACACACACGCGCACCAAGGGACACATACACACCCCCACCTACCGACACACACGCACACCAAGGGACACATACATACCCCACCAACCGACCCACCCCCCTCCCGCACATCCCCCACAAACACACACTGCCCTCACCTGATCCCCCAACCAAAACACACTCGCCACCCACAAACATTCCCCCACCAACCTACACATCCCACGCCCATCCACATCCTACCCCACACATCCTCTCCCCACCCACACCTCAAACCACCCATCCCTCAGCGACATCTCCATCGACAACATATTCCCCACCCACACACACACAATCCCCCACCAACCCACACATCGCACATCCACTCGCACATCCCCAAACCATACACACACATCCCCACCAACTGACATGTCCCTACCCCCCCCCCCCCCCACACACACACATCTCCCTAACCACCCATACATCCCCAATCCACTCACACACACCCCACCACCCACACATACAACTTCCACCCACCCACACATGCCGTAACCTAATCCCCCACCACACAATCCCCCACCCGCACATCACATACACCCCCTACCACGCACTATTCCCAACCCACGCACCACACACACACATATCCCTCACCAACACATCCCCACTTACACACCACACATATATCCCCCACCCAGATACCACACAATATTCCCACCCACACCCACACATATACCCTTACCCATCCACCCCACATACCCCCACTCACACACCACAAAAATCCCCCACCCACACACACATACCTCACCCACACAATATCACCAACCAACACACCACATACCTCTTCCCACCCACACACGCATTCCCTACCCGTCCACCAACACACACTCACTCACGCATACATCCTCCACTACGCACCCACACACCCCCACCCACCAACTCCCAACCAAACATCTTTCGATCACAATACCGCTACCCCCACACACATCCTCCACCCACTCACACATCCCACCCCGACACATACAACTCCCTCACCCACCTACACATCCCTAAGCCACTCACACACCCCCACCCACACATTCCCCATCCACATACACACATCTCCCACCCACACTCCCCCACATACTTCCCCCAACCACCACAATCCCCTGCTCACCCACACATATACCCCACCCATACGCACATTCTCCACACCCATCACACACATCCCCCACACCACACACTATCCTCCACCCATACCACCACAAACATACCCTCCACCCACACATCATTCACACATCCCCCACCAACACACCGCACACATATCTCAAACCCACACACCATACACTTCTCCCCATCCGCCCTTCCATCCCAAATCCACCCAACACAACCCCCTACCCACGCAACCCCGCCTCCCACACATACTTCCTCAAACCGTCCACACATCTCCACCCACATAAACACACATCCCCTGCATCCGTCCCATACAGATATCCTCCACCCATACACACATCCCCCACACCCATTCCAACACCCCTACTTTCACCCAAACACATCCATCCACACATCCCACCAACACCCACAAATACCACTGCCCACCAAAACCCACACACCCCAACCCATCCAAATGCATACCCCCACCCACACCCCCCCCCCACCCACACATATCCCCACACTCACACACATCCTCCACATACACTCACACTTCCTCACATCTAGACACATACAAAATGTCTCACGTTAGTATTGAAACTAGTATGAACAAACGCCCACACTTTACTCACACACATACACTGACACTTGTCATGAGCAGTCTCATAAAAATGTTAAATATGGAGAAAAATTTGTACATAAAATGTATGCGACGTAAAAATAGTGATGCTCTCTCTCTCTCTCTCTCTCTCTCTCTCTCTCTCTCTCTCTCTCTCTCTCTCTCTCTCTCTCTCTCACACACACACACACTCACTCTCACACATTCACTCTTCCGCTCATTCATTCACTCTCACGCATTCACTCTCCCGCTCATTCAATCTCACGCTCACTCATTCACTCTCCCGCTCACTCATTCACTTTCCCGTTAACTCATTCACTCTCCCGCTCACTCATTCACTCTCCCGCTCACTCATTCACTCTCACGCTCACTCGTTCTGTCTCTCATTCACACTCACTGACTCACTCACTCAAATTACAGTAATGAACATGAGTTTATATTATGCATGATAAAATCAAATGGTATTTAACTGATAATATGACAGATGAGAATACACAAACATATGGATTCGCGTGTTACATAACATGCGTGTTACATGACATGCATCTGCTCAGCTCTCTCTCTCTCTCTCTCTCTCTCTCTCTCTCTCTCTCTCTCTCTCTCTGTGTATTCTTTCATATACACACACTCACACGCATGCGCGCGCTCACACACACACACACTAACACATCAACTCTCCCACTGTCTCACTCTCTAACACACAATCCTTCACACACACACTCACTCTCTCAATCACACTCTCTCACACATACACATACACATGAACGCATGCACGCACGCATACACTCCCTCACTCACTCTCACACATACACGTACGAATGCATGCACTGACACATTCCCCCACCATTTCTCGCTCAATCACTCTCTCCACACACACGCATGCACGTGCGCACACACGCATTCACTCTCTCCCTCTCACTGACACCCACTTTCTCTCTCTCTCTCTCTCTCTCTCTCTCTCTCTCTCTCTCTCTCTCTCTCTCTCTCTCTCTCTCTCTCTCTCTCTCGCTCCCACACGCACACACATATATAGTGAACAATTATAGTTAAACAATTATAATGAACAATTATACTGATCAATTATACCAGTAAATGAATTATGGTGGCATATAGTCGGTATGGATTAAGTATTGAAAGAGTTTTCGGTTAAATGTGTAGGGACTCATTGGAGTTTTCAGATCTGGAGGCAGATCATTCCATAAGTGAGCACCAGAATAGGCAAAACATGTTTTGTATAGGTCCAATCTAGGCTTTGAGACATGTAACAAATTTAGGCGCTTGCTGTTCATTGCATTAGATTGAATCAGCGGCAGAAGATACTCTGGGGTATTTTGAGATATAATTTTATTCACTAATTTGGCTTTGTTGAAAAGGAAGCGCTTTTGTAGTGGTAGAAGTCTTAGATGACTGTACAAATTATTACTTTCAACGTGCTTTATGTCAGAAACCAGACGAATAGCGCGGTTTTGTAGAGAACATAGTCGTTTTAAATTAGATTTAGGGCAACCATCCCAAACTGTGGAACAGTAATCGAGATGTGATTGGATATAGCATGTATAGAATATTTTTCGTGTGCTTTCGTCCAGGAAGTGCTGAATTTTAGCAAGTTGGTAAACTTTTTGTGCTATTTTCTTGGTAAGAGCGTGAACATGAGAGCTCCAGTTCAAATGGCTGTCTATTAAAAGCCCTAGTGTTTTATGTTCAGTCACATTAATTATAGGTAACGTGCCCATGCGGAGTTCGAGCGGTGATCCAGTTATGGCTAGTGTCTGTAGTTTTTGTCTGGTCGTTATTAGCATGGATTTGGTTTTGTCGATGTTAATTTGCATGCGGTTTTCATTGCTCCATCTAGTAAGATTATCAAGTTCCTTTTGTAAAGAATTCTCTAATTCACTACGGTTTTCTTGACTAGTATATATAATACAGTCGTCTGCGAATAGATCACAAGTTGTATTGATATATAAAGGAAGATCATTAATATAAACTGCAAAAAGCAGCGGACCTAGTATTGAGCCCTGAGGCACACCAATATTAAGCTGTGTGGGTCTTGATAGACAGTTGTTGAAGGACACGACTTGTTGCCTGTCGGATAGAAATGACGTAATTATGTTCACCATGTTGGTGCTTGTCTTCATTTGCTTTAGTTTTCTAATTAAAATATCGTGATCTACCATATCAAAAGCTTTTTAAAAGTCTACAAACACCGCTCCACAAATTCTACCGTTGTTGATGTTTAAGTGCCAGTTATCGGTCATTTTTGTTAGAGCACTATGGCAAGAATATTTAGGTCGAAACCCAGATTGACTGTTAATTATTAGATCATTGTTAATTAAATGGTGTAACGTTATTTTATGAATGTGTTTTTCTAGTGGTTTTGATAGCGATGATAGTAAGGAAATAGGTCTATAATTACCCAAAACGCTATTATCGATTGAGCCATTTTTAATAAGCGGAAACACTTTAGCAATTTTAAATGCAGATGGAAAGTAGTTTTTGGCCAGGCACTGGTTATATATGAACGTTAAGGACTCGCTAATGACTGGTGCAGCACAACGAAGAATTTTATTACTGATACCATCTAGGCCGTGTGAGTTTGTTGATTTGAGGTTCAAGAGATATTTATAAACGTCTGCAACAGACATTAAAGGAATCTCAGCGGGAATATTTCTGGCGCACTTCTCCTCACAGAATGATGCCAGTGAACTTAAATTACATGATGAGTCTGGTATTGAAGACTTTAGATTCTCTATTTCTGATTGAAAGAACCAACTGAATTCATCGCATGTTATAGAATTTGGTATTGGCGTTTCTTATTGGTTAGCAAGTTAATAGCCTTCCATATATTTGTACTGTTTGAATTATCTACAATCAAATTTTTAAAATGATCTTTTTTTATCCTACGAATTTCATATTTAACTTTATTCCTTAGTCTGCGGTAATTGATGAAGTCTTTATTTTTGTGTGCTGTATCTCGCTCTCTCATGATTTCCAGCACTTCTCTAGTGACCCATGGGGATTTATGTTGATTTTTGACTCGAACTTCTTTGATTGGCACGTGTTTATCGAACACATTGTAGACTGTCTTCGTCCAGAAAGCTAATGCATCGTCCGGGTCAGGAAGTTGGTAAACGTGATCAAGGGCTGCTTTTCTTAAGTCTTGCAAAAATAAATCTTGGTTGAATGCTTTATAATTCCTAAATTTGATACTTACATGTTTATGTTTAAGAGGTTTGAACCCAATTCTTGACCATGTACAACATACCGGGTAGTGGTCACTAACTGTACAAACAGGAACAGAACATTCAATAATATTATCTGGACAAGTAACATATATATGATCAATTATAGTTGAGGGTGTGTCAGTAACCCTTGTGGGACGGTTTATTAGTTGTTTGAAATTATAAGAAAGAATGATATCGTCCCATGTCTGGTTGGATTTACTAATATCTATGTTGAAGTCACCTAGTATCATAACTTCTCTACCTGCTGTAAACACTCTATCCATCATTGTAGTGAAGCAGTCATACCAACTGTACCCGGCACAAGGATTCCTATATAGGTATCCAATGAGAAACGGCTGTTGGCTGGCTGGCTTCACCTCTAACCAAACACATTCTATCTCTACTGTCTCGAGATCACTTCTACGGGACCAGTTGAGAGAATTGGAAATGTATACAGCAATACCTGTCTCTAATTTTTGATTTGCATCTTTCCGAATTACTTTAAACCCCTTAAGTGAGATTTCGGAGTCGGTTATTTTGTCGTTAAGACGACTTTCTGTGATTCCAAACACATGGAACTGTTTGGACAGTATTACCGAGAGCTCAGGTAATTTGTTGAGCAGATGAAAGATGTTGAGATGGCCTATATATAGACCATTTTTGCTGAGCCACTGATCGTGATTAGCGAACATTACAAACTAAAAGGAAGATGTCGCTTGTGGTATACAAATTGCAGGGATTTTGAAACTTTATTTAGAAATAGTTAAGGCTGTTAGAGGGGGCAGGAAAATGTCTTTGCTGGAGTGATATCATGAATGCTTGGTGCAGGGCTGCAGGATTGTATCGCATTAGCTGCTGAAGTTGACGGTTCCACTCATAGGGTTGTAGATTACCGTCCAGCGAGGGATTGCTATGAGTGTCACTGGAAGTGCCTACATTGGAAGCAGGCATCGACGGTACAGCACCATTGTTTAACGGTGTCCCCTTTGACATCAAAGAGGGAGACTGTTTTACGGGCAAGGTAGGAAACAAAGTATCATATTTAGCAACATTTGGATTGGAGCTTGGGTTGATATTCACAACATTGTGTTCCTGGGGTACAGGCAAGGGTGGTGTGGGAAGAGAAGGAGTGTTTTCTGAACACAGTGAGATGGCTGTTGCCGGAGGTGAAGTTCGGTTTACTCCTGTAACTGGTGCTGGTTGTTGTGCACGTTCGGGATATTTTATGTTCTTCGCTAGGAAGCTACTTCCTAGCTTGGAACAATGTATTTGATCCCTGTATAGTTTTTTCTTAGGAGCTCCGGACGGTGACGTAAAGTAAGGGGTGTTATTTATGAAGTTCATGCTATTATTTTTACAGAATTTATATAACGTTAGATTAGCAACATCGGCAGTACGACGCTGGAACCCGTAACATGGTGGAATGATGGATGAAATAAACAAAGATGATTTCGGAAATCTATTGCGCAACAGCACCTCCAATGTAGCTAGTTGTGAGGTGCTGATGATTTTATTATCCATTATGTCATTAACACCAATATGGACTGTTGCTCTCCTAATTCGGTCGTTCACTTGGAATCGTCGCAGTGTAGCAGTCAGCCTGTCAATGTCAGCGCCTGGTACAGGGTAGATTGAAGTTGATTCGCTGTCAGAAGATGACATGCGATCACTATAGATTCCCTTCAGCAGGGAGTCTCCAATGACGACATGTGTTGCACTATGATCTATGGTTATTTCACGCTGCTGGCGTGTCCGCTTGGACTGTTGTTGCCACTGGTCACTGTCGTCTTTCTTGTGTTCTTGTTTATTATAGCTCTCTATTTGCGTTGGTTGTTGATATCCAGTAGTGGATCTTGAGATGGTTGAGATGCTTTCTAAATACTAAATATGACCCTGTGTTGAAAGAGCACCTAATGAGATTAAAGCGAACTACATCTGTAACAGTAAAAGCATCCGTATCTTATCTTTCACCAGAAACTCAGAATGAATTTATAACTGTTCTGGCAAATAATGTGAAGGAAATTCTTGTAAATGATATAAAGGCTGCAAGGTATTTTGGAATTTTGTTCTACAGCACACCTGACATATCACACACTGATCAGAAGTCTGAGGTGATCAGATATGTGAAAATCCACAATGGGGAAATTGAAGTGAGAGAAGTGTTTCTAGGATTTTTCCCTTTAAAGGGTAAAAAAGCTGATGACCTCAGTTCAGACATTTAAAAAAATCTAGAAAGTGGACTTGACATAATGATGTGCAGAGCTCAAGGTTATGATAATGCTGCCACAATGTCTGGAATTCATGGAGGTGTTCAAGCCATTCTGAAAAGAAAGAATAAGAAAGCTATTTTTAACGGATGCGTGGACCATTCGCTTAACTTGTGTGGTCAACACTCTTTTGCTGAAAATGCTTTATGTGTAACATTTTTTGGAACTCTTGAGAGAATGTATTCCTTCTTTGCTGCTTCCACCCATCGATGGGATGTTTTAATTGAACACACTGCAATGTCGATTAAAAGGCTATCAACAACACGCTGGAGTGCACATCATGCTGCTGTTAAACCGGTGAAAGATAAGTTTGATGAATGTGTGGCGGCGATTGAAGCTCTATGTGATCCTCGTGAAAATGTGGAAACAAGAGGTGCAGCACAAGGTCTTTTACCTGCTGTCTTTGATTTCACGTTTCTGTGCTACCTTTACTTTTGGGCTGCTGTACTTGAGGAAGTTAATTTGACACAGCAGTATCTGCAGACTAAAGGCTTAACTCTTGACAAAGTAGTGACCAAGTTAGAGGCATTAAGACTTTTTCTGCAGGACAAGCGCAGTCACTTAGTGGAGCATGCAATTGAACAGGCACTTTTAAAAGCAGACCAATTTGGAATAACAGTAGAGAGAAGATTAAGGTTCAAGAAGAGAATGGCAGGGGAACAACTCAGAGATGCTTCAGATGCTGGACTCACTATGCAAGAAGAAAACAATAGGGCGATGCTGGAGTGTATTGATCGTTTTCATTCTGAACTCCAGACCAGATCAACAGCGATCAAGGAAGTAGCAAATATGTTTGAGGCTGTTCAAGCCAAGAGTCTTCTATCAGCAACTGAAGAAGAGTTGCTGGTGTCAGTTCCAAAATTGACCACTTTCTATGATGAGCTATCCGAAGTAGAGCTTTTAAAAGAAATACCAAGGCTGAGAAGACACCTGAAGGCAGCAGATATTGATATCCACAAAGCCAAAGACTGGTCAATATTTGATATTTTAAAATTCATAGTTGACTGGGATTTCCTTGAATCTCTCCCAATACTCTCACTAAGCCTACAACTATTTCTTACGATCTGTGTGTCTGTGGCTTCATGTGAGAGGAGCTTTTCAAAACTGAAACTTATAAAGAACTATTTGCGATCAACCATGGGACAGTCAAGACTTTCTGATCTGGCTATATTATCAATTGAAAGTGATATGGTGAAAGATATTGATTTTGATGATGTGATTGACAGGTTTGCAGCTTTGAAGACCAGGATGGGAAACTTTTAATTTTAAATAACAGAAATTTTAATGTTAAATAACAAAAATTTAACTTTGTCCGAGTTTGTCGAAGTTCTTTATTTATGTTTTACCTGAAGTATTGAAGTTATTTTGTTCAATTTGTTTTCTTTCTTATGTCCTTATTAACTTTTTGACTTATTTTACAAACATTACTATATGCGATTATATATGGTACAGGAACACTCGGAAGAAGACCATGGTGAAAGTCTAGAGGGGTGACACCAAGAGTTTACCGCACTGGGTGACACCAACCCCAGTGACGCCACTGGTTGCATCGTTCCTCCAAAAAGGCATAATTACTACAACCCATGGTGGGGACCAGGGGTGGAGTTATACCTCTCCATAGCACACAGTCTGGACTAAATGGTAGAGTCCATGTGTTGCCCATGCAGCATGGTCCCTATCTCGGAATACCTAGTTTACTCCAGAGGAAAGTTAACATCAATATATATGGAACAGGACAAGCTGCCATATCAGCAAATCAATGCTCTAACTATCTGCCTGTTGGAGCTTCGGTCATAGACAAGTTGCCGATCAAGGCTTAGGGCCTGGTCTGCGCTGCCATGACATTTTGTCTTTAGATTGCCTTTCCTCGCACCAGGATCAGGCTTGTGCCCTTCCAATTGCAATCCATCGCCCGAAGCCGTTGACACAATGTGGGGTGTTGGGTTTAATGACTGCCACTCAACATTCGGTGCTGACAGAAAGCAGGTAGTACTGTCCACTATCACACGGTAGCTCAGCCCTACTGCCAGGGAAAGTAACAACGATTTCCTGGGAAAAGGTAGTGAAAGTAGAATATTATAAACATCTATCAGAAAGAAACTTAAGTCATTATTTGGTTGTGCATTGGGAAGAGATGTGCAGGAAAACATGGTGACGACCGGAAAGATCAATGGGAGAAGTCGCAGAAGCAGACAGAAATAAAATATGCTGGATCTAGAGCACCAAGAACCGAGACGTATGGAAAGACATGATCGCCAACTCCCTTCTGGCTCTCTCTTTGGCGCTTCTTCTTGTCTTATAATGTATTCACGCCAGGAAACCCTTTGGTCTTCTATTATGTTAAGAAGTATTCATTGCTCTATACTTTTTTTTCCCCCGGAACTTGTCGGTTTCAGGTTTTTAAAAATTATGTTAATATTATTTGGTGTCACAATCTCTTTTGCAACAGAATGAGATTGGTCGTTGTCTAGATCCTAATGCTCCTTCTATATCACTGCAAAGTGTAAGCTGGGTTAGCCCCATGTCCCACAACACAAGTCATTACTGTAGTATACATCAATTAGTCACTGAACACGATTGCGTTTGCACACAGAATTTCCCTTTAATGATGAATGAACACGGAAACAGGCAACATATATAAATCCAGTAACACTAATTCCAGAATATATCCTCATCACACCCACACACTCAAATAACACTGCCTTCTCCAGGCCTTCTTAATCGAATCCAACACGACAGTTAACCAGCCACTCTCCCCGGCCCGAACTCACTCGATCCAACCCACTCTGGGTTTAGGCCTCAACTAACTATGCAGTCCCCTGACCCCCCACAACACTACTCCTCAGCCCAAGCTGTCTGCCTCACAACCACACTAGAGGGCTGACGCCTCCTCAACTCCCCCCTTAAACTCACTGCCTCCAACCTTCCCGGTCTATCTTCTTATTTGCCCTTTCCGGGGACCTACCACCCAGCCTCATTTTACCTCCGTCTATTATTTCTCAGGGCCGGTTAGATAGTTTATATAGTACCACTTTCGCTACGGTCCATCACCCAATGTTAATGAACCCAGGCATGTTACATTTGGTAACTTCAGAAAAAAAAATTCAGTAGCAGGAACGTGCTGTGGCAATGTGAAGTGTGGGTGTGTGAAGTGTGGGTTTGTGAAGTGTGGGTATGTGCAGTGTGGGTATGTGTAGTGTTGGTATGTACAGTGTGGGTATGTGAAGAGTGGGTATGTGCAGCGTGGGTATGTGAAGTGTGGGTGTGTGCAGTGTGGGTATGTGCAGTGTGGCTATGTGCAGTGTGGGTATGTGCTGTGTGGGTATGTGCAGTGTGGGTATGTGCAGTGTGGGTGTGTGCAATGTGGGTATGTGCAGTGTGGGCATGTGCAGTGTGGGTATGTGCAGTGCCAGTCCCATGCCATTGTTTAGGCCTGAGTGTACAGACGGATGGTGACAAGTTTGTCCAGTAGAGAACAACGCATGTAATCATAGTACCTTCGTCCGAACGCGTTCTTGCCATTTTCACAGTAACGTCCTAACCTTTACACCAACGCACCGGTTTCTTTCTTCAGTTAACACATCTTAAATACCCCCAAGCGCTTACAATCACTGTTTCCATTGTTCACGTAACACATCTTAAATAACCCCAAGCGCTTACAATCACTGTTATCCATTGTTCACGTAACACATCTTAAATACTACACAAGCGCTTACATTCAGTGTTATCCATTGTCCACGTAACACATCTTAAATACCCACAAGCGCTTACAATCACCGTTACCCACTGTCCGTGTTTCAGAAACCTTGACCATGTTAGCAGGAGGTGACAAAGCTGGATTGAAGGCTGTGTGATGTATTCAAAAATTGCCGTATCAGTCTCCCGACTAAACAACATGTCATTACAAACCCCCTGTCTTTATTGGGTCACACAAATACTGACCAGTTATCTCGTACCTAGCACCAATTACAGGATCTGGTGTTATCTGGCTCCACGCCTTGTTCGCCAACAGTTAATTCCCCATGGGCAAACACTTCAGCCATGTGGGCAGAAGCTATAACGAGAGAAACAAACAGATTAACGAGCTTGTGATGCAGGCCTAACGTACTGTATACGTTCGGCATCCACCACTTTCAGCTCAGCTATGCTTCGTTATGTCCGGTATTCTTCCCTGGGGATCTCGTCTTCCCTACCTTCCCGTCCTCCTTGTAATGTTCGCAGTATTGTATCAATAGACCAGGTAATATCTTTACTTGCTTTTAAAGTAAGTTCAACCCGAGTCACGGTAACCTCCTGCAGAATTGAAACTGACGGAATTGTTAGGCGCCTTCCATATTTAATCAGTTTCCACTGCCGTGCAGATAGCTATCTTGGCTACGGTGGTGACGGGAGACGGGGTCGATTCCGTGACTATAGCGACCAGCGGAAACCGAATCAGGTGATCTATTTCGCACACCGAATCATTAAATAGATATCAGTCTTCTTTCTCCGAATTTAAGAAGGAAGAGGCTAGGAGTCACGAAACTGATCAATATGTAAAATAACACCCGTCACCTAACAGACGTAACACATTTATATATCACGCCTGCGAAGCAGAGTCTGCCATAGCATTGCCCTTTGAAAACAATTTTAGTAATATTTGTGTGCACATTTTAAATGGCAAAGAATGACGACTTCTTCTTATATTCATTGTCCATGAAGTTCGGCGTTGGTAATCATGTTTGTCTACGGCCTTCTGTCTCGTGTACTGCCAATCATTACTGATGCCGATGATCCTCTCATGCCACCATGTCAAAATGTCCAGCTTCTTCTCTCACAGTCTTCCCTCCAGTTTTCTAGTTGTCACTGCGTACTCCAGCTTTCCATTTCTCACTACGTACTCCAGATTTCCAGTTGTCACGAAGTACTCCAGCTCTTCATTTGTCACGATATATTCCAGCTTTCCCGTTCTCTTAGATGCCCAAAGTATGTGAGCTATCGCCTTCTGACAGTAGTAACCAGTTCTGTTTGTGAGTTATCTTTTCTTCAAGATATCTTCATTACGCCTTTTATCTATCTGCTGTATTCTCATCATTCTTCTACAATAACACTAGCGTGTGATCTGGCAGCACACGAGCTGCATTTTATTTACGGCGCCATTGCAGCCTTGAAACAAAGTTCATACCGACCTGCGGTAATATCCGTTTACAATTTATTTTCATTGAAGTGAATGACGACTTCAGGCACCGTACAGCTTACGTTTCATTGCGGTGCCATTTTAACCTTGAAAGAAGGTTCATACCGGCCTACCATAACACACGTTTGCACTTACAGAAGATTTGATACATGGAATGGTTTGTATTTAATTTTACTAGACTTTTCTCGCTGAGGTTGATGTGTGTGATTTATAATACCGCGTTACGTACCCTCGCAGGTGTGCATGTAAGTATGCACGTGTGGACGTGTGTGTATGTATATTAGAAATATTACAGGCGAGAGGATAGACTTCACTGAACCGGGTTTTAATTATTGGTCTCGGTCTCTCTCCTCAGCCGCCTGGCGGGAGCATTGCTAAGGCACGAGTCCAGCATAGTATGGTAATTGGCCAAATGAAGACCATAACGAAAGGGTCAGGTAGTATTGAGATAGAAACAGAAAAAGCCAGCGAAAGAGAGAGAGAGAGAGAGAGAGAGAGAGAGAGAGAGAGAGAGAGAGAGAGAGAGAGAGAGAGAGAGAGAGAGAGAGAGAGAGAGAGAGAGAGAGAGAGAGAGAGAGAGAGAAAACGAACGAACTTTATTTTCAAAGTGTCACAAATTGGTCACGCACACCAGTCTTACATTCGGCCCCTCCAACCACTAATCTTTGGTACATCAATTATCTGGTGTGCATGTTACATTCACATAGAAAAAAAAACATTATCGAATGAACACAGACAGACAGACAGACAGACAGACAGACAGACAGACAGACAGACAGACAGACAGACAGACAGACAGACAGACAGACAGACAGACAGACAGACAGACAGACAGACATTAGGCAGGGGCAGAAAGAGAAAGAAAAGGATAGGCTAAGAAGTGGAGGAAGACAGAAAGAAACAGCGAGAGACAGAGCGAGAAACAGAGAGAGAGAGAGAGAGAGAGAGAGAGAGAGAGAGAGAGAGAGAGAGAGGGGGGGGGACAGACAGACAGAGAGGGACATAGAAAGAGGCAGGGATAAACAAATAGACAGACGGAACGAGAAACTGAGTGCGACAGAGAGAGAACATTTCTGTAAGCAGTCAAGAGGCTCATTTGTAAGTCAGACAACTTGACATAGAAGGTCGACGTCTCTAGTGTAAGTTTGACCCGCCACATTGATCCCCAAGGTCAAACAAATCAATCCGCGCAAAACGAAAATGACGCAAGTTCGACAATTCAACAAAAGATCAAAAGGTGGTGACGGGACATGGACACTATCAGGTCTGTTTAGTGAGTGGAATGGAGTATGGAGTATGCCAGTAAACGTGAGAAATAGTGTTCAAGTGCCATGGTAAATCTATGCTTTGTATGTATGGCAATCATGGACCATAAGAAGACAGGCTGAGAAAACATCTGATCGTGGTTTCTGAGGAAAATGCAAATAATACCATTGGACATACGCACGCACGCACACACACACACACACACACACACACACACACACACACACACACACACACACTTATAATCTCATCTCGTCTTGTTCCTCTTATACCTTGCCGTGTCGAGGTGAAGTATAAACCGCGGGAGAGTGCCCGCTTATGAGTTTCATGTATCGTGATTCCCTTGGACTCTGTTATTCCGCTGTCCACCGTTTACACGTGGTCGGCCTCTTTTTCTGGTACCCTCTGGTCTGTACATCATTGCTTGTTGTGGTATATTGTTAGTTGGTAGCCTAGTTATATGGCCAAACCATTTGACTTGCTGTTTTGTGAAGTCTAGGGCTGCTATAACCTCTACTTTAGCCATGATTTCTTCATTTCTGATTTTCTCTCTTCTTGATACATTGAGTATTCTTCTCAGAAATCTCATTTCTGTTGTTGTAATTTTTCTTTCCTTTTTCTGTCATTGTCCAGATTTGGCATTGGGAGCATAGAACTGGGGGGAAATTGTATTGTAGAGTGCTTTATTTAGTATCTGTTCTTTAGTATAGGTGCCATTGGTCCAAAGAGTTGGTTTGCCTTATTGCATCTATTTTCGATCTCGTCTTCTTATTTGCCATTTCATGATATTATACTTCCTAAATACTTAAAGCTCTTTACTTGTTTCAGGGGGTGTTCTTTTAGATGAATCTTTGTTAATTTTTCTTCTGTGGTTACAGTCATTACTTCTGTTTTACAGATACCAATATTCATGTTGTACTCCTTACACACTTCGTTTAGACTATTCACGTTATCTTGTAATTCTGCTTCTGATTTTGCTATTAGTGCTTGATCGTCCGCAAATAGGAGTTCTTTAATGGTGTAATTCGCCGTTGGTTCTTCTTCTGTGTTGTGTTTGTCATGCGGTGTTGTCACGGTCTCTGTTTGGCTGGTTTCTTTACATATGCTGTCTATAGTCTATATAGGTTATGAACAAAGGGGGGGGGGGCAGGACACAACCATGTCGTACTCCAGATCTCATGGTGAAGTGTTCTGATTGTTCTCCGTTTGTTCGTACCGTACATTCGCTATTGTTGCATAAACTTATACACAAGTTTGTTAGATGTACACTTACTCCATATCATTTAAGGATTTCCCTCAGCTTATTTCTATCTACCCTATCAATTACACATTCTTGGTCGACAAAGGCTAAGTAGAGTGTTTCATTAAATTCGATACATGTTTCTATTAGTTGTATAAGAGCAAAGATTACCTCTGTGCATCCTTTGTTTTTCCTAAATACATTTTGTGTTTCTCTTGGCTGGGGTACTTCTGTAGGTCGTAGACTTTTCTTTAATATTTTGCAGAATATTTTTCCAATAAGGAAATGCCTCTGTATTGTGTGCAGACTATCTTATTGCCTTTCTTTTTCAAACTAGGATAATTATGGCGCTTCCCCGGTCTTGTGGTGCCTGTTGTTCTACCTAAACATGGTTAAACAGTAATGTAGCCGTGCTGTTTCAACATCTCTTGCTGCTTTAATAGATCATTTAGTATTTCGTCTTTTCCCGATCGTTATTCACTGGTGCTAATATTATGGCTTCTCTAATTTCTTCTAATTTCGTATGTCTGGTTCTAGTTCTTCGATGGTATCTGCGTACGTTTTGTTTTTATCCCTGTGGCATCTGATGGAATGTTGAGAAGTTGTTCGAAGTACTGCCTCCATCTTTTTAGGATTTGTTTTTGTTCGCTTATTGGTTCTCCTTTTTCTCGCTTAGCTATTTCAATTGAGTCAAAGGATTCTGCTCTGGTTCTCATTGCACTAATCCAGGGGTCACCAATTTTTTTTTCTGGGCGGGCTGGACAACTGAAAAAAATGACGAGCGCGAGCCGCATACTCATTCTGTACAATACTTGCGCCGTCTCCGTGGCGAAGGTCTTACTGACGCGGTTCGTAATCCCGTACACCCGCGTTCGAAACACAGATGAGCTCGATTTGGTAGCAGACCGCATTGCGCTGGTTTTTTACGCTATGGTATGGGTGTGGGTCGTTCAGAAAGCAATGGCAAACTACTGAATGTAAACTTACCATGACATTAAAAACAGCAATAAATGCTGGTGTTGACTGCAAACGTCCTGTAAAGGATATGCAATTAACGTTAACAACATTTCAAGCCAGAATGAACGCTCTGGGAAAAAATACGAAAAACTAAGTTACTCATGGGTGAATGGTGTGCAATGCACACAAAAAACAAAGACAACCAACGTATTTATTTACTACAAAAGGTTATCAAAGAAGGCGACGTTAGCAAAAAAGAAAGTTACATCAGACCTAGTGTGCACATAAACGAATCTCACAAACTAAGCAGCAAAAAAAGGTTAGTGAGATTTGTGAAGCTGATATTTGGCTTTCAATATTTCATCCATGTTTGGTTTGGAATTGCAGCATCCAATCTAGAGTATTGCTTTCAAATGTTCATCAGTCAATCTCGTTCGATGTATTGATTTCACATATTTCATTTTTGAAAATGTTTGCTCACAGGCATAAGTTGTTCCAAACACTGATACCATTTTTTTTTCATATCCTTTACAGGGCATCGCTGTCACCATAAGCATCTTTCAGCTGATTGATGATTTCTTGGCAAGATTACGCTCAGTAGTTTGCCATTGCTTTCTGCGCGACAGGCCCACATACCCCGTAAGTTACCGACACAGAGGGAACCGCTACAAATTCTCGCTCATATCACGTTACTTACGAGAGTATACGGGATTACGGAGAAATTCATGTAACTCCTAGACCAGGGAGACCGGCACTGATGCCATACCAGCGGCAAATTGCTTCAGTTTCGGAAACTCAACATCAGCTAAGCAGCTGTAAAATTCAACAAGTTTTCCTTCTCTGTGCTTCTCTTTCAACAAGTCATTTGCTTGCAAATCAGTGAGTTTCAACTGTATTTCAACAGGTACATCATCAATGTTACAATCAAACGGATTCTTGAACAGAAGAATTTCACTTTCAATTCTGTCAAGATATGAAAATCTCTCAAAACAAATGCTTCTTCAAGTCACGAATAATTTTCTTTCGGAAAATCGAGTTTGACATCTTCGGCGATTGTAGAGCAAAACTCTTTGAAACAGTGAAAATGAGAAACGTTTTCTCCTTCCTTTTGTATTACAAACGATGACATCTTTCTCTGAAATCCTTTTGATGATTCTGTAGAGATCACAGACGAGATTATCCTTTCCCTGTAGTTTCACATTTAGATAATTTATGTTTGATGTGTCGACCAAAAATGAAAACTGTGACAGCCAAGTAGGAACTGGCAGCTGTGGATCAGCTCTATTGTTTTCAGTGAGGAAAACATCTATTTCGTTTCGGAGCTTGTAAAAATGAAACAGGACTTGACCGCAGCTGAGCCACACTCACTGATGTGTGATAAGGAAAGTCGCAGACGTCAGAATCAATTTCTTCAAGAAACGCCTTTAACTGACGGTATGTCAACATCCTAGATTGCATACAGGCACTCTCGCTACTTCATCCACACCTCACAGAAAACATCAGTTGCGTGGATGGAATTTATACACGTTTAATTAAGGCGAACCTGATATATTCATACAATCATGACCAGGCGGTGACTGCCTGTCTAAATATACAGTGGTCGCCGTACTTCACAAAACTCATACAGAAATAAATACACTAAACTCTCGCTATCGGTAACTTGCGCCCTCGTAAACTACATATTGACTCTCGGAAAAATCACACATGTCCTGTCTGGAAGACTGTCCTGTCCCGTCTCAGTAAGTTCACTCGACTCGCTAGCCTGGTTGCCCTAAATCCCGTGAGGTCAGCAAAACTCCGTGCTGTTCTATTAGTCACGTGGTACAGTAGTCTTGTTCCTGCCAACCTTGGGTTGTACTACTGCTTAGTCTGTTTACGGGTGTTGTCCCGTGAATTAGAGTCCCCCGCCCTATCCTCGGGGTTGGTCCTACTGGTGTCCTAGATATGACACGTCCGTGTCACCACCTAAGTCCTGTCTTATGACTGTTCTAAGTTATAGCTTGCGTTCTGTCTCTACTCTATCTACGCCCTTGTAGAGGTCCTTGTCTACGTCCTATCTGTCCTTATCCATCTTCTGTCTCTTGTCCTCTCTATGTCCTACCTAACACTTTGACATACTCCCGTGGCTCGCCCGTATTGCGTCACCAAATTCAACTAGTAGGTGTGACGCATTGTTGTCGTAGCATTTAAAAAAATTAGTTGGATCTGATTTGTCAAGGTGTTCGTAGGAGTTCACTAGTCATGTCTTTAGGTATCACTTCTGACCTATATCAGTCTGATCCCAAGTTGATTTATCTATCCACTGGTTTATGATCAGTTTCCCACACCTGTACTGTTGGTAAGAGTCACTACTCATCCACATTACTCTCTTGGAAGCTGTGAAACAAACAAAGGCCAGTTTGTTTTAAAAACACTACCTCTCCAAATTCCGAATACCGATATCCCGATAAAAATTGTTCCTGTTATGGAAACATTTCATGAATATATAATTCATGGCTCCCGTGTAATGTATCTCACCATATCTTACAAGTTGTGTGTTTGCTGATGTTCACCCATCTGACTTCCGCTTGCGGATAAACTCTCAACTGTGTGCTCCAGATTTCTATAAGTCGGTTGTGTCCCCTGTGCATGTGTGCTTTCCCTTTAGAACTTACAGCTGTTTGTACTTTATCTGTTTGTTTTCCTGTTTGTATGCGTGTTTATTTATTCTTTATGTATGCTTAAATTAGAAACGTAAGTGTATGTTAATAATTCATGTAATTAAAGCCTTCAAGTGTCGCAGGTTGGTTTCTGCAAGTCACAAATAAATGCGTATGTTTGATTTGTGAGATGCGTCGTCGAACTGAGACGTTGGAAAACATTACCATAGCTGCAAAGTAATAGTGGCTGAAACACATATAAAACTACACGCTCACATGTTACACAGAAGACGAAGACAATTCATAAAAACCTCAAGTGTGCGAAAAAACAATACACCACTGAACATTCGTAATATATTTAATACTTTCATTCTTCCTTCCACTCATATTTCGTTCACTGATTCAGACAATGAAAATTAAAAAATATTTTCCTCATTAAAATAAAAATGGTCTCCTTTTAAACAATTATTGAGCCGAATAGTAGTACCTTTTAATAGTATTTTTTATGTTAAACTAAAGTATTTACACCGTTGTTGGATTGCTTAAGGCAATGCTCAGGGAACGAACTATCCTAAATAAATGGTTTGCTATAGTTTGGTGTAATGGGTGTTGCTAACTAAGGAAAGGTAATTTCACTAACTAAACAAGATGTAGGAGAAATTTGTTGGCTCCCTTAAAGTAAAATGTTGTTAATGAGCCTAATAAATTCTAAATACATTTAATTGCAAACTAATCTAAATTATAACTAAGTTAAGTTATCCTAACTAACAACTATCATTAAATTTTTGAGACAGTCGTCTCCTAAGAGACCTGTATGTTCTAATTATAATAGTGTAAAGATGTTCATGGCTTAACTATTGTCTATCTTTAAATGTCACTATCTGAGTTTAACTATCATTAAACCTAATTGAATTTCGATTATTGTCACCTTTCTCTCACTGTATTCTAAACATAAAGAAAATTTATTTAATCGTAACTTCATAAAAAATCATGTTATGCATCATCAATAAGTACATGTTACATTAACACACCACATCTAAACTAAGTTGGTCGTCGCTCCAGGTGAAGGTGATGAAGTCGCGTCTTCCCTGTGTGCTAAATCATTATCACAGTCTATATACACTGGTTAATTTCTATCGTAGTTGCAGATGCCGGTGACGATGTGACGTCGCCCTACCGTGTTCATATTATTACCACAGTTCTATATGCAATGGCTAATCTGTCGTCGCTGCAGATGCTAGTGACGATGTAACGTCGTCCTTCTGTGTTACTATTACTACCACAGTTCTATATGCAGTAACTATTCTATGGCCGCTGCAGATGACGGTGACGATGTCGCGTCCTCCTTCTGTTTCACTTCAAAGTCTGAGGGTCTGTTTAGCAAGTCTGCTAACGCGGTCTTGCTTCCCTTTATGTGCCTTACAGAAAATGAGTAGTTCTGGAGTATCAGGGCCCAACGATAGATTCTGTTATTCTTTGGAAGCCCTGTTTCCATGACTGTCAGCGGGGAATTGTCAGTTTCTACGACAAATGTGTTCCTGCCAGAAATCTATGTAATTTACGAACACAATATACAATCGCTAGTGCCTCCAATTGAGAGATATCATATCTGGATTCTGTTGGAGTGAGCATGCGACTTACATACAACACTGGATAAAGGATCCCATCATACTCTTGTAGGTACCTCAGTCCTTAGATTATATTGTAATATTGGGTTAGGTAATTTCAGGATAGGAATATTACTAAAATGATGCTTTAGTTTTGACATCGCACTATTTAAAATAGCATCTTGTGCATTTATTTTTACATTAGCTTTCAATAAATCAGAAAATACACTGGTAATCTTAGCCAAATTGGGAATAAATTTGTTATAGTAATTTACTAAATCTAGTAAACTTCTCACTTGCTTCCTGGTTGTTTGCATAGTGAGGTTCAAAATTTTGGTTACAATTTTGTCATCACTTTTCATGTGGCCCTTTGATATGGTATGGCCTAAGAAATCTATTTCCTCCAATGCCAACTCTACTTTGGTTAGCCTTTAGTTAGGTCAAGTTTAGAAAAGATGGTAGATGCTGACATGTTTAAGATCAGATCGTCACAAGAAGGGATAGGTTCTGCGTCTGTTTTAGTTATTGAATTTAGCTTTCTGTAGTCGACGCAGAGTCTGATAGTAGAATCCTTCTTTTTTACTAAGACGATGGGAAAGGAGTATTCTGATTGGGATTTCTGAATTATCCCACAAGATTCAAGACTAAGAATTTCCTTGTCGAGATTGTCTCTATAGTTCAGAGGGATGGAATATGGTCGACATTTAATAGGAGTATAGCCGGAGAGAACAATGGAGTGTTGTATTCTATCTGTCCTACCTGGAATGTCTGAAAAAATTGCTTTGTATTCTGTCAGTAAAGCTATTGTCTGTTGTTTTTGTTCGTCTGTCATTTTCTGTTTCAGACGTATACTGTCGATCGTCGTTGTAGTGTCGACTGTCGGTACTGGTAGGTCAATGTCATCGTCCTCTGTCTGGTTGATTACTATGGTTGCACTGTTTTCGTGTTCTGTCTGGTTGATTGCTGTGGTTGCAGTGTGTTCGTCTTCTGTCTGGTTGATTGCTGTGGTTGCACTGTGTTCGTCTTCTGTCTCCTGTTCTTGTCTGGAGTAATATGGTTTGAGCATGTTGATATGGAATATCTTGAGTTTGTTGTTCAGTGATATTTTAGTCAACATTAGATACGTTTCTGACTATTTTGAATGGCCCTTGCCATAACGTTGATAGGTCACTCTTATCAGATAATAACAATAAAACCTCTTGTTCAGGTTCAAGCTGTAAGGTTTTTTGTACCTTTATTGGCATAGGTTTCTCTCCAAGCTTTTATTTCATTAGTGGTACATTTCTTTACCTCTGGCAAGCATCCGATTATAAGATAAGTACACGGGTCATGTAAGATGGCGCACGTAACTGTGCCGGATAAGAAAGGAGTATTTATACGAGCTGTGGCTAATGGGTACTTCTCTATATTGCCCGAAAAAGTTCAGCAATTCACGAACTCGCCTGTGTAGTCTTCTTGCTTAGCCAGTTCCTTTCTCAAACCGATCAAGGTACTCCCGCAATCGATCAAGAGTTGGCAAGGTTTATCATTCACCATTCCATCGTGGAATTGTAGTTTGCCTATGGAGACAACTGCTGCGTTTGCGTTTTCACTTGATAACGGCACTGTGTGCCCGCATTTCAGTACTCCATCTTTATGAAACTGATGACATGTTGTACATCTATCGTAATTAAGTACATCAACCGCTGCTACCACATTCTCTCCACTCTCTAGCATTTGCTCTTGCTCACTTTCGCTTTCAGACGATGTATCAATAAGCACAGCATTCACAGCTCTCAATCTCTGGCGCCCTTTACAACGTGAAGAATAATGCCCGTAAGAATGGCAAAAAAAAACAACATTTCACTGCACGTCTATAGGTTTCTCTCTTATTCTGCTGCTTCTTTATCATCATCTCTAGATGAGATGGATAAATTGGATTAGAATCACACATTCTGAAATGATCGTGAGAAAATTTACAGTATGAAAAATGTGGTGGCTTAGATTTCTGTTTCTCCCTAAATTTGAAAGGTTTTTGAGGGTTACTACTGGCAGCTGCCACTATCTCACTCTCTTCGATGTTAGCTTTAAATATGTCCCTGTTGGATGAAAAATAAGCTGATCCACTTTTCTTTAATTGCTCTAAAGACTCTACATCAGCTTGCTGTAAGAATTTGGCAAAGGGACTTGGGAACGTTGAAATAATTTTGTCCATAATCATTAGGTCCCTAAGTTTTTTGTAGCTCTTATTAATCTTTGCAGCGTTCAGCCATTTATTGTATACGTCCTGCACGTGAGAGACGTAGTCAATGAACGTTTCATTATTTTTGGGTTTCAATTTGGAAAACTGAACTTGATACCCAGGGGCATCCAAAAGAAAATGCTGCATAATACGTTGGTGAATATAATCGTAGTCATTTCTTAATTCTTGGGGAATGGACTCTATTACTTTTAAGAGCTCCCCTGACAAGTTCTTCATATATATCATGGCCCCGTGCTCTCTTGGTATTTCCTGGAACTTTAACTGAAATTCTACATTTTCGGACCAAGCAGAAATTGAGGCACTTTGGCAGGAGGGTTTTACTATCCATTTGTATTTACTATACTTATTTTCCTCTTCTTTACTTTTCAGCTTAGTAGCTGCAATATGCAAATGGGATTCTACCTCCAGTTCCTTCATTTTTAACTGGGTCTGTGCCTCAATTTCTAGCTGTTTTTCTCTTAATTTCGTTTCTTCCGCTCTTTGCGCTAGTTCTAATTCTATTAGTTTGGTGGCATCAGCTAGCTTCTTCAATTTGGTGGCTTCAGCCAACTCTAACATTTTTAATTTGTTAGCTTCCGCCAACTCTGCTAGCTCTTTTTTATGCAATCGTTCCTGTACTCTTTCTTCTCTCTCTGCTGCGGCTTTCCTATCTCTTTCCTCTTTCTCAATTGCTGCCACTCTATCCGTATGTTCTCTGTACTTTTTCTCTGCCCACTGTTCTAATTTGTCTTCACTAAACCCTAAGTCTTTCCCAGCTTCTATACATTCTTTTAATGTCGACATTGTTATTAGTTATATTCCACACGTTTAACTAGATCATACATACAAATAAAATTTACAATGTTCAATAATAATACAAATGGCAATTTACAGCACTGAGAAAAATCAGAAGATGCTAATTTAAATGGCAACATTCAAAAACCACTGGGGTACTTATCTGATACTTTGACAATTTTAGCTTTTCACGCCGCTCTCGGGAGTTAGCTTCTGGTTATTCCCTGTCACACGCACGGGATGTTAGAAACACTTTCACTCTGCACTCTGGTGTGTAGAGCAAGAACAATTAATACTCAACAAAGATACTAATAATGCAATATACAATTTGTCTGTCTAGTCGTTTCTTTAGACAGGAAACCTGGAATACGAAATATATTTGTTAATTTTATCTGTCGTCGTGTCTGTTGTCGTTTTGTATGTGTCATGTAGTCTTCACTGGCTTGGGGCATCAAGTGAAACGTTTTTGTGAAAGCATTTTACATATCATTGTTATCACAATTTCATACGTTTCAATAATTTACACACTCTCGTTATCTTCCTTTCAATTATGCGTACTTTACACTCAAGCACAACTAGATATTTCACACTTACGCTCTGATCTCCAACTTACGTTCTGATCTTACACATTCATCATAATCGCGTTTACACATTTTTGTAGGCTGTGAATTGATTCGACCGATGACACTTTTAGCTTCTACACATTCACGCGAGCAGTGAATTCATTCAGTCACTTAACTGACCACTATCTGACACCACTTTTACACTTTCATGTAGGTTATGAATTCATTCGAACTTCTGACACCACTTTTACACTTTCTTGTAGGTTATGAATTCATTCGAACTTCTGACACCACTTTTACACTTTCTTGTAGGTTATGAATTCATTCGGACTTCTGACACCACTTTTACACTTTCTTGTAGGTTATGAATTCATTCGAACTTCTGACACCACTTTTACACTTTCTTGTAGGTTATGAATTCATTCGAACTTCTGACACCACTTTTACACTTTCTTGTAGGTTATGCGTTCATTCGAACTTCTGACACCACTTTTAGCTGCCTGTCAACATCCTAGATTGCATACAGGCACTCTTGCTACTTCATCCACACCTCACAGAAAACATCAGTTGCGTGGATGGAATTTATACACGTTTAATTCAGGCGAACCTGATATATTCATACAACCATGACCAGGCGGTGACTGCCTATCTAAATATACAGTGGTCGCCGTACTTCACAAAACTCATACAGAATTAAATACACTCAACTCTCGCTATCGGTAACTTGCGCCCTCGTAAACTACATATTGACTCTCGGAAAAATCACACATGTCCTGTCTGGAAGACTGTCCTGTCCCGTCTCAGTAAGTTCACTCGACTCGCTAGCCTGGTCGCCTTAAATCCAGTGCGGTCAGCAAAACTCCGTGCTGTTCTATTCGTCACGAAGTATAGTAGTCTTGTTCCTTCCAACCTTGGGTTGTACTACTGCTTAGTAAAGAAGCTCCAGGGGCTAGAAGGATACTAACATTTGCAGATGATGTTCATGCATACAGGCAGGGAAGGGACAGAAATCAAACAGCTCAGGATTGATAGATTGGTTGATTGATTGATTTAGGAATCGACATCACAGCACTCGGGGCATTCCCATAAGCGCTCCGTCCCCATCCTCAGCAGCCAGCGAAGAGTTCCAACACCAATAGTACCAGTAGCAATCTGATTATATGTCCGTCTCGCCTTTCTCTGAGCGTTGAGCGTCGGCCAGATCCCCTCGTCACTCCTCGCTGTCTCATTCTTGCCAGACCATGGTAATCCATTTGCTCCTTCGAGGTGTACACGTGCTCCCACAAGGCCGCAACAACGTCTGCCTTGTCATGTAGCAATACTCCACCAAGTTCTGCAGAGCCAGCCAATCTGTCCGCCTGTTCATTTCCCAACACACCGGCATGCCCCGGAGAAAAGATCCAGGCGATGCTTGTCACCCGTGACCTCCGAAGCGAAGCAAGCCACTCCGCACGAAGCCTGACCGTCCTCACCCTCGTCAGCATGCTTTCTGAGTCAGTTGTAATCACGATGTGCTTGTGTGTCGTATTCTCCACCCAGCGGAGAAACAGCTCAGGAGATGCAGGCGACAATGGACAAAGTGATTGGGTGGTGTACGGAGATGGATGCCGTCATTAACCCAGAAAAAGCGTTTGTCTTGTGATGCTCTCTGGAGAATAGGATTGTCAAAGCTGACCTCCCAAGCCTCACAATAAATGGTAGAGCTGTGAATAGAGACATTGTGTGGGTATGAAATGTGATGAAGAAAGTAAACTGGCCACCACATCTCCTTGTGGACCGAGATGATCTCCGTGGTGTAGTGGTTAAACCGCTGGCCTCGCACTCCGAAAGAAATGGGCTTGTTATGGGACACAGTGATTCGGTTCATGGGTGTCATTTTCTGGGAGACTCCTGTGGGGCCGTATTGCGTGTGCTCTGTGCGACGCTTTTGAAAGTTCCCTTTGTGGAAAGGGGTCCAGCCATCTGGGATAAAACCAGTTGCAATAAAATCACCCCTCTTACCTTCCAACCATATTAAATATGTCGTGGCCTAGAAATTGTGAATGCCTAACACTTCACACTCCATCAGACAGACAGACAGACAGACAGACAGACAGACAGACAGACAGACAGACAGGAAGGTAGGTAGGTAGGTAGGTAGTTAAATAGGTAGGTAAATAGATAGATAGATAGATAGATAGATAGATAGATAGATAGATAGATAGATAAATAGATAGATAGATAGATAGATAGATAGATAGATAGATAGATAGATAGATACATAGATACATAGATACATAGATACATAGATAGATAGATAAATTAAATCAAATCAAATCAAATCAACATTATTTTAAAAGGGTCACAAATTGGGCACGCAGGCCCGTCTTACATTCGGCCCTTTCAATCACTCATCTTTCGTTCATCAAGAGCATTATACATTTACATAGGAAGAAAAATAAACATTGTGAAATTAATGTTGTAAACATAAACAAGGCAAATTACCATGTTATGAGGCCCATCTCCCACTTACCCATACATCACCCCACCCACACACACCCCCACCTACCCACATACACACACACCCAGGGACACATAATACCCCACCAACCGACCCATCACCCTCCCGCACATCCCACCCACACACACTGCCCTCACCTGTTTCCCCAATCAAAACACTCTCGCCACCCACAAACATCCCCCACCAACCCACACATCCCACCCATAAACACATCCTAACCTACACATCCTCCCCCCACCCACACCTCCAACCACCCATCCCCCAGCCACACCTCCATCGACCACATATTCCCCACCCACGCACACGTATCCCCTACCAACCCACACATCGTAAACCCACTCACACATCTCCAAACCATAAACACACTTCCCCACCAACTGACATCTCCCTACCCACACACACACACACACATCTCCCTAACCACCTATACATCCCCATTCCACTCACACACACCCCACCACCCACACATACATCCTCCACAATCCACACACGCCTAACCCAATCCCCCACCACACACATCACCCACCCGCACATCACATAATTCCCCTATCACGCAATATTCCCAACCCACGCACCACACACACATATCCCTCACCAACACATCCCACACCCACATACTACCACACATCCCCACCTACACACCACACAATATCCCCACCCACATACCACACAATATTCCCACCCACACCCACACATATACCCACACCCACAAATCCCACATACCAACACCCACACACCACAAAAATCCCCCACTCACACACACATACCCCACCCACACACCACGAACATATCCCCAACCAACACACCACACACCTCTCCCCACCCACACACACACATTCGCCACCCATCCACCAACACACGCTCACTCACCCACACATCCTCCACTACGCACCAACCTACCCCCACCCACCCACCCCCAACCAAACATCTCTCGATCACAATACCCCTACCCACACACATCCTCCACCCACTCACGCATCCCACCCCGACACATACACATCCCAAACCCACCTACACATCCCTACGCCACTCACACACCCCCACCCACACATTCCTCATCCACGCACACATCTCCCACCTACACACCCCACATACTTCCTCCAACCACCACACATCCCCTACTCACCCACACATATCCACCACCCATACACACATTCCCCGCACCCATCACACACATCACTCACACCACATACTATCCTCCACCCACACACATATCCTCACCCATACCGCCACAAACATACCCCAACCCACACACCATGCACACATCCCCCGACAACACACCGCACACATATCCCAAACCCACACACCATACACTTCTCCCCAACAGCCCTTGCATCCCCATTCCACCCACACGCATCCCCTACGCACACAACCCCGAGACACACACATACTTCCCCAAACCATCCACACATCTCCCCACATCTACACATATCCCCCACGATTGATTGACAGACAGACAGACAGACAGACAGACAGATAGACATATAGACAGAAAGACAGGAAGACAAGAAGATATATAGATAGATAGATAGATAGATAGATAGATAGATAGATAGATAGATAGATAGATAGATAGATAGATAGATAGATAGATAGATATATAGATAGATAGATAGATAGATAGATAGATAGATAGATAGATAGATAGATAGATAGAATCAAATCAAATCAAATCAAATCAAATCAACTTTATTAGGGTCACAAATTGGGCGCGCAGGCCCGTCTTACATTCGGCCCTTCCAATCACTCGTCTTTCGTTCATCAAGAGCATTATACATTTACATAGGAAGAAAAATAAACATTGTGAAATGAATGTTGTAAACATAAACAAGGCTAATTACCATGATATGAGGCCCATCTCCCACCTATCCATACATCACCCCACCCCCACACATCACACCCCCACCTTCCCAAACACACGCACACCAAGGGACATATACATACCCCACCAACCGACCCATCCCCCTCCCGCACATCCCCCACCAACACACACTGCCCTCACCTGATCCATCAAACAAAAACACACTCGCCACCCACAAACATTCGCCCACCAACCCACACATCCCACGTCCATCCACATACACACCCTAACCCACACATCCTCTCCCCACCCACACCTCAAACCACCCATCCCTCAGCCACATCTCCATCGACAACATATTCCCCACCCACGCACACAATCCCCCACCAACCCACACATCGCATATCCACTCTCACATCCCCAAACCATACACACACATCCCCACCAACTGACATGTCCCTACCCCATCCCACACACACACATCTCCCTAACCACCTATACATCCCCAATCCACTCACACACACACCCCACCACTCACACATACAACTTCCACCCACCCACACATGCCTTAACCTAATCCCCCACCACACAATCCCCCACCCGCACATCACATAAGCCTCTACCACGCACTATTCCCAACCCACGCACCACACACACACATATCCCTCACTAACACATCCCCACTTACACACCACACACATATCCCCACCCAGATACCACACAATATTCCCACCCACACCCACACAGATACCCTTACACATCCACCCCACATACCCCCACTCACACACCACAAAAATCCCCCACCCACACACACATACCTCACCCACACAATATCCCCAACCAACACACCACACACCTATCCCCACCCACACACGCATTCCCTACCCGTCCACCAAAAAACACTCACTCACGCATACATCCTCCACTACGCACCCACACGCCCCCACCCACCCACCCCCAACCAAACATCTCTCGATCACAATACCCCTACCCACACACATCCTCCACCCACTCACACATCCCACCCCGACACATACAAATCCCTCACCCACCTACACATCCCTAAGCCACTCACACCCCCACCCACACATTCCCCATCCACGCAGACATCTCCCACGCAGACATCTCCCACCCACACACCCCCACATACTTCCCCCAACCACCACACATCCTCTACTCACCCACACATATACCCCACCCATAAGCACATTCCCGCACCCATCACACACATCCCCCACACCACACACTATCCTCCACCCACACACATATCCTCACCCATAACCACAAACATACCCTCCACCCACACATCATTCACACATCCCCCACCAACACACCGCACACATATCTCAAACCCACACACCATACACTTCTCCCCACCCGCCCTTGCATCCCCAATCCACCCAACACAATCCCCTACCCACACAACCCCACCTCCCACACATACTTCCTCAAACCATCAACACATCTCCACCCACATAAACACACATCCCCCGCATCCGTCCCATACACATATCCTACACCCATACACACATCCCCCACACCCATTCCCACACCCCTACTTTCACCCCCACACATCCATCCACACATCCCACCAACACCCACAAATTTCACTACCCACCAAAACCTACACACCCCAACCCATCCAAACGCATACCCCCACCTACACATCCCCCACCCACACATATCCCCACACTCACACACATCCTCCACACACACTCACACTTCCTCACATCTAGACACATACAAAATGTCTCACATTAGTATTGAAACTAGTATGAACAAACTCCCACACTTTACTCACACACATACACTGACACTTGTCATGACCAGTCTCATAAAAATGTTAAACATGGAGAAAAATGTGTACATAAAAAGTATGTGACGTAAAAATAGTGCTGCTCTCTCTCTCTCTCTCTCTCTCTCTCTCTCTCTCTCTCTCTCTCTCTCTCTCTCTCTCTCTACCTCTCTTTCTCTCTCTCTCTCTCTCTCTCTCTCTCTCACACACACACACACACTCACTCTCTGTCAAAGACTGAAACAGGAGGCAGGAAGCCTGCCTCATGATAGAACACCACCGGGACGTGGGGTCAACCTCAGATAAATAGAGGGAACACAGTGCCCGGGATCAGGGCAGGATAGATGATAGAAAAGGGGGACTATTAACTAGTCCTCACACGAAGGCGTTGACCAGATAGTTAGCACTACTGGTCACGACAGAATCACGCCTGCGTGATGCCACGATTGCTACTCAACCAAAGACAGCTAATAGAAGCGTGCTAACTGACCTAGCACGCAAAGAGCCGAAGGACGCATGAAGGTCCTTCCGCGTGGCGTGTAGCGACGCGAGTGAAGGAAGTCAGACTGGGGACTGACTCTGTAGTGTTCACATCGTGTAGAATAGAGATAGTTTTCGTATAGCCTAGTAGATAGAGATTAGCCATAGGGTTTAGGAAAACTAGTGATAGAGAATATTGTGACTTTATGTGTGATCAGATAGCGACTGTTTTGTAATTGTAAAGAGCCAACGGCAATAAAATGTACCATTTCATTCCTCGCACACGACTTGCAAGTTTCTTGTATGGTGTGGGAGAAGTAATCCGATGATGCCTGAAACATGAGTTGTTGACAGGCAATAGGATTAAATGTGGTGTCAGAAGTGCGGCTTGAACCTGAGTTCAAGCTATAACACTTACCCACGGCTCTAGACTAGGGTTACGGATAGGATATTACAAAGATTAAATGTTTAATTTGTGTCAGTGACGATGACGTATGCAGACTAGATCGAGTTGCCAGCAGAATTGTGCCTACCGTGATGAAATAATGTTTATTTGTGCTTATTAGAATGTTATATATTTAAATAATGTGTTCTTCAAAGTTGTAAGTATTCATATTATGTTCTTCTTTCATTTATTTATGTAATTATTTATTTGTTTTTGAATAATTGTCAAAAATGATTCATGGCGGAGCAATACAGAGGTCAGCGACAGTATTGATTTTTGCAAGCTAAAAATAGCGCTGCGCCTGTGACGTGGCACGATTGACAAGCAGTTGGGCCTCGCCACTTGGAATCAGCATTTCAGTGTTTACAAACTGCCAAGCGGCTGCCTGCCTGAATCTTTACAATATATTAAGTATTATTTGTTTATTTAAGTTAGAGAATGAATATATTTATTTATTTACACATTATTATTATATTTATATTTATTTAAAAGCAGTTATTGAAATTTTTTCGTACTTTTCTATTTGTTTACCGTCACGAGGGCACTACTTTCGGCTATGCAAATTAGATTTGGTCTGCACCATACTTCCATAGATTAAACTAGGTTAGTAACGAAAGACATATTACTGTAGAACGAAGACAGGACATTGACATTAAATATTAATTAATCGATATTATGTTTGTTCGTGGGCATGTCAGTGTCATTGTACCAATTTGTCAAAAATCTATTTTTCGTTTACGAGTTGTTAATTGTTCTGCTCTGCAAACCAGGGTGAACAACAGCTGCTGGATAACGTGAGTGTATGCCGATGTGCCAAACTAGGTGACCTGAGTAGAAAACTCGTGTGTATTCCGGGGTGCCAAACAACGGGACCGGTGTTGCTGACGTGTTGTTCCTTGTTCTCGGGAACATTAAGATGAGTAAAACCTACGTTTTTGGCATGCATTGTGATTAATAGTGCATCTCTTTTTCAGCGTGTATTGTATGAACAGACTTTGTGCTCTAATTTTTTGGAGAATACAATTTTCCAGATTGTAAACAAAGAGTACAATTTGTAGTGCTCAGATATTAAATAACATAGCATATCAAAGAAAAATAACTGAGTGAAGCAGTCAGTTTAGGTCAACGCGAGCCAATTACCCAACAACATGGCTACTCTAGCTGACTTCATTAAAGCAGGCAAAGAATTGCAATACACAGGTAAAGAGCTAGAACAATATGCGGATCAAAAATTTAAAGAAGCAAAAGAGGCTGAGAGAAATGAACGGGCACTAGAAAGACAACATCAAAAGGAGATTGCAGAACTAGCCGAAATAACAAAACAAAAACATCTAGAAGATGACAAACAGATTAAGCAAAAAGAATTAGAAATTAAGCAACAACAATTAGAACATGATAAGAATGTTAAGCAACAACAATTAGAACATGATAAGGAATTTAAGCAAAAGCAATTAGATCAGGAGAGAGAATTAAAGCAAAAAGAGATAGATGAAATGGCAAGAGTTAAGGAAAAACAAATACAAGTAGAATCAGAGACACAGTTAAAGATGAAAGAGATGGATGTAGACTCACACGCAGAGATCTCTGCCACTAAACTTAAAAGTCAACAAGAAGAAAATAAGTTCAACAAATACAAAAATATTATCAAACCATATTGTAAAGACGATTCAATATCTGCTTGGACAGAAAATGTCGAGTATCAGTTTAAATATCACCAAGTTCCTTTAGAGATGTGGGCTATGATTTATATGAAGAACCTGAGTGGTGAGCCCCTTAAAGTGATAGAATCTATACCAACCGATCTTAGATCTGACTACCAATACATCCGTGATAGGATTATGCAACACTTTTTACTTGATGCCCCTGGGTATCAGGTTCAGTTCTCAAATTTAAAACCTAAACCTACTGAGACTTTCATTGACTACGTCTCAAATGTTCAAAGTGTACTAAACAGGTGGCTTAAAGCAGCTAACATAGGAAAAGACTTTGATAGATTGAAAAACTTAATAACTATGGATAAAGTAATATCCACGATACCATCCTCTTTTGCTAAATTTTTGCAGCAGTCAGACATTGAAACCATAGAACAGTTTGAAAAGAAAGGGTCTGCATATTTTTCTTCAAACAGAAATATTTTTAAGACTTCAAATGACTCTGAAATAGTTTCCTTTGTAAAAGATCAATCTAAAAACTATCAGAGCAATAGAAAACCATTTAATAAATTTGACAAGAAAGATAGAAAAATTTCAAAATGTATCCACTGTCAACTTTTACATGACACTTATTCAATGTGTGACAAATCGCCAAGTTATCCGGTACATCTTGAAAATGTTATTAAGAAGCAACAGAACAAAAGATCTGCATACCGGCGTGCCATCAAATGTTTTTTTTGTTCCAGCTACGGCCATTATTCAAATAAGTGCCTTGGCCGCCAACGTATGAAAGCCAACAATGCTATTTTACTTGATACATCTTCTGATAGTGGTAGTGAGACTGAGTGTGATGTTGAAAATGAATTACCTGTTAACCAAACGGAAGAGGTGTGTTGTGTAAACGATATGTTAAGTTTTGACAGTTGTGAGCGATGTCACCAATTTCATGCTGACGGAAAATTAGAATGTGGACATACAGTTCCATTCTCATCTGAGAGTGTGAATGCAGCCTTAGCCTCCAGAGGCAATTTAGAGTTCCACAATGCAATGGTCAATGATAGACCATGCCAATGTTTGCTGGACAGCGGTAGTACCCTTATTGGTCTCAGAAAGGAACTGGTGAGTCAAGAGGATTATACAGGTGACTCTGTCAAATGCCGAACCTTTTCGGGTAACATTGAAATTTACCCTTTGGCCAAAGCCCGTATTAACACTCCTTTCCTTTCGGGTACATTTACTTGTGCTGTACTTGACAACCCTTGTACTGATTTAATTCTGGGTTGCTTACCCCAACTAAAACAATGTACTAGCGATGAAATAACTGCATGGAACCAACTGAATGCAGTTAATGCAACAACCAGAGCAGACACTATAAAACATCAAGACACGCTACAAGATGAGAGACTACTGGTGCTTTCTCCATCTAGCACTGATGATACCAACAGACAAAAATTCATAGAACAGCAGAAAGCTGATCCTAGTTTGTCTCCTTATTTAAAAGTATTGAAAGAACGAGCAAAAGTGACAAAGAACGCATCATGGTTCTTCAGATTAAATAATGGCATTCTTACTAGATATTATACTACTGGTAACCATGAGATTCAGCAAACGGTGTTACCTGTACAACATCGCCTAACTGTGCTAAAGATTGCACATGAGTCACCGTTTGCTGGCCATCTTGCATATGACAAAACCAGGGCCAGAATTCAGGCTCATTTTTATTGGCCAGGTTTTTGCAATGATATTAAATTATTTTGTCGTTCGTGTAATGTCTGTCAACAGTTAGTACGAAAGGATAAACATGCTACAGCTGAAGTACAACCTTCTACACTGGCTTCTATGCCATTTGAGAGTGTGGCGGTAGATATTGTTGGACCCCTGAATCAGGTGTCCAGCAAAGGAAATCGCTTCATATTAACGATGGTCGACCTATGTACAAGGTGGGTTGAGGCAGTAGCTTTGAAGTACATCACCTCCAAAGATGTTGCCAATGTATTTCTACACCTGTTCTCACGATTCGGATTTCCACGGACCATTTTATCCGATCGGTTAACTCAATTCATATCGGCTGCAACGCAAGCCCTTACAAAAATGTTAGGGATTAAACAACATTTCACGACAGCGTACCATCCAGCCAGCAATGGGATAGTAGAAAAAATTAATGGAGATCGTAAGCATATGCTGGCTAAGGTAACAGCAGAAAACCCAGCTGATTGGGATACACTGTTACCAACAGTGCTGTTCGCCTATCGGGAGATTCCCCATTCAAGCACGGGTTTCTCACCGTTTGAATTAGTGTACGGGGCTAACCCACGTGGACCCCTAACCATTTATCATCAGGCAATAACGAATTCTATTCAAATTCCCGAACCAAAAACACCTTATGAAATGGTGACTGAAACACGAGATAAAATCATGAAATCGTGTATTATAGCTAAGGCAGCTTTGGAGAGGAAGGGTCAAATCTACCGCCAATATGCCAACAAAGGGGCGAGAACAATTGAACTTGAACCAGATCAAGACATACTTCTCTTGCTTCCTGACAAACGAAATTTATTATTGACTTCATGGCAAGGGCCATTCAAGGTGGTACGTAAAATTTCAGATGTTGACTATGAAATATCAATAAACGGACACTTAAAGATATTCCATGTCAACATGTTGAAACCTTACTATTCACGACAAGAGACAGAAGTAGAGACAGACGAACACAGTGCACCCACACCTAGTGATCAGACGACAGACATACACAACGCAACTACACTAGTTAGCGAGACTGGCATATCCGACGAGCATACACTTAGCGAGAATACAGAATAAACACTTAGCACCACCACCGTACTGAATCAGGTAGACGACGACGGAATGGAACTACCAGTTCCTATTGTAGACAAGACTGCTACATTAGATAGCATACATATAGAACAGGGACTAACAGACAGTCAACGACGACAATTAGTAGAATTAGTGACGGAATACAAAGACATATTCTCTGACATTCCAGGTAGGACGGACAGAATCGAACACTCCATTCTTCTTACGGACTCTAAGCCTATTAAATGCAGGCCGTACTCAATCCCACTAAGCTATAGGGAAAATCTAAATAAGGAAATTCTGAATTTAGAGGCTAGTGGGATCATCCAGAAATCCACCTCTGAGTACTCTTTTCCAATTGTCCTAGTTAAGAAGAAAGATTCCACAATTCGTCTGTGTGTGGACTATCGAAAGCTTAACAACGTAACCAAGATCGACGCAGAGCCAATTCCTTCTTGCGAAGATCTTATTCTTGACATGTCCACCTCCAAAATCTTTTCTAAATTAGATCTCACTAAGGGATATTGGCAGGTCCCTATGCAGTCTCAATCCATCCATCTTACTGCTTTTTCAACCCCTTTAGGACTTTACGAGTGGCGTTTTCTTCCTTTCGGACTTCGAAACGCTCCTGCCACTTTCGTACGCTTAACTAGAGATCTACTTCATGGAGTGACGAATACAGTGACCTATATAGATGATATATGCGTCCATACTGATGACTGGACAACACACCTACTGAAACTGAGACATGTCTTTAATAGGTTGCGACTCTTCGGGCTCACTGTCAAACCGAGCAAAGTCGAATTGGGCCTAAAAGAAATTGATTTTATGGGTCATGTCATTTCTCAAGGTCAACTAAAGACTGACCAGAAAATTATTACCAAAATTATGAATCTGACCATGCCTACCACCAAGAAACAGGTCAGAAGCCTTTTGGGGTTAGTGAATTACTATAGTAAATTTATTCCAAATTTAGCGGAGATTACAAGTGTATTTTCCAATGTTTTAAAAGCTTCTGTAAAATTGGATGTCAAAGATGCATTATTAATTTCTGCATTGTCAAAATTGAAAATCTTATTTAGTAATGTTCCAATCCTCCGCTTGCCTAATCCGAGGCTCGTTTATTATCTTAGGACAGATGCCAGCAGGATCTCCATCGCTGCAGTACTAGGCCAATTTTATGAGGGCATCTTCCATCCGATTTGCTACGTGAGCCGTAAGATCACACCCACCGATTCCAGATATTCCATATCCGAGTTGGAAGCCTTAAGCGTCATCTATGCGGTGAGAAAGCTGCATCGATTTCTGGCGGGTGTGCACTTCATTGTCCAGACTGACAACTCCCCAATAACGGTCATACAGAGTGGTGTACATCGAAATGACCGAATATACAGGTGGTCGCTAATACTACAAAATTACACCTTTAGTATAGAGCATATTAAGGGGAAAGATAACATCTTGGCTGATACCCATAGTCGACCATCTGATGTAGCAATACCAGAAATTTCTACATAAGAGTGTAGAGTAATAGATGTTAATTTAGTACAGTCAAATATTCGATGTGAAATATGTTAGAAATACATGAATATTATGTGCTGAACTAAGTACCAAAAACATTGACCTGCTATGTGTCCGTAGACATCAAAAGTAAGAACTTTACTCTGGGAACAAATATATCACCTTGTGAACTAGGACAGCTTATTACTTGCTAAGCTCCATATATGTTCCAGTGAATGAGTTGTGTTAAACAGAGAAAAACAGTGTCAGATGATTATATACATACAGACACGAAACCAGTGGTCTACTTTACAAACGAACTCTACAGGTGCAATACCCATAGAACAAATATGACTGTGTAATGGATTTCAAATACCCAGAACAATTGTATAGATATTATGCCAATGAAAGCATGTTTCTGAACATTAATGGCAACGACTAACCTGAGGTATTTAAAGACCATGTATATATAAACTTAATGTGATATGTATCATAATGTTTTAATATAGTAATAAAATATAGATAGATTATGTCATTTTAATTTATATTTAGAGTTAGACAATATAATATTTTTCATTTTTTTTTTGGTAGATAGAATATTAATTTACATATTTATTTAGCTTTAAAAGTAGATTAGGATAGTAATTTAAACATGACAGCTAATTATAAGAAGTTTAGACAGGAATAGTATCATTTAGTTTATTATATTTCACTTTGTTTCATTTCATTTGATTTCATTCCATCTTAACCAATCCATTTAACAAACGTTATCATTTAGTAGCATGATTAGGTTACACCATAATAGAATAGAAATATTATACACTTAAAGATACATCATTTACACCATATAGAATAAGAATATCAATCATATAGTTTGTTTCATTTAAAAACATTAGTTAGAATATGTTATATTTCACATCACCCATTTTAGAAAGGGACGTGACTTATTACATTTCACATTACCCATTTCACAAAGGGACATAACTCATCTCACATCAATTTCATTTCACATAGGTAAATTACATCCCTTAAATTAGATAAATATTAGGAGTAATGTAAGCTTATTTTAGGATTAATATGACAGATAGATTAAAATAGGCAACACATTAAATGTATATTTATACAACTAGTATTAGTATGTCAGTATTTAGAGTAATATTTCTGTAGAATACAGTGGTTAAGAATACCAGGGTACAAACCATTAATCTTTTTTTTTTCTTACATGTAAATATGTTGTAAATACTTGACGTGTGCAACGGTTGATGCACAGTCATGAGGCTCAACTCTGTCAAACTGAGCCAAACTTGTACAGTGTCACTCCAAGGTTTTTAAATAACAATGAGGGTAAAAGATTGAGAGTGAAAGTTATGTGACAGAAATGAAGGTAAAAGATGTGTGACAAAGGTGAGGGTGAAAGATGTGTGACAAAAGTGAGGGTAAAAGAGGTGTGACAGAAATGAGGGTAACAGATGTGTGCCAATAGTGAGGGTAAAAGAAGTGTGACAGAAATGAGGATGAAAGATGTGTGACAGAAATGAGGGTAAAAGATGTGTGCCAACAGTGAGGGTAAAAGAAGTGTGACATAAGGGAAGGTTAAAGATGTGTGACAGAAGTGTGAAAGTGAGAGCGAATGTAAAGTATACAAGAGAGAGTGAGAACAGTCAGCGGATTTTTTCTGCCGCTCAACAAAACTTTTTATTTTTGTTGCCGTCAAATGTTGGTTTCAATGTTGAAAATGTGTTGTAATGAATGTATTTTGTGTAGTTTAGTTTAGGAGCTTAGTGAAAGTATTTTGAGTCTCATAAGACAGAAACGTAGTCACAGATTTGTATTATACACATGTTTGTGACCACAGTTAAATGAATTATGGCACTTGAAAAACTAACTTACATACACATGATAGTTAGATACACATGTTAGAGGGTAGATTATACGTTTAATTACATCCAAACACACAAACAACCAGAAACACAAACATATAAATTGCATACACTTTTAATAGATCAAAGGGAGATAACTCCGGGTCAGGGGACATAATAGACAACGAAACACTAACTTAACAGTGAAATATGACTTTACACGCGGAAGCGAGATAGGTAAAGCCTGTCGCCCACAGCTTGTGTAATGGTTGTTTAATATTATATGGGGGACATGAAGCAATTCATGTGTTGACCTTCAGAAAGTCAACTTTGTATGGGTAGTGAGTTAATTTACTATTTGAGGGCAGGTCTTATAAGACAACGGTCCGGTTCAGACATACCTCTAATTAATATAATATTGCGATTGAGAAGAGGGCTCACGCCAACCAGACAAGTTTGTGGCGATTGCCAGTAGCCAAGTAAAGTGATGCTACATTGTGACATTAGTCAGTAGGTCTATTGAGTAGCCCAAAGCCAGGTTATCTACAGTCTTTGACAAAAATTAGACACACTAATTTTTTAGAAACCTCTTGCGTCACAACCAATGAGTCAAAGTTGATGACGCAACACAGGAGGGGAGGGTGTGTGTCAAAGACTGAAACAGGAGGCAGGAAGCCTGCCTCATGATAGAACACCACCGGGACGTGGGGTCAACCTCAGATAAATAGAGGGAACACAGTGCCCGGGATCAGGGCAGGATAGATGATAGAAAAGGGGGACTATTAACTAGTCCTCACACGAAGGCGTTGACCAGATAGTTAGCACTACTGGTCACGACAGAATCACGCCTGCGTGATGCCACGATTGCCACTCAACCAAAGACAGCTAATAGAAGCGTGCTAACTGACCTAGCACGCAAAGAGCCGAAGGACGCATGACGGTCCTTCCGCGTGGCGTGTAGCGACGCGAGTGAAGGAAGTCAGACTGGGGACTGACTCTGTAGTGTTCACATCGTGTAGAATAGAGATAGTTTTCGTATAGCCTAGTAGATAGAGATTAGCCATAGGGTTTAGGAAAACTAGTGATAGAGAATATTGTGACTTTATGTGTGATCAGATAGCGACTGTTTTGTAATTGTAAAGAGCCAACGGCAATAAAATGTACCATTTCATTCCTCGCACACGACTTGCAAGTTTCTTGTATGGTGTGGGAGAAGTAATCCGATGATGCCTGAAACATGAGTTGTTGACACTCTCACACATTCACTCTCCCGCTCATTCACTCTCACGCATTCACTCTCCCGCTCACTCATTCACTATACACTCACTCATTCACTCTCACGCTCACTCATTCACTCTCCCGCTCACTCGTTCACTCTCCCGCTCACTCATTCACTCTCACGCTCACTCATTCTGTCTCTCATTCACACTCACTGACTCTCTCACTCAAACTACAGTAATGAACATGAGTTTATATTATGCATGATAAAATCAAATGGTATTTAACTGATAATATGACAGATGAGAATACACAAACATATGGATTCGCGTGTTACATAACATGCGTGTTACATGACATGCATCTGCTCAGCTCTCTCTCTCTCTCTCTCTCTCTCTCTCTCTCTCTCTCTCTCTCTCTCTGTCTGTATTCTTTCATATACACACACTCACACGCATGCGCGCGCTCACACACACACACTAACACATCAACTCTCCCACTGTCTCACTCTCACACACACAATCCTTCACACACACACACTCACTCTCTCAATCACACGCTCTCACACATACAATACGCATGAACGCATGCACGCACGCACACACTCCCTCACTCACTCTCACACATACACATACGAATGCATGCACTGACACATTCCCCCACCATTTCTCGCTCAATCACTCTCTCCAAACACAAGCATGCACGTGCACACACACACATTCGCTCTCTCCCTCTCTCTGACACCAACTCTCTCTCTCTCTCTCTCTCTCTCTCACACACACACACACACACGCACACACATATATAGTGAACAATTATAGTTAAACAATTATAATGAACAATTATACTGAACAATTATACCAGTAAATGAATTATGGTGGCATATAGTCGGTATGGATTAAGTACTGAAAGAGTTGTCGGTTAAATGTGTAGGGACTCATTGGAGTTTTCAGATCTGGAGGCAGATCATTCCATAAGTGAGCACCAGAATAGGCGAAACATGTTTTGTATAGGTCCAATCTAGGCTTTGAGACATGTAACAAATTTAGGCGCTTGCTGTTCATTGCATTAGATTGAATCAGCGGCAGAGGATACTCTATGGTATTTTGAGATATAATTTTATTCACTAATTTGGCTTTGTTGAAAAGGAAACGCGTTTGAAGTGGTAGAAGTCTTAGATGGCTGTACAAATTATTACTTTCAACGTGCTTTATGCCAGAAACCAGACGAATAGCACGGTTTTGTAGAGAACATAGTCGTTTTAAATTAGATTTAGGGCAACCATCCCAAACTGTGGAACAGTAATCGAGATGTGATTCGATATAGCATGTATAGAATATTTTTCGTGTGCTTTCGTCCAGGAAGTGCTGAATTTTAGCAAGTTGGTAAACTTTTTGTGCTATTTTCTTGGTAAGAGCGTAAACATGAGAGCTCCAGTTCAAATGGCTGTCAATTAAAAGACCTAGTGTTTTATTCCGGATCCGGTCAGGGATATGCACTACTGACGAGCTCAAATGAGGGCGAAACTCGAGTATAGTGCTTCCATATTGACGTGGATAGGCCTTAGGTTCATACCAGAATGTAATCGGCGTTGCCAGTAGTGGGTTGTGCTCAATATTTAAATTTCAAATCCCGAAACAACCACAGAATCAATTGATTATTGCTCACTGGATTTAGGAGGCCTGGTGTTCCTTGCCAGTGAGAAGTCCTGATCGTTCGGGTCCCATCGATTGACGGACGTCGGTCGCGGCGATTGGGCAATCTTGAGCATAGCCTACGATGGGTAGAGTTGTGATGTTCTGTTGTGATAATTTGGTGTGTCCAGTGTGTGTCGCGTGGTTACACACCCGCTTCACACGCGTGATCCGGGACTGTTTCCGGATCCGGTCAGGGATATGCACTACTGACGAGCTCAAATGAGGGCGAAACTCGAGTATAGTGCTTCCATATTGACGTGGATAGGCCTTAGGTTCATACCAGAATGTAATCGGCGTTGCCAGTAGTGGGTTGTGCTCAATATTTAAATTTCAAATCCCGAAACAACCACAGAATCTAGTGTTTTATGTTCATTCACATTAACTATAGGTAACGTGCCCATGCGGAGTTCGAGCGGTGATCCAGTTATGGCTAGTGTCTGTAGTTTTTGTCTGGTCGATATTAGCATGGATTTGGTTTTGTCGATGTTAATTTGCATGCGGTTTTCATTGCTCTATCTAGTAAGATTATCAAGTTCCTTTTGTAAAGAATTCTCTAATTCACTACGGTTTTCTTGACTAGTATATATAGTACAGTCGTCTGCAAATAGATCACAAGTTGTATTGATATATAAAGGAAGATCATTAATATAAACTGCAAAAAGCAGCGGACCTAGTATTGAGCCCTGAGGCACATCAATATTAAGCTGTGTGGGTCTTGATAGACAGTTGTTGAAGGACACGACTTGTTGTCTGTCGGATAGAAATGACGTAATTATGTTCACCATGTTGGTGCTTGTCTTCATTTGCTTTAGTTTTCTAATTAAAATATCGTGATCTACCATATCAAAAGCTTTTTTAAAGTCTACAAACACCGCTCCACAAATTCTACCGTTGTTGATGTTTAAGTGCCAGTTATCGGTCATTTTTGTTAGAGTACTATGGCAAGAATATTTAGGTCGAAGCCCAGGTTGACTGTTAATTATTAGATCATTGTTACCGGGAAGGTTAACCCGGTCAACAAATGCCTGCAGAAGTCGGATGTGTCGGCCTAACGGCGCAAGAACGCAGCTCTGCTGTAAACAGGCACAACGCAATCACATCCGAAAAAAAAACCTCCAGATGAACGCAGAAGAAGAAGAAGAAGAAGGTCATTGTTAATTAAATGGTGTAACGTTACATTATGAATGTGTTTTTCTAGTGGTTTTGATAGCGACGATAGTAAGGAAATAGGTCTATAATTACCCAAAACGCTATTATCGAATGAGCCATTTTTAATTAGCGGAAACACTTTAGCAATTTTGATTGCAGATGGAAAGTAGTTTTTGGCCAGGCACTGGTTACATATGAACGTTAAGGACTCGCTAATGACTGGTGCAGCACAACGAAGAATTCTATTACTGATACCATCTAGGCCGTGTGAGTTTGTTGATTTGAGGTTTAAGAGATATTTATAAACGTCTGCAACAGACATTAAAGGAATCTCAGCGGGAATATTTCTGGTGCATTTCTCCTCACAGAATGATGCCAGTGAACTTAAATTACACGATGAGTCTGGTATTGAAGACTTTAGATTCTCTATTTCTGATTGAAAGAACCAACTGAATTCATTGCATGTTATAGAAGTTGGTATTGCTGATTCTGTAGGGCTTTTCTTATTGGTTAGCAAGTTAATAGCCTTCCATATATTTGTACTGTTTGAATTATCGACAATCAAATTTTTAAAATGATCTTTTTTTATCCTACGAATTTCATATTTAACTTTATTCCTTAGTCTGCGGTAATTGATGAAGTCTTTATTTTTGTGTGCTGTATCTCGCTCTCTCATGATTCCCAGCACTTCTCTAGTGACCCATGGGGACTTATGTTGATTTTTGACTCGAACTTTTTTGATTGGCACGTGTTTATCGAACACATTGTAGACTGTCTTCGTCCAGAAAGCTAATGCATCGTCCGGGTCAGGAAGTTGGTAAACGTGATCAAGGGCTGCTTTTCTTAAGTCTTGCAAAAATAAATCTTGGTTGAATGCTTTAAAATTCCTAAATTTGATACTTACATGTTTATGTTTAAGAGATTTGAACCCAATTCTTGACCATGTACAACATACCGGGTAGTGGTCACTAACTGTACAAACAGGAACAGAACATTCAATAATATTATCTGGACAAGTAACATATATATGATCAATTATAGTTGAGGATGTGTCAGTAACCCTTGTGGGACGGTTTATTAGTTGTTTGAAATTGTAAGAAAAAATGATATTGTCCCATGTCTAGTTGGATTTACTAATATTTATGTTGAAGTCACCTAGTATCATAACTTCTCTACCTGCTGTAAACACTCTATCCATCATTGTAGTGAAGCAGTCATACCAACTGTACCCAGCACAAGGATTCCTATATAGGTATCCAATGAGAAACGGTTGTTGGCTGGCTGGCTTCACCTCTAACCAAACACATTCTATCTCTACTGTCTCGAGATCACTTCTACGGGACCAGTTGAGGGAATTAGAAATGTATACAGCAATACCTGTCTCTAATTTTTGATTTGCATCTTTCCGAATTACTTTAAACCCCTTAAGTGAGATTTCGGAGTCGGTTATTTTGTTGTGATTCCAAACACATGGAACTGTTTGGACAGTATTACCGAGAGCTCAGGTAATTTGTTGAGCAGATGAAAGATGTTATGATGGCATATATATAGACCATTTTTGTTGACCCACTGATCGTGATTGGCGAACATTTCAAAATAAAAGGAAGTTGTCGCTTGTGGTATACAAATTGCAGGGATTTTGAAAATTTATTTAGAAATAGTTAAGGCTGTTAGAGGGGGCAGGAAAATGTCTTTGCTGGAGTGATATCATGAATGCTTGGTGCAGGGCTGCAGGATTGTATCGCATTAGCTGCTGAAGTTGACGGTTCCACTCATAGGGTTGTAGATTACCGTCCAGCGAGGGATTGCTATGAGTGTCACTGGAAGTGCCTACATTGGAAGCATGCATCGGCGGTACAGCACCATTGTTTAACGGTGTCCCCTTTGACATCATAGAGGGAGACTGTTTTACGGGCAAGGTAGGAAACAAAGTATCATATTTAGCAACATTTGGATTGGAGCTTGGGTTGCTATTCACGACATTGTGTTCCTGGGGTACAGGCAAGGGTGGTGTGGGAAGAGATGGAGTGTTTTCTGAACACAGTGAGATGACTGTTGCGGGAGGTGAAGTTCGGTTTACTCCTGTAACTGGTGATGGTTGTTGTGCACGTTCGGGATATTTTATGGTCTTCGCTAGGAAGCTACTTCCTAGCTTGGAACAATGTATTTGATCCCTGTATAGTTTTTTCTTAGGAGCTCCGGACGGTGACGTAAAGTAAGGGGTGTTATTTATGAAATTCATGCTATTATTTTTACAGTATTTATATAACGTTTGATTAGCAGCATCGGCAGTACGACGCTGGAACCCGTAACATGGTGGAATGATAGATGAAATAAACCAAGATGATTTCGGAAATCTTTTGCGCAACAGCACCTCCAATGTAGCTAGTTGTGAGGTACTGATGATTTTATTATCCATTGTGTCATTAACACCAATATGGACTGTTGCTCTCCTAATTCGGTCGTTCACTTGGAATCGTCGCAGTGTAGCGGTCAGCCTGTCAATGTCAGCGCCTGGTACAGGGTAGATTGAAGTTGATTCGCTGTCAGAAGATGACATGCGATCACTATAGATTCCCTTCAGCAGGGAGTCTCCAATGACGACATGTGTTGCACTGTGATCTATGGTTATTTCACGCTGCTGGCGTGTCCGCTTGGACTGTTGTTGCCACTGGTCACTGTTGTATTTCTTGTGTTCTTGTTTATTATAGCTTGCTTGCGTTGGTTGTTGATATCCAGTAGTGGTAACGACTGAGCTCTGTGATTCCAAGTCTGCTGCTGGAGAGTCTACACTTAAGGCCTGGAACCTGTTGCTGATATGCACATCGATGGGGTAGATAGATGGTGTGCGTTCTACAGGTTTAGTGGTCGTTTTGTTGCTTGTAGAATCTATCTGTATGTCATTATGCGACGAACATTCACTGGTAACACACGCATCTACAACACCAGGGATACTTTCTGTTTGTGCACTTTTATGAAATTACTGTGCACGCTTTAGTTTCAAGGCATGTATGGATGTTTTAAAAGTCTCCTTCTCTTCTTTGAGGATTCGGATTTCCTCTCGAAGAAGAATGTTTTCTTTTTTAAACTCCGCAATAATATTAGTGGTGTTGTTGGTAATAAAATCTTTTAACCTCGTCTCCAAAGCCTGAATTAGTTCACGACAATCATTGTGGCTCTGTGTTTCGGCCGAAGAAAGCGTCTTTGAAGGTGATATGTTAGTTTGATAAGATTGAGCTGGTGAATTGTGTTGTTTGTCCAGCTGGACATCAGTGTCTGATTGTTCACTAGACAACGTGATGGATGTTGGCGATGAAGGTGATCGATTCAGTCGCTGAGCTGGCATGCTAACTAACTTTTGTCCCGTCTTGTTTTTGTTTACATTTTCACATCGCTTTGGCACAGTTGATGATCGTAAGTTGGAGGACATTTTGGCAATATAGGCAGCTCGATAAGGCAAGGAGTAAATAAAACTGCAGGCCTTTCTGTAGATCGTGCTTGGCGCTTATCTCTTGCTAGTCACACATAGTTAAGTCTCACGTTGTCGTGAATCGATCATCATCATCATCATCATCATCTTCCACTTCTGCCGTCAAGCGTCGTGGGGAGGAATAATTTGCGTTCCAGCGCCCGGTGGACGGCACTGGATAGTGTCATTCCGTGAATCGATAATTGGTAAAAATTCAAAAATGGATGCTCTTACCCTTACGTGTCACAATGAAATCTTCATTTCACTAAATAAACAGTCACATAAACTTGACAGTTGAGAGTGTGTAAATTCAGCACAATAATGGAGTAAATAAAAGCGCCGGCCCTTCTGTAGGGCGTGCGTGGTGATTATCACTTGTTAGCCCCGCATGGCTAATTCTCACGTTGACGTGGTCGATAATTGGTAACATTCAAAAATGGCTGCTCTTACCATCACATATCACAAAGAATCCCTCATTTCACTAAATAAACGGTCACATAAACTTGAAGTGTTTAGTAGTATGTAAATCCACTTTTAGAACGAACACAATGATATACACAGCATCGCGATTAAATTAAGTAAACTTGTTAGATAGATAGATAGATAGATAGATAGATAGATAGATAGATAGATAGATAGATAGATAGATAGATAGATAGATAGATAGATAGATAGATAGATAGATAGATAGATAGATAGATAGATAGATAGATAGATAGATAGATAGATAGATAGATAGATAGATAGATAGATAGATAGATAGATAGATAGATCGATCGATCGATCGATCGATAGATAGATAGATAGATAGATAGATAGATAGATAGACAGACAGACAGACAGACAGACAGACAGACAGATAGATAGATAGATAGATAGATAGATAGATAGATAGATAGATAGATAGATAGATAGATAGATAGATAGATAGATAGATAGATAGATAGATAGATAGATAGATAGATAGATAGATAGATAGATAGATAGATAGATAGTAGGTAGGTAGGTAGGTAGGTAGGTAGGTAGATAGATAGATAGATAGATAGATAGATAGATAGATAGATAGATAGATAGATAGATAGATAGATAGATAGATAGATAGATAGATAGATAGATAGATAGATAGATAGATAGATAGATAGATAGATAGACAGATAGATAGATAGATGGATGGATGGATGGATTGATGGATGGATAAGAATGTAAGTAGGAATGTAGGTAGGTACATACGTAGACAGGTAGGTAAGTAGTTAAATATTCAGACAACTAGGTAAGTATGCATGTAGGTTTGAACACGACAGGACAGACAAGCAAATAAGGCGATTGCTAGGTATTACCAGTGAGTTGAAATGAACACCTTAAAAGTGTGATAGACATGACAATAACCATGCCATTGTTTGTAACCTGTCAATATTGTTGTTAAGGATGTCAGAGCTACACTGTGACATAACGACAGTTTAAAGATGGTCGCCCATCTTGTGACATTCACCAAAGGGGCACAGCATTTTGTTATCCGTGTTTTGGTTAGCTTTGGGGCGAAACCTATTGAAATTAATCGGCGAACCAATCTGGGCCATTATACATGGACACGCATCAGATAACTGGTGGATTGGTTTGCTGATTGTGTGGTTGGTTGGCTAGTTGGCTCGTTCGTTCGTTCGTTCAATAGTTAGTTAGTTAGTTAGTTAGTTAGTTAGTTGGTCAATCAGTCAGTCAGTCAGTTAGTTAGTTAGTTAGTCAGTTAGTTAGTTAGTTAGTTAGTTAGTTAGTTAGTTAGTTAGTCAGTCAGACAATAGTTAGTTAGTTACTTAGTTAGTTAGTTAGTCAGTCAGTCAGTCAGTCAGTCAGTCTGTCAGTCAGTCAGTCAGTCAGTTAGTTAATCAGTCAGTCAGTTAGTCAGTTAGTCAGTTAGTTAGTCAGTTAGTTAGTCAGTTAGTTAGTCAGTCAGTCAGTCAATCAGTCAGTCAGTCAGTCGGTCAGTTAGTTAGTTAGTCCCCCATATCATCCCCATGGCACACGGAACTATCAATCACAAAGAGAACTGGTTACTGGCATCAGAAGAAGACAGTCCACATTTTTGGGGCATGCAGTGAGAAGGGGAAAGCTGGAGTATGTCGTCACAACAAGAAGGCTGGAGGGGAAGAGAGGCAGGGGGATACAGAGAGAAAATGTCAAACAGTTTGAGATCGTGGCAATGAGGAAATTCGGTATCTGAAATGATTGGAAGCATGAGAGACAGACAAGAATGTGGGCAGACATGATCACCAACGCCACACAGCAGGGACCATAAGAAGAACAAACTTGTTCATTGGAAATCGTGTATGTGCAACCTGTTGCCATCTGGTGTAATTTGGAGCACACTTAAAGTGTTTAAAAAGTCGGTGTCTCTGGCATCGCATTATGACTTTCAGCTTTTGTATTGCCTAATGTGTCCTCTAACTTCTACGCAGTTAGAGAAAAAAAGTGAGAAGTTAGAGAAGTAAAGCAATAACATGGCTCGAGACACAGACATTCACTAGGGCTTGTTTCCTTAGCGACTCAATGAACATGATCAAGAGGATAGAGGAGGGGTCGATCCGAAGAGAATGGTTGCTGCCTCTGGAGCGGTCTCGACTGACAAAGATTAGTTTCATCTTCGTGCCAGGGCATGCGGGAGTACAAGGAAATGAGCGGGCTGACAAGCTCGCAGGTGAGGCTACTGTGGAGGACGGACGCGCCATGGACCAGGGTGACATTCTGAATGCTCTACGAGAAGTAAGACTTTTGCGAGAACCAAGTGATGACTGTGAATCTACAACCATGGCCAGACTGCGAGAGCAGCAAATTAAAAGAGGGGTGGCCAAACAAGAACACTACTCAGGAAGCCAAAGAAGATTGATACTGATAAACCAACACAGAACTGGTGTCGTTAGCCGCTACACGCTGCGGGATTTGCTGAGGAGGGGATCCGAGCACTTATGGACTGAATGGTTCGATGTGCAATGAGGATGATCTGTCGACTACCTAACTAACTAACTAGAGAAAAAAAAAACCTAATTCTGTTCTGTGAAAAGTTTGTGACATTCCTTCTTTCTGGGACATCCGCACTCATACAATATAATCATTACATTATAGGGTGTGGCGGGCACTTACGGCCATACCACTTCCCCTTCAAGATAAATTTTAAAACTAGGGCTTAGTTACTCAATAAATGTAAACATTACAATTTCAACTACAGAGAACTTGATGTAAGCTCGTTAATATTTGTACAATACGTTATAGGCAGACGTGCAGTATTCGTTAAGTTTTACTTATATTCAAAGAATTTTATATAGATTCTGATCGCAGATTTTAAGAAATTAAAGTATTTCTAATTATAAAACGATGCTTTGAAAATGAAATATTTAGGCTCTATAGAAGCAAACATCTATAAAAGAAAGGGTTGCCTCCCTTGGACTAAATCGTATCGTTGTTAGTGCGCTTGCTTACCAAGTTAGCGGTCTAGTTTCAGTATCGACCAGGACAATTCTGGGGCCGATCCAGCCTAATTAAAATAAATACTAACATTATTTAGAATTATCTGGAAATTATGTGGGAGGTGAGTTGAGTTGATCTCTAAAGGACAGGCTTCTATCAAAAGTAATTCCCAGGTACTGCAGTCTGCTTTCTCTAATCATATTTCTACCATTTATCGAGAGGCTTGCGAGAGCTTTAACAATCCTATTGTTCAGTGAGCACCACAATACCTTTATGGGTCTGAGCTGAAACTTAATAAATGTATATGCCGTGGTTGATTCTTTTGTTACAAAAGAACGGCGGGACTAGCTTATGGAGCTGGAGGACATCCCAGCCAGTAGGCTGCTCAATGTACGATGTTAGTCGACAGATCATCCTCATTGCACATCGAACCATTTAGTCCATAAGTGCTCGGATCCCCTCCTCAGCAAATCCAGCAGCGTGTAGCGGCTAACGACACCAGTTCTGTGTTGGTTTATCAGTCTTCTTTTGCTTCCTGCGTAGTGTTCTTGTTTGGCCACCCCTCTTTTAATTTGCAGTTCTCGCAGTCTGGCCATGGTTGTATATTCACATTCATCACTTGGTTCTCGCAAAAGTCTTACTTCTCGTAGAGAATTCAGAATGTCAGCCTGGTTCATGGCGCGTCCGACCTCCACAGTAGCCTTACCTGCGAGTTTGTCAGCCCGCTCATTCCCTTGTACTCCCGCATGCCCTGGCACGAAGATGAAACTAATCTTTGCCAGCCGAGACCGCTCCAGAGACAGCAACCATTCTCTTCGGATCCACCCCATCTCTATCCTCTTGAGCATGCACATTGAGTCGCTAAGAAAACATGCCCTAGTGATTGTCTGTGTCTCGAGCCATGTTATTGCTTTACTTACTGCCATGACTTCCATAGTCAGGCTACTTGTGGTCTCAGCAAAAGCACCAGTCCTCTTTCACAATTCTCCCTCCGACCTGAGCCGTAAAGGCGCATGAGCTTCTCACATGTCGGACGACCGACCCATCTGTGTAAATGACAGCATCATCGTCTAGCGAATTCTCGGATATTAACGCTTGTACTTCCGGCTCATCAGCAGCCGGGTTTTCTTGTCTGCATTTTCTATCTAGTTGGATGCAAACTGAAAAGGATGTGCAGAAATCTGTTGGCACTTCTACCCACTCCTCGCCAGGTTCTAAGTCTTCAAGTGAACACACATGTTGAAGAATGTCTTCGGCTTGACCCATCCACGACCGTCCTCTTTTTAACCTGCTGCCCTTCACCTTCATAATTTCACTATGCAGTGGATGTTGTGTGTTTGCGTTAACTCTGAGGTAGGCGCGTGCTCTGCAAACTTGTATTTTGTCTTCAATGGTTGGAAAATCAAGAAGGTAGCGCATCGCCCTGCATATACGATGTGGCGACTTGAATGTACGAAACAGAGAGTGGGACAATACCGGGGAAAACCGACAGGGAAATGCCCTTGCAGAAGCCATGGTGGATTCAGAATTAGTCTGCATAAACGATGGGAGGCCAACTAGAATGGGGATGAGACCTGGTGATGTGGAGACGACTATTGACCTGGCATTTGTCACCCAGTCGGCAGTATTGAATGTTAAATGGACTATCCTGTGTGATCATGGGAGTGACCATCTACCCTGTTCTCTATTGATTTCTAAGTCCAACTAGACTAACGCTGTTAGAGAACCTCAGCCCTTTAAATATGAGAGGGAATACTCCCTTATGGGTCGTCTCAGATAGAAGGCATGCAGTGTCACTAGCACACCTACTTATGGGTCGTCTCAGATAGAGGGCATGCAGTGTCACTAGCAATCCTACTTATGGGTGGTCTCAGATAGAGGGCATGCAGTGTCACTTGCAAACCTACTTATGGGTCGTCTCAGATAGAGGGCATGCAGTGTCACTAGCAATCCTACTTATGGGTGGTCTCAGATAGAGGGCATGCAGTGTCACTAGCAAACCTACTTATGGGTCGTCTCAGATAGAGGGCATGCAGTGTCACTAGCAAACCTACTTATGTGCAGCCTCCTTGGTGGACCTCCGAGGTAGAACGTTCATGGAAATCCAAGAGAGCAGCAGTTAAACAGTTACAGAAAGTGCGGCGGACACCCCGAAGCTCACAAGAGGAAATGGAGAAAGCTTCGCAAGAAAAGAAAGCCAAGGCGGAGGAATTCAAGCGCTGTGCAACAGAGCCCATAAGAGTGAAAAAGGAAAACTTTATGAATGAGATTAGAGGAGATAAAACACAGGGAAATTTCTGCAAATTGCATAAACAGATGGGAAGGAAAGATCGTCCTGCCACAGTGGGTACAATATACAGAGATAGCGGTTCACGTTTGACAATGGACAAAGAGAAAGGGGAAGCTTTCCTGCAGAGATTTAGCACTGAAGATCAGAACGATGGGGACATCAGAGGCTAAGTTAGAAATATATCTGGTACCATTAAAGATACCTACTGTGAGGATATCATTCAGCTAGACCAGGGGTCACCAAACTTTGTTCTCGGCGGGCCGGATAACTGAAAAAAATTACGATCGCGGGCCGTATACTCATTCTGTACAATACTTGCGCTGGTCTCTGTGGCGAAGGGCTTACAAACGTGGTAATCCTGTATACCCGCTTTCAAAACACATATGCACGCGATTTGGCAGCAGACCGCATTGCGCTGACTTTTTACGCCATGGTATGGGTGCGGGTCGTTCGGAAAGCAATGGCAAACTACTGAACGTAAACTTGCCAAGACATCAACAGCAGCAAAAAATGCTGGTGTTGACTGCAAACGTCCTGTAAAGGATATGCAACTAACGTTAACAACACTTGCAAGCCAGAATGAACGATCTGGAAAAAAAAAGACGAATAACTAAGTTAATCATGGGTGAATGGTGTGCAATGCACACAAAAAACAAAGACAACCAACATATTTATTTACTACAAAAGGTTATCAAAGAAGGCGACATTAGCAACACAGATAGTTACATCAGACCTAGTGTGCACATATCGGAATCTCACAAACTAAGCAGCAAAAAAGGTTAGTGAGATTTGGAAGCTGATATTTGGCTTTCAAGATTTCATCCATGTTTGGTTTGGAATTGCAGCATCCAATCTAGAGAATTGCTTTCAATTGTTCATCAGTCAATCTAGTTCGATGTATTGATTTCACATATTTCATTTTTGAAAATATTTCCTGATAGACATATGTCGTTCCAATCACTGATACCATGTCTTTTTTTCATATCCTTTACAGGGCATCGCTGTCAACATCAGCATCTTTCAGCTGATTGTTGATTTCTTGGCAAGATTATGCTCAGTAGTTTGCCATTGCTTTCTGAGCAACCGGCTCACACACCCCTTACGTTACTGACGCGAAGAGAACCGCTACCAATTCTCGCTCACATCATGTTACTTACGAGAGTATATGGGATTACGGAGAAATTCGTGTAATCCATAGACCAGGGAGACTGGCACTGGTGCCATACCAGCGGCAAATTGCTTCAGTTTCGGAAACTCAACATCAGCTAAGCAGTGGTAAATTTCTACAAGTTTTCCTTCTTTGTGGTTCTCTTTCAACAAGTCATTGGCTTGCAAATCAGTGAGCTTCAACTGTAGTTCAACTGGAACATCATCAAGGTTACAATCAAACGGATTCTGGAACAGAAAAATGTCACTTTCAAGTCTGTCGAGATCTGAAAATCTATCCAAACAAATGCTTCTTCAAATAACGAATAATTTTTTTTTCGGAAAATCGAGTTTGACATCTTCGGCGACTATAGCGCAAAACTATTTGAAACAATGAAAATGAGAAACGCTTTCTCTTTCCTTTTGTATTACAAACAATGACAGCTTTCTCTGAAATCCTTTTGATGATTCTGTAGAGATCACAGACGAGATTATCCTTTCCCTGAAGTTTCATATTCAGATAATTCGTGTTTGATGTGATGTCGAACAAAAATGACAACTTTGACAACCAAGAAGGAACTGGCAGCTGTGGATCAGCTCTATTGTTTTCAGTGAGGAAGGCATCTATTTCGTTTCGGAGCTTGTAAAAATGAAACAGGACTTGACCGCAGCTGAGCCACACTCACTGATGTGTGATAAGGCAAGTCACAGAAGTCAGAATCAATTTCTTAAAGAAACGCCTTTAAATGACCGTGATTGAGTGCATATCCCCGAATGAAGTTCACAGCAAAAACGACACAAGTTATATCTAAGTCTTTCCCCACAGAGTGCTTGCTGATGTATGATGCAGTGTATAAAAAGAGCTCACGGAATTTTGCAAATTTTTCAACTGAGTCCTGATCTGTACCATCAGACTCTTCCTGACTCCAGCCATGTTTTTTCCTCCATCAAAACTGATTCCACTGAAGGTTATACTTTTTGCACATCCATTAAAATGTCTTTTCCTGTTGTTGTTCCATGCATGCTGCAAACGGATGCCACCTCTTCCGTTATCTGAAAGTCCAAATTGACACCACAAATGAACACGAGAAGTTGTGACGTACTCGAGAGATCAGTAGACTCATACAGCGCCACAGAAAGCGACAACACGTTCCTAGTTTTCTCGCTTATCTGTGGCACTATGTTCTCTCCAAATTCTTCTGTTCTTCGCACAACTGAATAGCCGTAAGGCAGATAGTTCCAAACAAACAATCGGCTTTCTCAGGACACAAGTCATTTGCTGCTTCCATAATACACTCTTTGATGAAGTTGCCATCCGTAAACTGTTTTCCTCGTTCTGTCATCTTATACACAGTGTTGTAGCTTGTAAAAGTGACAGATTCATTTTCAGCAAAATTTCTCGTGAAGAGATTTCTTTGAGTTTCAAAACCACGTTTCATGGACTCTTATTTCTCAGAGTGTAACTTTCCAGAAAACTTTTGAATACGTTGATGGATGTTTTGTTTCGTAATGACACCGAAGATTGTACTCTTTCAATATGGCAACACTTTAGCTGCATATTACGCAACTGGTTTTCCGGTCCTTTGTTTCCACAAAGTCGTATTTTACTCCCGATTCTTCATTGAAAACGCGACACTCGCGTCCACTTTTCTTTTCTTAGTAGCCATTATGAAGGGTGAAGTACACGGGATCTAAAAATTAAAAAGACATTGAATTAGAAACATGATTAAAATCTTATTGACACACAAGAAAAGCAGGCGACTAGGGGTCACTGGTGAAGCTACGGCTCACCATAGGTACATATAAAGTTTATAGGTACCTATGGTAATAAAATATATCTCATAGTAAGGTTTGCAAAATATATTAATAGGGCCTGCCTAAATAAACAGCCTAGAGCAGAGTTTTTCAACCGGGGTTCCGAGATTGGCAGCCAGGGGTTCCACCGAAGCAGACCGAAATCGCCTAACTGCAACATTTCTGCCCATCTGGTTTATTAAATAAAGTAGGACAGACGCCTTGGATCATCGCACAGAGTTCCGTGAGCAACGTAAACATTTGCGCAAGGATCTGCTCCAGCAGAAAGATTGAAAAAGCTGGCCTAGCGACCAGCTCGATTACCACCTTGAATGGTGAATTCTTCTGAGCTGTGGATATTTTAGTAATAACACGAGGATTCTATGGCATTTTTATGCTATGTTTGCTACTTTATTGCTTCTATTCACACTTGTAGTTCACTTACATATCACTGTCTAACATAGAAATCCTTGTTACATATCTATAAAATGAATGACTGGCAAAAATATTTCTGGAGCATTGGACTTGTGTTGACAGCCGGACGTATCTGGAGGGGGGGGGGAGATATGTGTGTATGTGTGTGTGTGTGTGTGTATGTGTGTGTGTGTGTGTGTGTGTGTGTGTGTGTTTGTGTGTGTGTGTGTGTGTGTGTGTGTGTGTGTGTGTACTGCTCTTGAAACCATGGTAATGTCAGAGCGTAGGCGGTGCTACAACAAGCCGGGGAAGGACTTGGTATGGTGCGAAATAATTAAACATTACAATAAACAAGAACATTGGGACGCAGAGGTGTTTCTAAGGCACCAGGACTGGGTTCTATACTGGCCAAGACCTATTGACGCGTCTTCGCCGAGCGTCCTGAGCAACAGGTCCCTTCGGGGTCATGGCTAAAGTCAGTAGGATCGTTGATTCCTCCGAAGTCGGAGAGCGTCTGCCTGCACGGCGAGGTACCACCTGTCTGCACATCAATAAGCCAGACATGGGACAACGGATACTCACGCAAACCTCAAGTCCTGTATGACATCACACTGATGTTGGACAAGAGGACGTTTTCATCCAGCATACAGGACTTCGCGCTGGAGTTCACAGCCAGCGAACACAAGCAAGCAAGCACAAGAACATCTAGATACAATAATTTACAATTGAAAATTGTAAATTTAAGACACATAGTAGCCAGGAAGTCTCCGCACGTGTGAATCAATTAATCAATCAGGTTCCGTCTCCACAATGAAGGTTGGCTACATTTGATCTCTAACACTGTCTCTAGCCTGGACTGTACATTATATCAGGCTGATGTTCGTCCATCTCTTGATGTTATCTTCCCACTTGTATCGTTGTCTACCTCTTGCTCACTTGCCCTCAGGCTTGCCCTCCAGTATGGTTTTTATAAGAGTATCATGTCTTTTAACGTGGCCGAAATATTCCACTTGCCTCCTCTTTATTTCCTTCATCAACTCTCTCTTCATTCCCAGTTGTTCTAGAACCTCTGCATTTGATTGTTTTTGCTTCCACGAAATACGACATATTCGTCTGTATATCCACATATCCAGGGCCTCTGTGCGGCTTTCTAGTTTCTTGTTCAATGTTCAAGCTTCCGCGCCATACAGTAGTGTTGAATATACGTAGCATTTGACAATTATCATTTTTAATGCGATGTTAATTTCTCTAGATGTTAATACTGATTTTTTGTGGAGATCACCGATTATTCTAAATATAATATTGACATTTAAATTGTATCACAACGCCTCGAGTTCCATACGTTATATCCAGCATTTTCGAGTACCGTTGGCAGGCCGGATGAAATGACGTCCGGGGCCGATCCGACCTAAGGGCCGTAGTTTTTTTACCCCTGAGCTAGACGATGTCAAAGTTGTATTGAAGAAAAAGCAAATGACACCTCCCCAGGGCCCGATGGAGTTAGGTGTGCCCACATGATGCATATGAGTGATGGAGAACTTGTGGAGATGGCTGCTTGCTTTAGCCTGACCATCAGGGTGACATCAGTACCCCAGGTTTGGGTGCATAGCTATTTAACACCATTTCCTCAACCAGGCAAAGATCATTCAAAGCTAAAAGATTTAGGATTATTTCCCTACATAATACTTTTGACAAGATGCTGGAGAAGATCGTTGCTGTTAAGCTTCAGGAAAATTTAGAAACGGAAAAGCTCCCCCCCCCCCCTTTTATTTTTCCCCGTAATGTTTGGGAGGTTACCGGCTAGGGAAAGATACTTGGTCGAATGCAGCCACTTTTGCCTACGATGTTTATGAAGGGTTCCAAAACAGACAGGAGACGACGATGGCAGCACTCGATTTCGTGGATGCGTACAGCAGTCAGATATGATATTTTAATGTACGCTGTTATGAAGAAGAGAGTAAGTATTCCTTGGTTGGTGAATTGAATTGCAGCTGTTGTGTATTCTGATAGCGTGGTTCTCCGGCTGGGTACGTGGACCTCTGAGCCATGAATCATAGCCCCCGGACTACCACAGTAGTCAGCAGTTTCCCCTGTGCTTTTCAATGTGTATACGAGCAAGATTGCCAGCCTCGAAGCTCCAGGGACTGGAAGGATACTAACATTTGCAGATGATGTTCTTGCATACAGGCAGGGGAGGGACAGAAATCAAACAGCTCAGGGGATGCAGGCGACACTGTACAAAGTGATGGCGTCGTTTACTGAGATGAATGACGTCATTAACCCAGAAAAAGCGTCTGTCTTGTGATGCTCTCTGAAGAATAGGATTGTCAAAGCTGACCTCCCAAGCCTCACAATAAATGGTAGAGCTGTGAATAGAGACATTGTATGGGTATGAAATGTGATGAGGAAAGTAAACTGGCCACCACATCTCCTTGTGGACCGAGATGATCTCCGTGGTGTAGCGGTTAAACTGCTGGCCTTGCGCTCCGAAAGAAATGGGCTTGTTATGAGACACAGTGATTCGGTTCATGGGTGTCATTTTCTGGGAGACTCCCGTGGGGCCATAGTGTGTGTTCTCTGTGCGACGCTTTTGACAGTTCCCTCTGTGGAAAGGGATCCAGCCATCTGGGATAAAACCAGTTGCAAAGAAATCATCCCTCTTACCTTCCAACCATATTCAATATGTCGTGGCCTAGATATTGTGAAGGCCTAACACTTCACACTCCGTCGGTAGTATATGCTGTGGGACCACCTCACAGTATATAGACAGGCAGGCAGGCAGGCAGGCAGACATATAGATAGGAAGGTAGGTAGGTAGGTAGGTAGTTAAATATGTAGGTAACTAGATAGATAGATAGATAGATAGACAGACAGACAGACAGACAGACAGACAGACAGACAGACAGACAGACAGACAGACAGATAGATAGATAGATAGATAGATAGATAGATAGATAGATAGATAGATAGATAGATAGATAGATAGATAGATAGATAGATAGATAGATAGATAGATAGATAGATAGATAGATAGATAGATAGATAGATAGATAGATAAATAGATAGATAGAAAGAACGAACGAACAAACTTTATTTTCAAAGGGTTAAGAATTGGGCACGCAGGCCCGTCTAACATTCTGCCCTTCTATCATTCTCTTTCATACATTATTTCATTCACACATCATTCAAGGCTAACAGAGAACAGCAACAATATAAAAGATATGCATTATAAAGGCATGGGCAAAAATGCGAACATCAAAACTACACGACACAGTAAAATTAGATAATGGTCTGACACTTGTTATTAGCTATGTGGAATATACTGGCCTACCAATAGGGGACTGGCTGTTATACTAGGGTTTTGTTATTATTATTATTATCTTTATTATTAAGGGGGAAGATAATCCGTACTGAGATAGTGTTCGAGTAATTTGCGATTATATGAATAGGGATTGGTGATGTCTTTTTGATTTCTTGTGGAAGATTGTTCCACAGCTGAGCTGCAGAGTACGTTAAGCTTGTTTTGTATAAGTCAATCCTAGGCTTCGGAATGTGTAATATATTTAAACGTTTACTGTGTCTAGCATTATATTTAAACAATGGCCAAAGGTAATTTGGGGCATTCCGATGCAGGATTTTGTAGATAGATAGATAGATAGATAGATAGATAGATAGATAGATAGATAGATAGATAGATAGATAGATAGATAGATAGATAGATAGATAGATACACAGACAGACAGACAGACAGACAGACAGACAGACAGATAGATAGATAGATAGATAGATAGATAGATAGATAGATAGATAGATAGATAGATAGATAGATAGATAGATAGATAGATAGATAGATAGATAGATTGATAGATAGATAGATAGATAGATAGATAGATAGATAGATAGATAGATAGATAGATAGATAGATAGATAGATAGATAGATAGATAGATAGATAGATAGATAGATAGATAGATAGATAGATGAGTTGGTGGGTGGGTAGACAGACAGATAGATGGATAGACAGACAGATAGTAGATAGATATATCGGTGGGTGGATGGATGGATAGGAATGAAAGTAGGAATGTAGGTAAGTAGATACGTAGACAGGTAGGTAAGCAGTTAAATATTCAGACAACTGGGTCAGTATGCATGTAGGTATGAACACCATAGGACAGACAAGCAAATAAGCCGATTGGTAGGTATTACCAGTGAGTTGACATGAACACCTTAAAAGTGTTATAGACATGACAATAACCATGCCATTGTCTTGTAACCTGTCAATATTGTTGTTAAGGATGTCAGGCGAACACTGTGACATAACGACAGTTTAAAGATGGTCCCCCAGCTTGTGACATTCACCAAAGGAGAACAGCATTTTGTTATCCGTGTTTTGGTTAGCTTTGGGGTAAAACCTATAGAAATTCATCAGCGAACCAATCTGAGCCATTATACATGGATACGCGTCTTATAGCCGGTAGATTGGTTTGCTGGTTGTGTGGTTAGTTGGCTAGTTGGCTCGTTTGTTTGTTCATTAGTTAGCTAGCTAGTTAGTTAGTTAGTCAGTCAGTCAGTTAGTTAGTCCCCATATCATTCCCATGGCACACGAAACTATCAATTACAAAGAGAACTAGTAACTCGCATCAGAAGAAGACAGTCCACATGTTTGGGGCATGCGGTGAGAAGGGGAAAGCTGGAGTATGTCGTCACAACAAGAAGGCTGGAGGGGAAGGGAGGCAGGGGGAGACAGAGAGAAAATGCCGAACAGTTTAAGATCGTGGCAATGAGGAAAGTCGGTATCAGAAATGGAAGCACGAGAGACAGAAGAATATGGACAGACATGATCACCAACGCCACACAGCAGGGACTATAAGAAGAACAAACTTGTTCATTGGAAATCGTGTATGTACAACCTGTTGCCATCTGTTGTAGTTTGGGGCACACTTAAAATGTTTAAAAAGTCGGTGTCTCTGTATTGCCTAATATGTCCTCTAAGCTACTGAGCGTAATCTCGCCAAAGAAATCAACAATCAGCTGGAAGATGCTTGTGGAATGTGGATTTTAATTCCTGAGAATAATTCGTTAAAATGTCTAGGGGGTTTTATTGATTCTCTGGTCACTGGTTAGAATGCAGGGTGATCAGGGATATTTACCACAAATCCCAGGAGAAAAGAGTTCAATCCTTGAAACAATGGCATCTGTGTGTAGGTTTCCCTTCCCACTTCATCTCCCTTTGAATTTTCTATAGTGCTAGAAGGATATTGATTGCTCACAACATATAAACAACCACTATTGGACACCACATTTACTTGATGTACACAACACTTTTGGACAAACAGTTCAGGTATTAACTCAAGATCTGCAAGTACATATATATATGTGTAATAAACACTATGCATTTTCAGACAGGCATGGGAATTAGTTGCATTGTTACAATATAGTACCCAGTGACCCCAGAAAAAACAAGGTTATTACAATCAACACAACAACCACAAATTGGTTCTGCTAACTTGACTCAGTGTACCTATATAAAATCACATTGGTCTAGGTGCAGAAATCCAACATCTTATATATAAATTAGGATCTCCGTCCGTCTGTCTGTCTGTATGTCTGTCTGTATGTCCGTCTGTCCTTTGTGCGCTCGCGAACGGCCCATCCGATTGAGATGAAATTTTCTACACGCCTTCCTTTCATCCCAGAGCTGCCAACTGTGATATTTTGTTAGTGTGAAATCGCCTGCTTACTCAGTATTATTTCATTTTTCATTTTTCATCATAATTTCATATATTTCAGGGGACCTAACTCTGTAAAAGTTATTTCAAGGGGCATAACTTTTCTGTATAACTTATAGTCATATTGTGGCATCGTTTTCAAAGATTTATAAACTCTTTGTCCATAGTTATGTACCGGCATATGAGTTATAATAAATAATGATACAATCTGTAAGGCATTTTCAAAGTTTTCATAAAAATAATGCACAATGCATAACATTGTAACTCATCTTTTTTTGCTTAAGAAGTTACTGTAGTCATGCAGGTGATTAGAAAGAGTTTTCATTAAAAATAATGGATGGTGTGTGGAAGAACGTTCTTTTAAGTTACTTTTTTTGTTGTATGAATTTAATGAAGCCGGACAGGGTCAGGCAGACAGATAGACAGACAGACAGACAGATAGACAGTCGGGAACAGGAACTTATATGACTACTTATATAAATTAAATGAGATGCTTCACACCAGGAGCTGGGCAATGCAGGGCCGGGTCAGACAGACAGACAGACAGACAGACAGACAGTCAGTCGGTAACGGGAACGAGAACTTATATGACTAATTATATGAATTAAATGAGATGCTCCCCACCAGGGTCTGGGCGAAGCCGGGCAGGGTCAGCTAGTATATATATATTTGTTTCTGACACCATGTACAATTATCATATTTTAAAAATAATGAGTTGATGTCAAAATACTATTTACCTTAACCATCATTGGTTATACCTCATTACCCACTCTTTATATGTCATAGAAGAAAAAAACACACACATGAAAACAGTTGATACTAATAATTAAATTAATTAATTATAGTGTTCATTTAGGCATTGCGGATGGGTATTCTTCTCCAGTGCAAAGCAGTTAATGTCCATATTTATCCGTGACAGCAATAAATACTCACAGTCATGTTTAATCTCCACTGAAGTTTGTTGCGGAACTACTTATAATCCTTATTAGGAAATAAATTCACCACATATCTCCTCCGTGGAGCTGAATTCAAGAATCTTCTTTGCGAACGGCTCGGTGTCAGTGTGAAATTGAGGCCTGGGTTGGTTATACCTTCAGGAGATGCATCTTGAGTCTTGGACTAAGGTTCTTCCCTATATCACCATATCCGATGAAAAGGATGCCTACCTTTCAGCGTCTCGGCTTATAATATCCGAATCTCAATTTTGTTCCCACAGATTTTTCACCCACCTAGTCATCAGTCTATAACCTATTCCACCGTTATTGGCATTTAGGCTGACATGGGACCAGCACAGAGTTCTGATTCATTATTTACTTTCAGTGTAGACATACAATTCTGCTTGTTATTCATTTGGTTCATCTGGAATTAATTCCAGGATTCTGCTGCAGGCATGGAACTGAAGAATATTGACTCCACCACATATCCAGGGTTGCAAGCCATCAGGTGATTCCTGTGATTGCAGGCGTAGAGGCATTTACTCCGCTAGCTGCTTTCATATGGTCTTTTTTTTATGTGTTCAGGTTTGGGAACCTTGAGATAATCTGGTGTAGGTATGGTTTTCAGTTGGTACCTTGGTTGTATTGGTTCAATGTCTTCTTCCCATTTGTTTGAGTGGGTGTTCATAGCTAGAACTTCGTGTTGCATGGCTGGAACCTTATGTTTGACTGTTGCAGCTGTGAGATGTTCATTCGAAGACTTATCCATTGTGGATATTAACTTGGTAATCCAACCAACAGTTGAAGGTTACTCACTGTTGTTAGTTTTAGTAACTTGCTAGAAGGATTGTCCCAGTTTCACTGGCTTGGTTGAATGATGAGGCCATAGGTGATACTTCTCAGAAGTAACGCAGACGATACACTGTTGTCAGTACTCTGATGATCTTCATCTTTGTAGATTATTAGATCTTGAAGTCCATCCTGGATATTCCTACTAAAATAGGACTTAATCACTCACCCAGACAGTTGTCTTCAAATTTATCTGTTGCTCGCTATGGAGCTATTGAGCGCAGCAGTCCATGGGTATTTCTAGATGCAGACTATGGTTAGGACATTCACTTTCTGGCTGTTGACCCAGGATCCAGGTTTAGTGATATAGTCCCACCACATTCAACCACCACCTGCTTCTCTTCTATAGAAAAGGGATGACAAGAATACAACACTAGCATTAACCTACTGTGATGTGTTAACTTTCACAAGACAATTACAAACAAAAATACAAAACAAGGGGAGAAGGGGAAAGGAGTGGGTGTCCATGTTCCACTGTCCCTCATTGCTGAGTAGAGCCATTCTGACTCTTAATAGTGAGTAAGGTATTTTCTCACTTATATTTTGTTCTGTTGTTACTGGGACTATTAGATGAGTGAAGTCATTCTGTCCATCCAACATGTTGATATTGTCTCTCTCATTACCTGAAGAGAATAGCCTATACAGAATCTCTGTGGTTTCTAATGCCGCGTCTTCCTTTCGGCACTATAATCATCCTTAGGTCAAGACTATTCAACATTGGCTTAAGTACTGACATACACATGGATTATTACATCAACATCCTCTAATCCCAAGGTGCAACATTAAAATGCATATTCCCACAGTAAAAAGTAACAATCAGAACAGAGAAAATTCTCATACCAGAAAAAAAAACATACATGTCCATTTTTCTGATATCAAGTACATGATAATCCTACATAATAATTAATCACAATGCTGATGCAGGGAGCCTTTGTTTTTGGATTTTCTCAGGGGTTAATCCATAACTAAAACATACATTGTTTTCCCCCACTGCGTACAGCAGATGAGGATAGTAGTCGCTGTGATATATTTTGTCAAGGACTGCTATTATTAGGAGTATTTATTAGAATAACTTATGCCGCATGGTCCAGTCTTCTGAATATTGCAAGCAATTTATTCACAATCTTCGCTTCTGTTCCTACTACGGTGAGGTGATGCGAATTTAATCCTATCCGAACATTGATTTTGATCACGCGTTTACTTCCTTTGTTCATGAATTTATATTCTCAACCATGGCGTCCCTAGCAATATTTTATGAAATGATTACATGTCCCTCCTCATATGGAGTGGTTACTAATCTGTTAACAAAAGGATGGTACTAAGATTTAGCACTATAGTTCCAAGTTACAGATTATGATGTGGTGAAGTATTTTATCCCCTGACTAAGAGTCGGGAATACGCGTAATCATTTGTATGTCCCCGCATGGATAAAATTTCCTTTCTATAGTCCATAGATTATTTGCAGATTTCTAAGCATAGATATTGAGATATATTTCACAATGCATAGAAGTTTTTATTCATATGAATATGAAATTGAGAGACACTAGTTCTTTACTATGAAGTATGAATCAGGGGTCTGCTCCTACATTGAGAAAATCCCTAGAATGTGTTTCTCTAGAATGTGTTTCAGACATGAGAGTTGATACTTTATGTGTACTACAGTACACATAATATTCATAGGTTATAAACACTATTAGTTAGATATAAGTTCATGATGCCTATAAAAGATATTAACATAGAGATTTGAATTTGTAAGACATAGGAAAAATTACAGCGTGGCGCCCACCTGTGTTTCATTGGTAAAAATAAAATCAGACTCTAGCTTTCAAGAACTGTTGAATTATCATTCTAATTCTTAATTAAACATACTGCTCTATGTAATACATAAATACATTTTAATAATGTAGATATAACATACCAATAGTTGAAGAGAATCATGTTTTTAAAGGCAACATGCCTTCTCCCCGAAGGGAAAACTTTTACATGTCTGTTCTTTGTGTCGTACTGACCAAAATGGCTACACTGGCCTTTGTTTTTCTATCAGTCCCGGTCTTGCCAGGTACGTGAAAAAATTAAAGCCAAATAGATTAAGCTGCCACAGTCAGTCTATCGCTGTTATATTTTCTATTCCTACCTAAGCAAGTTACTTATCCAGTAATTGTAAGGGTTTGTTTATTTTTAAGGGAGTCAATGCTTAGGAAAGGGTAGGGACGTTTTTATTATATTACAATGCTGATGTTGACAGCGATGTCCTGTAAAGGATATGCACAAAATTTTTTGTTTTTTTAATGTGTCCTCTAACTTATATGCAGTTAGAGAAAAAAAAAATACATAATCTGTTCAGTGCAAAGTTTGTGACATTCCCACTCATACAATATATTCAGAAAATTATAGGGTGTGGCGGTCATACCACTTCCCTTTCAAGATAAATTTAAAATCGAGCTGAGAAATACATTCAATAAATGTAAACATTAGTATTTCAACTACAGAGAACTTGATGTAAGCTCGTTAATATTTGTGCAATACCTTACAAGCAGACGTACAGCATTCTATAAGTTTTACTTATATTCAAAGAGTTTTATCTAGATTCTGATCGCAGATTTTAAGAAATCAAAATATTTCTAACTATAAAATGATGCTTTGAAAATGAAATATTTAGTCTCTATAGAACCAAACATCTATAAAAGAAAAGGTTGCCTCCCTTGGACTAAATAACATCGTTGTTAGTACGCTTACCTACGAAGACAGTGATCCAACAGCAGGTTTATCGACCAGGACAATTCTGTGGCCGATCCAGCCTAATTAAAATAAGTACCAACATTATTTAGAATTATCTGGAAATTATGTGGGAGGTGAGTTGAGTTGATCCCTAAAGGACAGGCTTCTATCAAAAGTGATTCCCAGGTACTGCAGTCTGCTTTCTCTAATCATATTTCTACCATTTATCGAGAGGCTTGGGAGAGCTTTAACAATCCCATTGTTCAGTGAGCATCACAAGACCTTTATGGATCTGAGCTGAAACTTAATAAATGTATATGCCGCGGTTGATTCTGTTGTTACAAAGGAACGACGGGACTAGCTTATGGAGCTGGAGGACATCCCAGGCAGTAGGCTGCTTAATGTACGATGTTAGTTAGTCGACAGACCATCCTCATTGCACATCGAACCATTCAGTCCATAAGTGCTTGGATCCCCTCCTCAGCAAATCCTGCAGCGTGTAGCGGCTAACGACACCAGTCATGTGTTGGTTTATCAGTCTTCTTTGGCTTTCTGCGTAGTGTTCTTGTTTGGCCACCCCTCTTTTAATTTGCTGTTCTCGCAGTCTGGCCATGGTTGTAGATTCACAGTCGTCACTTGGTTCTCGCAAAAGTCTTACTTCTCGTAGAGCATTCAGAATGTCAGCCTGGTCCATGACCTCCACAGCAGCCTTAACTGCGAGCTTGTCAGCCCGCTCATTCCCTTGTACTACCGCATGCCCTGGCATGAAGATGAAACTAATCTTTGCCAGCCGAGACCGTTCCAGAGACAGCAAACATTCTCTTCGGATCCACCCCATCTCTATCCTCTTGAGCATGCACATTGAGTCGCTAAGGAAGCATGCCCTAGTGAATGTCTGTGTCTCGAGCCATGTTATTGCTTTACTTACTGCCATGACTTCCATAGTCAGGCTACTTGTGGTCTCAGCAAAATCACCAGAGTCCTTCACAATTCTCCCTCCGACCTGGGGCGTAAAGGCCCATGAGCTTCTCACATCGGACTACCGACCCATCTGTGTAAATGACAGCATCACCGTCTAGCGAATTCTCGAAAATCAACGCTTGTACTTCCGCGTCCACAGCAGCCGGGTTTTCTTGTCTGCATTTTCTGTCTATTTGGATGCAAATTGAAAAGGATGTGCAGAAATCTGTTGGCACTTGTACCCACTCCTCGCCAGGTTCTAAGTCCTCAAGTGAACACACATGTTGAAGAATGTCTTCGGCTAGACTCGTCCACGATCGTCCTCTTTTTAACCTGCTGCCCTTCACCTTCATAATTTCACTATGCAGTTGATGTTGTGTGTTTGTGTTAACTCTGAGGTAGGCGCGTGCTCTGCAAACTTGTATTCTGTCTTCAATGGTTGGAAAATCAAGAAGGTAGCGCATCGCCTTGCATGTACGATGTGGCGACTTAAATGTACGAAACAGATACTGGGACAATACCGGGAAAAACCGACAGGAAAATGCTCTTGCAGAAGCCATGGTGGATTCAGAATTAGTCTGCATAAACGATGGGAGGCCAACTAGAATGGGGACGAGACCTGGTGATGTGGACACGACTATTGACCTGGCATTTGTCACCCAGTCGGTAGTATTGAATGTTAAATGGACTATCCTGTGTGATCATGGGAGTGACCATCTACCCTGTTCTCTATTGATTTCTAAGTCCAACAAGACTAACGCTGTTAGAGCACCCCAGCCCTTTAAATATGAGAGGGAATACACCCTTATGGGTCTTCTCAGATAGAAGGCATGCAGTGTCACTAGCAAACCTACTTATGTGCAGCCTCCTTGGTGGACCTCCGAGGTAGAACGTGCATGGAAATCCAAGACAGCAGCAGTTAAACAGTTACAGAAATTGCGGCGGACACCCCGAAGCTCACCAGAGGAAATGGAGCAAGCTTCGCAAGAAAAGAAAGCCAAGGTGGGGGAATTCAAGCGCTGTGCAACAGATCCCATAAGAGCGAAAAAGGAACACTTTATGAAAGAGATTAGAGGAAATACAACACAGGGACATTTCTGCAAATTACATAAACAGATGGAAAGGAAAGATCGTCCTGCCACAGTGGGTACAATATACAGAGATAGCGGTTCTTGTTTGACAATGGACTAAGAGAAAGGGGAAGCTTTCCTGCAGAGATTTAGCACTGAAGATCAGAACGATGGGGACATCAGAGGCTAAGTTAGAAATCTATCTGGTACCATTAAAGATACCTACTGTGAGGACATCATTCAGATAGACCAGGGGTCACCAAACTTTACTCTCGGCGGGCCGGATAACTGAAATAAAAAATGACGAGCGCGGGCCGCATACTCATACTGTACAATACTTGCGCTGGTCTCTGTTGCGAAGGTCTTACGGGCGCGGTTCGTAATCCCGTATACCCGCGTTCGAAACACATATGCGCGCGATTTGGTAGCAGACCGCATTGCGCTGGCTTTTTACGCTATGGTATGGGTGCGGGTCGTTAGGAAAGCAATGGTACACTACTGAACGTAAACTTGCCAAGACATCAACAGCAGCAAAAAATGCTGGTGTTGACTGCAAACGTCCTGTAAAGGATATGCAACTAACGTTAACAACACTTGCAAGCCAGAATGAAAGCTCTGGGGAAAAAAAGACGAATAACTAAGTTAATGATGGGTGAATGGCGTGCAATGCACACAAAAAACAAAGACAACCAACATATTTATTTACTACAAAAGGTTATCAAAGAAGGCGACGTTAGCAAGAAAGATAGTTACATCAGACCTAGTGTGCACATATCCGAGTCTCACAAACTATGCAGCAAAAAAGGTTAGAGAGATTTGTTAAGTTGATATTTGGCTTTCAACATTTCATCCATGTTTAGTTTGGAATTGCAGCATCCAATCTAGAGAATTGCTTTCAAATGTTCATCAGTCAATCTCGTTCGATGTATTAATTTCACATATTTCATTTTTGAAAATGTTTGCTCACAGACATAAGTTGTTCCAAACACTGATGCCATGTTTTTATTTTCCATATCCTTTACAGGACATCGCTGTCAACATCAGCATCTTTCAGCTGACTGTTGATTTCTTGGCAAAATTACGCTCAGTGGTTTGCCATTGCTTTCTGAGCAACCGGCCAACATACACGTAAGTTACCGACGTGGAGAGAACCGCTACCAATTCTCGCACACATCACGTTACTTACGAGAATATACGGGATTACGGAGAAATTCGTGTAATCCCTAGACCAGGGAGGCCGGCACTGGTGCTATACCAGCGGCAAATTACGCAACTGGTTTTCCGGTCCTTTGTTTCCACAAAGAAGTGCTTTACTCCCCATTCTTCATTGAAAACGCGACACTCGCCGTCCACTTTTCTTTTCTTAGTAGCCATAATGAAGGGTGAAGTACACGGGGTCTGAAAATGAAACTGACATTGAATTAGAAACATGATTAAAATCCTATTGACACACAAGAAAAGCAGGCGACTAGGAGTCACTGGTGAAGCTACGGCTCACCATAGGTACGTATATATAGTTTATAGGTATTTATGGTAATAGAATATATCTCATAATAAGGTTTGCAAAATTTATAAATAGGGCCGGCCTAAATAAACAGCCTAGAGCAGAGTTTTTCAACCGGGGTTCCGAGAATGGCAGCCAGGGATTCCGCAGAAACAGACCGAAATCGCCTAAATGCAACAATTCTGCCCATCTGGTTTATTACATAAAGCAGGACAGACACTTGGATCATCGTACTGAGTTCCTTGAGCAACGTAAACATTTGCGTAAGGATCTGCTCCAGCAGAAAGATTGAAAACCACTGGCCTAGCGACCAGCTCGATTAACACCTTGACCAGGGAATTCTTCTGAGCTGGGGATAATATTCTCGTAATAATACGAGGATTCTATGGCATTTTTATGCTACGATTGCTACTTTATTGCTACTCTATTCACACTTGTAGTTCACTTACCTATCACTGTCAAACATCCTTGTTAATCCTTGTTTCTTAATTTGTTGCGCATCCCTTACGGTACGTTGCAGTCCACACCAGCATTTTCAGCTGCTGTTGATGTACTAGGCAAGTGTTACGTTCAGTAGTTTGCCATTGCTTTCTGAACGACCGGCCCCTATACATTTTTCGAAAAAACCAGCACCGCCGTGTTTCGAACCCGGGTATACGGGCTCACAAACCGCGTTCGCAAGCCCTTAGCCACAGAGACCGGGCCCATAAAATGGATGACTGGCAAAAATTAGTAAATATTTCTGGAGCATTGGACTTGTGTTGACAGCCGGACGCATCTGGGGGAGGGAAATATGTGTGTGTGTGTGTGTGTGTGTGTGTGTGTGTGTGTGTGTGTGTGTGTGTTTATGTGTGTGTTGCTATGGAAACCATGGAAATTTTAGAGCGTAGGCGGCGCTACAACGAGTGGGGAAGGACTTGGGATGGTGCGAATTAAGTAAACATTACATTAAACAAGAACATCTAGATACAATAATTTATAATGGAAAATTGTAAATTTAAGACACATAGTAGCCAGGAGGTCTCCGCACGTGTGAATCAATCAATCAATCAGGTTCCGTCTCCCTAAATGAAGGTTTGCTACGATGGATCTCTAACACTGTCTCTCTCTTTGGCTGTACATTGTATCAGGCTGATGATCGTCCATCTCTTGATGTTATCTTCCCACTTGTATCGTTGTCTACCTCTTGCTCGCTTGCCCTCAACCTTGCCCTCCAGTATAGTTTTTATAAGAGTATCATGTCTTTTAACGTGGCCGAAATATTTCACTAGCCTCCTCTTTCTTTCTTTCATCAACTCTCTCTTCATTCCCAGTTTTTCTAGAACCTCTGCATTTGATTGTCTTTGTTTCCACGAAATACGACATATTCATCTGTATATCCACATATCCAGAGCCTCTATGCGACTTTCTAGTTGCTTGTTCAATGTCCAAGCTTCCTCGCCATACAGTAGTGTTGAATATACGTAGCATTTGACAATTATCATTTTTAATGCGCTGTTAATTTCTCTAGATTTTAATTCTGATTTTGTGTGGAAATCACCTATTATTCTAAACATAATATTGACATTTAAATTGTATCACAACGCCTCGAGTTCCATACGTTATATCAAGCATTTTCGACTACCGTCGGTGGGCCGAATGAAATTAGATCGCAGGCCGGATCCGGCCCGTTAGCCGTAGTTTGGTGACCTCTGCACGAATCAGTTTGTAGAAGTTTATAGTCGCCTCTTTGTAGTTTATGTTTAGGGTTTCTCCACATTCCTTCCAGTCTTTTTGTTTTTGTTTTTCTCTTTAATCGCGTGTCTTCTTGCTAGTCTATATTCGATGTAACCATGAACCTGTTTGCTTTTCACCCACTTTTTAAACTTTTCCCCTTTATCTTTTACAGCTGTCTCTACCTCAGCTTTCCACCAAGTTATTATTTTCTGTATCCGTGGTGTGCGTTATTTTTTTTTTTTCTTTCGTTGCGCCACATGTTATTTTTGCAGTGTTTAAAATACTTGATGTTAACATCTCCCATTCTTCTTTCACCGTCTTCCTTTCTATAAGTAGTTTTACAAAGATTACATTTAATTATTTCTCGTAATTTTCCCTCACTGTCTCGTCTTTGAGATTTTTAAATGTTTACTAATTTGCATGGTGTCTTTTTTCCTGGTCTTTGCTTTCTTCTCCTGTGGGTTCTTATTGTGGCAGTAACTATTGTGTGGTCTCTGTTTATACTTAAGTTGGGCACTGCTCTTTCTGTTATTTCTTGCTAATATGAAACAAATGTGGATCTTTGTATATAGATCGCTCCATTTGTAACAGGTGTATATTTGTGAGTCTTTGTGGTTAAAAAATGTGATAATTATAAAGACGTCTTGTTGAGTGCATAGCTCTATCAGCTACTTTCATTATCATTTCTATCATTGTGTTGGTCCACAAATGCTCTAAGATGCTTCTCTAAGACCATTCTGCTATATCATAGTCTTGCGTTGGAGTCTTCCATAACTATGCTGTTGTCTTTCTTCTCTATTTAACTAAAGATATCGTGGGTGTCTTCGAAGAACTCCTCACATTGTTGCTCAATATTGTTTGTGTTGCATGATGCAAATATTTGTACATTTGTAATAATTGTCTTTTCTTGTAATCTAATTGTTATAAAAGAACAGGCAATTACTACATTTGCACAAATATACGCACCGTGTAAAATAAACAACAATGTATATACAATCTATTGTATGGGTCAGAAACACTGAGAACAACTGAAAGAATTACTAATAAACCAAGTACATTCACTTATTGGTGCATGCGTAGAATAGTGGTGATAACATGGCGTGACAGAATCGCTAATGTGGAGCTCATTGGCAGAACTAAACAAATCACAATGTGTGCTTATGTATATGTATATCTGTGCGTGTGTGTGTGTGTGTGCGCGCGCGCGTGCGTGTGTGTGTGTGTGTGTGAGAGAGAGAGAGAGCGAGAGAGCGAGAGAGAGAGTGTGTGTGTATGTGTGTGTGTGTGTGTGTGTGTGTGTGTGTGTGTGTGTGTGTGTGTGTGTGTGTGTGTGTGTGTGTGTGAGAGAGAGAGTTTATTCTCAAAAAGTTAAGAATTTGGCTCGCAGACCGGTCTAACATTCTAACATGGGGGTATATATGACTCATTACATTATGATGATTTATTGATTCAATAAATGAATAAATCATTAATTATAACTGTTATTACGGCAATTGTTATAAGGCTAGATTACAAGCCTTATCCTGGTGCGCGAAAATGCAACTTAAGACTAAAGTCTTATTCCAGATGTTTTAGTCTTACATTTCCTCTGCTTCTGTGGCGAAGGGCTTAGAGACGCAATTCGTAATCTCGCATACCGCGTTCGAAACACAGCTGAGGGCGATTTGGCAGCAGACCGTCTTGCGTTGATTTTCATACAATAGTAAGAGTGCTGATTGTTCAGAAAACAATGCCAACCTACTGAACGTAAACTTGCCAAGAGATCACAAACAGCCAAAAAATGCTTGGGTTGACTGCGACCTCCTGTAAAGGACATGCAACTAACTTTCCTCTGGAGTAATGTAGGCAGGCCGAGAGAGGGATCATGATGCATGTGCAACACATTGTCATATTCTACAGTTCAGCCCAGACGTTGTGCTATGGAGAGGGATAACCAGTCTGGTTATAGCTATTATGCCTTTATTTAAAGCACAGTATAACAAACTATCGTCTCTCAAGACAGCAAGTTGTCTATATAAGGATAAAAGGAATATACCGTACAACGGGGAAAGAGAACGATTAATATTGTTTTTAATTAAGTATGTAGCATGTACAGAGATAGTGTCAAAATATCTTGCGATTGTATGCATACGCTTGGTGACTGTCTTTGATTCGTTGTAGAAGACTGTTCCATAGCTGAGATTCTGAATACGCTAAGCTTGTTTTGTATTAGTATATTTTAGTTTTAGGGATACTAGGCAAGTATAGGCTTTTGCTATGTTTTGTATTATATTGAAACAGCAGTCTAGTGTAATTTGGACCACGGTGATCGAGAATTGTGTAAATCAATTTGACGTATTGAAAAGTGAGGCTCCCAGAGGATTCACCAGGCGATATTGTTGTATCACTCTTTTTTCTCGTTGCAATTGATATCATATGATGTCAATTGCAACGAGAAACAGAGTGTTGAAGTGCTACATAGAACCTGTACTTTAGTATGGATGTGAAGCGTGGACAATGAGCAGACAAGCTGAAAAACATCTAATGGCAGTGGAAATGTGGTTTTTGAGAAAAATGCAAAGAATACCATGGGTAGACAGAAAAACTAATGACCAAGTCCTACAAGAAACAGATGAAAACCATAAAATGATTAGAGAAATTTGACGCAGACAGTCAACATGTTTTGGACACGTTATGAGAAGAAATAAACTGAAGAACTTGGTGACAACTGGCAAGATTATAAATATCTTGTTGGTTTGGCCACGTGGCATGGTTGAGACAAGAACATGGAGCTGATCCACGACGCTGGTGATCGTGTGAGATGGCGAAACATGATCGCCCACGCTTATCGGTATGGTACATGATTATGATGAATGATGCATCAATCGGCGAGAGTTGTTGACCACGATTCAAACCAAAGAATGCACAAGTTTGAGAAACATTAACAAAGGGAACGCTCGACTCAGAAACCCTTGAATTTATAGCTTTTGCCATACCAGACAAGGCAAGGAGAAAACAAACCCCGGGCACACGTTATTTGCCCAGCGACACATGCGTGTGTGGTTACATTGCTGAGATTCCAGCGGTACAAAAGCTCTATGCACCCTGTAATAAATGAGTTTTGTGTGCTTCGGGAATACAGGTCTTCGCATTCAGACCAACGTTTTAAACCTGCATGTAAACAGCTATAAATCAAGTGAAGAAGGAAAGATATTGAGCTTATACTTTTGCATGCTCGTAACTAGGACCATAAACAGACAAGCCGACAAACACTTGATAGGAATAGAAACGTGATTTCCGAAAACAAATAATGCAAACTAAATGACTTACTAACGTAAGTCAAGATTTATTTAGTACGTTGTGAGAAGATATAAACTGGAGAACTTGGTGACAACTGGCAAGATTGAGGGGAAAAGAACAGAAAGAAGACAGAGAAGTAAATACCTAGATAGCTTGGCACGTGCATAATCGAAACAAAAACCCATAGCCTGATTCGCGGCTCTGGTGATCGTGTGAGATGGCGAGACATGACTGCCCATGCTTATCGGCATGACACATGATGAGGTGATATTGGGTCCCCGGTCCGGTTAACATTGCAAGAATCGCCAGAGCCGGTTCTTGCACACGCCCCTAGTTTCTGTGCTTGAAGAGGAGAAGGAGAGCTCTGTAATGTATCCCCCACGGAGACCATACTTCAGTACCATGCTGAGAAAAAGGCTTCTTCAACAACCTCACTCCGATAGAGTATGCACTCAACGTCGACGCATTAAACTTCAGTAGTTTAATATAGTAGTTCATAGTTACAAGTTACAATGTTTCGACAGGATTTATACCTAACCCACCCACCAACTCACCAGCCAACCATTCAATCAGCTGATCAAACAACCTTCCAACCAATCAAATCCAACCAACCAACCAACCAACCAACCAACCAACCAATCAAATCCAACCAACCAGCCAACCATTCAATCAGCTGATCAACCAACCAACCAACCAACCAATCAAATCTCTGTCGGAGGCCAGCATGGCCGAATGGATAAGAGCGCTCGCTCATAATCTTCCGGTGCACTGATGCAATGGGAAGCGGGTTCAACCCCTACACCGGTCAGTTGGACTCAAATGTTGACTTCTTGTCCTTGACTTTTGGACGTAAATTATAAGTACCTCTGAAGTCGGAGTGGGTTGGCCGGATGGCGAGGGACATTGGTAATAAGGAAAGCTAATCCACACGCAAAAATCAGTCCAGTGCACTAGAAGTAATAGCACGTGTGTGTACTACGCTTGAGGTCAAGACAAGCGGGGAAAAAAACTATATGTGTCAAATAAAGTTCTTTACTTTGCCTTTACTCTCTCCCGGCTCACGTGTTTTACCTCTGTTAACTTTGCTATTTCTCTCTCCCGGCTCACGTGTTTTACGTCTGTTAACTTTGCTATTTCTATCTCCCGGCTCACGTGTTTTACCTCTGTTAACTTTGCTATTTCTCTCTCCCGGCTCACGTGTTTTACGTCTGTTAACTTTGCTATTTCTCTCTCCCGGCTCACGTGTTTTACGTCTGTTAACTTTGCTATTTCTCTCTCCCGGCCCACGTGTTTTACGTCTGTTAACTTTGCTATTTCTCTCTCCCGGCTCACGTGTTTTACGTCTGTTAACTTTGCTATTTCTCTCTCCCGGCTCACGTGTTTTACGTCTGTTAACTTTGCTATTCCTCTCTCCCGGCTCACGTGTTTTACGTCTGTTAACTTTGCTATTTCTCTCTCCCGGCCCACGTGTTTTACGCCTGTTAACCTTGCTATTTCTCTCTCCCGGCCCACGTGTTTTACGTCTGTTAACTTTGCTATTTCTCTCTCCGGCTCACGTGTTTTACTTCTGTTAACACACTGTTTCCTGTCCCCCCCCTCCCCTCCCCACCACCACCACACACCATTATTCATCATCATCACGTGTCATGCCGATAAGCGTGGGAGGTCATGTTTCGCTATCTCACACGATCACCAGAGTCGTAGATCAGCTCTGTGCTCTTGTCTCGACCATGCCACGTGGTTAACATCTTGATATATACTTCTCTGCCTTCCTCTTGTTCTTTTCCCCCCTCGATCTTGCCAGTTGTCACCAGGTTCTCCAATTTATTTCTTCTCATAACGTGACCAAAAAATGTTGACTGTCTACGTCTAATTTCTCTAATCAAGTTTACGATGTTCATTTATTTCTTGTAGACGTGGTCATTGGTTTTTCTGTCTGTCCATTTTATTCTTTGCATTTCCACAGAAACCACATTTCTACTGCCATTGGATGTTGTTTTTTTTTTTTCCAGCTTGGCTGCTCATTGTCCACGCTTCACACGCATACAAAAGCAAAGGTTCAATGTAACACTTCAACACTCTTTTTCTCGTTGCAAATGACATCTTTTTATTGGTCAGTGTGTTTTCCATCTTGCAAAAGGCTGCCTTCGCCATGGCGATTCTTGTTCTTGTTCTCTTCAGGACATTTACCATCAGATGTTACGATTGTTCCGAGATAATTGTACCGATTCACTTGCTTAAGAATATTCCCATGTACTTGTAAATTATAATTTAATTCTAACCCGAGTTTTTCACTGTCTGCAACAACCATAACTATATCATCCCCCATTATTATATCATCTTGTAAGACATGCCAGATGCGCACTAGAAGGTCCCAGTTGTATGACACATCCAGTCATCTTTCAGGTATGTCACTGTCAACTTATTTCATGTCATGTTCACATTTTCTGTTTCATTCGTCTCAGTTTGCTTGCTATAGGACTTCAGCCATCGTGCATTGTTTTTTACGTGGCCTGCCATGGATTACCCCCCCCCCCCCCCCCTTTCCCAGATAGTTATACACACAACAGGAAGAATGGGAAAGACAGACACGCGCGCGCGTGTGTGTGTGTGTGTGTGTGTGTGTGTGTGTGTGTTTATAAACGTAGGTACACACACACACACACACACACACACACACACACATTGCATACCTACATGTACATACGTACAAATGTATATGCACCCACAAATTCAAACACACACTTTATCTTATGTTGAAGGTGTGAAGTTCATTCAGAAATGACTACATTATTAATGTATGTCTGATACGATTTATCAGCTTTACTAATTTTCTTGTTAATAGAGTAACAATGAATGAGGTCAGCTGTTTTCTCTTCTTTGTCGGTGTAATTTGCCAGAGAGCTGCTGTTATATTGTTGTTTGCGTTTGCGCGTATTGATATATAGTCTGTGCTTGTTGCACAGGAGTAGCTGAGATTTACATTGCTGTGAAAACAATTGCCAGGTATAAAAATTGCTTAAGGCTTTTACAAGACGATACCATTTTGTTTGTGTCTTTTTGGTGGCTATGACGTGGTTTGTTGTGACTTGTTTGTGTGAATGGAGCAATGACGGACTGGCCAGGGTGTCAGCTTGCCTGGTGGTAAGTGGACCCTGTGGCCCCCTGATAAATAAAGCCCTTGATGAAGTAGGGCTTTTGATGAAAAAGACCCCTGATGAAGTAGGGCTTTTGATGAATAAGGTCCCTGATGAAGTAGGGCCCTTGGTGAAGTAAGGTCATGAATAAGGCTCCTGATGAAATAAGGCCCCTGATGAAATAAGGCCCCTGATGAAGTAGGGCCCCTGATGAAGTAAAGCCCTGATGAAGTAGGGCTTTTAATTATTAAGGCCCCTTATGAAGTAGGGCCTGTGACGAAGTAAGGCCCCTGATGGGCGTAGGGCTTTTGAATAATAAGGTCCCTGATGAAGTATGGCCCCTGATGAAGTAAGGCCCCTGATGAAGTAAAGCCCCTGATGAAGTAAGGCTCCTGATGAAGTATGGTCCTTTGTGAAGTAGGGCATTTGATGAATAAGGCCTCCGACGAAGTAGGACCCTGTTGAATAAGGCGCCTGATGAATTAGGGCCCCTGATGAAGTTGGGCCCTTGATGAAGTAGGGCTTTTGATGAATAAGGCCCCCAATGAAGTAGGACGTTTGATGAACAAAGAGTTATACAACCGAAAGCAACGCAAACGGTCTGCTTTCCAGTCGACCATGGCTGATTTCAAACCATGACCTCGATATGTCGGTATATTATGAAGTTCCATCCCACTATCTCGTAAGCCATAAGACCGGTTGCCGTATAGATAGACAAACCGATAAACTGCTGGTCGAAATTGGATGCACTAAGGCACATTGTAATTTAAGTCGCTAAAAATGACCCACAAACTACGATTTCAGTGACACGGAGGAGCCGTGGTGGCGTGGTAGTTAGTGCACTTTCATACCAATACAGCCTTCCGGGTGCAGAACTCCAGTACTGGCTGCATGCCTTCTCGTTTAGTCAAATAGCAATCGCATAATTGTCAAAACAATTAGGAATTTGTCTAGGAACGAAAGATAGTTGACGGGAAAGAGAACTGGTCACGGCGTGATATTTGTAGACCTAATGTGTTACTTCCTTACAACACCATATGCTGTAAATGTTTTGCCACTCCTGTATGTATATATGCATGTATGGGTATGCGTACGTGCGCAGTAGCATGTGCAAACGTTATCTTTCCACAGTCATCTAACCAAAGACGCCGCCAAAGTTGGCGGTACCGCCTTCTTGTATGGGACCGTAAGATTTTGAGATTGAAATAGATTTGGTAGAAGAGGGTGTCACGGAAATTATGTGTGTATGTGTAGACTATCTATATACGTCTGGACTATTTCTATGTGTGTATGTGTAGACTATTTCTATTTGTGTATGTGTGCACTATTTCTATGTAGCCCAAGACAGAGTGGAAGCCACAGCTATAACATAAACACATAACTGCCGTCACCTGGCCACACTCTGATCCAGAAGAAGTACTTTGTTGACATATCTCCATGGACAGTCGCTGATGCCGAAGACGGTCTCGTCAAATGTCTCTGACACGATTTTTGACATTTTTCAGTTATAGGCATTCATCACTGTAAGGAGGGGTAAATAAGTTTCTGTCTAGTGTACACGCAGTTAAAGAAGTAAGCAGAGCATGAATATTTAGAGTAAAGACGGGGAACCTTTTGTTCTTGCCAAGGTCCATTTTGGTTATTTATAACAACAATCGCCGACCCTGCACTATTATTGTAAAGATGACGCTGCTGCACGTGACCAAACATTGAATTAATGCACACTTTATTTGATGACCAGTCTCTGTGGCTAAAGGGCTTGCGAACGCGGTTTGTGAGCCCGTATACCCGGGTTCGAAACACGGCGGTGCTGGTTTTTTCGAAAAAGGTATAGGGGCCGGTCGTTCAGAAAGCAATGGCAAACTACTGAGCGTAACACTTGCCTAGTACATCAACAGCAGCTGAAAATGCTGGTGTTGACTGCAACGTCCCGAAAGGGATACGCAACAATTTTTTTTTTTTTTTTTAATTTTTTTATTTGATGGCTGGAACGGCTTCTCTTTGGGTATACGTGTTCTATTAGCTGGCATTGATGATGCTGCTAACAGATGCATTGATAACTGTTTATAAAGCTCCTAGATGTATTGAATTTTGAGTCGCGCCTGTGGTTACCTTGGCAGGGCCAGATTTAATGATTTCATACTTAAATCCTCACCCCAACAGTTCCATACTCGATTACCCACTCCGACAGTTCAATATTCGCTTCACACTCCATCAGTTGCATACTAGATTCCTCAGTTCACAGTTTCCCACTTTATTTCCCACTCCCACAGTTCCATACTTGATTTCCCACTCCCACAGTTCCATACTTGATTCTCCACTCCCACAGTTCCATACTTGATTCTCCACTTCTAAAGTTTTATGCTCGATGCCTCTATCCCCCCACTACAACAGTTCCATACTCGATCCCACCAACCCACGTAACAGCCACATCCTTGATTCCCCAGTCTATTTTGCATACTCGTATTCCCATTTCACCAGTTCCATACTCGATCTCCCTTCCCTACCCAACGATCGTATACTAGAATTCCCACTTTAACAGTTCCATACGCAACCTCCCTTCCCCAGTTCAATAATTGCATACTCTTATCTCCCTTCCCTATCAACAGTTGCACACTCGATTTCCCAGACAACATCGCATTCTGGATTCCTCTCTCCAACAGCCGTAAGGAGAGGATTCAGCCTTAGAGGTAGATCACCGTGCACCAAGCTGCCATATATTGTCTGCAGTTACTTAAATAGAGCTATTTTATATAGTTTTACAGTAAACATATCACCCTAGAGATAGCAATAACATTATCCTAAAGGGCAGTCTTCCGCTTCTCCTCCTCCTCCACTCCACCTCCTCCCCACCTCCTCCTCCTCCCCACCTCCTCCTCCTCCTCTTTCTCCTCCTCCACATTCTCTTCCTCCTCCCTCCTCCTCCTCCGCCTCTTCCTCCTCTTCTTCTTCGCCTCGTTGCCGTATTCGCTGGAAAACAAACATCCCTCTTGTGACTTGATGACTCAGCCCACGTTATGATCTTCAGACAACCCGAGAGGACAGTCCATTAATCGACAGGAGGGCATCAACTTGACCTCTGGGATATTGTCGGATTAATGAACTCATTCACGTGCCGCTTCTAGTGATAGGCAATCACTGCTGGTTACCAACGGTCTGTCGCACTAATCTGTCATTCTGTCTATTAATTATTCGTCTCTCTGCCACTGATTTGTCTGCTTCTGTCATAACTTGTCTGTACATCACTCTTTTGTCTATTACTCTTTCTGGCATTCGTCTCTTGCTGATCACGCTGTGTCTAATGTTTTCTCAATCAAAGACATCACCAATCCCTATACTGTATATATAATCGCAAATTATTCGAACAATATCTCAGTACATAATACCCCCCCCCCCCCCACCCCAATAATAATAATAATAATAATAATAATAATAATAATAATAATAATAACAATAATAAAACATAGTATAAGTCATTCCCATTTTGGTAGAACAGTATGTTCCTCATAGCTAATAACAGTTACGACATCAATCATTAATATTAGTGAGTCATAAAGTAGTGATTTTTGCATATTTCCCATGCCTTCATAATGCATATCTTTTATATTGTTGATGGTGTTGTTCTCGTTTAGCCTCAAGTGAAGTAGAGATGAAATAGTGTGTGAAAGAGCGCCATAAAAGGGCAGAATTGTAAATGTGCCTGCATGCCCAATTGTTGACCCTTTAAAAATAAGGTTTGATCGTTCGTTCGTTCATTCGTTTGTATTCGTAAGTATAATCTTCAATATGCTTGCCTATATCTCCCATCGTTGTCGTCGCAGGTTTGTTAATCCTCTGTTTATCGACCTACCTTTCCTCCGCAACGGACAGAACCTACGGAAGTCTCAAGAAAGAGTTCTATCATGCAATGTCAGACGATGGGACTTACGACACTGAAATTACAAAGACAATTAAAATAACAAAGGGCACAAACAACTTAATGAAACATAATTCTCTCCAAACACATACACCGAGACTCTTCATCTGCTTTGTATATGGTTCCGTGGCCCTGCTACTGAGTTGAGTGCGTGGAGCGACACTGTGAGTTGTGAATTTCGTGTGGAGTGCTTTTACATCTGTCCGCGGTTGTTTGTGGAGTGAACTGCATGTACAGAACAATGGCGTCCGGCAGGTCGTTGAATTAACTGGGTTTGCCTTATGCAAAAATGTGTTGCTGCTATACTCTGTCCAGAAATGAATGCCTTCATTCACGGTCAATTAATTTCAAAACTCTCTGTTGCATCGTTATGAAATTTGTCCTGCCGTCTTATATTTACCCCCACTCAAGGAATATGTCTTTGATAGGTCCAAAAGCAACTTAAAGTATGGAAAGCGGCGACATTTCTTTGATGTTTTGGTGAAAAACTAGTGACTTCTCGCTAACAAACATTTTTTTTTACAGTAATGCCCTGTTCCACTACGCGAGGCTCTTGTCATAAAGCCAATCCCATGTCCCACGAGAAAATTAACTATTCAGCGCTAATGTTTCCGTGTGAAGACGTATTACATGTATGATGTGCACTTCAACTATGACCTGTAAATTATATACTGCATATAAACAAACTTTGAAATCTGCTGTACAATCTCCAGAACAAATTTGTTTAGTTGGGTGGACATAATGATATGGTTATATGCTAACTCTCATCATTTTCCATCAGTTGGTTACCTGGATATGGAATTTTATATTGGCGCAAACAAAAGTAAACAAACTATAGTTTTCTAGTGACTGCCGCTTCTATCGACGATGAACTGTATTTTTCATCGCGGACTTTTGTGTCGGCATTATGCATAGTGACATAAGCCTGGGTCATTGACAGTGAGTTGAGTGACCGGGCATGAGAAAGAATGGATGAAAGTGGAAGACAGTAAAGTGACTGACCTGGCTATGAGAAAAACAATCTACCCTGAGAAATAATGGGGCGGGTGTGAGTGGAAACCCCCAGGTGATGGATGGGGAGGAAGACAGTTTTAGGCTGGGGTGTAATGTTGTTGGGAGCCCAGGGAGGGGCTACACAGTAGGGTTAAAAGACAGTGGAAAACTTTGACTAGGGAGTTCAAGCTGGGACCGACTGGGAGTCGGGTCGCTGATGGACAGTTCAGCTTTGTGTGAAGTCAAGGGACTTCAGGGAGTTGAGTTGTAGACACCGAACGAGTCGGTAGTCCACGGAGAACTGTGTTATGTGATTCTCCGAGCTGTGAATGCAGGCCTAAAACCCAGAGTGGGTTGCATAGTGAGCAGAGGCTCCGACCCAGTGGATGGGTCGTATTGTGTGAGATCCAGCCGTGGATAGTAGCTGGACTAAAGGTCTTGTGAATTTGAGATTCAGCAGGCCGTGAGAAGACAGTGATGTGTGCTGGTTAAATTGTGAGGAGGATATTTATATTCTATGGATTACATTGTTTCTGGATGTATAAACATGTTCCGTCTGTCCGTGTTCTTTCTGGATTAAAAGATTATGTGCGCCAACTCTATCTTGTTTCATGACTGGTGGATGTGCACTGCAAGGGTGAGTTGGATTAAGAGACAGGAGGCAAGCTCAAATACACTCTGTAATAACATACAAGGAGCATCATTACCTAGACAACAACCATCTCACGAAACTTATCGTCATTAATATCGTGAGACATAGTATACCCGTGCATGCTGTTGGTTTGTCGAGACTCCTGTCTGTTCCACTTTTCAAATGGGACAATGAGGAGCATTTTATGTGTTATTCGCTGGCACAGGAATGGAGCATTATGGGGACGACCCTTAGCCGTGAAGTTGGAACCCTACTTGTTTTGCATATTCGACTGTCCTTATAGAGTTGAAACAAGACCTTCACTAAAACAATAGAATATAAACTTGCGACATCTTAAACAGTGGTTCTCCAAATACTGGGGCCAGTGTCTTGGATGAAAAAGAAAGAGAAATTAAGCTGTTCCATAAAACTCAATATTAAAACGACGCTGCGGAAGGAAATAAACATGAGAAAAACAAGGTACTTTGGTCACATCAAACGACATGACAATCAACTGAAAGCCACAATGAGAAAGCTTGAGAGCAATATTGCAAATTGCAAATAAATAGATAAACAACAATATCAAAATTTTATCAGGATATTTGATATATATCTGAAATCTAAAGGGAAATATAAACAAGTCCCGTAGCAGAATCTTGCTATGGGTCTGTGAAGTGGTCGAACCTTCACATATTGTAGTCCTAAATGCGCGGAGGAATAGGCGGCCATCCTTTCCCTCAACAACGGGGCAACGAGAGCAAGTTTCGAACCTTCGTCCGACGCGCTAGTGACATTATCGTCGCCGTTTTCTAACGATGCCACCAACTCTCCTGGGATATAAAAAATGTGTGTCAAAATTTATATAAAACACTCTTCTCCCAAGAGTTATAAAATATAAAAGTTAATTGTGTTATCACATAAAGAGCACATTACTGTTATAATTTAATAAATAATGAAGTGTGTCTGCATTTTTTTTCTGTCTCCCATTTTGTTAAAGCCTCCTTCCACCCGAGCCATCCATTACCCCCCCCCCCCCCCCCGAGCAGCCTGTGACCCATACTTGTGTCCAGGGCCTCATGCAGGGGGCACTCCGTGTCAGCAGCCACCCGGGGATACGATTTATCCCCCAGCACCCTGAACCTGTCCACAATAGTTTGTAAGGCTAGGATGTATCGCACACTCACTATTGGCGTGTCCCTTGTGCATTCCTATATCCCCCGCATAGCTTCATTCCGTACGCGCTTTAGTTTCACCAGCTGACTTTTCGACACTGTGAGCAGTTCCTGTCTACACCCAATCACCGAGAGAATAAGATGTTGATAAAGTATGAACAACATTCTTTGCTCCATGTCCATTGCTGACATGGTCTTGGGGACGTAAACTGTAAGTACCTCTGAAGTCGGAGTGGGTTCGCCTGGTGGCGAGGGACACTGGTAAAAAGGAAAGCAAATCCACACGCAAAAATCAGTCTAGTGCACTAGAAGTAGTAGCAGGTATATGGACTACGCCTGAGTTCATAGCAAACGAATTTCACACACACACACACACACACACACACACACACACACACACACAAGCAAAGATCTAAAAGCTCAGCATCTATTAAAATGTTTCGGACTATGCCATAGAGTATATTACTAGATAAAAGTAAATGATAAGAATTTTGATATCAACATCATTCAAGCACACGCTCAAACAGCAGAAAGCAGCCAAGACAGCACAGATGTGATTCATGGTGGCCTGAATAAGACACTAAAGATGTGCAAGAAATCAGAAATCAGTATCATATTGGAAGACGTTACGGCTAAAGTAACATTTCAGCCAGGGGCAGACATTGAAACTTCTCAGACATATGCGGATATTGACACTTTTCAGATTTATGCGGACATTGACACTTTTCAGCCATAAGTGGACATTGGCACTTCTCAGATTTATGCGGACATTGACACTTTTCAGCCATAAGGCCATAAGTGGACATTGGAACTTCTCAGCCATATGCAGACATTGGTACTTCACAGCCATATGCGGAAATTGGCACGTCTCAACCATATGCGGACATCGAAACTTGTCAGCCATATGCGGACATTCGTACTTCACAGCCATATGCGGACATTGGCACTTCTCAGCCATATGCGGACATTGGCACGTCTCAACCAAATGCGGATATTGGCACGTCTCAACCATATGCGGACATCGAAACTTGTCAGCCATATGCGGACATTCGTACTTCTCAGCCATATGCGGACATTGGCACTTCTCAGCCATATGCGGACATTGGCACTTCTCAGCCATATGCGAACATTGGCACTTCTCAGCCATATGCGGACATTACTACTTGACACCAAGTGAATGTTGACTGAGTGACAGATAGAGTGGCTATGGTTGTGTCTAGGGGAATGTCAGTGTATATGGTATGTTGAACAACCAATCAACCACGATGCATCACAACCAAACACCAGTCAATGAACAAGCGTTAATTTGCGCACATAATATTCTTTTAATTCTGAATTAACACGGACACACGTAACATATAAATCCAGGAACAATAATTCTCTCAGAATATATCTCCATCCTAGTGGAACACTTCGAATAACACTGCCTCTCAAGGCCTACTAAATCTTGTCCCACACGACAGGTATACTATCCTCTCTCTAGGCCCGACTCAAAGTAACCCACTCTGGGTCTCGAATTCCACTCACTATCCTTGGAAACCCACCGTGCGGAGTTCTCTTCCTAACTCCGTCACAATTCTTCACTTTCTCAAACCCCGACCTCCTCCTGGTCCGGTCTAAACTCAACTCTCCCCCGTCAATGTTTGTCCCTGTCTTTTAAACCATTCTATCCCTCACAATGCTCCACACAAACCCCATCTCACTGCTCCAACTGTCTGCCTCACAATTATCCTAGCCAGCTGACCTCTTCTCAGCTCCCCCTCCAATCACTGTCCTGTCATTTTCCCCCTCTGGGGGTCTTACTACCCGCCCTATTTTATCTTGTGAACTAGTTTATGTGTATCCTTGCTATCCAGGACACTGATCTTAATGTCAATGACCCCAGGCATGTGTCACCACTTCTCAGTCATATGCGGACATTACCACTTCTCAGCCATATGCGGACATTGGCACTTCTCAGCCATATGCGAACATTGGCACTTCTCAGCCATATGCGGACATCGAAACTTGTCAGCCATATGCGAACATTGGTACTTCTCAGCCATATGCGGACATTACCACTTCTCAGCCATATGCGGACATTGGCACTTCTCAGCCATATGCGAACATTGGTACTTCTCAGCCATATGCGGACATCGAAACTTGTCAGCCATATGCGGACGTTGGCACTTCTCAGCCAGAGGCGGACGTCAAAACTATTCAGTTAGAGACTGTCACCGAAACGTATCAGCAATATGCGGACATTGGCACTTCACAGCCATAGGCGGACGTCGAAACTTGCCAGCTATGCCGCTCCCGAAATCAAGCTCTCACTGGTGGATAGTTTCCATAATAGCTTTGAAAAGTGGAAGTTTGTGCATATTTGTACAACAGGGCAGAATTAATGTACGGTACGGGACTAAAACACCGGGAGAATAACTTTCACTTTGGGCTAATCACATTTCCAATTAGAATCTTTATAACACGACACAAAACGTTGTGCGTGTTTGGTTGCTGGCATGTCTATCACAAACACAGTAATAGAAAACACATTATTGTAGCACTCGAATAACAGGTTCGAAATAGTGAATTGGATTCGCTGAAAAACAATAGTACTCATTCCAAACACGGAAGTGATGCCAATGCCTCTACTACAAGCGTTATTAGGAAATTAGATTTTTAGAGTGGCGCACTGAAATGCTATTCATTTTTTTGGGGCCTGCGTTGAATGAGATAGTTGTGAGATAGAGAACCAACTCCCAGGAGACACATAATCACATCAGGAACACATGCAGGGAGTCAGCCTATTAACAGTGGCACGTGAGGATAGGTAATTTTTTTTTTTTCCGAGCGCAGAGTTGAGGGGACTGGTAACATCGTTTCTCTGGTGCGATAACATGGAAACAATCATGAGATTGCTGGGTTGTCAGGATTCTCGTAAGTTATCATGGAAAACTTGGGCTTCCGTGGAAATTATACGTGATCGTGTGGTCACTAATGAATTACATTTCACCAGTTTTTTTCCCCCCTTCTAAATGACCCCTGGATAATGGGTTGGAGTCTGTTTGCAATGAAATATCTAACACTTGTGAAGGAAGCATGCGAACCTGGGACTACTCCCAGCCAGGGTGTACGTGATGTCCTCAGACTTATTTCTGTTTTGTTCACTCACTTTGAACTCAATCGTAGTCCACACTTGACTGATTTTTACGTATGGGCTTACTTTCCCTATAACCAGTTTAGCTCCACCATCAGTCGAACCCACTCCGACTTCTGTGGTATTTGTAATTTACGTCCCAAAGTCAAAGACGAGAAGTCAACGTGTAAATCCAACTAATCAGTATAAAGAGAGAACCTCCTACAACAGCATCAGCGCAGCGAAAGTTTAAGAACGAGCGCTCTTAACCTTGCGGCCACGCGAACACCGAGCCATGACTTGATTACATCTTAAAATGCTTCTTTGGAAATTTAAAATTCCAGTACTGGTTTGCACGCCCCGTGTTTTTCCCCTGAGCCTTGAAAGTCATTATCATCATCAAGTGCCGTGACAGCTGGCGTAGGCGTTCATGGCTCTCCACAGATCTCGGTCTTTGGTTTTCTGGATCAACTCTGCTGCTGATATTCCTCCATGCCACCGTCTCAATCCATCCAGCATCATTTCTCTTGGTCTCAGGAACCATATCTCTATTGCTTCTAATTTCTTCTTACTTTGTTCATTTACATTCCAAGATTCACTGCCATAGAGCAAAACTGGTTCTACATAGCATTTCAGCACTCTCTTTCTTACATTCAGTGATAGTGACTTATTGCACAAGATACTCTTCATTTTCTGAAATGCGGCTTTTGCCTGCCCTATTCTGCTCCTAATCTCTGTTGTACATCTTCCATCTGATGTTATAAATGCCCCTTGACAGTGCAAGGAGATATCTCCAACACATTCCCCTCGGAGATTTACATCGGTACCAGATCGGGAGGGAAGAGTCCACGGCAGCCTCATCCCGATGGATGTTATCCCTGGTCAGGGCTCAGACTACCTGAAAGTTAAATCATGGGATTTAAGAGTTAAACCTCGGTCTTTTAGAGGATTAACCCACTAACCAAAATTGGCGACATGCAGAATCAGATAGCAGGAGTGAATCGGACTGGCAGAATCCTTTTTTCTGGTATTTTAGATTTGCGTGCGATCATTAATAGGTCTGTCTGATATAGTTCAAGTAACACATGACAATTACTACACGTGAATGATACAGTTGAAGTAACACGCGACTATTATTACACCTAAATGATACAGTTGAAGTAACACGTGACAATTACTACACATGAATGATACTGTTGAAGTAACACGCGACAATTATTACACCTGAATGATACAGTTGAAGTAACACGCGACAATTATTACACCTGAATGATACAGTTGAAGTAACACGTGACAATTACTACACGTGAATGATACAGTTGAAGTAACACGCGACAATTATTACACCTGAACGATACAGATGAAGTAACACGTGACAATTACTATACCTGAATGATATAGTTCAAGTAACACATGGCAATTACTACACGTGATTGAGACAGTTGAAGTAACACGCGACAATTATTACACCTGAATGATACAGTTGAAGTAAAAAGTGACAATTATTACACCTGAATGATACAGTTGAAGTAACACGTGACAATTATTATACCTGAATGATACAGTTGAAGTAACACGTGACAATTACTATACTTGAATGATACAGTTGAAGTAACACGTGACAATTACTATATCTGAATGATATAGTTCAAGTAACACGTGCCAATTACTATACCTGAATGATACAGTTGAAGTAACACGTGACAATTACTACACGTGAATGATACAGTTGAAGTAACACGCGACAATTATTACACCTGAACGATACAGATGAAGTAACACGTGACAATTACTATACCTGAATGATATAGTTCAAGTAACACATGGCAATTACTACACGTGATTGAGACAGTTGAAGTAACACGTGACAATTACTACACCTGAATGATACAGTTGAAGTAACACGTGACAATTATTACACCTGAATGATATAGTTCAAGTAAAACGTGACAGTTACTATACCTGAATGATACAGTTCAAGTAACACGTGAGAATTATTACACCTGAATGATACAGTTGAAGTAAAACGTGACAATTACTATACCTGAATGATACAGTTGAAGTAACACTTGACAATTATTACACCTGAATAATATAGTTCATGTAACACGTGACAATTACTATACCTGAATGATACAGTTGAAGTAACACGTGACAAGTATTAACCTGAATGATACAGTTGAAGTAACACGTGACAATTACTATACCTGAATGATACAGTTCAAGTAACACGTGATAATTATTACACCTGAATGATACAGTTGAAGTAACACGTGACAATTACTACACCTGAATGATACAGTTGAAGTAAAACGTGACAATTACTATACCTGAATGATACAGTTGAAGTAACACGTGACAATTACTATACCTGAATGATACAGTTGAAGTAACACGTGACAATTATTACACCTGAATGATACAGTTGAAGTAACACGTGACAATTACTACACCTGAATTATACAGTTGAAGTAACACGTGACAATTACTATACCTGAATGATACAGTTAAAGTAACACGTGACAATTACTACACCTGAATGATACAGTTCAAGTAACAAGTGACAATTATTACACCTGAATGATATAGTTCAAGTAACACGTGACAATTACTATTCCTGAATGATACAGTTGGAGTAAGACATGACAATTACTACACCTGAATGATATAGTTCAAGTAACACATGACAATTACTACACCTGAATTATATAGTTCAAGTAACACGTGACAATTACTACACCTGGTAGGTATAGTTCAAGTAACACGTGACAATTACTACACCTGAATGATACAGCTCAAGTAACACGTGACAATTACTACCTGAATGATATAGTTCAATTAACATCTGACATGAAGAAGTCCGTTCTTTTGTAATGCGTTAACTCCGTACGGCTCTCATATAGCTGTATAGGGGGTCAGCAGATAAAACCGCTCGCTCTGAAACTTCCAGTGCACTGATGCCGAGGTAGTGGGTTCAACCCCTACACCGGTCAGTTGGGATAAAATGTTGACTTCTCGATCTTGACTTGGTGACGTAAATTACAAGTATCTCTGAAGTCGGAGTGGGTTCGTCTGATGGCGAGGGAGTATAGGGAAAGCTAATCCATACGCAAACATCTGTAGAAACAACTAGAAGTAGTAGCACATGTATGAACTAAGCTCGAGTTTAAAGCGAGCGAACGACAAAAAGAAAAATACAATTGTATGTGTGTCTTTGTCTCTATGAGACAATATTTAGCCCGAAATTGACGACGTTTATCGCAGTCAAAGAGGAGCCGAGAAATAAATTCAGAGATGATAATCGACATTTAAAAAAAAAAGGAAAGTAGACACAAGAAATAGAGAGTAAAGAACACACTAGACAATATAAACATTGAAAGTTATAGTGACCATAGAAGTCAGCGTGGCTTAAAAGGCTAAGAATGAATCACAGAAAAACGAGTAGTAGATTGTGAGTTTTACCAAAGCACGACTACAATAAACAAAATGGACGTTGCGGCCAAAGCCTTCGTCAGCACAGAACAAACAAACAAAAATAGACTAACAAATACACGAAAGACACTACATGGAAGTATTAATTTCACTTATCTGTGTCCTAGCTTGAACGGCTATCCGTGGATGGAATAAACCGGATGTCATGGTTAACGGGGTCAACTGACTCGCTCTTAGAATACCTATGCGGTGATGGGTGGTTAATTGATTCATTTCCTAAACCAGTCACTGGTATTTAAGCGTTGACTTCTCATTCAGAGCAGTGGCAAACTACTGAACGTAAAATTGCCTAGAAAGTGAACCTGGGGCTGACCACAACGTCCCGCGAAGGACATGCAACTTTTTTTTTTATAGTGACCACTCTAGGATTGGGATCTGCCTCCTCCCTTCCCTAAAGAAATGAGTTTGCTTCCACGCACGGCCAGTTAGACACCTCATTGATCGGGTCTATCATCCACATAGACACTCAACAATGGAAAAGACAGAATTCGTATCTAGACATTGAAATAGCAGCATAGATTTCAGAAATATATATTAACCATGCATATGACACACAAGAGACACAGAAATGACATAGACCCTCTTATTTTATCGCCGTTATCTGAGACATCTAGACGTCAGATTCCTCAAAGCTGCCTGATATAGTTAGTTTTTGATGAATGAATCGCTTCTTCGACTATACTGATAATATATAGTTTCCTTCATCATCGATGTAATGTCTTAGTACAGTTACCATTGTATTCCCAGGGCTCATGCATTCACTGTCATTGCCATTCTAACTACATCATCATCGTCCTCGTTGTTGCTGACGTCGTCTTCGTCATCATCATCACGTGCCTTGCCAAAAGGCGTTGGCGGTCTTATCTCTCTATACATATTGCTTCTTGATGTTCTTGATCAGTTCTAGTGATGACATGTGTCCATCATGCATTATTTATCCCCGTCTTACACCGCCTCTTCTACCACAGACGAGTCCAGTCGTCATGTTTGTTGTTCAAAGCCCTTTAAAAATCTTTGTGTAGCCAAAGAACCTTGTCTCTTTCTAATGTTTGCATATGATTTTCTACACTTATTAGCCTCTTCCGGTCACTCGTAATTTGCTATTATGACCGTCCAAGGAATTCGCAACATTTGCCCCAGAAACCACATCTTAGCTGCCTCTAATCTTTTCTTAGTTAATAACAAAAATAGTCAAGCAGAAATAGCTCAAAATATGTTGAGACGTTAGCAATTAGGAGGTTCCAGTCGGTGTCATGCAAATAGAAAGAGTTCCTTTTAAATTTGAAATTAACGTGGGGTACAACCAATGCGCCAAATTAGAACAATACACGTGACAATACAAGAGCGCTCGGTTATGAGATACCTGCCAGTCACAACTACCCATCTCCACACACACTCAACCCACACCCCCACCCACCTCCACACTCACCCAACAACACCCGATATATGAAGACAGACAGACAGACAGATATATAGATAGATAGATAGATAGATAGATAGATAGATAGATAGATAGATAGATAGATAGATAGATAGATAGATAGATAGATAGATAGATAGATAGATAGATAGATAGATAGATAGATAGATAGATAGATAGATAGATAGATAGATAGATAGATAGATAGATAGATAGATAGATAGTAGTAGTAGGCCTCTTTTAGTCCTGAAGGACTATAGAGTTGTGCCGCTTGGGAGGTGCCTGGCAGCACCGCTGGTGACTGTATAGTCCAATTCGAGAATGACAATCTCTGTCACAGTTTCCGCATCTGTGAGACGAGGCAAGTCCCGCAGTAAGTGACTGCTCTTTGAGCCTGTGCCGTCTCTCCTCAGTTTTTTGGATCTGATTGCGCTCAAAGAGCACCAGTCCGTTTCGTACATCTCTTCTCCAGGAGCATCTGTCTGTTGCAACTCTCTCCCACGTGTCTGGATCTATTCCAATGGTTTTCATATCTTGTTTACACACATCCCTATATCGCATTTGGGGTCTTCCGGTTGGCCTCTTTCCTGTGGCTAGTTCTCCGTAAAGGAGATCTTTGGGAATACGTTCGTCCTCCATTCGAGATACGTGGCCCAACCACCGGAGGCGTCTCTGCTTGAGGAGGGTGTGCACTGTGGTAATATCTGCTCTTTCAAGCACCTGTTTGTTTGTTATCTGGTCTTTCCATGTTATACCCAGGATACGTCTCAGACATCTTATGTGGAAGGAATTCAACTTCTTTTCCTGTCTTGAGTACAGGGTCCAGGATTCAGACCCGTAGAGTAGTGTGCTAACAACACAAGCTTTATATACTTGAGCTTTTGTACGCTCTGTTAGTCTATTATTCTCCCAAACTCTTTTAGCTAGCCTGGAAAATGTTGTGGCTGCCTTTCCAATGCGTCTGTCGATTTCTGTCTCTAATGAAAGATTATCTGATATTGTCGATCCCAGATACACAAAATCGTGGACGACTTTCAATTCATAATTAGAGATTTTGATTGACGGAGGCGCATCAGCATCTTGTTCCATCACCTGTGTTTTATTTAGGCTAATGGTGAGCCCAAAGTCTTTGCAGGCAGCTGCAAAACGATCTATGAGCCTTTGGAGATCTTCTGCTGTATGAGTAGTCAGTGCTGCATCATCTGCAAAAAGTAGTTCTCTTACGCATCTTGGTCTTATTTTGGTCTTTGCCTTGAGTCTTGATGGGTTAAAAAGTTTGCCATCAGATCTTGTGTGGAGGTATATGCCTTCAGTGGCAGTCCCAAATGCTTGCCTTAAGAGAACAGCAAAGAAGATACCAAAGAGTGTAGGAGCAAGCACGCATCCCTGCTTTACTCCGCTGCTGATGCTGAATGACTGGGATGTTGAGCCGTCAAATAAAATGGTCCCCTGCATGTTTTCGTGGAATGATTTCACGAGACTAAGAAGGGTGGGTGGACATCCAACCTTTTCAAGGACCTTAAAAAGGCCGCTTCTGCTCACGAGGTCAAATGCCTTTGTGAGGTCGATGAAGGCTATATATAATGGCTTCCTCTGTTCTCTGCACTTCTCTTGGAGCTGCCGGAGTGAGAAAATCATATCGATGGTGGACCTGTTGGGTCTAAATCCGCACTGCGATTCGGGGTAGATTCTTTCAGCAAGAATGTGTAATCTTTTAAGGATTACTCTGGCAAAAATCTTGCCTGTAATGCTGAGAAGGGAAATGCCGCGATAGTTGTTGCAGTCGCTTCTGTCGCCTTTGTTTTTATAAAGGGTAACGATGTTTGCGTCTTTCATATCTTGTGGTATTGATTTTTCTCTCCAGCAGAGCTGTAATATTGCATACAGTTCTGGGATGATTGTTTCTTTGCTACATTTTAAAATTTCAGGTGGAATACTATCTTTTCCAGGTGCCTTGCCGGATTTGAGAGAGTCTAGTGCTTCGCTGATTTCTGTGAGGCAAGGTTCGTTATCCAAGGCATGCATGGCGGACTGTTGATCGATGGCTTCCAGAGCTTCTTCGCTGACAGTGTTATCCACTGAGTATAGCTCTGAGTAGTGTTCTACCCAGCGATCCATTTGTTTCGCTCGATCTTTTATGATTACCCCCTCAGTTGATCGTAAAGGGGCCATCTTATTTTTTGATGGACCGACAGCTTGCTTGATGCCCTCATACATTCCTCTTATATTTCCAGTGTCTGCACAAGTTTGAATTTGAGCAGAGAGCTGTAGCCAGTACCTGTTCGCACATCTTCTTGCCATCTGTTGTACTCTATTTCTGGCCGTTCGCAATGCCTGCAGTGTTTTCTCTGAAGGTGATGTTTTATACATCGAGAATGCATGTCTCTTTATCTCCAGGACTGGGAGCATCTCTTCAGAGTGTGCTTCAAACCAGTCGGTTGACTTAGTTTGCTTCTTGCCAAATGTTGATAGTGCTGTATTGTAGATGGTGTCGCGAAAATGACTCCATCTCTCGGTGGAATCTCCGTCTGTGGGGCCGGGCAGAGTATCCGCTAGAGCCTGCATGAATTTGTTGACCTTCTCTTTATTTTGGGTGCCACTGGTGTCAATGCGTGGTCTTCCTTCTGTTCGGCTTCTGTAGATTCTCTTGGGCTTTATCTTCACCTTGCTGGAGACGAGTGAATGGTCGGTGTCGCAGTCAGCACCATGATAGCTGCGAGTCATCCGTACATTGCGGAGGTTGCTGCGTTTAGTGAGCACCAGGTCGAGTTGGTGCCAGTTCTTTGATCTGGGGTGCCTCCATGACACCTTGTGTTGAGGTTTCGTGTCAAAGAAGGTGTTGGTCACGCACAGATTATGGTGGCTGCAGAATTCCAAGAGACGTTGTCCATTGTCATTGATCTTCCCAACGCCAAACTGTCCTAGACATGAAGGCCAAGATTCGTGGTCAGAGCCAACCCTGGCATTGAAATCCCCCAGGATAAAAAGATGTTGTTTCTCTGGTGTTTCACTGACTTCTTTGCTAAGGTCGTCATAGAACTTGTCTTTAGATTCTGATGCTGCAGTTAGTGTTGGGGCGTAAACGCTTATAATACTAACTGGGCCTGCCTCTGTCTGGAGTTGGAGCTTCAATATTCTTTCAGTGCCATCATTTGGTGGTATGATGGAATTGAGCAGCTTGTTTCTGATAGCGAAGCCAACTCCATGCTCCCTGGTCTCTCCGCACGGCTTGCCATGCCAGTAGAAAGTGAAATCCCTCTCCTTGATGCTTCCAGATTCTTGGAGTCTGGTCTCTTGCAGGGCGACAATGTCTATCCCCAGTCTTAGCAGTTCGTTGTTTATCACTGCAGTTTTGCGGGCATCCACAATCTCATTTAGATCGTCTGAGATGCCAGGGGTCATGGTTCTTACGTTCCATGTTCCCAGCCTTAGGGCCGGTTGTTTTGTTTTTTTCTTGCTGTTAGGTGTATAGATTGCGGTCCATGTGTCAGGATTTCCCCCTAAGCTCCACACACCCTCAGGAGCAGATGAACCGTGGCGAGACAACACCTTATTGACTGGGGGATGCCCAGCTTAGGCGGGCGGTAGCTGTCTAGTGAGATACGATGATCTCTCCCACCGTCGGAAGTAGCCCCTGGCGCCTTGCTCTACGCCAATCGAGCATTAAGACTTATAACCGGCAAATGCTACTTCCCGTGTTGTGTCACCGCTTTACGCGGTGCTGAAGTGACCTCTTCAGGGCACAAGCCTGGGCAATGGAAATCGGAGAACCAGCTGTTGCCCAGTAGCAGGTTCCCCCTCTCCACGTCGCCGATGTTGACCAAGGGAAAGGCAGTAGCCAATGCAACTTGGCATCGGTGCCGTCGCAGGAGTTGCCAGAACTATGTTGTTTACAACATGGAACTGCCTTAGGGACTCCATCTCCGGATTTGTCCTCAGGGTTTACTCCCGAAGCCTTTCCCATATGGGTATACCCGCAAGGCAGCGGAGGTTTGAGATTTAGAGTTCCCTCTCTTAGAAGAGATACCAACCAAGGCTAACGAGCCTCCTCTCCCCGGGAATCAATAAGGAGGGAAGTCTACCATTCTTCCTTCCTGGCAGTGACCATACTGATCGGATGACCGTAGCCATTGTCTCTACTGAGAGATCCTCTGCCCACCGTCACTGACTTGAAACCATAACCAACAACTATCTGTCGGCTGCTCCCAAGTCCAATCCACCACCTGCTCCCATGGCTTCACGTTACCCTGTTGGGGGGGCTAAACGGGTACTCCACCTTGCCCAAGGGTGTCCCGTAGGCTAGCGGAGGGAAGGAGGCACCTTACTTCTCCTTTGATAGGGTATACCCCTACCCCGCTACCCCTAATATAGATAGATAGATAGATAGATAGATAGATAGATAGATAGATAGATAGATAGATAGATAGATAGATAGATAGTTAGATAGATAGATATATAGATAGATAGATAGATAAAATATGCAGCTTTATTTAAACCACACATCAAAGGCTATAGAATGCAAGTGAAATTTGAATCAGGAGCGTAAAGACGGCCACAAATACAGTCACGTGATTCCTATTTTTACACCAACAAGCATTCCACGTTGGATTCCCCGGAGAAACGCGTGCCAAGAATGTTACACCGACCGGTGCACGTCCAGTACCCGGTCCCTGAGCTGCTTCTCCAAACAACAAGGGGAGTTAACCGACCGCGGTTTAGTTACACTCTGTGCATGCCTACGACCATGGCACGACCTTCTTCTGGCGTGCTGTTAACTTCATGAACACAATTTTGTGAATCTGAATCGTGTTTGATTGTTCATGATTCGGGTTTTGTCGTTTCCTGGAGTAAATCCGTAACATTTCATTTATTGTTGGTGGGACTCCTAAAGTTCTTATTGGCACAGCCTGAATCGTAAGGAGAAGAAGGCCAGCCGCATCGTCTTCAGAAAACGTGGTAATTATGTTTACATGTTTGTTTTCGTCTGAGCACCTTACCTATTCAAATCTATTGTGTGAATCACCACTAAAAAGAAAAGTAGACGGTAAGATTTTCTAGAACACGATAACAAGTAACTAAATGGGCGTTGCGGCTAAAGCCTTCGTTAGCACATAAACAAGAAACGCACACCGACACAGTTACGTGAACAAGTAACTCTACATGAAAATATATACGAGTATGTAACAGTATTCATCTATATCCTGGTTGTGGACTCGGCACTTGTTTCATGAAGTAAACGCGAAGTCTGTTTTGTAACTTCATTCTGTGTGTCCGCTGTTGTGTAACTTCATGCCGTGTGTCCACTGTTGTGTAACTTCATGCCGTGTGTCCGCTGTTGACTAACTTCATGCCGTGTGTCCACTGTTGTGTAACTTCATGCCGTGTGTCCACTGTTGTGTAACTTCATGCCGTGTGTCCGCTGTTGTGTAACTTCATGCCGTGTGTCCGCTGTTGTGTAACTTCATGCCGTGTGTCTGCTGTTGTGTAACTTCATGCCGTGTGTCTGCTGTTGTGTAACTTCATGCCGTGTGTCCGCTGTTGTGTAACTTCATGCCGTGTGTTCGCTGTTGTGTAACTTCATGCCGTGTGTCCGCTGTTGTGTAACTTCATGCCGTGTGTCCGCTGTTGTGTAACTTCATGCCGTGTGTCTGCTGTTGTGTAACTTCATGCCGTGTGTCCGCTGTTGACTAACTTCATGCCGTGTGTCCGCTGTTGTGTAACTTCATTCTGTGTGTCCGCTGTTGTGTAACTTCATGCCGTGTGTCCGCTGTTGTGTAACTTCATGCCGTGTGTCCGCTGTTGTGTGTTTTGTGGATCTTGTAAACAGTAAAAGCAGAGGGAAAAGTTCACAGCCGTGAATCCTCTGTTGAAGTCTCTGGTGCCCAACCTCCAGAACCTCACAATACCTAAGTGCTTTTTGCGAGTCCCTTGCAGGACGTTGCTATCAATTCCAATCCAGGTTGATTTTCTAGGCTGTTTTACGTTCCGTGGGCTGCCTTTGCTTTCTGAAAGAGAAGTCATCGTCAGAGTCCAACTGAACTGTGTAGGGGTTGATCCCGCTACCTCGCTCTCAGCGTATTTAAAGTTTAAGAGTTAGATCGCTCGTTTTCTTTCGGCCACTTGGCGGTTATTTAGTTAATTGTTTTAATAAATTTCACCAAGAGGGATTCGTAGACGTTTAAAGTAGACTTGTTTCACTGAAATCTACACTGAGGCACTCTACTAGTGATTATAACGCTTATTTGTATTAAAGTTGCTTAAAAGTCGACAGGGTCGACTTCATTGCACAGGGTTTTATCCCATATGGCTCGGTCTCTTTCCGCAGCACGGAAAGCGTCGCACAAAGCACGAACTCCGTAGCTTTAGCGACGGCCCACGGGAGTCTCCGAAACATTTAACTCGTAAACCGAAGGACTCGGCCCGGAATCGAACCCGCAACCATCGGAGCACGAGTCAGACGGCTTGACCACTTCGCCACATAGACTCCGCTTATTGCTGTGTGTCCGCTGTTGTGTGTCTTGTTGATCTTGTAAACATTTGAGCGATATGCTTATTAACATGCTTATTATGCTTATTAACATGCGTAAACATGCTTATTTGTAAAACATGAATGGAAGTTACGGTAGGTCCACCTCGACGGGTGTGAAAACAGTTTTAAAATCCCCTCGTGTTCGTGTGGCTTCTAATTCCTTTTAAGTTGAACTGGGAAGGTTAACCCAGGTCAGCTAACACCCACAGAAATCAGATGTGTCGGCCGAAAGGTGCAAATATTGCAGCTCTGCTGTAAACTGACACGGCGCAATAACGCCTAAAACAAACAAACAAACAATATCGAACCAAAGACGAAGAAGAAGAATAACCCCAGATAAGGCAAATGGGCTTTTATCTATCGGGGATGACATGAACATCTAGTCTGTACCATTTCCCTAAGGAGGGATCACACCATCAGAGAATACCTAAACTGGCAAATAGAATCCCGGTTTATCACAGACTTAATGTTGCATAGAGGTCCTGGAGATGTGGATATACAGAAGAATATGTGTTAATTCATAGAAATAATAGCAATTAAACACAGAGGTTTTAGAAACACTGAGAATGAAAAGAGAGTTGATGAAAGAAATAAAACATAAGCAAGTGAAATAGTTTGGCCACGTTAAAAGACATAATACTCTTATAAAAACCATACTTGATAACAAGGCTGAGGGCAAGCGAGCAAGAGGTAGACAACGATACAAGTGGGCAGATAACATCAAGAGATAGACGAACATCAATCTAACAGAATGTACAGTCAGGGCGAGAGACAGACAGCGTTGGAGAACCTTTGCAGCCAACCTTCATTGTGGAGACGGCACCTAGTTGATTGATCACAGACCTACACACCCAAAAAAAAAAAGGGGGGGGGGGTAACCTTCAGTTTCACAAGACAGAACACAAGTACCGCATGTGTGCATGTAGCCACATGATCTTCAATGACGAGTCAGCATGGCCGAATGTATAGGAACACTCGTTATTAAACATCCGGTGTGCTGATTCCGGTGTAACGGGTTCAACCCCTACACGGTCAGCTGGACTAATATGTTGACTTCTCGACCTTGACTTTGGGACGTAAATTACAAGTACTTGACGAGTCTGAGAGCGTTCGTCTGATGGTGGGGGACACTGGTACTAGGGAAAGCTAACCCACACGCAAAAATCAGTACAATGCACTAGAACTAGAAGTAGCATCATGTGTGAACTACACTTGAGATCAAAGCGAGTGATCGCAACAACAAACAATCTTCAATGACTGGATGCCACTCTGAAGCCGTGTTGGCTCTTTTGTCCACATGATACAGATTATTTTGGCTGTTTGTAATTTACCAGGTAAGTTTAAATTCAGTAGTTTGCCATGGCTTTCTGAACGACCGACGCTCAGACCATTGTTAAAAATCAGCACACAGCGGTCCACTTCCAAATCGCCTACAGCAGATTTTGAACGCGGTAGGCAGGATTGGGAATCGCGTGTGGTACTCCAACAGATTGACTACGGCTAAATTCATGCCAGGTGTATTGTGAACGTCTGCGAGTAAAAGCAACATATAATTCACACATGTTGTGATGTGAGATGGCGGAGCGACACGGTCGATTGACAATAACACAGTTTGATATTCTACCGCCTAAATGAGAAACATGAAAAAGAGTTCAGAAGTCTTGCATACGCAGTCTGAACAATGCACCAACCTGCAGGCAACCTGGAGGTAACCTGGAGGCATTGGCTTTTGAGAAGGATGCTAAGAATTCTTGACAGAAAAGAAAATACGTGACAGCTGTTAACGGCTGCTGGCGTCGCTAGAGCACTCATCTGGAGGGGAAAGGAGCAGAGATTGGGGGTGGAGGTGTGTGTGTGTGTGTGTGTGTGTGTGTGTGTGTGTGTGTGTGTGTGGGAGGGCGGGGGAGAGGGAGAAAGAAAGAGGGGAAGCCACCGTGGCTGAGAGGTTACCGTTTCGGGTTCAGAAGGTCCCGGGTTCTGTCTCAACATAAAAAAGTTTGTTGCATGTTCCTTACAGTACGTCGCAGTCATCTCCAGCATGTTTTGTCTGTTTGTGAATTATTAGGCAAGCTAAAGTTCAGTAGCTTGCCGTTGCTTTCTGAACGATCGACGCTCATACTTTGTATGAAAACCAGCGTAACGCGGTCTACTTCCAAATCGCATGTAGCTGTGTTTCAACCGTGGTGTGCGGGATTCCGAATCGCATTAGTAACCCCTTCGCCACAGAGAACGATGTCTCAACATAAGGCTGGGGTTTGTCCGAGAACCCTTGGTATCTAATAACATGTCTCAATATGAGGCTGGGGTTTGTCCGAGAACCCTTGGTATCTAATAACATGTCTCAACATGAGGCTGGGGTTTGTCCGAGAACCCTTGGTATCTAATAACATGTCTCAACATGAGGCTGGGGTTTGTCCGAGAACCCTTGGTATCTAATAACATGTCTCAACATGAGGCTGGGGTTTGTCCGAGAACCCTTGGTATCTAATGAAATGTCTCAACATAAGGCTGGGGTTTGTCCGAGAACCCTTGGTATCTAATAATATGTCTCAACATGAGGCTGGGGTTTGTCCGAGAACCCTTGGTATCTAATGAAATGTCTCAACATAAGGCTGGGGTTTGTCCGAGAACCCTTGGTATCTAATAACATGTCTCAACATGAGGCTGGGGTTTGTTCGAGAACCCTTGATATCTAATGAAATGTCTCAACATAAGGCTGGGGTTTGTCCAAGAACCCTTGGTATCTAATGAAATGTCTCAACATAAGGCTGGGGTTTGTCCAAGAACCCTTGGTATCTAATGAAATGTCTCAACATAAGGCTGGGGTTTGTCCAAGAACCCTTGGTATCTAATGAAATGTCTCAACACAAGGCTGGGGTTTGTCCGAGAACCCTTGGTATCTAATAGAATGTTTCAACACAAGGCTGGGTTTTTCCGAGAACCCTTGGTATCTAATAACATCTCTCAACATAAGGCTGGGTTTTTCCGAGAACCCTTGGTATCTAATAACATCTCTCAACATAAGGCTGGGGTTTGGCGAAGAACCCTTGCTCATCATCATCAAGTGCCCTGCCAGCTGGCGTAGGCGTCCATGGCTCTCCACATATCTCGGTATTTGGTGTTCTGGATCAACTCCACTGATGATATTCCTCCATGCCACCGTCTCAATCCATCCAACAACATTTCTCTTGGTCTGTCTCTGCCTCTCTTCCCCTCACCCTTTCCAGCTGTCTCAATGGCTCCAATGCCTCTCTTCTCATCACATGACCAAATAAAGCTGTTTGTCTCTGTCTTATTGTTGTATGTAATGTTCTAGTTTCATTAGCCTGTTTCAGGCAATCATTGTTAGTTAACTGGCAGTCAATGAAGTTAAAAACCTTGGTAGTGAGTTCGGACATCTCGCCTTCTCGCATAAGGCAGACAAACCGGGGGTCTCGTGTGCAAGTTTTGAACGTTCAAAATCCCACGGTAATTAGAAATCGCAAAGCGTAGGCCTTAAGGTACCGCCCTGACAAACTTGATAGGAAAAATACGAAAAAAACCTTCCCAAGGGTAGAACCGGGTCTTGGATGGAATATGTCAGGAAGCAGTAAACCTTACAGAAATGCATACTGAAGTCGGAAGCACTGACTTTTCAGATGTAAAACTAGGTTTGACGCACTCCCATCGAAAAAGGAATAAAGAAGAAGGAGAAGGGGATGATGATTATTATGATTATGGTTATTACTCATTTAAACCACCAGGAAACGGCAGCGGTCATTTGAGAGGAATATAATATCTAAAGGTGCAATGGAGAAATTCACCCTATATGAGGAAATACTAGGTAAAAGAGGCGGAGGAACACAGCAATGTGTGTGTGTGTGTGTGTGTGTGCACGTGTATGTGTGTGTGTATGTGTGTGTGTGTGTGCGTGTGCGTGCGCGCGCGCACAGCTTAAACAGCTGGGCAACAAACAATAATATTAGCAACGCCAACTTCCTTACATTATCCGATAGAGAGAGAAGAGACAAATCTTCATCAGCAATGTTTGCTCCCCAGTGGAAGTCTCATGGCGCGAGAACTAAACAAATACCAGTGAATCATGAGGGGAGAAAAATACGCAGGCGGTGGATAGGAAACACACTGAGACAAGCTGAGTAGTATATAAGTAGACACAATGTTGTATGGAACCTGCTAGTCAAAGGAAAGAGGGGACCTAAATATGCATGGGCAGGAGCGTTACAGACAGAGATGAATGATACTGGGAGGACATGGTGGGAGATAGCACAAGATAGGACTGCTTGGTGTGGGTTGGTGGAGGATCTCTCAGAAGAAGGACTACTCCATACAAGGCATAATAATAATAATAATAATAATAATAATAATAATAATAATAATAATAATAAGAAGAAGAAGAAGAAGAAGAAGAAGAAGAAGAAGAAGAAGAAGAAGAAGAAGAAGAGAAGAAGAAGAAATAATTAAAATAGGGATAATTATATGTAAGCAAATAAATAAACTTAACTGTATAACTACATCTATGCAGACTCTACAAAAGAAGTATAGTACAACTAGGGCTGATAAAGAAACAGAAGAATTCATAGACAAGTATCGAGTATTCAGAAGGCATTTATTGACGTTTGCTTTGTCATACTATCTGCAAACATACACCGACGCCAATCAACTCTGCCATTGACAGAACTATCCACAGAACCCGAGAGAAATCATGGGCCTTGAGCTACATTCTATTCACTGGGAACGTTTTCCTGGCCCAGATTTTGGCCGGAGCTGGGTACAATCAATAAATTTGTCTAGAAACTAGAGGGCGGTAAGCGAGATGCTTGCTTCGTTCAGTCTTGGTTGTTTCCTACAAGAGAACAAAACAGGAATTAAATAAAAGCTAGAGGTAATTATATCGTGACTACGGTTATAAACTTGTGCGTGAAGTAATACAGATGTTCACATATAACAATTCAACGTTTTATGAGGTAATCACCCCCATTATCACAGTCGTTGATAACTCGGAGAAAATCAGAGAACCATGATGCTCGATTTTATTCGTATATGATTCCAGAGTTAATTTTGTATGAATACAGAAGTAGACCTCGTAATCAACTTGCCTCCTCTTAATAAACGAATCAAGAGACTACTGCGAATCTGCATCCTTGGCCAGTCTGCAAGAACATCAAGTATAAACAAATCAAGAGACGACTGTGAATCTGCATCCTTGGCCAGTCTGCAAGAACATCAAGTATAAACAAATGAAGAGACGACTGTGAATCTGCATCCTTGGCTAGTCTGCAAGAACATCAAGTATAAACGAATCAAGAGACGACTGTGAATCTGCATCCTTAGCTAGTCTGCAAGAACATCAAGTATAAACAAATCAAGAGACGTCTGCGAATCTGCATCCTTGGCCAGTCTGCAAGAACATCAAGTCAAAAGGGTGAAGCCAGACAAGAACGCTATTTTGGGGATTAAAGAAGAATAGTCAACAAAAACAGAATTGGTATCGTCGAATGCTACATGCTGGAGGAAATGATGAGGAAGGGACCCGAGCACTTATGGACATAAAGGTTTGATGTGCAGTGAGGATAATCTGATACAATTACTACATGAGTTATGTAACATATAAAGACATTTTAGTCACAACGCTCTTGGGACTGTCTAAGTAAATATATTGTTGTTGCTGTTTTGTGTGGGGAATAGGAGCGAACGAGTTTGCTACTTTTGTAAGACTTGAATAACTGGGAACTGATGGTGACTTGCTTTCATCCGGGCAGGAAATCAGAGACTTATTCCGAGCATTAGCTAGCGATCACTTGAAGCCACGAGTGCAAGAATTGGGTGATGATTGTCTGTCATGGGTGGATGGGTTAGTGAGTGGGTGGATAAGTAAACTTCATTTAGTGAGTTTGTGATTGTAAGTATATGTGTAAGCGAGGGAGTTTGTATTTGTGTGTTACTGAGTGGGCGCATAAGTGTGAGAGTTTGTGTAAATGATGTAAGTGTATATGCAGGATTTTATGTGTGTGTTTGCCGGGCTCCGTGGCGAAGATCTTACGTATTCGTAAGCCCGCTTACCCGCGTTCGAAACACAGCTGCGACCGATTTGGCAGCAGACCGCGTTGCGCTGGGTTTTAACGAATTGGTATGGGATTCTGTCGTTCAGAAAGCAAGGGTAAACTACTGAACGTAAATTTGCCAAGACATCAACAACATCAGTAAAATGCTGGTGTTAATAGCGATGTCCTGTAAAAAGGATATGCACAGAAAAAAAAATAATGTATGTGTTTATGATTGTACGTGTGTCTGCCTGCCTGTCTGTTACATAGCATGGCAATATGCATTGTTTATGTTTGCAAAATTCATTTGACAATGTTTTTTTCCTATGTGAATTTAACATGCACAATTGATGAACGAAAGATGAGTGATTGTAACGGCCGAATGTAAGACGGGCCTGCGTGCTCAATTTGTGACCCTTTGAAAATAAAGTTCGTTCGTTCGTTCATCAGGAGGGGGGGGGGGGTGAATTATTTGTCGGTCTCTAGCAGTCTTGTAGCGCACAAATTGTGTCATCCTCAACAAACTTAATCACAGCGGAAACCATGGTCGATCCTCCGTTTGTTAGCTCCACTAGCGCAAAGGATTCCCCACGTGGGGTTAAAAAGAGAGGTCTTGTGCAGCATGAATCCAGAATCCAAACCTCTGCACATAGACGGTCCTACATCCCGCCAGTTAGATATGTGCAGTGGCAATCATCACGTGATACACATAGACGGTCGTGCACCCCGCCAGTTAGATATGTGCAGTGGCAATCATCACGTGATGCACATAGACGGTCCTACATCCCGCCAGTTAGATATGTGCAGTGGCAATCGTCACGTGATGCACATAGACGGTCCTACATCCCGCCAGTTAGATATGTGCAGTGGCAATGATCACGTGATGCACATAGACGGTCCTCACCCCGCCAGTTAGATATGTGCATTGGCAATGATCACGTGAATAAATGAATGTGAACATCACCAAGAGAACAATAGTGATACATGTCCATTCATTCATTCAGTAGCATGTCCTTTGCAGAACCTCGCTCCCATAACAACCTTCCGGAAAACCTCTCGATCGTAAGCAAGATGTCCCTCATCCGATACACTCATCTGGAAATCATCCGCCACATCCTGCACCCATCTCCTCTTTGTCTTTCCTCCTCCTCTCTTCCCAGGCATATGTTTTTTCCCCCCGGATATCCTTTACAGGGCATCGCTGTCAACATCAGCATCTTTCAGCTGTCTGTTGATTTCTTGGCAAGATTACGCTCAGTAGTTTGCTATTGCTTTCTGAGCAACCGGCTCACATATATCCCTGCATTATTGTTCTCTCCAAACTTTCGTGACGTTTCAAGTGACCAAAATATTTCAATGTTCTTTCTTTTATCGTCTTTAATAGCCAACCTTCTTCAGTATTCAACTCTTGAAGTATGGATACATTTGGTCTTTTCTGTATCCAAGATATTCTTAGAACTCGTCTAACATACCATGCATATTTAAAGGCATTTATGCGCTGTTCAGCTTGTTTAATAAGTGTCCAGGTCTCACAGGCGTATGTTGCAATGGGAAAGATGCATGCTCTTACAAATCTAATTTTTGTAGTTCTATCTGTCTCATTCCACAGTTTATTCAGTTGTTTTATTCTTTGAAGAGCAATAGATTTTCGTCTTTTAATTTCTTTCATTATTTTTGGTAATTAATGACCCAAGATATTCAAAATGTGAAACTCCAACCTTTCCTCATTAACATATATTTCTTTCTCCAGTGTAGTTTTATCTGTATGCATTATCTTTGTTTTTGCTATGTTAAGATATAAGTTGTGATTTTCACTATTCCATTGGGTGATACACGATGCCATGAAAAATAAAGTAGAAACGATCTCCGTCATCATCATTATCATCAGCATGATCAGTATCATCAACATCATACAGTATCTTGTTCTGTACACAACTTCCCCCCCCCCCCCATAATAGTCTTCGAATCTTCTCTCTATCATAAGCTTGATGTCCTGCCTCTGTTGCTAGCATGTGTAAATTATCCGTTGCATCTTGAATCCATCTACGTCGTGGTCTTATTCATAACTGTGTACAAGATTACAGACTGACAATGTGATAATTCGCCTGATCAGATGAACAGAATGTCTTCAAATCAACCTATAACATTTGGAACTCCAAGTGTTCTTGCGTGCAAGCCATTGTGCTAACGCTATCCCCGATTCATCTAGGCTGCTGTTTTACCTAAGGGCTAGTTTATCAAGGTAGCTGATTTATCTATACATAGATGTCTGACTTATTTATGTGGTTGACTTATTTAGTTGTTGATTTGTCAAAGTAGCTGATTTATCTAATTGCTAACTTATCAACGTAGTTAATTTGTCTAGTTGCTGACTATCAAAGTAGTTAATTTATCTAGCTGCTAACTTATCAACGTAGTTTATCTAGCTGCAGATTTATCTCGATTTCTGATTTAGCTATCTGCTGACTTATCTAGGTGACTGACCTATCTGAGCCAGATAACGTCTGCCAAATTGGCTGATAATGAGGTCTTACTGTTACCAAGGGTAATATGCCCCACGCCTAATTTGTATTTATATCAGATTTGTCCCATCCTATGTCACTAGTTCCATGTAATCCAGCCACTGGCGAGACATCGCAGAGGTAGCTAACATAAAAACAAGACGGAGTTGCTCTTTCAAAATATTTATTGCAGCCGATCTTAAATGAATGAGCTGGGTGTTTCTAGCCTGTGGCTAATGCTGGTGACTGGGCGGCTACTGATTCGGCTCCGAGCCAGGGAATTGCGAACGTAAAATGTGAAACTAATTGCTATTGAAATGCTACTACTGTCTTGTTATCCCTCAGATGCGCACTCATGGAGACAACACTGCTGTTGCATAGTGACTAATTTTATGTTGATTGGCAACTGTCCTGAAGTCATGCATTGAAAAATGCACGTATATTAATGAGGCGGAGTTTGGAAGGAATCTATTACACGTGTCACGGCGTACTCGAAGACCGATGCATCTTCGCTAGAAAGGAGACAATTAGAAATGATGATTTTATAACAGTGGTTCTCAACCGGTGAGGAATTCCCCCACCCCCGGGTTTCTAGGGGTGGGGTGGGGTGGGTGGGAGGGGGATTAAGATTATTTCAAGATCGTGTTAATACAAGAACCGATTACTTGATATTGTTTTTCTCTTCATACTTTACGATTCTGTAAGTCTCACTATTCTAAAATTCATTTTATAAAGTAAGTAGACCCACAAATCACGTTTTATGTGAACGTCTAGACTTGTTTTAGTATGTGCTATTAAATTTAGCTTCCATTAATACGTATACTGTGAGGGGGGGGGGATTTTTAGGTAGGAAATACGAAAGGGGGGGGGGGGAATGACGTTCTGAAAATATGGTGAAGGGGAGGCACGGGCCAAATTTTTAGGTAGGAAATACGAAAAGGGGGGGGGGGGTGATGTTCTGAAAATATGGTGAAGGGGGGCACGGGCCAAATTTTTCAGGTATGAAATACGAAAGGGAGGGGGGCGATGATGTTCTGAAAATATGGTGAAGGGGGGCACGGGCCAAAAAAGGTTGAGAACCACTGTGTTATAATGACATATGTCCCACTCTCTGTCTGGAGTTGTTGTCTCGTTAACTTAGTCTTCCAGGTCGACCGATAATAACAAGTGGTAATAGGACATTTTCTGAGAAGCAAATACGGGCGGCGTAATTTTTGTAGTTGTGTTGGCATGCAAACACATCTAACACTACACACTACACACTACTGTGGACGCAATCATTACCAGAGAATGCATCATTTCTATTAACCTAGAGGTTTACCAATGTGCCATATCCTCTGTGTCCTTGTGTAATATTTCCGCGTTCCCTTCGCCCCCTCTCCCTGCGGACTGGTAGCAAAACAGTATGACTGGACATAATAGAAGTAAACTGAAACAGTGTCACTTTGATAACAGAATAGAAGTGAATCAAAAGCCAGCGAGGTGTCATGTTGAATGTGAAATATACAAAATGTGAATGATGTCTTTAAAATGGCTGCTTTCCTGACGTAATCGTCAGTATGATGTGATAGTGGGCGTTGCAATAGCACAAACGCCTGCATGTCAGCCAAGTGGGCATGTATTCTAATCCCCATGCCATAGTAAACGTAATGTCATAACCATTACACCAACGCATCCGGTTGGGTTTAATGAACGCATATTAATCTCGGACAAGAGCGATAAAACACTCAGAAGATTCGTGTGCGCGTTGCACACCAAAAGCCTTTGGCAGTTGGATTTAAAAAAACATGAGGCTGAAATTGTTGCTGACCTGGCTTAACTTTTAACAAAAATGGTTAAGGTTTTTTTGTTTTTGATGCTCGTTCGCTTTGAAATCAGACGTAGTCGATACACATTACTTCTAGTAGTGCTGAACTGAAATTTTGCATGTGGATTAGCTTTCCCTATTAACAGTGACCCTCGTCATCAGACTAACCCACACCGACATCAGAGGTACTTGTAATTTACGTCCCCAAGTCAAGAACAAGAGATCAACATTTTAGTCCAACTGTCCGATTGGGGGGGGGGGGGGGGGGACCGCTTACCTCGGCATCAGCACACCGGATATTTAAGAATACACGCTGTTATCCATTAGGCCACGCTGACCTTCGTAAAGTTGTTTTTTAAGGCAAGAGGATGGACTTAATTGCACCGGGTTTTATCCCATATAGCTCGGTCTCTTTCCGCAAGATGGTCTGCCAAAAGCGTCACACAAAGCACGAACTCCGTAGCTCCATCAACGACCCGTAGAAGTCTCAGAGAAAGTTGCCGTTTAACCACTTGGCCACAGAGACTCCCTGTTGAATTTCAAAATTAACAAAACCTACCCACAGAAGAATATTTATAGCATGTGTGATTCTGGTATATGCACATTTGGATCCTGGCCGTTGCTACGGAGTTCGTGCATTGAGCGGGAATTCTCCTTGTGTGATCTAAGGGAGGAGACTGATGCACTTATGAAGTTACCCGTGTGCAATGAATCGATCCTGTACCACTAACCAAACCAAGCCATGTGTGATACAACAGGCTGTACACAGTTTTGGTTCATTGTCGGTCGGATAGGCTGTGTTGACGCAACTCCAACCGCGACTGAAGTGAATTGTGCGTTTGACCTTGACGTGTGGGCCGTCTCTGAGAATAGAAAATATCGACGGGAATAACCCGCATCCTGGGAAGTAGAGAGCCGGACTTGGAATGAGCGCCTGTGAACACGTGCATGTTTGATCGACTCATACTGAATGTTGGTATTGAGCTTGGCCAAACATTGATTTATCTGTGTGCAGTTTCGGTTTGTCATTTAGACTGACTGCTCTCAGGGTGCGTTCACCACACAACACTTTGCTGGAGCCCAAAAGTGCAGGGATTTGTATTTCCAGAAAGGTGCGTTCATGTTAGTTATCCAACTGGATGTGCAATAACAGGTGTGTTATTGATATAGAAATATAAACGAATACAAAACCTCGATTATATTTCCATAATATTTTCTTCAAAACGTCAGCTAAGAGCTGATGCAAAATGGAACAGAGAGGACGGAAATTTCATGTAAAATAGTTCGAATGTTTATATATGAATAATAATCATACAAATATAACATATAGCAATGTATATGAAATAAAAAACATACGTGACCATACATCATCACTATGTTAAGTTAATTGCATATCCTTTACATGACGTTGCAGTCAACACCAGCATGCTTGCTGTTGTGATCTCTTGGCAAGTTTACGTTCAGTTCAGCACAATGCGCCTTGCTAAAAGTCATAGGCAGTCATGGTTCGCCATCTCAAACGTTCACCTGTATCTTGGACCAGGACTGCGTTTTTGTCTTGACTATGCAAATTGGCTAAGACAGTAGGATATTTATCTCTGCCTTCCCTTGCTCTTTTCCCATCAGTTTTGCCTGTGGTCACTAAGTTTTCTAGTTTATTTTCCCTCAAAACATGCCTAAACATTCTTGACTGTCTGCATGTAATTCCCCTAATCAATTTACGCTCTTCATTCATTTCGTTTAGAACTGTCTCATTTGTTCTTTTCGGTCCACGCTTTGCTCTGTGAAATGACGAATAATGAATGACACAATAATGACGTAGAAAGAACTTCTGTAAAGAAGTTATTCTGCCAATGCTTTCCTTCTTAGCAGTGACCATGCTGGTCGATGTCTGCAGTCATTGTCCCCATAAAGAGATTCTCTGCCTGCCGACGGGACCTTAAGGCCATACTCTGCCGCTCAATCCAGCACCTGCTCACATAGTTTCACGTTAGCCTGGGACAGTAAACAGGTATTCCACCTTGCCCAAGGGTCTCCCTAGGCTAGAGGAGAGAAGAGAAAGGCGCCTTACTTCTCTGCTGATATGGATACTGATAGACCCCCTCCTCCGCCCCCACCCTTACCCATTCAAAATGCGCACTAATTGTGTTAATGTTAAATTAGACAGACAGTTGATGTTAGATCAGATAGACAATGTATAATAAATCAGATAGTTGATGTTAAATCAGATAGTTGATGTTAAATCAGATAGTTGATGTTAAATCAGATAATCGATGTTAAATCAGACAGACAGTTGGTGTTAAGTTAGACAGACAGTTTATGTTAAATCAGATAGTTGATGTTAAATCAGATAAACGATGTTAAATCAGACAGACAGTTGATGTTAAATCAGACAGATAGTTGATGTTAAATCAGACATATAGTCGATGTTGAATCAGACAGATAGTCGATGTTGAATCAGACAGATAGTCGATGTTGTGAATCAGACATATAGTCGATGTTGAAACAGATAGATAGTCGATGTTGAATCAGACAGATAGTCGATGTTGAATCAGACATATAGTCGATGTTGAATCAGACAGATAGTCGATGTTGAATCAGACAGATAGTCGATGTTGAATCAGACATATAGTCGATGTTGTGAATCAGACATATAGTCGATGTTGAAACAGATAGATTGTTGATGTTGAATCAGACAGATAGTCGATGTTGAATCAGACAGATAGTCGGTGTTGAATCAAACAGACACTCGATGTTGAATCAGACAGACAATCGATGTTGAATTAGACAGATAGGCGATGCTAAATCAGACAGATAGTTGATGTTAAATCAGACAGATAGTCGATGTTGAATTGGACAGATAGTCGATGTTGATTCGGACAGTTAGTAGATGTTAAATCAGACACATAGTTGATGTTAAATCAGACAGATAGTTGATGTTAATTCAGACAGATAGTTGATGTTGAATCAGACAGATAGTCGATGTTGAATCAGACAGATAGTCGATGATGAATCAGACACATATTTGAAGTTAAATCAGACAGATAGTTGATGTTAAATCAGACAGATAGTTGATGTTAAATTAGATAGTTGATGTTAAATCAGACAGGCAATAGATGTTAAATTAGACAGACAGTTGATGTTAAATCAGTTGTTAAATCTGACAGTTGATTTTAAATCAGACAGATAGTCGATATTAAATCCGATAGCTGATGGCAAATTAGAAGACAGTTGTTGTCAAATAAAATAGTTGATTTTAAATCAGACAGATAGTTGATGGTAAATTAGACAGTTGATGTTAAATCAGACAGACAGTTGATGGTAAATTAGACAGACAATTGATGTCAAATAAGATAGTTGATGTTAAATCAGACAGACGGTTGATGTTAAATCAGACAGACAGTTGATGGTAAATTAGACAGACAATTGATGTTAAATCAGACAGATAGTTAATGTTACATCAAACAGATATACTAGTAAGACTGAAGACTATAGAGAAATATACAAATGGCGATAATTCAACACAAAGAAAAGATATACTAGAAAGGCTGAAGGAGTATTATGGAGAAATGTAGAACTATACGACGACGTACCTATATAATATATCTTTTTTTCGCATATCCTTTACAGTACATTGCAGTCAACACCAGCATTTTTCAGCTGCTGTTGATGTCTTAGGAAGATTACGCTCAGTAGTTTGCCAATGTTTTCTGAGCGACCGGCTCACATACCCCCGTAAGTTACCAAAGCAACGCGATCCGTTATTGAATCTCGCACAGCTGCGTTACCCACGTGAATATACGGGATTACGGAGAAAGTCGATAACACCTTCGCCAGGGAGAGCGGCATACTATATCTACCTGAAATATATACCTATATAATATACCCGAAAGCGATATAGACGCTGTAATACATAGCGTACTTTCAATCCGGTCTTCGTGTGTCAAGAGTCGTAGTCTGAACATCTTGACCCATCTACTTTACTTTCCCATCCACTTCTGCTTCTTCTTATAGGTCCTGACGTGTGGTAAGCTACCCTGGTAATGATGTCTGCCCACAAACTTCTGTCTCGTGTACTGCAAATCATTTTTGGTACGTATATTTCGTGCCATGATATCAAACAGTCTAACGTCTATTTTCTGGGTATCCCCCAGCCTGTCCCCCACTCCATCTGTCCCGTTGTAATGACACACCGAAAGAATGTGGACTGTCAATTTCTGATGCGAGTAACTAGTCCTCTTTGTGAGCTAACATCTTTCAAGATGTCTTCATTACTCTTATCCGTCCACGATGCTTTCATAACTCTTCTATACAACCACATCTTCGTAGCTTCCACATAGTTTCTCAGTTGTCTGCTAATTGTCAATGATTCGCTTCCGTAAATTAGGATGGGCTCAATATAGCTCTTAAGAACTCTTTTCCGCACCTCAATTAACAAAGATAAACTGCGGATACTATTCTTTCTGTGATATGCTGCTTGTGCTTGGCTGTTTTATATTTGACTCCCTTGATACAATTTCCATCTGCCGTTATAATAACACCTACATATTTAAATACGTTGATTTTTTTTCCCCAGACTGTTTCCATTCAGTTTGATGTTGCACGTGGAAAGACATTTGTTTTCCTTTGTACTTATACCATCCTATGTTGAACGAGGGGACGGAGCACGTATGGGAATGCATTGAGTGCAGTGGTGTCGGTTCTTAATTCACCTCAACTCCTCTCCAAGGTGCGAACTGTAACTTAACTCCCTTTAATGTTGTCATTTGTTACTTGTTCCAGTTTCCCGGATTTCTTGGCTTTGCCTTTCATGTCTGAAAAACAACCAGCTGGAGTCGTTACACTGAATTCAACTGTGAGGTGTTTATCCCTGAGTCATACCCTATGTGTTACACACACTAAACTGTAGATGTTTGTATCTTTACGTCATACCCCATGTGGTACACACACTAAACTGTAGATGTTTGTATCTTTGCGTCATACCCTATGTGTTACACACACTAAACTGTAGATGTTTGTATCTTTACGTCATACCCCATGTGGTACACACACTAAACTGTAGATGTTTGTATCACTAAACTGTAGATGTTTTGTATCTTTGCGTCATACCCCATGAGCTACACACACTGAACTGTAGATGTTTTGTATCTCCGCGTCATACCCTATAAGCTACACACAGACTGAACTGTAGCAATAGTATACTTATAACATTTCAATACAGTTCTCGTCATCGTCGCCATACAATGAAAGCCAATATGTAGCTTGATTGTATCAGGTCGTGTTCTTAGTGCCAACAAAAGATGGAGGGGCTGCAAGCCATTGTTCGTCCATGGTTGCCGAAGATGACAAGATTGTAATCTATCATGTCTAGCGTGGGAACGGAGGTGATTAGATCAATCTGGGCGCTGAAATCTCTGTTACAGTAACGACAAAAAAAAATGTCTGTTGATCAGTTGGAGGTAAAGTCGACATTTCAGTTTTTTATGCCACTCCTGTGTGCCACTCTTCTTATGTTGGCATGTCACATGTAGCTTCCCCACTTCTTATGTTGGCATGTCACATGTAGCTTCCCCACTTCTTATGTTGGCATGTCACATGTAGCTTCCTCACTTCTTATGTTGTCATGTCACATGTAGCTTCCTCACTTCTTATGTTGTCATGTCACATGTAGCTTCCTCACTTCTTATGTTGTCATGTCACATATAGCTTCCTCACTTCTTATGTTGGCATGTCACATATAGCTTCCTCACTTCTTATGTTGGCATGTCACATGTAGCTTCCTCACTTCTTATGTTGGCATGTCACATATAGCTTCCCCACTTCTTATGTTGGCATGTCACATATAACTTCCTCACTTCTTATGTTGTCATGTCACATGTAGCTTCCTCACTTCTTATGTTGGCATGTCACATATAGCTTCCTCACTTCTTATGTTGGCATGTCACATGTAGCTTCCTCACTTCTTATGTTGGCATGTCACATATAGCTTCCTCACTTCTTATGTTGGCATGTCACATGTAGCTTCCTCACTTCTTATGTTGTCATGTCACATGTAGCTTCCTCACTTCTTATGTTGGCATGTCACATGTAGCTTCCTCACTTCTTATGTTGGCATGTCACATGTAGCTTCCCCACTTCTTATGTTGGCATGTCACATGTAGCTTCCTCACTTCTTATGTTGGCACAGGTGACTTATTATGTCAATGTTCATAAAATGTTCTTTGAAGGTTGGTGTGGCTGACAGGTCTAACGCGCTTGAAATTTCTCTGCTGGTCACGGTTCGTTCCACGCGCCAGTCAGATGGACTTTACTGTTTGACATCTCGTCCTTGGCTTGGGGACGTAAATGCCGAATGGACAAAGGCGCACGCTCTTAAACTTCCGGTGTGCCGATGCCGAGGTAACGCGTTCATCCCTTACTCCGGTCAGGACTAAAATATTGACTTCTGGTCCTTGACTTGAGAGGGGGAAGGGGGGGGGGACACTGGTAATAAGGAAAGCTAATCCACTAGCAAAAATCAGCCCAGTGCACTAAAATAGAAGCACGTGTACGAACTACGCTTGATTTCAAAGGGAGCGAAAAATTACAAGTACCTTACAAGTCCGAGAATGGTTCTACTGATGGCGAGGGACACTGGTAACAGGGAAAACTAACTCTCACGCAGAATCAGCCAGTGCGCTCACTAGTTGTAGCACGTGTGTGAATTGCGCTCCAGGTCAAAACAAGCGAACGCAAAACACACAAAAAAATGATGTCGCCCTTACTCATCTTTATGGTGGTAGCTAGCTCTGTCCTGCTCACGCTCTGTCCTCAAACTTCCACCGCTGAGACTTGACCTAGAAAGATGTTATCACCGGAGAACTGTTTGCTGGTTGTGGGTGAGTTCAGGAACCAGGACAAATCGATAAAGTAGTTAACACCAGGTTAAACGAAGAAAAAAAAAAAGCCAGTCTTCTTTGAAACAACTACTCACGGACCGGAAACTGTCAGCGAGCAATTTATGCGCGAAAGTGTGAGTTTTTAATGACAATCTGAAGATTGGGTGTTTAAAACCGTTGCAATGGATTGGTTCCTGGCAGACATGTGGCACAACAAAGGAACTCTAATAGGCAGACGACAGCCTGCATGTGTATCTTAATGACGATATTTGAGTCAAAGATGTTGACACAATTGTTGATTAAGTTTGCACCAGCTGATGATGCCCGATTCCGGAACCTGGACTCGATTTGTAAGCAGGCCGCTTTGCGTTGATTTCCATACTATGGTATCAGTGCCGGTTGATTGGAAAGCAATGGCAAACCACTGAACGTAAACTTGCCCTGGAATCACAAACAGCCAACAAATGATGGAGTTGACTGCTACGTCATGTAAAGGATATACAACTAGTTAGTTAGTTTAGTTAGTCAGTCAGTCAGTCAGTCAGCCAGCCAGCCAGCCAGCCAGCCAGCCAGCCAGCCAGCCAGGTAGGTAGTTAGCCAGCCAGCCAGCCAGCCAGCCAGTCAGTCAGTCAGTCAGTTAGTTAGTTAGTCACGGTTCCAACTTCAAGACAAATGGTTTACCCATCATGCTCCATTCATGTGTCAGTAAATATCACAAAACGCTCCTCACTGCCCCATGTGAACAGAGGAACAGACAAGAGTCTCGAAAAACCAACAACCCGCACACGTATACTATACATAATGCCGGTGCCAGAATGCCAACACAAAAGTCCACCACGAAAGCAAAATTAAAAAGTTCATCGTCGATGGAAGTGGCAATCACTAGAAAACCAGCAGTCATACATTAAAGCATATGGCAAACCTAGTTAGTTCAGCAACCGGCAGCCGCCATTTGTCGGACATGCAACTAACTTTTAACTAACCTGGACTCCGAGGTCGATCCAGAATAAAATGGACAGCGGGAAACGTCTTAGAAAGTGACCGCTGTCGGTGTGATATTGACCATTCACCCCTGGAGTAACGATTAGTCTGTAAATGAGTCTAGAACCATGTTCCCAATATGGCTAAGGTGTGTAAAAAGAGCCTGTAACCATTCTACTACACCATAGACCTTTTCGATTCGATTTCACCATTTCCCCTACCCCGTTCAACCTCAAGGAGAAGTTATAGTTAGGGTCCATCGCCGGCTCAGTATGATAGTCCTGTGACTAGTCAGCCACCAAAGCAGCTGCCCACGGTTTTACCCTAACAGGCTTATTAATCCAAAGGTGGTTGTTGTCCATATGGAGTAATGGACTGGTGTTAGCTAGTTATGACACCTATATAGTGTATATAGCCGACCGTGCGTTGAGAGGCATGTGTCCCATCGTGCCTGTATCTGAGTCTGTCCAGGCTTATAAAATATATACAGATCAACTTGTGGACATGAGATGCTGAAAGGCAGGAAGCAGGTCACAAAAACCTCACTATGCAGTAACCTAGTAGATGCCTTTCCTAATTTATTTTTGTTTTCAGCAGCGACCCATTTGATCAGACGAACATTGTTCACACTTTGAAAGAGAGAGAGAGAGAGAGAGAGAGAGAGAGAGAGAGAGAGAGAGAGAGAGAGAGAGAGAGAGAGAGAGAGAGAGAGAGAGAGAGAGAGAGAGAGAGAGAGAAGGTTAGAATCCCAATGAAGCTTTGAGTTTGTCTGTTGTCTTGTCTGTCCTCTGATTTCAGCGTCCTGTGTGTCCTTGGTTAAAGGAAATGTCTGTACATGCTGTGAATGTATTTCTCATGTTGCTTGCTTACTTGCTTGTGTTCGTTGGCTTGAGCTCCAACGCGAAGTCCTGTATGTCGGATGAAGGCATCTTGTTGTCCAACATCAGTGTGATGTCATACAGGACCTGAGGTTTGCGTAAGTATCCGTTGTCCCATGTCTGGCTTATTGGTGTGCAGACTGGTGGTTCCTCGCCGTACAGGCAGACACTCTCCGACTTCGGAGGAATCGGCGATCCTATTGACTTTAGCCAGGATCCCGAAGGGACCTGTTGCCCAGGACGCTCGACGAGGAAGCGTCAATAGGTCTTGGCCAGTATATAACCCGGCCCTGGTGCCTTGGAAACACCTCTGCGTCCCATTTCTCATGTTAAAGACTGGATAGCATAGATGATAATCAGTGGCGTACCTAGGATGGAAGTGGGGGGACGGGTGGGCAGAGAGAGAGAGAGAGAGAGAGAGAGAGAGAGAGAGAGAGAGAGAGAGAGAGAGAGAGAGAGAGAGAGCAATGGCATCTCCTGTGCCTTAATTTTGAAAACTGGCGCCAAGTTTACGTGTGCGATAAAAGTCATCCAAGGCGCTGTTTTATATGCGTCATGGTGCTGTTTTATTCACACACTCCATCTAACGCTAGAACCTGGCTACGCCTCTGTTGAAAGTGTACTGACTTTACACTGTAGTTGTTTAGTTCCAGGCTATAGTTTTGGAAGGATATTTCCCCATAAGCACCCCCGCCCTGGTGTCAAACCTGCTGTGTAAAATGCAAAATAAAGTAGTATAAATTCTAACGAGAAAGATACGGTGGCAAGGAACCACAACATACAATAGCAAGACTGTTTACATGTGATGTCTTATCACACAACAGCAAGACTTGATTACGTATGATCTCGTATCATTGCAGAACCCCATGCCAGTATCGAATCGCCTGTATCCTGATTAATCATGCAAGTCTCGAAGCACGAACTTCTGTGGGTCTGGGATGTGATAGAACAATCACATTCTGTGAGTCTGGGATGTGATAGGACAATCACATGTTGTGGGTCTGCGATGTGATAGGACAATCACATTCTGTGGGTCTGGGATGTGATAGGACAATCACATTTTGTGGGTCTGGGATGTGATAGGACAATCACATTTTGTGGGTCTGGGATGTAATAGGGCAATCACATTTTGTGGGTCTGGGATGTGATAGGATAATCACATTTTGTGGGTCTGGGATGTGATAGGACAATCACATTTTGTGGGTCTGGGATGTGATAAGACAATCACATTCTGTGGGTCAGGGATGTGATAGGACAATCACATTTTGTGGGTCTGGGATGTGATAGGACAATCACATTCTGTGGGCCTTGGATGCGATAGGACAATCACATTCTGTGGGTCTGTGATGTGATAGGACAATCACATTTTGTGGATCTGTGATGTGAAATGACAATCACATTTTGTGGGTCTGGGATGTGATAGGACAATCACATTTTGTGGGTCTGTGATGTGATAGGACAATCACATTTTGTTGATCTGTGATATGAAATTACAATCACATTTTGTGGGTCTGGGATGTGATAGGACAATCATATTTTGTACGCTTGAATGCACGGAAGAATAGGTGGCCAGGCTTTCCCCTCACTTAGCGGACGTTGAGCACAGGCGTCGAACCCTCGACCAACCGCGTTCATTACATTAACTGCCTGGGCTTCTATCGACTACACCAGCGCGCCCGCTTGTTACATTATTATGCACATGCAAAAGGAAATACTGTATCTGGTGTGTCAGTACAATGCCTTCTATCGCATTGTTTATTGTATGCAGACTCAAGATTTCTACAGCTTTCATACCTTATCAGTGCTTTTCATGCTATATCTAATCCTTTAATTGGGCTGGTTCTGAAGTGTGGCTATTCCGGTCGTTCTCCTAAATAAACGAAAAAATTTCTTCCAGTGGATCATCTGCAGTAACTGTAGAAAACTCGGCATTTCTTGCCAATCTTTCACTTGAGTCGTTTAATCCAGGGACACTCAAACTGTTTGCATGGAGGAGGCACATGAAAGATTCACAACTGTTGTTGTTGTTGTTGCTATTGTTAATAACTCTGGTGGATTTCGATACTCATTCTTTTGCGATTTGATGAAATGGGTACTCGTAATCAACAAGTGCCCTGCAGATAAGCGTAAGAGGGAGAGGGGGAGGGGTGGTGGCTGTCACACACAATCACCAGAGTCTCAGATGAAATCTGTATTCTTGTCCCGATCATGCCATGTAGCCAAGACATCCAGGTATTTATCTCTTTGCCCTCATCAAGTTGTTCATAACGTGTCCATAAATGTTTACGAGAGTCGATCGTTCAAAAAGAAATGGATACTACTGAACGTTAAAAATAAAAAATTACCGACTAAATCACAAACAGCCAATAAATCCCGAGGTTCATTGCAACGTGCTGTAAAAAAGAAAACAATATAAAATGACACAAAGTAGTGCAGCTTTATATAACAGAGTTAAGGCACATACAGAACGTTGCGGCGATTAGCCTTCATCAGCAAACAAACACATTCACAAACACAACATACAGTCAAGGAGATCTCCTGTGACTACATCAGAAGGTGACGACAGGACGAGAAGAACAAAAGTATGGAAAAATGGAAGCAATGAAGAGAAAATGAGAATTGAAAAAAATGTTAATTGAAAAGAATGTTAGTTGAAGAAAATGTTTAATTGAAAAAAAAAAAATGTTAATAGAGAAAATGTTCATACTCACCTCACCGTTCGGATCTGTAAGTGACTAAGAAAATCTCCGATGTATTCTGATACCCGGTGCCGGGTGTTACGGTTCAGTGAGCACATAGAAGGAAGAGGGCGGGGCAGGAGGACGGTAACTGGTCTGGTAAGGGTATCTGAGCAATCACAGTGGATGCACTAGTGGAGAACGAGGCGCGCAAGGTTGAGGGTGGTACTAACCAAGACCCCATTGTGTTATTATAGGGGCGAGTCTTAAAGTCTGGGTGGACTGATATGCGTGAACGCGCATACATACATAGAACCGGCACCGGCTATCAGAATACATCGGAGATTTTCTTAGTCACTTACAGATCCGAACGGTGAGGTGAGTATGAACGTTTTCTCTATTAACATTTTTTTCAATTAAACATTTTCTTCAGCTACCATTCTTTTCAATTAACATTTTTTTCAATTCTCATGTTCTCTTCATTGCTTCCATTTTTCCACGCTTTTGTTCTTCTCGCCCTGTCGTCACCTTCTGATGTAGTCACAGGAGATCTCCTTGACTGTATGTTGTGTTTGTGAATGTGTTTGTTTGCTGATGAAGGCTAATCGCCGCAACGTTCTGTATGTGTCTTAACTCTGTTATGTAAAGCTGCACTACTTTGTGTCATTTTATATTGTTTATACTTTCACAGCTTTACCGCAGTTCCACCAAATTTTATTCATATGTGAAAAAGAAAAGAAGACATGCAACGAACTTTTTAACCAGAGAAGTTGTATGCGGGCATGTATTCCGCTTGTAACGTGAGGCACGAGGAATAGCGTGAGTTGACGTGTGAACGACAAGATGATGACCAGCCGACAACTCGTTCTGTGACTGGACCTGGCTGAAGATGTCTTGTCGCTGTGATTGACCCGCGTGTGAGATGGAGCGATTGAAACCGAGATGATTAGATTGTCAACGTTTCACTTTGTCGAGATAATTGCTCGTGCCTAAGAGGTTATTTGCATATCAGCAGATTGCTCAGTCGGTCTTTGAGTTCCATATTGGTTTGTATGTGTTTACTTGAAAACTGGCGGGAAAACAAAGGGGGGTGGGGGTGGAAGCGTAGTGGTTAGCACGCCTGCCTGTTGACCCGGTAATAATGTGATCGAATTCCAATCGCGGATGGTATTTTTAAACAATGAACATGGACTGCCAGGTTAACCCAGGAAAAATGGATACCAGTAGATGTTCTGGGAAGTAGAGGCGACAACTTGATATTGATCATAGAATGACGATTGGTATATACAATATATATGATTGATTGATTGATTGATTGATTGATTGATTTAGGAACCGACATCACAGCATTCGGGGCATTCCCATAAGCGCTCCATCCCCATCCTCAGCAGCCAACGAAGAGTTCCGACACAAATAGTACCTATATATATATATATATATATATATATATATATATATATATCAGTGGTTCCCAAGTTTTTCAAGCAGAGGGCCATATCTACTATTTTCGGTAGTTAAGCGGGCCACAACGTTATAAAATTATAAAAGTCGTGCAATATCATTCTGACCTTTCATAACTTTCGTCAACAAAATTCTAAAACTTTAAAGGCAGTCAGTGTCAGTACTGCACTGCGGTCATTTTTTGCTTAAAATCAAAAGTTCGTTTAACAATAAATTTTAAAACAGTTTCGAAAATCGCTATCAATGTAATTAATTTACAATTGTAACTATTCTTCATAACCAGTTACTTAAGTTCAGATGCCAGTTTATCAATGTCTGGGCACAAATCTGTCGTGCCCAAAGTCATAAGCGCAGCTAGGTTACTGTCGGTGAGTCTGGAACGTTGCTTGTTATTTGTTTATAACGGTCATTGCGGAAAGTGACTGCTCGCATCTGTAAATCGAACCAAAAGGACAAATGTATCTCTGGGCGAATGAACGCAAGTGTTCAAATTGTTCGACAGGCAATAGTCGCCAGAATAAAATCATTTGATCAGCTGAAGGTGAAGCAGGCAGCTTCGTACGACACAACAATAGCACTCTTGCTCTGTTCGTTAGCCTTAGTGAAAAATGACTGCTGCCTGGTCATAGAACTTTCTTTTTAGATATGAAATCTTTTCTTAACTTCGAATTGATCGGATATTGGGCATTTATGTCTGAATGTGTGTCCTTGAAGTGTCGTTCCAGATTAAAATCTTTTTTGTAACAGAAACACAAAATCCACAGTTAAGCAAACTGATTTACCACTACGGCTAGGTATTGTCATATATTTTTGAAGGGAGTGGGAGATCACTGTAGTGCATGCCCCATCTCTAACAAAAGAAGTAGAGCCCCATCCTCTTCTATCTTCAATAACCCCAGAATATGAACCTTGAGTTATCTGCAGGCCTCGTTCTATTAAGTATGTCTAGGAGATATAGATTATGGCCCTGGTGAGAATGGTAATTACTAACTGGAAATCTGCCCCTTCTCCAAGGATTCTTTAGCTCTGGAGCGCCCTTTTATTGGTTATCAAATCTGAGGAAAGTCTGGAGAATTTTCTCAGCCTGATTTAGATTAAGAAAACATGGATATTGAGCAGTTGATAGATCTAGAGTCTTCTCTTCCCCATTTTAGTAAGTCATTATGAGTGGATTTATTGTTAAACAATCAAACACATAATCAATCACATTAGATTCTGACAACATGATGTACAAAGAAGTTGTTGACTCAAGATAGGTTTGAACTGATAAATTAACAGAAGGTCAATTCATGTTAATCATTTATTGACTGGGCCTGAGCCTTCTGGCCAGTACATACATCTCTATTGTGATTTACACAAGATACATTAGAAAAGTTGCATATTGGACCAGTTACACAGAGACCATCAATAACCAAGCATCAATACATGAGATGTCAACAAGTGTGAAACATAGTAAACATTTTGATGTTGTACATATTAAGTGTGATGGTAATTCAACAATTAAATATCAGTTTCCTGAAATTGGGTGTGGTGTGTACCAATTAAAAAGGTAACCTGGTGACTGGAAGATTAGGTAAGCCAGGGTCCATTGACTGATGGATCCACTTCAGGTCTGCCCGTATAGCTCCTCTGAAGGCCTCCCCATACTCTGCTCATGGCCAAGTCATCCTCCATCTCACTTGTGGTTCATCTCTTTCTCTCGGCTTCCCTCTGTCAGGTCTGATTTAGGTGGTTAGTTTGCTGATGTGTTGGGTGGTTGTTGGTATGTAGCCACCAAGATCACTGATGAATATTCACATAAATATATACATTCCTACCAATACAATATTCTAGAAGTAGGTCGGAAGAAATCTAAATTTCTGAAGTAGGAACTAGTTCCCCTCCCCTCCTTTTTTCTCTAAGCTAGTGTTGGGTTAATTTGGGGTGGTCAGAGTTTATCACACTGTGTACGCCTTGTATCAACTGGTTCCTGCTGTATGTAAGTTCTCATTTGACCTGGGGTCAGTGAACGTGTACAGTAAGACAGTGACAAGAGTGAGAAGGTGTCAAGATGCATGTAAATAAATGACATACATTTATAACATTTCTTCCACCCAATGGTGTTTATAATGTGTATAAATAATTCTCTGTGTTTTCCCAATTAACCAACTTCTTCTTCTTTTTCTGTGTCTAATAACTCTCTCCCATTATCTGTTGTTGTTGTGTTGAGTGGTGTGGTGTTGTGTGTTGGGTGGTGTGGTGTTGTGTGTTCAAGCCGTGTTGATTAATGAGTTAAGTTCACTGCGCGTGATGGTGTTCCGCGAAGCACAACTCTTCTGATGCAATGCAGTTCATAAGTGCTCTTATCTAATTAAAATTTGACATAAATATAAATATTTATTCCGTCAAACCCTATTGATTCAATAGATGAAGGAGAAAGGAAAGATTGATTTCTCCTTCAGCTTTCTAGATTGTAAATAGGCATAGATAAGTCTGTTTTAGAACAAGGCACTTATTCTAGTACACGAACTGTCATTTCAGCTGTAGGTAGTGATAGCATCTTTAACAATGTTTCTGACAAAATGCACAAGATTGCTTTCGAATCATCACTTCTCACAGTTGTTTAGAATAGAAGGTAGTAGTATAATGCACTTCTTAAAGTTAATAATTATCTCTAAGAATATCAGAGATTGCAGTTTCATCGAAAAGAGTATTGGAGTGTCATTTTGCCCGGGAATGGCTCTGCGTCATTAGAATCTACAGTCGAGCATTTTTACATTTCAGAGGGTTTAATTAATAATAATACATTTCAATTGACATTACAAACACGGGTTACCATTACTTGATACTTGATACATCGGGTTCTTAGTCTAATCTCGGGAATCACAAGCTTACCTCAGATCTAGACACCCCGCAATTCCATGTTTGAAAATTTGGTCACACCAGCTTCTCACATCTATTCATAAGGCTGGTTGCAGGAAAAAGTGCGGGCTTACCAGATCTGATGAAATATTAACATATGCAAATCCGGCGTTGGCGCGAAAGCGGGTCACATGTCTATTTCGTCCAATGGTCTTCCGAGCTTTGTCTGATGAAATCTTTCTAAGAAACCACGTCATCTGTCACTTATGCAGTTCCAGTTTCGATGTTAAGTTTTAAGTCCTAGCCTCCGTTTGCGGTTGTGAAGTCAATTTCTTTTAATGTTGTTTCCTCTTCTTGCGGCATGTTTTGGTAAATGAATAATGGTGGTTAGCGTTATGCCACATGGCCCCACTCCAGATTGTTCTATGGTATGGAACTATGTTTCCAACATTTTCAGTTATCAAGCTGTTCTCATTTTTCCTCCCTTGTATTCTCTTCTGCATCTGATTGACCTGGTTCATCGGGCACTGTGTATCGACTCAGGAAGTCCGCTCCCGCATTAATTTTCCCAGGAACATACTCAACCTGGAACGAGTAAGGTTGAAGAAGCAGCGACCACCTCATAAGTCAGGCATTCAGAGTCTTAGATGCTGCGAAAAACATGAGCGGTTGATGGTCACATTGCACTGTGAAATGTTTGCCATATAGGTATGCTTGAAATTTCTGTACACTCCATACGAGCGCAAGACATTCTCTCTCGATAGTACTGTAATTTCTCTCTGCTGCATTCAATTTCCTGCTAGCATAGGCTACAGGGAATAGCTCTGATGGTACATCTCCCTTTCTCTGCAACAGCGTTGCCCCAATTCCTATGTTACTGGCATCGGTGCGCAGCACAAATGGTTGGTCGAGGTCTGGTAGATGTAAGACTGGATGAGCAGTTAAGGGCTGCTTTAGTGCTGTGAAATCTCTCTCACAGTCAGCTGACCAAGTGACTTTCTCTGGTTTCCCCTTTTTGGTAAGATCCGTTAAAGGTGCTGACAGAGTATTGAAGTCCTTGATGTATTTTTGATAGAATCCACATAAGGATACAAATGATCTTACATCCTTCTTTGTTTTTGGACGAGGTGCTCTCTGGAGTTTGTCCACATTTCCCTCTTGTGGAGTTATCAGTCCATGAGATATCTTATGACCTAGAAAGTCCAATTCTTGGAATCCTATCTGACACTTCTTTGGTCTAGCCGTCAATCCAGTTTCTCTGAGGCGCCTGAACAAAAGATGCAGGGTTTCTACATGCTCTTGAAATGTTTCAGTGGCGATCAGGATGTCATCCATGAAGTGACTGATGTCTGGATGCTGTAGTGGGTCAAGTAATTTTATCATCATACGTGTAAAGATGCTAGGAGCATTACTTAATCCGAATGGAAGAACGTTGAACTCATAGTGTCCTCCAGGCGTGCTGAAAGCTAACCATGGTCTAACTTCCGGTTTTACAGGAATCTGGTAATATCCCTTACTGAGATCAATCCTAGTAAAGTACTTAGCTCGGTTGAGTGCTGTGAAGAGTTTATTCTGATCAGGCAGAGGTTCTGCTTGGAATTCAGTTATAGCATTGAGCTGTCGATAATCGATGCACAATCTATGTTCTCCACTTGGTTTTCTCAATAAGACGACGCTAGCACTGTAAGGTGATTCAGATGGTGAGATTATTCCTGCGGTGAGCAGCTGTTGTATTTCTTCCTCTAAAGTCTTTTGCTTTGCATAAGGAACTGGGTAAGTCTTGACTCGCACAGGCACTGTGTCATTTAACTTCATGTCAAATTCCTCCAAATCAGTTCTTCCTGGCTTATCAGTAAGTACTTTTGCATCTTTTGCATAAGTTCCCTAATCTGCTTTTGCTGATCCTTTGTTAAGTTGGGATTGATTTCCACATCCTTAAAGGTCTCTTTGGCTTGCAGTTGGCACTCGACTCCCATTGTTGATCCTTCTTCGACTTCAGTAGCCACACTCATGGCCATCAGATGTGCTGGTTCAGTGGTTGAGGGTCTTTCATGAAACTTCTTCAAGAGGTTTATGTGAAATACTTTCATCTTGCCTTTGACTGAAATTCTGTAGTTGGTACGTGAGATCTTCTCCGTCACTACATAAGGTCCTCTCCATCCTATTTGCAGCTTATTCTGACTGGTTGGAAGCAGCAACATCACCTTCTCTCCTGCCTCTAACTCTCTATCCTTTGCCTTGCGGTTGAAGTTACGAGCAATTCTTCGTCTGGCTTGACGTAGATTGACATTCGCTTGTTTACAACTGTGTTGTAAACGATTTTTCAACTCAGCAACATATGTAGATGCAGTCACGACTGTATCATCTGTAGTATTATCAGTCCACGTTCGAAGTAACGCCTCCAGTGGTCCCTTGATCGGTCGTCCAAACAAAAGTGTGGCTGGAGCAAAACCTGTTGAGTGATGGGGTACTTCCCTGTAAGCGAATAAAGCTGCGGGTAAATACAAGTCCCAATCCTCTGTCTTCTCCTGGGCAATTTTGCGCAGGATACTAATCAATGTCCCGTTCCACCTTTCCACAAGTCCATTTGACTGAGGGTGATATGGTGAACTGAAGATATGGCGTGCATGAAAAAGTCTGAAGGTCTCTTCCATGAGCTTACCACGAAACTGTGAACCGTTGTCCGTCAAGATCCTTTGTGGGAATCCTAGACGTGTGAATATTCCTAATAATGCATCAGCGACGTGTTTGGAGTCACAGCTGGGCATAGGAACTACTTCGGCCCACATGGTTGTTGTGTCCACAAGCGTTAATATGAATCGGTTTCGCCTCTTCGTTGCTGAGAGAGGTCCGATAATGTCTGCAGCCACTTTCTCAAATGGAATTCCAGTGATTGGCGATTCACCCAACATTGCCGGTAGTGTCCGGTGTTTTGGTGATACTTTCTGACACTGTGGGCATGATTTTACAAACCGTTGTATGTCTGAATTCATCCCTGGCCAAAAGTAGTGAGTGGTAATTCGCTGTGTAGTAGCGTTGACACCCATGTGCCCACTGAATGGTAGACTATGACTCATCTCTAAGATCTGAGTCCTGTACTGAGTTGGTACAACAAGTTGATTAAACTCTTGTCCAGCTCGTCCTGCTTTTCTGTAAAGAAGTGCTGACTTCATGAACAGATCACCTTTACGTAGAGGTAAATGTGATTTTGGCAGTTTTCTGAAGCAGGGTTCCAAGGTGCTGTCGGCTTCTTGTGCCCTTTTCAGTTCCTCCGTTCGAGGGATTGGCGTAGTTGTTTCTGGAGTTTTTGTTGCCTGGGATCGAGTGGTCATGGTCGACATCGCCACAGGTTGAACAGGTTCTCCTAGAACGATAAATCTACAGCCGAGGATTACAGGATATATCGGATCGTCCAAGACTGCCGCCTTGATTGTCCCAGTGACATACCGCGAGGCTATGTTCACTTCTGCCACTGGAAGAGACATATTTGTTGAACTCTTCAGTGGTCCCTGTAATTCCACTATTTCCTCTGTCACCTGTTCAGGGTGAACTAAGGATGATGAAACAACACAGTCATACGATAATCCAGTATCATATAGACAGGTCGTTTTGAATCCATTTAGCAAGATGGATTCCACAACCGGAATACGAGATGATGTGTCTTGATGAGGTGTCTGTTTGGACGTTTCACCAGTGCTCACTTTTTTCTCTTTTCGGTTGGCCAAACATGCCGCTGTGTGTGGAGGTGGCTTTTTCCTGCAATTCTGAAATGTGTGACCTCTAATTTTGCAATGGGTACAGAATGGTTTGTCCTCCTTCGACGCTGTTTGGACTGAGTTTTGAGTGTTTTTCTGGGATTTCCCCTTTTTCCCGGTGGCTACAGTGTTTTCACCCTCTTTTGGCTGTGGAGTTTTGTTTTGAGAGGGGGTGTTGTTCGAACGTCCCTTTCCTCCCATCTCCTTCTGAGATTTCTCAAATCTCTCTGCCAGGATGATTATAGTTTCCAGGCGGTCAGCCCCGTTTTGGGTTAAGAATGCCTTCATTTCGTTCTGCATTTTCCCCTTGATCTGATCAATGATGATCATTTCACGGAGTCCTTCAAAATATTCCTCAAATCCTCCCAAGCAAGTCCATCTTTGTATGTATGACTTCAGTCTTTCGACTAGTTGCGCGTAACTCTCACCCGTTTCCTTCCTTGCGGCTTTGAACCTGAGTTTATAAGATTCGGCGTCCACTTCGAAGCGGCTCAAGAGTGCCGTCTTAAGTGTTGTGTAGTTCTGTTGTTCCTCTCTAGTGAGGCGCGAGAACACATCATACGCCGTGGATCTTAAGGCCTGCGCTAACTTCGTCGCCCATCTACTTTCTTCAAGCCCACAGCTGACAGCCATTGCCTCGAAGCATGATAAAAATCCTTCGATGTGGTCAGTCTGTTCATTAAAGGGTTCCAGAGGAAATGACATAGCTCTTGAATTAAGGTGAGAGACGTGAGGAGGTGGTTCTGTCACTGGCGTTCCTGATGAGGTTGAGGGTGTAGGACCACTCCCTTTCTCTATTCTCCGGATCTCCACTTCAATCTCCATTCTCCTCAACTCCAGTTGGTGTTGACGCTCTCTCTCCTTATCTTCCATTTCAGCCTGTAGTCGTTTCTCTTTCTCCTCCAATTCTGCTTGAAGCTGTTTTTCCCTCACAGCCAATTCAGCCTGAAGCTGTTTTTCCTTGAGAGCCAATTCAGCCTGAAGCTGTTTTTCCCTCTCAGCCAATTCAGCCTGAAGCTGTTTTTCCTTGAGATCCAATTTCGCTTGCAGTCTTTCTCTTTTGTCGAATGCATCTGAAACATAGTTAGCTAGCTCAAGGCCATCTAACCCGCATTCCCTACCCGTTTCTGTTATTTGGGCTCTAAACTTTACAGTTTCCGCCATGTCTATAATTTATTGCTTTGTTCTGCCTAAAAAATATAATTGCAGTTAGTCTGATCCGCGTAAGCTTGTCAGTCCCTGATCTGCAAATATACAACAGAGCATGTGCAATATTAAAAACACCCTATGTTATGTCTGTCTGTCAATGCTGGAAAAGCCAAAGGCAGCAGGCACTGAAGTAACCAGAATTAATTCCTAGTAAAGAAAAGAATCTGAAATTAGACAGAGTTTTCCCAACGGATAAGATTTTCCGGTGGTTGATGAAATGCTGTTAAGTTCAGACTCCACAGGAAAAGAACACCTTCTCTGGAAGAGAAGTAGTGTTGGTAGAGTAGATACACACTATATATTTCTCCTGGAGCACCTCTTTCTGAAGTATAAGCCTATTTGAACATGGCCCCCTTCTTCAGGAGGAATGATCAGTCACCTACTCTTATTTATCTGTTAATGTCATTCATATCATGTGGCTGTCAATCAATATAAGAAAATGACAATGTTCAAAATCTAAAGATAATTGTGTTAATGTTTTATGTAATTGTTTAAAGGTTAATATATGGGAACCATCCAGGACGTAGCCGACAATATGTCATATATTTTTGAAGGGAGTGGGAGATCACTGTAGTGCATGCCCCATCTCTAACAAAAGAAGTAGAGCCCCATCCTCTTCTATCTTCAATAACCCCAGAATATGAACCTTGAGTTATCTGCAGGCCTCGTTCTATTAAGTATGTCTAGGAGATATAGATTATGACCCTGGTGAGAATGGTAATTACTAACTGGGAATCTGCCCTTCTCCCCCCTTTTATTGGTTATCAAATCTGAGGAAAGTATGGAGAATTTTCTCAGCCTGATTTAGATTAAGAAAACATGGATATTGAGCAGTTGATAGATCTAGAGTCTTCTCTTCCCCATTTTAGTAAGTCATTATGAGTGGATTTATTGTTAAACAATCAAACACATAATCAATCACATTAGATTCTGACAACATGATGTACAAAGAAGTTGTTGACTCAAGATAGGTTTGAACTGATAAATTAACAGAAGGTCAATTCATGTTAATCATTTATTGACTGGGCCTGAGCCTTCTGGCCAATACATACATCTCTATTGTGATTTACACAAGATACATTAGAAAAGTTGCATATTGGACCAGTTACACAGAGACCATCAATAACCAAGCATCAATACATGAGATGTCAACAAGTGTGAAACATAGTAAACATTTTGATGTTGTACATATTAAGTGTGATGGTAATTCAACAATTAAATATCAGTTTCCTGAAATTGGGTGTGGTGTTTACCAATTAAAAAGGTAACCTGGTGACTGGAAGATTAGGTAAGCCAGGGTCCATTGACTGATGGATCCACTTCAGGTCTGCCCGTATAGCTTCTCTGAAGGCCTCCCCATACTCTGCTCATGGCCAAGTCATCCTCCATCTCACTTGTGGTTCATCTCTTTCTCTCGGCTTCCCTCTGTCAGGTCTGATTTAGGTGGTTAGTTTGCTGATGTGTTGGGTGGTTGTTGGTATGTAGCCACCAAGATCACTGATGAATATTCACATAAATATATACATTCCTACCAATACAATATTCTAGAAGTAGGTCGGAAGAAATCTAAATTCCTGAAGTAGGAACTAGTTCCCCTCCCCTCCTTTTTTCTCTAAGCTAGTGTTGGGTTAATTTGGGGTGGTCAGAGTTTATCACACTGTGTACGCCTTGTATCAACTGGTTCCTGCTGTATGTAAGTTCTCATTTGACCTGGGGTCAGTGAACGTGTACAGTAAGACAGTGACAAGAGTGAGAAGGTGTCAAGATGCATGTAAATAAATGACATACATTTATAACATTTCTTCCACCCAATGGTGTTTATAATGTGTATAAATAATTCTCTGTGTTTTCCCAATTAACCAACTTCTTCTTCTTTTTCTGTGTCTAATAACTCTCTCCCATTATCTGTTGTTGTTGTGTTGAGTGGTGTTGTGTGTTGGGTGGTGTGGTGTTGTGTGTTCAAGCCGTGTTGATTAATGAGTTAAGTTCACTGCGCGTGATGGTGTTCCGCGAAGCACAACTCTTCTGATGCAATGCAGTTCATAAGTGCTCTTATCTAATTAAAATTTGACATAAATATAAATATTTATTCCGTCAAACCCTATTGATTCAATAGATGAAGGAGAAAGGAAAGATTGATTTCTCCTTCAGCTTTCTAGATTGTAAATAGGCATAGATAAGTCTGTTTTAGAACAAGGCACTTATTCTAGTACACGAACTGTCATTTCAGCTGTAGGTAGTGATAGCATCTTTAACAATGTTTCTGACAAAATGCACAAGATTGCTTTCGAATCATCACTTCTCACAGTTGTTTAGAATAGAAGGTAGTAGTATAATGCACTTCTTAAAGTTAATAATTATCTCTAAGAATATCAGAGATTGCAGTTTCATCGAAAAGAGTATTGGAGTGTCATTTTGCCCGGGAATGGCTCTGCGTCATTAGAATCTACAGTCGAGCATTTTTACATTTCAGAGGGTTTAATTAATAATAATACATTTCAATTGACATTACAAACACGGGTTACCATTACTTGATACTTGATACATCGGGTTCTTAGTCTAATCTCGGGAATCACAAGCTTACCTCAGATCTAGACACCCCGCAATTCCATGTTTGAAAATTTGGTCACACCAGCTTCTCACATCTATTCATAAGGCTGGTTGCAGGAAAAAGTGCGGGCTTACCAGATCTGATGAAATATTAACATATGCAAATCCGGCGTTGGCGCGAAAGCGGGTCACATGTCTATTTCGTCCAATGGTCTTCCGAGCTTTGTCTGATGATTTCTTTCTAAGAATCCACGTCATCTGTCACTTATGCAGTTCCAGTTTCGATGTTAAGTTTTAAGTCCTAGTCTCCGTTTGCGGTTGTGAAGTCAATTTCTTTTAATGTTGTTTCCTCTTCTTGCGGCATGTTTTGGTAAATGAATAATGGTGGTTAGCGTTATGCCACAGGCATAAACTTAAATTTCTCCGCCCAGTCTTCCTTGAATTCACGACAAGCAACGTCTTCACATTTTCGCTTTTCACCATTGTTTGATTTTAGATTTTCCACACTCATGTTTATTGGCTTTAATGGTAAATTTTTATTTGAAAAAAATCTAATTTCAACACAATACTACCGACTCTGTAAACAGTTGTAACAGACAACAACATGGCGCCTTGCACACTCTGATTGGTCGACAAGGCTGGGATATGGGAACTTCGTAACGTTTCGTTGCGAACTGAACATTCGATAATATCTGAGCATAACAACCACGAGCAGAGTAAATTATCGCACGATGACGGGGCGCTCCGAGTGCATTTTTGAAATTATTAAAATATATTATATTAAATAACGAGGCTTAGCGTGCCACTTTCTGACAGCTGGCGGGCCACAAATGGCCTTCGGGCCGTGGTTTGGGAACCTCTTATATATATATATATATATATATATATATATATATATATATATATATATATATATATGTGTGTGTGTGTGTGTGTGTGTGTGTGTGTGTGTCTGTGTGTGTTGTATATCCTTTACAGTTATATATAAGATATACTGTGCACAACATCTACTAAAATCAAAGGCGCTATCTCATAACACCAAGATCACAATATACAAAACACTGATCAGACCAGTTGTGCTGTATGGCTCTGAAACCTGGAGTACAACGAAAGGAGACGAAGCCTTGCTACACACCTTTGAGAACAAAGTTTTAAGACGCATCTTTGGACCCTTTAGGGATACACAAAGTGGAGAGTGGAAAAGAAGAAGTAACAAAGACATTTATGATCTGTTTTTAGGTCCCCGCTAATCACTGGTATCATGAAGGCTAATAGACTACATTGGCTGGGGCATATAGAAAGAATGGAAGATAATAGGGAAACGAAACTTCTTACACTCAGGAAATAAATGACCGTAGACCCCGAGGTAGACCAAGAAGACGGTGGAGAGATAATATATATACAGACCTACAAGCACTTGGAATCAACGACTGGCAAGAGAAGGTCAACCAGAGAGACGAATGGAGACGGATTGTATCTGCAGCTAAGAACCTCAATGGCTCGTAACGCTGAAGAAGAAGAATATCCCTTACAGGACGTTGCAGTCAACATCAGCATTTTTCAGCTGCTGTTGTTGTACTAGGCAAGATTACGCTCAGTAGTTTGCTATTGATTTCTGAGCGACCGGCTCACATACACCGTAAGTTACCAACGCGGCGAGAACCGCTACTGATTCTGCAGATTACGTTACTCACGAGAATATACGGGATTACGGAAAAAAGACGTTAACCTTTAGGCCAGTGAGACCGGCATTATATATATATATATATATATATATATATATATATATATATATATATATATATATATATATATATATATATATATATATATATATATATATATACATATATATATATATATATATATATATATATATATATATATATATATATATATATATATATATATTCAACATTATTGAAGTTTTAATTGCAAACTTTTACCAACAGTTTATTTGACGATTCTGATTCGTCCACTGCAGTCGGTCCTGGCGATGCTGGTCCGTTAGAACAGGACCTCTGTAGGGTTTTCTAGCCCAAAGACCAGCGTCGTGCAGTCGGTTCCTGACCGTTTGATATTAAAATCGACGAGATCCTGGCATTGACTGGACTGTGGAGGACGTAAAGGCAAATCGATTCCTAAGGTGACGCAGCCGTATGAAGCGGTCTTCGGCAGCAGTTGTGATTCTGGGTCTTCCACTGCGCGGCCGGTCTGCCACTGAGCCAGTTTCTTGAAATCGCCTCCAAATGCGGCTAATGGTGCTTCTAACCTTATTAAATTCTACTAAACTTTGTGACTGTCCAGCCTGTAAACGTCCAATGATGATGACTCGTTGTTCTGTAGTGAGATGAGCTATACTTGCACATTGAATGTTCGACTGAATTTATTCGAGGAGCGTCAATCTTTTATAGGCATTCAATAATACAGTAAGTTTCACGGGATTATCATTAACCTGTCACGAGTTATTGTCAAAAAATGTTGTTTTGACCTTGACCTCTTCACGACCTCACGAATCATGAGGTGGGTACAATTCAGTTAACCACGAGAAGTTAATGACCAGATGGACACGGTCGATAGATTGACTGATGTCCAATCAGCGAATCTTATATATAAAAAAGGATGTACGTATCTCCGTATGTCCTTTATACGCTCGCGAACGGCCCATCCGATTGAGATGAAATTTTCTACACGCCTTCCTTTCATTCCAGAGATGCCAACTGTCGTAGTTTTTTTTTCTTCTTCCTCCTCCTCCCTCCTCCCTCCTCCCCCTCCCAAAATACGTACGTCCAGGAAATGGTCTTCTACATAGACACTTCTCTCTGAGGTCCGCGATAACATCGGGAACGAGAACTTATATGACTACTTATATAAATTAAATGAGATGCTCCTCCTCCCTCCTATTCCTCCCTATTCCTCCTGTCTCCTGTCTCCTCCTCCCTCCTCCTCCCTCCTCTTCCCTCCTCCACCTCCCTCTTCCTCCTCCCTCCTCCATTTACCCAAGACAGACAGACATACAGATAGTCGGGAACGGGATCTTATATGACTACTTATATGATTTAAATGAGATGCTCTCCACCATGGGCTGGGCCGGGTCAGACAGACAGACAGACAGACAGACAGACAGATAGATAGACAGACAGACAGTCGGGAACGGGAGCTTATATGACTACTTATATGAATTAAATGAGATGCTCCCCACCAGAGTCTGGGCGAAGCCGGGCCGTGTCAGCTAGTATCTTTTATAAAAGTAACGCCAAAAATGTTGCGTTTCTTTTTTTGTTGTTGTTGATCAGTATATATGGCGTGGAAAAGTGCATTTTACTTTTTCTTTGCTTACTTCAAAAGGTAGCAAACAGCAGATCTGTCGTTACTGTACAACGTTGCTTTTAAGATCATTTACAATAAATGTGCGTCTCGGACATGTGGAAACTATAATGTCCGTCATGTTATAGAGTGACAATTGGAACTAAAATACACGGTCATGTAATAGTGTGACTGTTGGGGACTGTAATGCCAGGTCAAGTAATATTGTGACAGTTGGGGACTAAAATGCTCGGTTATATAATATTTTGATAATATGGACTAAAATGTCAGATCATGTAATATTGTGACAGTTGGGGACTAAAATTCCCGATCATTTAGTTAGTTATTTAGTTAGTTATTTAGTTACTTAGATGATTAGTTAGATGGTTGGTTAGTTAGTTAGTTAGTTTGTTAGTTAGTTAGTTAGTTAGTCAGTCAGTCAGTCAGTCAGTCAGTCATATGGTTGAATAATTAGTGAATTAGTTAGTTATCTGTTGGAGTATCATCATTGCACTCTGGACATGTCCATATGTGCTCAGTTCCTTCCTTTAACATATACACCAGCGTCCGGCGGCTAATAGTGCCAGTTCTGTGTTGGTTTTGGCCTACTCTGTGTTGGTTGACAAGGCCCCTCGTTCTCCCGATGTGCCCATCGTATCTGGCCGTGCCAATTCTTACTCCCAAGTCTTTCATTCTAGACAACGATTTGCATTCCTTCGCTCTCGACGTCTCTCTAAGAACATTAATAGTATAGTCACGATCCATAAGCTGGCCTTCTGCGGTGGTTGCAGAGACCCGTTCATGTAAGATCAACAAATGGGTCAGACTTGAGGGCGCTTGAACAACTGCAGTAATATAGATTGTGACAACTAGACACAATATTCGCGACCTTGAACTAAGCATTCGGCCCTGAAATTAGGTAATCGGAAATGTATGCCTAAAATCGTATCCTCAAAATGGCTGACAATAGTATTACTGCATTGTTACATTCAAAGGTTAGAAGTAACAAAAACCTCGTGACACCTCAGCAGTTAGAGCACTCACCTGTCAATCCTGTGGGTTTAGTTAGAAACCCTTGCTGAGGTTGGGGTTGATTTCGTGACGACGTGAGCAGGCTAGGTTCAGTCTTATATTATAATCAGTACATGGACATTTTCTGAGAAGTAAGGCGACTGGAGATATAATGCTCACATGAGCCATCGAGTGTCGTTTGGTCAAGAGTGTTTGGGCCAGTTGTCAATGGCATCGTCTCGGGGTCCTTTATTTAGTCATGTTTAAGAAGGCATTTAAAGGCAAGAGAATCGACTTTATTGCATCAGTTTTAGCCCATGCGGCCCGGTCTCTTTCCGCAGAGTTGCCTAAAAAATAGCGTAGCACAGAGCACGAACTCCGAAGCTCCAGCGACGACTCCCGGGAGTTTCCTAGAAAGCTGCATTTGTGAACCGAATGACTGAGTCCGGAGACGACCCACGACCTTTGGAGCGTGAGGTCAACTGCTTAACCACTTTGCCAAGGAGAACCCGTCTTTTTTTTATCTTTTATAGTGTTGGAAAGTTGTGACGACAAAAGCAAGGAGACATGCGATTGCAAAGTCGTTTAAATGCTTGTTAATGGCAATTGTTGCCTTTTGTTCGTAAAACAACAGCATTACACACTCGGACACCGGAAGTTATCATCAATTTCAGCGTATTGCATTTGGATACAAATGGATGCGCCCAGTGGTTATGGATTGATTACACCACCAATGCACTTCTACTTCTAGCGGCGACATTGACGCCGTATGTATCAACACACATATTGATTGGCGTATTATAACCCCAGCAGTCGATAGTTTATTCTTGATAACAAGGCCGAGGTTAAAACTAACCAGGGCAGTGTTTTTACGGGAAAGTTGACAGCTGCAAGTACCAAGCCGTGTTGCCTGTAACGTTTTCAGCGGCGTGGCTTTGTTGCGTGAGTTGATTGGTCTCTGGGCCTCGGTGCGGCACTTTTTGGTTTTGTGTTACACATTAAATTCCAAATAAAATATGCCTTCTTTGCACAGAAGCTTTATTTGTATTTTATTTTGTACATTTATATTGATTAAAATACGTTATGTTATTACGAATCAGCAGGTTTTCTTTCTTTATAACTCCACATTCACCGTTTTATAGACGGATGATACGTACCTTACTCACACCAAGAAACACGTTTAAACAGCTTTCATATGCGGTGTCTGCGAAGAATAGTTGGTATTAAGTGGCAAGACAAAATCACAAATACTGAAGTATTGGAAAGATCAGGTTGTGTGACGGTGTATTCCATGTATTCTTCGTAGTCTTAAATGGAGAGGACACGTTAGGAGGATGGATGATGGTAGAATACCCAAAAGACATCTTTGTTTTGGTGAATTACAGATGGGAAGGAGATCTCAGGGTCGGCCTCTACTACGATACAAAGATGTGTGTAAGCGGGACATGATTGATACAGGCATTGATAATGCACATTGGGAGGAAGTCGCCGCTAAACGTGTTGCATGGAGGTCAACTATCAGAAATTGAATAAAGACAAAGGAGAAAATGTTTGCAGATAAAGCATACACAGAGCTTGAGAGACATAAGATAGTGCATGCTGGTGGAAATGACCATGTTGTCGCATGCATCCACTGTGGACGAACATTTACAGCGCGATTTGGCCTTATCAGCCACATTCGCCACCGCCATGGGCTTTAGTTATTATGCCTTGTTGAAGAACAATGTACCAAACTATCGTCTGTCAAGACGGCAAGGTGCCAATGATGATCCGTACCACCGTGGCAAACAGTGTTAATTAATTTTCATGTCTGACCTTTCGCATTCGTGAAAGCTAGGGACGGGAATAGAAGTGCAGACGTATTTACTTTAAATCAGACACAAAATAAAAGCTAAATCATATTGAAGTAACGTGGTTCTTGCTTTAAAACTATAGCTAATAACACCCTGGCCAAATCCATAGGGAAAATGGAGGTGGAGGAAATACTGCGGTGTTCCGATGGCTCAGTGGTGAACAACACACACATGTCGTGAGTGTAACAGACTCACTAAGCAGGCTGCTAAGGCAAAGATGCTTTGTGTAGACTGAGATGCTTTAATTTAAAAAGTCAAAGATAGGGAACATTCGTGTTATCTTTTCCCCAGGGCATACTGGTGTGATGGGGAACGAGCAGGCGGTCAACTTGGCTGGAGCTGTACCGTTGGGTGTGATATTTGTGCACGATAAGGCAGATGTGGTCAGGAAGAGGAGGAGGAAGAGAAGGCGGAGGAGGCGTAAGCAGATGAAGAAGAGGGAGGAAGAAAAGGGAGGAGGGTGGAGAAGGAGGAGGAAGAAGAAGGGGCAAACAGAAGGAAGAAATAACAAGGAGTTAAATGAAGAAGAAGATTTCTAAAATTTTCTAATAATATGTAGCTTGCTTGCTTGCTTGTGTTCGTTGGCTTGAGCTCCAACGCAAAGTCCTGTATGTCGGATGAAGGCATCCTGTTGTCCAACATCAGTGTGATGTCATACAGGACCTGAGGTTTGCGTGAGTATCCGTTGTCCCATGTCTGGCTTATTGGTGTGCAGACTGGTGGTTCCTCGCCATACAGGCAGACACTCTCCGACTTCGGAGGAATCGGAGATCCTATTGACTTCAGCCAGGACACCGAAGGGACCTGTTGCCCAGGACGCTCGGCGAAGACGCGTCAATAGGTCTTGGCCAGTATATAACCCGGCCCTGGTCCCTTGGAAACACCTCTGCGTCCCAATATGTAGCTTGACATATGTTGGGATTTTCAGCTATGGGTTGATGCGAAGCAGTAAGCTTCAAATTAGTCTTACCAATCATAAGCCGAAAATTATTCCATCAAATAAGCTCGTAAGAAAGCGGCATTTCAGCGCGTATGCTAATAATAAATAAGTCAAATTACAACTATTTTTAATGGGGTAAGCATGTGCTTGAAAAGATCTTATGTACAGAAGCAGTTTGGCGAGCATTGATTTAGGTGAAGGAATATACTGCTGGGAGCAAGCTTTGTATTGGACAGGTAATCAATACAGAAATTGTCATCTTTGCTCTGATAAGTTAATATCACCGTGACTGCTAGTATTCTGATGTTTTGGTCTGTGGATGTGAGTCATCGCCAGTCAATCTTCCATCAAGGGTCGGATGCACTCCTCACATGCCTCTTTCTCTCTACCACATCTTCACTGAAGTCCTTTGTGCCATGCACACTACAGCACGGCATGTATCAACTGCTGGGGAATCATTGAAACCACTGAAATAGTCAGAGCAATAAATTCATAGATATAGGTTGACACTCATTGAAGTAAAGGAAATAATCAAAGATAACATGGGACACACATGGTCATCATCATCACCATCACCTCCGCCATCATCATCATCATCATTATTATCATCATCATCATCATCATCATCATCATCACCACCACCACCGTCAGCATTACCACCCCACCATCATCACCACCATCACTACCACCATCATCATCAACGTCATCACCACCACCACCATAATCACCATCATCATCATCACCATCATCCTCATCATCACCACCATAATCACCACCACCGGCATAATCATCATCACCATCACCATCATCATCTCATCACCGCCACCACCACCACCATTATCATCATTAAATGTTTAACTGCAAAGGGTCTTCAGCATCCTGTGACTGCATCTTGACTGCATTTGATTCTTCCCCATCTGAGTTCGTCGGATGTGGTTATATAGCTGTATTGTCTCTCTTGAACAGGGCTGGAGGTTTTATACCTTTCTATCGGCACGTCTTAATTCCTTCAGGCATTTGTTAACAAGTTGATTTTTTTGGGGTAGTTTCATAGGATATTTTGTGGTATCATGGGCGTTCCATTATTATCGGCTACTTCCAGTCCAACTTTTGAAGTTTTCCACCTCATGCACACTAGAATTCGAACCTGGCGCTTCCAAGTGACAACAGCGATTCGCTAAAGAAAATAAGTGTTATTTGACGTACAGCCAACGAAGAGCCCCAAAAGAGGCGTTCATATTAGCTAAGTCTAACATCCATTGGAAACCACAACTATAGCATTTGTACAGAATTCACACCAAAGCAGTTTGATAGCACTATATGTATCACAATTTATATTAACCACGTTTCGATAAGCAGATAGGGCCGTTATATTCGGTATATTATTTTTCTTGTCTAAATATTAAAACTCCTTAGCCGGACGTTGCGATAAACCGAACACCCAGGTTAGATGTTCTAGGCAATCTTGCATTCAGAGTTTCCATTGCTTTGTGAACAAGACGTCACCGTTGTAATGTTACGAACATTTAAAGAAGAGACCTGATTTGCTGGTCCATTGTCCACTTTAAGCTAGATGCGTTGCCTGATCAACTTTAGCCAGTTATCACCATCAGCGTGTTGACCATTCCTTGTGGCCACAACCTTGCCCTGGTGGTCACTTTCTGGACTAAGAGCAACCAGACAGTCATGAAAGGCCGAAATCTCGCCAAGAAGGTCACCTCAGATAGGTGCAATGCCCAGAACATTTCGGATGAATACACAGTGACAGTGAAAGAAATCAAGGCTGTGACGTTAAAAAAAACAGCGCTCCAGGGCCAGATGGCATAAGATACGACGACATCAATATGTGTACCTACAACGAGCTAGAGAAACTAGCAGACATGTACAACAACAGTATAGGGAGTGCTAGCATCAAGGAGGAATGGTTACACAGCTATCTGATTCCCTTGCCGAAGCCTGACAAAGACCGCAAAAAAATTCAGGGATATCGAGTTATAACCATGCAGAATACAATCGGCAAGCTGCTGGAGAAGGTAATTGCCAGGAAAATATCAAGCCAGCTAGAGAGCCAAGGTGTTTTCCCACCTACCCTGGGAGGGTACCGTCCAAACAGAGAAACCTGGACCAATGCAGCAGTTTTTGCCCATTGAAACATTTGCTGCAGCGATTGATCTTGAGAACGCGTACAACAGAGTACCATTGGGTTTCTGAATGTTTCAGCTTCTTGAACTCAAGATAAGCCCTTTCCTCCTTAGTTGTATCGCTGCACCCCTCTTCCAACGGAAAGTAGTTTTTAGATGTGGCAGCTGGACTTCGGAACCAACAACAATATATCCTGGCCTACCACAGAGATCACCATTATATCCGGTGCTGTTCAGCGCCTACACTGTGAGAATCACCAGCGAGCAAATCATAGGACCTGGGAGGACATTGTCGTATGCGCACGATATTTTAGTGTATCGTCAGGGCAAGGATAGAGATCAGGTTGCTGTGAAACTACAAACCGAACTAAATCTCGAAAGCACTTGGTGTGTTGAAGCTGGGGCAATGGTCAACCCAACAAAGGCAACAGTGACATGTTTCTTATTGAATAACAATATTGTCAGCACCCCAACGCCAACAGTAAATCTGGATTCAGAGACTGGAAAGAACGCAGGCAATGAATTACCTGGGGATACAATTATCGAAGCCTCGCTTATATTGAGCACGTGACCAGGTGATAACACAGGCCAAGCGGGGTTTGGCTGCGATGCGGGTGATGGCGGCGGCAAACTGTGAGCAGCGCCATCTATGTCTTCTTTACGAGGGTTTGGTCCTTTCTGTTTTGGAGTATGCGGTGGCGATCCTGACTCTCAGCCATAAGCAGATGGAAAGGGTACACAACGAAGCTATGCGTATTATTCTTGGATATACAAGAGATACAGCATGCAGGGCGATGCGCTACCTTCTTGATGTTCCACCCATGAGGGACAGAATTCAAATTTTCCGAGCACGTGCCAACCTCAGAGTCAACGCAAACACACAACATCCACTGCATATCGAGATTAAGAAGGTACAGGGCAGCAAGTTAAAACGAGGAAAGTCGTGGATGGTTCAAGCAGAAGCCATTCTTCAGCAGGTGTGTTCACTTGAAGACTTAGAACCTGGCGAGGAGTGGGTACAAGTGCCAACAGAGTACTGTAGATCCTTTTCGGTGTGCATCCAACTAGACAGTAAATGCAGACAAGAAAATCCAGCTGCTGTGGAGGCGGAAGTACAGGTTCTTATCTTCGAGAATTCTTTAGAGGATGATGCTGTCATTTACACGGATGGGTCGGTCGTTCGAGGAGTGGGAAGAAGTTCATGGGCCTTTACAGCTCAGGCCGGAGGGAAAATTGTGAAGGATGAATCTGGTGCTTTTGTGTTGACCACAAGTAGCCTGACTATGGAAGTGATGGCAGTAAGTAAAGCAATAACATGGCTCGAGACACAGACTTCACTAGGGCATATTTCCTTAACGACTCAATGAGCATACTCAAGAAGGTATAGATGGGGTGGATCAGAAGAGAGTGGTTGCTGTCTCTGGAGTGGTCTCGGCTGGCAAAGATTAGTTTCCTTTTCGTGCCAGGGCATGCAAGTGTACAAGGAAATGAGCATGCTGACAGGCTTTTTGGTAATGCTATTGTGGATGGCGGACGAGCCGTGGACCAGGCAAACATTCTGAATGTTCTACGAGAAGTAAGTCGTTTACGAAAAACAAGCGATGACTGTGAGTCTACAACCATGGTCAGGCTGCGAGAACAGCAAGTTAAAAGAGGTGTTACCACACAAGAAAACTACGCAGGAAACCAAAGAAGTGTAATAAACCAACACAGAACTGGTGTCTTGAGCCGCTACACGCTGCGGGATTTGCTGAGGAGGGGATCCGAGCACTTATGGACTGAATAGTTCGATGTACAATGAGGATGATCTGTCGACTAACCAACCAACCAACCAACCAACCAACTAACTAACTAACTAACTAACTAACTAACTAACTATTTAACTAACTAGTTACTGATTTTAACTACATGAAATGGCCCCTGACATTCGAAAGCTACCTTACGTCTGCTGGATTTAACTACATGACGTAACTCCTGATATTGGATATACCTTTCCTCTACTATTATAAGTATATGTCGTTACTCTTTACATTTGACAGCTACCTTTCCTCTGCTCGTGTTACTATATGAAATAACCCTTGACAATCGAAACCTACCTTTCTTCTACTATTATTACTATATGCCATAACCCTGGACATTCATAAGTTCCTTTCCTCTACTAGTGTTAACTACATGGCATGACTATGCAAATGAATTATCTGTTCTTGGAAATCGATCCAGGCGCTAAACCTAATGCCGTTTATTCAGTCGGGCGGAACACAGCAGTTATGGTAATGCGTTCTACCAAAGTCAGTATGCTGTGAACTTGACCGCTCTGCAGGTCCGCGTCACTGTGAACAAATTATGTAAATTATGATCGTGGCACACTCGTACTGAAGTCGTGTTCATTTCCCACGATCCTTATCTGGGCTCTGTTAAGGGGGAGATAAGTTAATGATGTGTGGAACGGAATAATGAACAATCAACATATTCGTAAGATTATTTATCTGATTTCAAGATTGAGATATTCAGATGATGCGATCCTCTTCTCGAATAGTGTTAATTGATTAGAATAGTTAATCATGCCAGCTTAAAGACAAAGAGATGATCAAAATATGTTTCTGAGCAAAACAAATAATCATGTCAATAGACAAAACCATGTGTAGATCAACAATTACAATCAACAACAAAGGCATATGGATCAACAGTTACAATCAACGAAGGAATATGGATCAACAATTACAATCAACGAAGGAACATTGATCAACAATTACAAACAACAACTAAGGAATGTTGATCAGCAATTACAATTAACAACGAAGGCATATTGATCAGCAATTACAATCAACAACAAAGGCTTATTGATCAACAATTACAATCAACAACGAAGGAATATTGGTCAACAATTACAATCGACAACGAAGGAATATTGTTCAACAATTACAATCGACAACGAAGGAACATGGATCAGCAATTACAATCAACAACGAAAGTATTTATAATGTCCAAACCTTTAACACCTTGGCTCCATAACATAATGGGGACTATTCAAAAGAAGTCAGAATGCAGAGGTTAAAAAGTATTTAAGGAATGTGGTACAACACCAAACAATCAAATAAAAGTAAGAATGTTGAGATCATTCATCTTTCCTGTAATAACGTATGAATGGGAATCGTGGACCACTTTATGTGTACAAAATGTAAAATTGGAAAACTCTATGGACCACTGTGCTAACTAAAAAAGAGAGTTGCATTCATACAAGAAACAACATTGCAGTTATAGACAATATTCAAGCGAACGAACAAAGTAGAAGAAGATTGCCATATCAGCCATGTGCACATGCGCCCTAGACAGCAGATGAGAAGTAGAGAACCCATTTACACAACATTCAGGTGCATAGGGCGTACGGTTGTAGACCCATACTTGTATATATCATTCGGTACTCGCTGGAATTTGTGGTCAATATTACGCTGGCCGCTTTTACTTCCAATGCATTTTCTTGTACCCATTTTTGGCTTGATCGACCTGGGAGCCGGGACAATTTAAAATATCCATCTCGGTTTGGATTCGAACTCATGATAAGCAGACCAGCTAGCAAGCGTCTTGCCACTAAGCGTCAACCACTGACCGAATTCCCTACCACTCTGTCAACCACTGACCGTCTTCTGAGTCAAACCACTGTCCGTCCTTCGTGCTACAGTTGTCAGCCATTATCTGTTCCTTCTGACTACCTATGTCTCTAACACCCATGATCTTCCACTTGGCCACACATTTATTCAGCAGATCTTCTCGTCTCGTCAGTTAATTAACTAATTAATCAAGCAAGCAGGTGGCGTCTCCACACTGAAGCTTGGTTGCAATAGATCTCAAACCCTGTATATCTCGTCCGAGACGAACACTCACACACACCGCTGCCCGTTCATCTCTTAATGCTAACTTACCACTTATATCGCCGTGTACCCCTGCCTCCTACATTTCCCTCCACGATGCTTTACTTAAGCGTAATGTGTGCTTTAATGTAGCCAAAATATTTCACGTGTCTCTATTTTATTTTCTCATATCGTTATATGGCAGAAGTGGTTTGGGGTCCTTTGGTATCATGTGTACAGTGCGGAAGAACAGATAGATCATTACAGACAGGAGAGAATGGTGCTGAAGGTAACGGCCAGATTCCCTGGTCATTGATCAGTGGTTGACAGTGTGGCACAGAAGACTGTCAGTGGTTGACAGTGTGACACATTACAGTGCGGAAGCACAGATAGATTATTACAGACAGGAGAGAATGGTGCTGAAGGTAATGACCAGAGGATCTGGCCGACACTCAGGACTCTGAGTAAAGACCAGACGGACACAAAATCAGACTGCTACTGATACCATTAGTATTGGGTTTAAGATGAAGAGGGAGCACGTATGTGGAATCCCGAGTGTTATGATGTGGGTTCTAGGCTCAGCACAACTCAACTCTCATAACGTGAACAAAATCTGCTTGCGCGCGCGCACGCACACACACACACACACACACACACACACACACACACACACACACACATATATATATATATATATATATATATATATATATATATATATATATACTAGCTGACCCGGCCCGGCTTCGCCCAGGCCCTGGAGGGGATCTATCTATCTATCAGTCTGTCTGTCTGCTTGTTTGTCTGTCTGTCTGTCTGTCTGTCTGACCCGGCCCGGCTTCACCCAGTCCCTGGTGGGCAGCATCTCATTTAATTCATATACCTAGTCATATAAGCTCTCCCGTTCCCGACTATCTGTTTGTCTGTCTATCTGTCTGTCTGTCTGTCCCGGCCCGGCTTCACCCAGTCCCTGGTGGGGAGCATCTCATTTAATTCATATACGTAGTCATATAAGCTCTCCCGTTCCCGACTATTTGTCTGTCTGTCTATCTGTCTGTCTGTCTATCTGTCTGTCTGTCTGTCTGACCCGGCCCGGCTTCACCCAGTCCCTGATTGGGAGCATCTCATTTAATTCATATACGTAGTCATATAAGCTCTCCCGTTCCCGACTATCTGTTTGTCTGTCTATCTGTCTGTCTGTCCCGGCCCGGCTTCACCCAGTCCCTGGTGGGGAGCATCTCATTTAATTCATATACGTAGTCATATAAGCTCTCCCGTTCCCGACTGTCTGTCTATCTGTCTGTCTGTCTGACCCGTCCCCACCCAGTCCCTAGTGGGGAGCATGTCATTTAATTCATATAAGTAGTCAAATAAGCTTCCGTTCCCGACTATATGTCTGTCTGTCTATCTATCTGACCCGGCGTGGTTTCGCCCAGCTCCTGGCGCACAGCAACTTAAAAGAATGTCCTTCCACACACCATTCATTATTTTTTATGAAAACTGTTTTTAATCACCGACATGACAGTTGATAAGTTCTTTAAGCAGAAAAAGATGGGTTACAATACATTATGCATTATTTTTATGAAAACTTTGAAAATGCCTTAAAGATTATATCATTATTTATTATAACTGATATGCCTGAAAATAACTATAGACAAAGATTTTAACAATAGTGCAAGTAAGTCCAACAATATGACTATAAAGTATATAGAAATGTTATTAAAAGTTATGCCCCTTGAAATAACTTTTCTAGAGTGAAGTCCCCCTGCTATATAGAAATTATATAATGAAAATGAAAAAGTAAATGTTATTAAATAAGTAGAAGATTTTACACTAAGAAACTATTATAGTCGGTTTCACAGGAATGAAAGGAAGACGTGTAGAAAATTTCATCTCAATCGGATGTACCGTTATCGAACGCATCCAATACAAACAAACAAAGCCACATACACTCTGTTATATATATATATATATATATATATATATATATATATATATATATATATATATATATATATATATATATATATATATATATATATATATTTCTTTAATGTCTATTACTTCGTTTGATTTACACCATAAATGTTTATTTTACAAGTTAAAATCCTTTTCACCTTTTGAACGTGTTTACTACAACCACTTGCGTTTCTATTTTCATCCTCCATAGTGTTTTAGTTTATCTCTTTGTTTATAATGTGTGTGTGTGCGCGCGCGTATGTGTGTGTGTGTGTGTGCGCGCGCGCGCGTGTGGTGGGGATGAACGGATGGACGAATTGGTGGGCGGACATGGGTATGGACAATTTGTGGCCAAGTGTCTTTCCTAAGCGTCTCTTGGCCCGACGTTTCGGCTGTGTTGTCAGTGTGTGTTGATTCGGCAGAATCAATCAATACCTTTCCTGTCACACGCGATGATGCTTTGTTGGCTGCTGCAATAACTTCTGTCGCAGATAATCTGAGGATACGTGTTGTCAAGAACCTGTACTCGAATGTTCCTGTTATAGTCATTGTGAGATTCAGCATATATTATGGGATTCTCGTGTAACAGCTGCCGTTATTACAGAGGCTTCACTTTGCATATGTTCTATGCGACTTATTTTCAACCTTGAATTGTGTTGTGTTGAGTCAAGAACCGACATCGCAACATTCAGGACGTTCCTAATCACCCCGTCCTCATCTGCAACAGCCAGCAAAGAGTCCAAAAATTAACGGTACCATTTGCAGTCTGAATGTGTGTGAGTCGGTCAGTTGGGCTTAAATGTTGAGTTCTCGTTCATAAAGCTATGAAAACTTAGCTGCATATCCTTTATAGGACGTTGCAGTCAACATAAGCATTTTTTGCTGTTGTGATGTCTTGGCAATGAAAACTACTGAACGTACAATTGCCTAGCAAATTACATACAGCCAGTGACACGTGATTTGCAACATCCTGTAAACAACATGCAAGTTTTTTTTAGTTGTAAGTAAGTGGTTGTGAGTTGTAAGTTAGCGGCTGTGAGTTGAAAGTTAGCGACTTGGAGTTGTAAGTTACTGGCTGTGAGTTGTAAGTTAGTCGTTGATAATTGTAAGTTAGTGGCTATGAGTTGTAAATATGTGGCTGCTAGTTGTAAGTAAGTGGCTGTGTGTTCTAAGTAAGTGGCTGTGAGTTGTAAGTAAGTGGCTGTGAGTTGTAAGTATGTGACTCTTAGTTATAACTAAGTTGCTGTGCGTTCTAAGTAAGTGGCTCTGAGTTGTAAGTAAGTGGCTGTGAGTTGTACGTTAGCGGCTGGGGGTTGTAAGTTAGTGGCTGTGAATTGTAAGTTAGTCGCTGATAATTGTAAGTTAATGGCTGTGAATTGTAAGTTAGTGGTTAGGAGTTGTAAGTCAGTGGCTGTGTGTTGAAAGTTAGTCGCTGTTAATTGTAAGTTAGTGATTGTGAGTTGTAAGTAAGTGGCTGTGAGTTGTAAGTTGCTGGCGTTGAGTAGTCAATTAGTGGCTGTGAATTGCCACGTAGTAGCCGTGAGTTGTCAATTAGTGGTTGTGAGTTGTCAGTTAGTGGTTGTGAGTTGTAACTTAATCTCTGTGAGTTGTTGCTTAGTCGCTGATAGTTGTAAGTTAGTAGCAGTGAGTTGTAGCTTATCCGCTAATAATTGTAAGTTACTGGCTGCCAGTGGAAGTTGATGGCTGAGTATCAAGTTAGTAGATGTGAGTTGTAACTTAGCCGTCGATAGTTGTAAGTTGGTGCCCGTGAGTTGTAAGTTATAAGTTAGTAGCTGTAAGTTTTAAGTTATTGTCTTTGAGTTGCTTTTTGATCTCATAGGAGTTGCTTTTGAATGGTCTGTAAGTTATCTTTTTGGTGGGCGTAATTTGTTTAAACAGCTCCTTATTAAAAGAAACACTTGAGGAATAGTGGAGTGGAAGGAAAGTCAGCGTGGCGATTGGATAAGATCACTTGCTTTTAAACATGCAGTGTGTTGATCCCGAGGTAGCAGTCAGTTGAACTAAAATGTTGACTTCTCGTCCTTGACTGTGGAACATAAATTACAAGTACCCCAGAAGTTGGACTGGGTTCGCCTGATGTTGAAGGGCACTGGTAACAGGCAAAGCTGATCCACACGCAGAAATCAGTCCAGTGCACTAGAAGTAGTAACACTTGAATGGACTACGCTTGAGTTCAAAGCGAGTGAACGGAAAGAAGCAAGAGGGTGGGGAAGCGTGCCAGCGGAGGACGATATTTCACGTGGGTGGATAACATCAGAGATGGAGTCATAGAAGCAAGTGAGACCACCATGGAGGCCCAGGACAGGGAATGGTAGAGATAAATTGCAGACGACCTTCGGTGCGAAGATGCCACTTATGACGATGGTGTACGCTCTGCCCACTTAACATTGATAACTTATACATGAGCAACAGTTGTGACTTGATTGCTTGCGTTCGCTGGCTGTAAACTCCAGCGTGAAGTTTTGTTTGTCGAATGACGACATCCTGTTGTCCAACATCATTGTGATGTCATACCGGACTGAGGTTTGCGTGAGTATCCGTTGTCCCATGTCTGGCTTATTGGTGTGCAGACTGGCGGTTCCTCGCCGTGCAGGCGGATACTCTCCGACTTCGGTAGAATCAGCGATCGTACCACGTTAGCCAGGACCCCGAAGGGACCTGTTGCCAAGGACGAACGACTAGGACGTGTTAGTAGGTCTTGGCCAGTATAAAACCTAGCCCTGGTGCCTTGGAAACACCTCTGCGTCCTAACAGCTGTGACTGTTACTGCTACATGTTTGTGATGCTATCACAGAATACCGCACAATACACGCTGGTTGTTGATATTCCACGAAGACACAGTTTTAAACTTGGAAACCACAATGTTAAGTTATATGGGTGAATTGACTGTGGGTGATAATGTTGTACCGAATATAGAGCGAGAATGTTGTATTGACTATGGATGAGAATGGTGATTCGACTATGGGTGAGTATGGTGTATCGATTATGAATGAGAATGTTGCATCGACTATGGATGAGAATTGTGAATCGACTATGGATGAGTATAGTGCATCGACTATGGATGAGAATGTTGTATCGACTAAAGATGAGAATGTTGTATCGACTATGGATGAGAATGTTTTATCGAATATGGGTGAGACAGTTGTGTTTATTATGGATGAGAATTGTGAATTAATTATGGATGAGAATGTTGTATCGACTATGGATGAGAATGGTGTATCAACTATAGATGAAAAGAAGCGTTTTTATTTGTCGGTGGACTACTGGAAGGCTGATTGAAAGCAGGCATGTATGAAGTTAGAGAGGAGAGACCAAAAAGTAAGTAGTTGGTCTAGGAGTGTCCAGTCGCTCACAGATATTGCGATTTGATCAGCATAGCTTCCGGCTAAAGACTTTATTGCCCAACACGCTGTATGCCCCCCCCCCCACCATTTTATTTAAAGTGTCGCTGATTTTGGACTTAGGCATAGTCAGCACACATGTAACAACTACTAGTAATAGCTACTACTGGTGGACTGATTTTGAGCGAAGGTTAACTTTCCCTATTACTAATCTCTCTCTCTCTCTCTCTCTCTCTCTCTCTCTCTCTCTCTCTCTCTCTCTCTCTCTCTCTCTCTCTCTCTCTCATTTTGTTTTCTAGCCACCAGTGGAACCTTCTCCGACTTCAGAGGTACTTGTAGTTCACGTCCTCCAGTCAAGGACAGAAGTCCACATGTAGTCCAGCAGACAGGCGGGTGGAACTAACCCACTACGTCGTGATCATTAGAGAACGTGTCAGCCTGCAAAGCCACACCGAACTCCACATTGTATAATGATGTTGTCGGGGTTTGTCCGGTCGTCTGGTAGTAAATTATCCACAAATAGTTTTCTAGCATCCTGCTCGTTGTGTGATTCCCAAGTTGTCGCCATAAATTTCTCTCTTTTCAAAGATAACATATTTCTTGTCCTGTCTATAAAATATCAACCACAGGTGTGTCTCGATCCGTGCCGTACACACGATACCGTGTCGTTTAATAATGTGTATACAGATTTTTGCTTCCTAAAGAAGAATAACGTGTCGTAGCAGTAGCAGGGTAGACGATTGCTTAACGCGATGCCATAACCTCTGAACTTATGCCAGTGAGATCGTGGCTTACCCCTTTAGAGGCTCCTCGAGAAACTAACCAATCGTCAAGTCGCTAGCAACCAACAATGATGACAACCGTCACGTCACTATTATTACATGTTTGCTTTCAGCGGTCAGTAGTCCGCTTACACTTGACTGGCACCTTGCCGTCTTGACAGACGATAGTTTGTCAAATGTAGTCATACCTCTCCATAACACAAAGCCTGGGCTGAATTTTGAGACCATGTGTTGAGTCCGCTTACAATGTATATACTTTACTATTATGTTCCAGACATACTCAACGTGGAAAAAATAACAATATAAACAGCAACTGTTTCATCAAAATGTCAAGTTGGATTGGGGAGCCATGATAGCCGATATCTGCTTCGGGTGAGGCACAAGAAGAAAGAAAGAAAGAACGAAAGAAAGAAAGAAAGAAAGAAAGAAAGAAAGAAAGAAAGAAAGAAAGAAAGAAAGAAACAATCAAAGAGAAAGAAAGAAAGAAAGAGAGAAATGTACTGCCCTTATTATCGGACTTAAATGCGCAGTTGCGTGAGCGTTGGTACGGTCGCTAGGAAGCTACGCTGATGTCTTCAGCGGGGTGGGATGAGGGTTCGACGCCTTGTGTTCGTCGTCCACTAAGAGAGGGAAAGACTGGCCACATATTACTCCGTGCATTCAAACTGTGATGATCCCATCACATGTCAGACCTATATCGGGATGATCCTATCACATATCAGACCTATAGACGGGATGACCCTATCACATGTCAGACCTATAGTGGGATGACCCTATCACATGTCAGACCTATAGCGGGATGATCCTATCACATATCAGACCTATAGCGGGATGATCCTATCACATGTCAGACCTATAGTGGGATGACCCTATCACATGTCAGACCTATAGTGGGATGACCCTATCACATGTCAGACCTATAGCGGGATGATCCTATCACATATCAGACCTATAGCGGGATGATCCTATCACATGTCAGACCTATAGTGGGATGACCCTATCACATGTCAGACCTATAGTGTGATGACCCTATCACATATCAGACCTATAGTGGGATGACCCTATCACATATCAGACCTAAAGCGGGATGATCCTATCACATATCAGACCTATAGCGGGATGATCCTATCACATGTCAGACCTATAGCGGGATGATCCTATCACATATCAGACCTATAGTGGGATGACCCTATCACATATCAGACCTATAGCGGGATGATCCTATCACATATCAGACCTATAGCGGGATGATCCTATCACATGTCAGACCTATAGCGGGATGACCCTATCACATGTCAGACCTATAGTGGGATGACCCTATCACATATCAGACCTATAGGGGGATGACCCTATCACATATCAGACCTATAGTGGGATGACCCTATCACATATCAGACCTATAGTGAGATGACCCTATCACATGTCAGACCTATAGTGGGATGACCCTATCACATATCAGACCTATAGGGGGATGACCCTATCACATGTCAGACCTATAGCGGGATGATCCTATCACATGTCAGACCTATAGCGGGATGATCCTATCACATGTCAGACCTATAGTGGGATGATCCTATCACATATCAGACCTATAGCGGGATGATCCTATCACATGTCAGACCTATAGTGGGATGACCCTATCACATGTCAGACCTATAGTGGGATGATCCTATCACATATCAGACCTATAGGGGCTCCAGTTACGGAACTTTATATTCTTAATACGCAGAACTTCCAGTGGCTTGCAGCTTCCTCTGAGCTGTCGGTAAAATGGGGTCGTGTGGGGCGCTTCTAAGTACGCACACAAATATGCACGCATTAGTAGATTCATCACGGGTGTAAATACACGGTCCGTTTTCGCGTTTCTTCGGGCGCGCCCCCCCCCCCCCCCACACACACACACGCACGCACGCACACACGCACGCACACACACATATACAGAGAGAGAGAGAGAGAGAGAGAGAGAGAGAGAGAGAGAGAGAGAGAGAATGAAACAGACGGACAGACATACTTGGTAGGGTAGGGTGAGGTAGAGATGGGTATGGTAGGGTAATATAGGGGTTGATATGGTAGGGTATGATAGGGTAATAACAGATAGGTGGGTAGGGAGAGGGAGCAAGAGAGAGTGCGAGAGAGAAAGAGTGCGAGAGAGAGAGAGATAGAGAGGGAGATAGAGAGAGAGAGAGAGAGAGAGAGAGAGAGAGAGAGAGAGAGAGAGAGAGAGAGAGAGAGAGAGAGAGAGAGAGAGAGATGCTGAGAATTTCCAAGATTTACTAAATTAAAGTTGATTATGTGGTTGTTTCGGGATTTGAAATTTAAATATTGAGCACAACCTACTACTGGCAACGCCGATCGCATTCTGGTATGAACCTAAGGCCTATCCACGTCAATATGGAAGCACTATACTCGAGTTTCGCCCTCATTTGAGCTCATCAGTAGTGCATATCCCTGACCGGATCCGGAAACAGTCCCGGATCACGCGCGCGAAGCGGGTGTGTAACCACGCGGCACACACTGGACACACCAAATTATCACAACAGAACATCACAACGCTACCCATCGTAGGCTATGCTCAAGATTGCCCAATCGCCGCGACCGACGTCCGTCAATCGATGGGACCCGAACGATCAGGACTTCTCACTGGCAAGGAACACCAGGCCTCCTAGATCCAGTGAGCAATAATCGCCTACGATGGGTAGCGTTGTGATGTTCTGTTGTGGTAATTTGGTGTGTCCAGTGTGTGCCGCGTGGTTACACACCCGCTTCGCGCGCGTGATCCGGGACTGTTTCCGGATCCGGTCAGGGATATGCACTACTGATGAGCTCAAATGAGGGCGAAACTCGAGTATAGTGCTTCCATATTGACGTGGATAGGCCTTAGGTTCATACCAGAATGCGATCGGCGTTGCCAGTAGTGGGTTGTGCTCAATATTTAAATTTCAAATCCCGAAACAACCACATAATCAATTGATTATTGCTCACTGGATCTAGGAGGCCTGGTGTTCCTTGCCAGTGAGAAGTCCTGATCGTTCGGGTCCCATCGATTGACGGACGTCGGTCGCGGCGATTGGGCAATCTTGAGCATAGCCTACGATGGGTAGCGTTGTGATGTTCTGTTGTGATAATTTGGTGTGTCCAGTGTGTGCCGCGTGGTTACACGCCCGCTTCACGCGCGTGATCCGGGACTGTTTCCGGATCCGGTCAGGGATATGCACTACTGACGAGCTCAAATGAGGGCGAAACTCGAGTATAGTGCTTCCATATTGACGTGGATAGGCCTTAGGTTCATACCAGAATGCGATCGGCGTTGCCAGTAGTGGGTTGTGCTCAATATTTAAATTTCAAATCCCGAAACAACCACATAATCAATTGATTATTGCTCACTGGATCTAGGAGGCCTGGTGTTCCTTGCCAGTGAGAAGTCCTGATCGTTCGGGTCCCATCGATTGACGGACGTCGGTCGCGGCGATTGGGCAATCTTGAGCATAGCCTACGATGGGTAGCGTTGTGATGTTCTGTTGTGATAATTTGGTGTGTCCAGTGTGTGCCGCGTGGTTACACACCCGCTTCGCGCGCGTGATCCGGGACTGTTTCCGGATCCGGTCAGGGATATGCACTACTGATGAGCTCAAATGAGGGCGAAACTCGAGTATAGTGCTTCCATATTGACGTGGATAGGCCTTAGGTTCATACCAGAATGCGATCGGCGTTGCCAGTAGTGGGTTGTGCTCAATATTTAAATTAAAGTTATTTAGACAGTTCACGAACAGTGGAACCCCACAGGCTCACGATTGTAGGCTAACTACCACCATGGCGCCCATTAAAAAAACATACCAATCAATATTCGTCTTTGAAGGATTCGCTTAGCGCACTCAACCTGCAGCTTGTTTATCTTCACAGATCGGGAACTAGGGCGTGAAGAATGCCACCAAACAAGTCGCACAATTTAGATTTTAGGATTACTTCTCAATTGAAAAAAAGAGCTAAATATTATAAACTCCAATGTGAAGCAAATAAAGCTGGGGTCGTCTGATCGTCAAAAAATATCCAGCTTCCGTGAATATGTCGGTCTTTTTATCGTCTTGATACTGTAGTAATAGGGTTACCAGACATCCGGCAAAAAGAGGACATGTCCTCCTTTTTAGCCTAATGTTCTCCGTCCGGCAGGCAAAGATAAAAACCTTTAAAATGTCCGTCTTTTCTTATATTTTATGTTTAAAAAAAATATTTTATGAGTAATTAATAAAGACTATATGGTAATAATTGTACAATCGGCTGTTTAAATACTGTTTTTTAGCATTTTGAAAAAAGGCCTCCATTGAATTTATATTTATTTTTAACATGATTGTTTCTTGATTGATTCACTAAGAGTAAGATACACTTATTGCCAGCTATTGCAATAAAATTGTACTGATTGTGGGTTTAATCTGGAACGATTCAAATGAAACATTCAATATATCCTCCTTTGTCCTCTTTTTTTTTTTTTTTTTTTGGGGGGGGGGGGGGGGTCTTAGTATGTACTCCTTTTGGTGCCCACGCATCTGACAACGCTAAGTAAGAGAGACTTACGTGTGTCATGACTCCCATTAGGCTTTCTCTTGTTGTATTTCCGTACCTTGAAAACTAGTTATAAAAGATATATGTTAACGCGATAATATCGTCACACTTCGCCGCTGCCGTATGTTCCTCGGTGGCACAGTGGATTTTGCGAATGCTTCCACCACAGAGGTCCGAGCTTAATGCAGTGACTCATGGGTCAGTCCAGCTTCATACAGTTGGCACTGAGTAATTTAAAGAAGCTTTTAAAAATATTTGGGAGGGAGAGGCTGCCAGGAAGGACACTGATCACATCAACATATCCGTGGCGATACTTATAAGGCCAACACTTCACCCCGTTCTTGCAGTATCAGTCAAATGTTTACCGTATAGTGTCAGCCCGGGGTCTTGTCACACCACCTGGTACAATCTTTGTGCCCTAATATATGCAATGTGGGTCTCCCTGGTCTAGGTTTTACACAACGTACTCCATAATCCCGTATACTCTCGTGAGTAACGTGACGTGCGCGAGAATTGGTAGCGGTTCTCTCCGCGTCAGTAACTTACGGGGTATGTGAGCCGGTCGCTCAGAAAGCAATGGCAAACTACTGAGCGTAATCTTGACAAGAAATCAACAATCAGCTGAAAGATGCTGATGTTGACAGCGATGTCCTGTAACGGATATGCGAACAAAAAAAACAAAACAACAACAACAAGACAAAACAAAAATATATGCGATACCTTTATCATTGTGCATATTTAAATTAGTATATGTTATGTTTTCAATAAAATCGTTTGTAACATAACTGTAACATGTTGTTGAAAAAAATGTTTGACACACCGGCCAGTTGCACATAAACGTTGACTTCTCGTTCAGAAAGCAGTGGCAAGTTACTGAATGTAAAATTGCCTTGATGGCAGCATCCAGCAAAGGATATTTTAAATGTTTGCATATCCTTTACAGGACATCGCTGTCAACATCAGCATCTTTCAGCTGATTGTTGATTTCTTGGCAAGATTACGCTCAGTAGTTTGCCATTGCTTTCTGAGCGGTCGGCTCACATACCCCGTAAGTTACCGACGCGATTCGAACCACTGCTGATTCTCACCGCCGTCACGTTACTTACAAGAGTATACGATATTATGGAGAAAAGTCGCTAACCTCTAGGCCAGGAAGCCGGCAGCCAAGGATATGCAACATATATTTTGTATCCTCTAACCCTTACTTCCTTCCTCTGAGTGCTAATCAATATGTGCGAACTTAGTTCACATTCTACTTTGCTAAGATGCATACACGGCAAACTCTATATACGTCAGAATCCGCCCCTCCCTCAAGATTCGGATATGGATGTTCTCCTGTTGTAGCTGCTTCAGGATCTGTTCATCTGTCGCTCTGGTGTCTGTTTCCTCCTTATTCTTCTCAATAGACTTGGCTCGTGACTGTGGTGGGTTGTCGTCGGTCTTCCTCGTGGTAGCTTCATTTGAGATTACTGTATGTTCTGGTTCTTTGCTGCAGCTAGCAGGCAGGTTTTCTCCTCTCGTCATCTTTACGGTCTTGGCAGCTTCCGCGCTGCTCATCTTGTGTGTCGGGTGTCTTTTGGAGTTGGTCTTGCTACGTGCCATCTTCTCCCCCTATCAGGTTTCTTGAACAGTTTAGGTGACTTGTTCTTGATAGCGCTCCGCAAGGCTGGCATCACATTTATTGACCAATCGGCCAGCTACGGGTGATCTGATCGAATTTACTCGAGCTGCCTTTACTTCCCATGATATTTGCTAGTGGTCAATTTTAGGTTGGGTTTATCTGGGAGCCCCGGTCAGTGGGGGGAATAAATCCCCGTCTCATTGGGGAGTCGAACACATGACCGAAAGGCACTCAAGCGTATTGGCCACCGTGCTACCGCGGCTGTCATCAATTGTACTAGATTGTGTTGTTTGGCCTGTGTACATGATGGCAAGTCGATACAGTAACAGCTGGTGGTGTTGGCTTCATGTGGTCCTTGTCTACGCGCTGTGTGTGTGTGTGTGTGTGTGTGTATTAGCGCGACCCTACAGCTAATGAGTGCGCGTGTGTGTAGAGTATGTGTATGTGGGTGTCTATGGGGCACGGCGATAGCAGATGGCAAGTCTCGGTGTGTGCGTGCGTTTATATGACTGCCTGTATCTAATATCTTAAGTGTGGTGAAGATAACACATACTACGTCATCGGTCCATGTGTTGTGGTGTATGGTAGTACATAGGACAAGTGTTAACATTGCTCTTGTGCTTCTTTTGTTTCGTCTGCGAGCTTTTAATTAACCGTTAGCGGGCTAGCCATGGTTTTCTTCCCTAGAAGAGTTGAGTTCAAGCTAGCGTTTTCTGTTTTGTGTCGAATTTTAATCAAAAGGCAGTTTGGAGAATGATGAGTATTCCTTTTCGGCCTAACCCAGGCAGCCATATTCTAAAGTTCGCTAGTGGCGTGACAGTTACGTTAGCTGTGAAAACTCTCATACTTTCTGAGTACGGCCTGTAAATGAGAAGTTTGTGAAACACATTGGAGTTTTATTTCATGATGTGAAAGAAATATTGGAGTTAATTTCATTATGACTTCGCGTAAGTAATGACGTTTGTCACATTGTTTCCCCTGTCACATGTGGCAGGGTGCGTATTTTAATGACGTTTCCCTCCATGGAAGTTCATGTTAATATTAATAAAGTTGCAATAGAGCTGGAAACTGTGCCAAATATATTGAATACACAACGGAACAAATGTTTTGAAATGATTCTGCAATATTCATGCACACTGAAATCCCATGCTTGGTAGACATATAAACAACTCAATTAATGCTTCCTCGTGTTCTTTCGTTCGCATCTACATCTTCATTCATTCATTCATTCATTCATTCATTCATTCAGTAGCATGTCCTTTGCAGAACCACGCTCCCAAAACAACCTTCCGGAAAACCTCTCGATTATAAGCAAGATGTCCCGCTTCAAATACACCCATCTGGAGATCATCCGCCACATCCTGCACCCATCTTCTCTTTGGACTTCTTCTTCCTCTCTTACCGGGCATACCCCCCCCCCCTCCCCCGCCCACCATTATTGTTCTCTCCAAACTTTCATGACTTTGCAAGTGATGAACATATTTCAATTTTCTTTAGTAGCCAAACTTCTTCAATATTGAGATCTTGTCGTTTGGATGCATTTGTTATTTTGCGTGTCCAAGATTTTCTTGTACGCATCTATATATAACTATAACATTTATGCGCTGTTCAGTTTGTGTAGTAAGTGTCCAGGTCTCACATGCGTATGTTGCAATTGGAAAGATGTATGCTTTTAAAAATCTAATCTTTGTAGGTCTGTTTGTCCCACGCCACAATTTATTCAGTCGTTTTAATTTTTGAAGAGCTATAGATGTTCGTCCTTTAATTTCTTTCATTGTGTCACCATTGTTCTTCTCTGCTTCCTCTTATTTCGTCGCTGAAATCTTTTATCTACAACAGTGTTGTCTGTTATATAAACTTAACTGTCTTTTTCAGTATACTCAGTTGTCCATACAGTTTATAGTTTATTTTCAAATGTTGTTTCTCGCCCGACGGTTTGCATAGAAATGTCGTATTTAGGATGAATCAATGTCCTGAACTAAGACACTAGTATAGATAGACAGCGGTAGATAATTGCAATGAAGTATTAAGCAATATACCAATGAAACAAGTGCATACACACAAGGGAACACTCATGTACGGTAAAATACTAATAATAGTACCTCTTAAAGGTAGGGAAATCAATTTATGGGATCTATACTTTCAAGTCATTGTACTGAGTTCACAGTGTTTGTGACTAATAACTTTTACTAAAAGTCGGTTTCGTTTTGTCGATGTTATAATTGTATAACCGCTATGACCATACATACAATTGTACATAGATAAAATAAGTAAAATAAAACACATTTGGAAATAACTGACAATACTGAATAATCCTGAAACGAGCAATAACAAAATGACGTTCCTTATAAGTCTATCAACAGAGTATTCGACCACACCTGGAATATGGATCAACTGTATGATGTTAAGCACACAAAAACCACACCACAAGAGCTGGACAAGGAGCAAAATCAAGCACTTGGACTCACCACGGGAGGCATGAGATCAAAGTTGTAGTGGAGATGGAGAATGTAAATAGACACTTCGAATGTAAATACAGAAGTCACAAACAATATGTTGCAAGATTTATTGCATCTTTCACTGCATCTCGTCAGGTGCACACTGCAAAGATATGTATCAAATGAAATTAATAAATTAATAATACTTTGGCTTTTACTTCAGCTAAAGTGTTATTCATTTATTCACTAAACAATACATTGTAGGGAGACACGGTATAACTAAACAGCACACTGTATAGAGGCATAGATCAACTAAACAAAACACGATGTGGAGACGACCAACTAATCAACACACTACAACAATCATAGACCAACTAATCAACACACTGTATAGAGACATAGATAACTAAACAAAATCTGCCAATTCCTCTACTTGCTACAAAGGAGTGAAATCTCTTGCTCCTGAGGATCGGAAGGTATAAAACAGTACAGAAGACAGACATAATCATGAAAACTTAAATACACATAACAATGTCATAAAATATAACAATCTATGTAGCTGAAAGGATAGATATCAATACAGCTGTAAACAACAATGCATTAAACAACAGGTGTGCATATATGGAGGGGCAATGAAATACATTTCGTCTATCTGAAAATTGGAATAAATAATATAATTTCAAACCAAGAAACACGTAACAACATAGCTAAAACGTAAGCATTCTCTAGTTAAATTGAGTACAAATCAACAATTATGATTTTTGCCACCCGCCAAACATACTTTGAAATCACACGTTAATTTGTCACGCATGTTTGATTTCACTGTATTTGGTAAGTTAACAACTGGGAATACTAATGCTAGCTTTGCATGTCGAACTCGTACAACCCAGATTAAGAATGTAACCCATCAAACTATTTTGCATTGCTTTTTATCTCTGAAGGCACAGTGCATACAAATGCTGTCTTTACGTTGATCGCTACCAGTAACTCCCCCCTCTCCCTCCCCACTAAACTACATTATTTACCTACGTAAACTGCTTATGTAAATTTACATACGTAAATGAACTGATTTGTGCCAATGTAGACTCAGAAGATGAACCTTTGAAGAAAAAGCTAAACAGCCTGCCGCTGCTAAACTAGCCCTTACAGAAACAAAGATAGACCCCACAATGTTCGTTAGCGCGTTCCGAACAAGGGAGGGTATAATGTTTGTGCAGACAATTGACATCATACCAGACGTCATTTGAAAAGGTTACTAGTTATTAAGTAGATCTCTATCCAGTGCCAACCATCGGGTTTTGAAGCGTCAAATATTTCTTCCCACCAAACTTGACGGCAAAAGTGAAAGATGTTAATAGTGATTAAGTAGCTGAGGGAGTCTCCGTGGAGAAGTGGTCAAGCCGTTTGACTCGGGCTCAGGTGGTTGTGGGTTAGATTCCTGGCCGCGTCCTTCGGTTCAAGAGGTAAATTTTTCGGAGACTCCTGTGAGTCGTCGCTAGAGCTACGGAGCTCGTGCTTTGTGAGACGCTTTCCGAGCTGCGGAAAGAGACCGAGCCATATGGGATAAAACCCGGTGCAATGAAGTCTACCCTGTTGACTTTTAAGCGACTTTTTTTTTTTAATAAATGAGCTGAGATAACGTAGTGGCTAGCATACGTGTGTGTTGACCCGGCTGTGTTTATTCGAATCCCCATCGGGATGGTGATTTAAAAAAAAAAAATATTTATTGATGTGGACTTCCAGGTTGACCTAGCCTAAAATTGGCTATCAGAGAATTTCCTGGGAAGTAAACCCGGCCAGTATGATACTGACCCCACCACCCATCGAGTATCTGAGAATAAAACATATGCATATCCTTTGCATATATTTTCATGTAGATTTTTTCCCCACAGTTTCATCCATGTGTGTTTGTTGTTTGTGTGTTTGTTGTTTGTGTGTTTGTTGTTTGTGTGTTTGTTGTTTGTGTGTTTGTTGTTTGTGTGTTTGTTGTTTGTGTGTTTGTTGTTTGTGTGTTTGTTGTTTGTTGTTTGTGTGTTTGTTGTTTGTGTGTTTGTTGTTTGTGTGTTTGGTGTTTGTGTGTGTGTTTGTTGTTTGTGTGTTTGTTGTTTGTGTGTTTGTTGTTTGTGTGTTTGTTGTTTGTGTGTTTGTTGTTTGTGTGTTTGTTGTTTGTGTGTTTGTTGTTTGTGTGTTTGTTGTTTATGTGTCTGTTGTTTGCGTGTTTGTTGTTTGTGTGTTTGTTGTTTGTTGTTTGTGTGTTTGTGTGTTTGTTGTTTGTGTGTTTGTGTGTTTGTTTGTTTGTGTGTTTGTTGTTTGTGTGTTTGTTGTGTGTTTGTTGTTTGTGTGTTTGTTGTTTGTGTGTTTGTTGTTTGTGTGTTTGTGTGTTTGTTGTTTGTGTGTTTGTTGTTTGTGTGTTTGTTGTTTGTGTGTTTGTTGTTTGTGTGTTTGTTGTTTGTGTGTTTGTTGTTTGTGTGTTTGTTGTTTGTGTGTTTGTTGTTTGTGTGTTTGTTGTTTGTGTGTTTGTTGTTTGTGTGTTTGTTGTTTGTGTGTTTTTGATGTTTGTGTGTTTGTTGTTTGTGTGTTTGTTGTTTGTGTGTTTGTTGTTTGTGTGTTTGTTGTTTGTGTGTTTGTTGTTTGTGTGTTTGTTGTATTTGTGTTTGTTGTTCGTTGTTTGTGTGTTTGTTGTTTGTGTGTTTGTTGTTTGTGCGTTTGTTGTTTGTTGTTTGTGTGTTTGTTGTTTGTGTGTTTGTTGTTTGTGTGTTTGTTGTTTGTGTGTTTGTTGATTATGTGTTTGTGTGTTTGTTGTTTGTTGTTTGTGTGTTTGTTGTTTGTGTGTTTGTTGTTTGTGTGTTTGTTGTTTGTGTGTTTGTTGTTTGTGTGTTTGTTGTTTGTGTGTTTGTTGTTTGTGTGTTTTTGATGTTTGTGTGTTTGTTGTTTGTGTGTTTGTTGTTTGTGTGTTTGTTGTTTGTGTGTTTGTTGTTTGTGTGTTTGTTGTATTTGTGTTTGTTGTATTTGTGTTTGTTGTTCGTTGTTTGTGTGTTTGTTGTTTGTGTGTTTGTTGTTTGTTGTTTGTGTGTTTGTTGTTTGTGTGTTTGTTGTTTGTGTGTTGACAAAGGCTTTGGTCGCAACGTCCAGTTTGTTACTTGTGGTCGCGTTCTAGTATAGCTTAACATAGCCTATGTCTCAGTAGTTTGCCATTGCTTTCTAAATGAGAAGTCAACGTGTAAGTTCAGCTGACTCATGTAGGGGTTGGACTCGCACCTCGTTAGGACCTCGTTAGGGGTAGGGGGCTGAGTGGTCTCGGGGTATGGTGTCCGCCTCGAGTGCTGGAGGTCCCGGGTTCAGGCCCCGGTGGGGACCGGGATTTTTTTTTTTTTTTTAAATCCTCCTGGACTTCCAGTAATAAAATTTCCCCTGGTCTCTGGGTAGTGAGATCGGACGCCCGTGTGTATTGTTGTCTCTGGGTAGTGAGATCGGACGCCCGTGTGTATTGTTGTCTCTGGGTAGTGAGATCGGACGCCCGTGTGTATTGTTGTCTCTGGGTAGTGAGATCGGACGCCCGTGTGTATTGTTGTCTCTGGGTAGTGAGATCGGACGCCCGTGTGTATTGTTGTCTCTGGGTAGTGAGATCGGACGCCCGTGTGTATTGTTGTCTCTGGGTAGTGAGATCGGACGCCCGTGTGTATTGTTGTCTCTGGGTAGTGAGATCGGACGCCCGTGTGTATTGTTGTCTCTGGGTAGTGAGATCGGACGCCCGTGTGTATTGTTGTCTCTGGGTAGTGAGATCGGACGCCCGTGTGTATTGTTGTCTCTGGGTAGTGAGATCGGACGCCCGTGTGTATTGTTGTCTCTGGGTAGTGAGATCGGACGCCCGTGTGTATTGTTGTCTCTGGGTAGTGAGATCGGACGCCCGTGTGTATTGTTGTCTCTGGGTAGTGAGATCGGACGCCCGTGTGTATTGTTGTCTCTGGGTAGTGAGATCGGACGCCCGTGTGTATTGTTGTCTCTGGGTAGTGAGATCGGACGCCCGTGTGTATTGTTGTCTCTGGGTAGTGAGATCGGACGCCCGTGTGTATTGTTGTCTCTGGGTAGTGAGATCGGACGCCCGTGTGTATTGTTGTCTCTGGGTAGTGAGATCGGACGCCCGTGTGTATTGTTGTCTCTGGGTAGTGAGATCGGACGCCCGTGTGTATTGTTGTCTCTGGGTAGTGAGATCGGACGCCCGTGTGTATTGTTGTCTCTGGGTAGTGAGATCGGACGCCCGTGTGTATTGTTGTCTCTGGGTAGTGAGATCGGACGCCCATGTGTATTGTTGTCTCTGGGTAGTGAGATCGGACGCCCGTGTGTATTGTTGTCTCTGGGTAGTGAGATCGGACGCCCGTGTGTATTGTTGTCTCTGGGTAGTGAGATCGGACGCCCGTGTGTATTGTTGTCTCTGGGTAGTGAGATCGGACGCCCGTGTATATTGTTGTCTCTGGGTAGTGAGATCGGACGCCCATGTGTATTGTTGTCTCTGGGTAGTGAGATCGGACGTCCGTGTGTATTGTTGTCTCTGGGTAGTGAGATCGGACGCCCGTGTGTATTGTTGTCTCTGGGTAGTGAGATCGGACGCCCGTGTGTATTGTTGTCTCTGGGTAGTGAGATCGGACGCCCATGTGTATTGTTGTCTCTGGGTAGTGAGATCGGACGCCCGTGTGTATTGTTGTCTCTGGGTAGTGAGATCGGACGCCCGTGTGTATTGTTGTCTCTGGGTAGTGAGATCGGACGCCCGTGTGTATTGTTGTCTCTGGGTAGTGAGATCGGACGCCCATGTGTATTGTTGTCTCTGGGTAGTGAGATCGGACGCCCGTGTGTATTGTTGCGCACGTAAAAAATATCCCTTGGCAGTTGGAAATCGAAAAAGAGTAGCCTAACGGCGCTGCCCGGGCAAAATTTCGAGTTAAAAATCTACCCGAAAGTATTTCAGGATCCTCACCGATGCAACGGAGTTCGTGCATTGAGCTGAGTTTCTCGAGACTCCGGTTTGAGTTAGGAGGAAAACGGAGCACTTATGAGTTAAACCGTGTGCCGTGATGTTGATCCAACGACTAAACTAAACTAAACTAAACTAAACTAAACTCTACCTCATTTAAAAAAAAAAAATCTTTACTGCCTACAATGTGAATCGTGACAGGCCTGCTCCATCAAGTTTGAGGCAGGCGTTATACCTCTAAAACATTTCTCCCACAGGGGAAAGATAAGCGAGGATAGGGGGACAAGAAGATGGGGTAAGCCGAAGACAGAAAGGATGAGACGGAGACAGGAAGATGAGGTGAAAAGGTAACAAGAGAAAGAAAAGAGGAAATGTGTGTACACATTGTCATATTACGGTTTAAAAAAAAAATATTAATACAAAGTTAACGAAACAATAAAGAGCTTGGGTATTTTTCTCCCAATTTCCCCACCACACCGGAGATCTTTCACGTAGTTGTCGGTGTACGCAGTGTACAGTAGACTGTGTGAACATCAGCCACTACATACTATCAGATTACAAGATCAAGCAGTTGGTGGTAAATAACAGACGCTCCACAACCCGATAGGGATCAATGGCTCAAACGGTTGGGCAATATTGCAGGGTTGAACATAACTGGAAAGTATCGTGCTGTAGTGGCAATTTTGTTGATCATGGCTATAAAGTAACATTGTATAACGACAATTTCGTTACTAATTTGTATTGTTCTTGAGTGGCTAGAATGCTCTAACTGTCCGCCTATCGGAGCTTTGATCCTAGACCAGTTACCAACCAAGGCGTAGAGCCTGGTTTGTCCTGCCATGACATTTAGTCTTTAGGTTGCATTTCCTCACACCAGGATAAGGCTTGTACCCTCCCAATTGCGCTCTTCCGCCCGAAGCCGTTGGCACAATGTGCGGTGTCGGGTTTGGTAAGCGCCGCCCAACATTCGGCGCTAACAGAAGCAGGTAGTACCGTCTACTGTCATACGGTTTTTGTTGTTGTTGTTGTTGCGTATCCCTTACGGGACGTTGCAGTCAACACCAGGATTTTCAGCTGCTGTTGATGTACTAGGCAAGTGTTACGTTCAGTAGTTTGCCAATGCTTTCTGAACGACCAGCTCCTATTCCTTTTTCGAAAAAACCAGCACCGCCGTGTTTCGAACCCAGGTATACGGGCTCACAAACCGCGTTCGCAAGCCCTTAGCCACAGAGACCTCAGTTATATCTGACTAAGACTTGACACCGTAAGGTACTATATTGGCAGTAAATGACAGTAAATGACAGACAGTTGATTTGGCAGGTTCAGATTTTTTGGTCAAGTGTTGTTGATTCTTCTTGTAGATAAGCAAATACGTAATGAACCCTTTTACACTTTAAGAAAATATCACACCAGGGGGAGGAGTTGGCGTTGGTGTAGTGGCTAAACACTCGCAAGCCAGTCCGATAGTCATCGATTTGATCCTTATCGGGAAGGATTCGACTTTTTACAACTGACCTACCCTCCCAGCACGACCCAGCCTTAAAATGCGTACCGAGAAATGTTTTGGGAAATAAAAACGACCGGTGTGATACAGGTCACATCAGCCACCTAGTACTGGTTGGTCTATAAAATATGGGTCTAACATCATGGCCCAAGGCATGTACAAGGAACCTTTGTGTGTGGTTTGTTTGCTTTTTTTGCGCTCGCTCGCTTTGAACTTAAGCCTAGTCCATAGGCACTACTTCTAGTAGCAGCTGGAATGAATTTTGCTTGTGGATTAGCTGTCCCTTTTAACAATGTCTCTCGCTATCACTCCGACTTCAGAGGTACTTGTAATTATGAAGTAAACAGTAAACATCGTAGGTGCTGCGAACAGAACGAGTTAAAGTTATAAAAGCTCATAGAGAAACACCAAACATGCGCAAACTCACACCCATTTGAGATTTATTTGTATACGTGAGGTATCTTGTTATACAAGCTACATCTACGATTTTCCGCAGGTGAAACTCTACACCCAATATTCTAAAACTTCCATTCTTACTTAGCGTGTGTTTATCGTGTCAGATTGGAGTTTTCCGAGCGCTAGTCACAATTTATGTTGACAATAAAAAAAGCTAGCCACTATACGGGTTGCTAGAAACAAGATTAAATACGAGTAAACTATTGATTGACATTGTGTTCAGAAGCTCTGTGACACGTTACTTCAGAAACATATTATTAGAGAGAAAGATGTTAGTAGATTTGATTGTCACTCACTATTAGTGAGCGTTAGTTAGCGTCAGCGTATGACGAGTCATCGGTTTGCTGAGCAATGTAAACGGTTGGCTGGAAAGAGCCTTCGCAAGAGAAATAAAAAGGGTAGGCTGCACGTTCCTCCACTAGCAGAAGGCCAGACTGTAGTTACTGCATTGAGCAGGATATAATTAACTTTGAATAACGAAGACACAAAGAATATATTGCACGATTTATTGCCTGGCATATTTCATCGCATCTTGTCAGGTACATACTGCAGATTCACACAACATAAAGTAAAATAACTAGATAAATACTTCAAGCTGAAATATACACATGTTTGCACAGTATGTGTCAATTGTCTACCACGGTATGGTCGACGAGGGGACTCCTCGCCTGCGAAAGTGAAAAAAGATGGACAGCATTCGGGACATTCCCATAAGCGCTCCGTCCCCATCCTCAGCAGCCAGCGAAGAGTTCCAACACTAATAGTTCCAGTAGCAATCTGATTATATGTTCGTCTCGCCTTTCCTCTGAGCGTCGAGCGTCGGCCAGATTCCCTCGTCACACCTCGCTGTCTCATTCTTACCAGACCATGGTGATCCATCTGCTCCTCCGAGGTGTACACGTGCTTCCACCAGGCCGCAACCACGTCTGCCTTGTCATGCATCAATACTCCACCAAGTTTTGCCGAGCCAGCCAATCTGTCCGCCTGTTCATTCCCCAGCACACCGGCATGCCCCGGAGAAAAGATCCAGGTGATGCTTGCCACCCATGACCTCCGAAGCGAAGCAAGCCACTCTGCACGAAGCTTGCCTGTTCTCACCCTCCCCAGCATGTAACTAGTTTATGACCACATGACTTGTGTTGATATAGTCATTGGAACTGAAATGTCTTATTTATGACCACGTGACTTGTGTTGATATAGTCATTGGAACTGAAATGTCTTATTTATGACCACGTGACTTGTGTTGATATAGTCACTGGAACTAAAATGTCTTATTTATGACAACATGACTTGTGTTGATATAGTCACTGGAACTGAAATGTCTTATTTATGACCATGTAACAAGTGTTGATATAGTCATTGTAACTTAAATGTCTTATTTATGACTACGTAACTAGTGTTGATATAGTCACTGGAACTGAAATGTCTTATTTATGACTACGTAACTAGTGTTGATATAGTCAATCAATCAATCATGTGCCATGTCGGAAAGCGTGGGCGGTCATGATTCGCCATTTCACAGTCATAGTCACAGGAACTGAAATGTCTTATTTGTCAAGCTGAGAGAGTATTGTGTGTCATAGTGTGTTCTCTCTCTCTCTCTCTTCACCTTTCTCATCAGATAAAGGTGAAGACAGTCATGCCTTGGACAGAGTGGCAGGCTTCCATCCAACAATGAAAAAACATAGAGTTTATCTGTTGGAATTTCCCCCTTGACATACTGTTGTGCTGGGAAAGGAGCAGGAGGACAAATGGGCAGGGTCTACCTAGGTGGGGTATTGGTGCCTGATAAGGCAGATGTGGTCGGGGGTATAGAGTAGTAGAACGGTTAGATGATTACGGCATGGAGAGCATGGTGCTACAGGGGGTGACCAGAGGATCTAGCCGACACCAAAAACTCTAAAGAAAGGCCAGACGGACGCATAATCAGATTGCTACTGGCACCATTAGTATTGGGACTCCTCTCTGGCTGTTGCAGTTGAGGACGCTACGGTTATGGGAATGTCCCTATTGCTGTTGTGTCGGTTCTTGACTCAGCTCAACTTCTTTTTCATCCCACTTGTTGTATTATCTATATATATATATATATATATATATATATATATATATATATATATATATATATATATATATATATATATATATATATATATATATATATATATATATATATATATATAAATAAAAGAGAATGTTTGAATCTTTGTGTGTCCTTTATGCGTTCCTGAACGGTCCATCCGATTGAGATGAAATTTTCTACAGATGTTCTTCTCACTCCCGCGGAGCTAACTGGCATAGTTATTTAGTTTAAAATCAAAAATGTTTCCTCCACCACGAAAGAAAATGGCACGAGCTTTAGAAACAGACGAATAAATGTTCCTCCATCTTGCTGCAAGGGACCTCACTCTCTAATTAAACCATAAATTAGTTAGGAACAGTTGTTGTTCTCACTCGCGTGGATGAAACTGAAATAGTTAGTTAGTTTAAAATCAATTTTTAATTTTTGGGAACGGAAACGGGAGCAGGGACCGAATATGAATTAAATGAGACGCTCTCCGCCAGGAGCTGGGCGAAGCCGGGCCGGGTTGTCTAGTATTATATAAAACAAAGAAAATTGAAGTATTTTGGTCACTTAAACGTCACGAAAGTTTGGAGAGAACAATAATGAAGGGGTATATGTCTGGGAAGAGAGGAAGCGGAAGGCCAAAGAGAAGATGGGTGCAGGATGTGGCGGATGATCTCCAGATGGGTGTATCCGACGTGGGGCATCTTGCTTATAATCGAGAGATTTTCCGGAAGGTTGTTATGGGAGCGAGGTTCGGCAAAGGACATGCTACTGAATGAATGAATGAATGAATGAATGAATGAATGAATGAATGAATGTTGTATTATTAACAACTGTTATTATGACAGCGAGATTTCGGCCACTGTTTAAAGTTTGTATGCATCAACAAAATTAAGAACACTGTTTTGCATTCAAATCGGTATATGTTGATTCATGTGGCTGAGAAAGTTAACTATGCTTGTTCAATTAGTTGAACGATGCTTGTTCAATTAACAAATAACAAATAATGCTTTGTTTTCTTTATACATGAAGAACAGCACGCTAAACGGCAGCTGTTATTGTTATAATTCCCCACTTGGTTTTATTCATCGTGTTGCTTTAAGTGGGCGAGCAATTAATTATGCTGTTACGATATCCCGTCCCACATAATTCATTGTATGTTGTTTTCACGAGTGACTGATGAAGAGGCATTGTATGCTTGCTTCTGTGTATCTCTCTCTCTCACTCTCTCTCTCCCTCTCTTTCTCTCTCGACCCCCCTCCCCTTTTATTTTTCGTCCTATGGTGTGCGTGAGTGTGTGTGTGTGTGTGCGCGTGTGTGTGTGCGTGCGCGCGGAGTATTCCTGGGTCGGTGGCTGTTGGTCGACGCGATGAAACTATGTCTGTCTGTTCAATAAGCGTGGCACTTGTGGGCGTCATTTCTATGCCTGCAGATTCCATGCACACTTCTCCGATTTTCATGCGAGCACTTGACCCAGGATTGGCTTTTTTGGACTTCCAAAAATCATTATATTTCCTTTGTTTATTCTTTCTGCTCGTTTCGACTGTCGTCTTTCTTTCTTGAAATTCGTCCTCGTTGTCGACTGCTTTCTTTGTGTGACTGCTGTGTTGCTTTATCTTTTGTGTTGCTTTATCTTCCTTGTTGTGTCTAATCACTATTGACACAATAACTAGTCACTTCACGGGGAAGTATTAGCTACTGATTGCAGCTTTAGTCAATTTAACCCAGATGCTGAAGATACTATCAACTACTACTACTACTACTACTACTACTACTACTACTACTACTACTACTACTACTACTACTACTACTACTACTACTACTACTGCTACTACTACTACTGCTACTACTACTACTACTACTACTCAATCAATCATGTGCCATGGCGGAAAGCGTGGGCGGTCATGACTCGCCATTTCACTCGATCACCAGCGTCGTGGATTAGCTCAGTATTCCTGTCTCGTCCATGCCACTAATATTACTACTACTACTACTACAATTATTACTACTACTACTACTACTACTACTACTACTACTACTACTACTACTACTACTACTACTACTACTACTACTACTACTACTACTACTACTACTACTACTACTACATTCCTACTACTACTACTACTACATTCCTACTACTACTATTATACTACTATTATACCACTACTACTACTATACTACTACCACCACCACCACCACCACCACCACCATCACTATTAGTATTACTACTACTACCACTACTACTACTACCACTACTACTACTACTACTACTACTACTACTACTACTACTACTACTACTACTAGTAGTAGTAGTAGTAGTAGTAGTAGTAGTAGTAGTAGTAGTAGTAGTACTGCTACTACATAAAAGGTGGAAAAAGTGTCCTAGTGGCACGAAATGGATTATTGCTCGGATAGCAAATCCATTACGTGGAAAGTCCGAATCGAAAGCTGACTGTGTGGATGTCATCTGCATACTGCATTCTTCTGGTTTCCGGAAGAACAGCCTATGGTGAGCGGAAGGCCCAATATACGGAAGTGAGGCTAAGCAGCCATGTGCAGGACGTGACGATTCCTTGGGTGAGCCCAGTATCAGAGCGCTGTGTGTTGGCTCTGCAGTTATGGAAGCTTCCTTGGATGGCGGGGAATGCCCATGGTCTGCCCCTGCCTTCCCTTGAGGGCTGACGAGGATGTCTTTGGCTGTTCTATATGGGCCAGCTAGGATGGGAGATAACACCACAACAGTGAGAGTCAAACGTCCTAAGAAACCCCCGGGAAGGTTAACCCGGTCAACAAATGCCCGCAGAAGTCGGATGTGTCGGCCTAACGGCGCAAGAACGCAGCTCTGCTGTAAACAGGCACAACGCAATCACATCCGAAACTCCGGATGAACGCAGAAGAAGAAGAAGAAGTACTGCTACTACTACTACTACTATGCTTTTAATTGTACACTTTAACAATACAAATGACATGCAACCCCTTCCAAGACAGTTTCACGTATGATATGAATCGCGCCTGATGAACAAATTCAGTGCCAAACAAAAATGGATGACGGAAAATGAGAAGTAGGGGTGTGTCACAGCTGTAGCTTAAAAGTTGTTAATATGGTAGCAGACGTGTTGTATTGTATATATAATGAAAGGGGGTTGAAGAAGAAAGACTACTGTATATAAGCCTATGGTACATAAGGAAGTCGCTTAAGACGATTAATCATCCTATGGCAATTAATCAGTTAAATGTAAAGTAAAAAGGTCAACGACCCTTATACACGCCTACATGTGCATGAGACATACGGTGCTAGATCCATATGTGTATAGACCAACCGGCACTCAGTGGCTGATGCGGCCAGTGTCACGCCGGCCGCCATAACTTCCCGGCACAGTTCCTGGTACACATTTCATTTGGGTCGACGTGGAGGACCATGTTAATTTTTACTAATCCACCCCGACGCGGATTTGAACCGATGACCGCGCAGCCGGGAGGCAATCGTCTAGAGACTACACTACAGCAGCACTCTAATTAACTGTTACATGTCCTTCGCAGGACGTTGCGATCAACCCCAGGTTAACTGTCTAGGCAATTTTACTTTCAGTAGTTTGCCATTCCTTTCTGAACGAGAAGTCAATAAGTCCAGCTTAATGCCGGTGTTGGGACTGAACGCCTTACCACGCCATCAGCGCATAGGAAGTTAAAGTACGAGCCCTCTTATAATTTCGGCATGTCTACTGCTAGCATATGAAAATCCCTTCCTTACACCGAGTAAATTCTTGTAAATTCATGATACTTTGCAGTGATTACAGTCGCTAGCAGTCTTATTTTCTAAGCTGCGATTTCACTCCCAGTTCACGGGATAGAGATAAAATTGCTATAATTTACCGTGATGACTGTTATTATCTTGTCACCAGAACACGCGCAAACAATAAGCCATAGCGTTAATATTACAGCCTTGTGGGACATAAATAATTGCAAATATTTACTAATGATCAAATCTTAACTCTGTAACTAGAAATAACAAATTATGAAGCAAAATTGCGCCGGGGAGTAGGGATTTCGTGAGGAAAAAAAAAATATACGGAACAGCAATCCCCGGTAACCAAACCCCAAAGGGGAAAACTGACACGTGGATAAAAGAAGCAGCGGTGTGAGATTGAAGCGACATTCGGATCGAAGAGTTGATGAAAAACAAAGAAGGAAAAAACAGATGTATTTTTTTTCTTTTGTGTTACGCCATCAAACGAGTTTAAACACAAAAAACTTCAAGGGCATCGATTGGGTGACCCTGCTAAATGTGCCAGATTTGTCTGCCAACTTGTACACGACCTATCATTAGCTAAAAATAGCTGGTGATTCTGATCAAGATCGACCGACAGACAGCTCGTATAGTGCTACTTCACTTTAACTCCTTCAAAGAAGCCTGCTAGCTAAAAATACATTACGATATAACATTAAATTAATTAATTATTTGTATTTTACCTGGCGAAGCTTACGCCGAAAAGTAATCAACTATGGTTAAGAATTACCAGACTTAGAATATTAACTCCAATGTAAAATCACGCCACTACATGGATCAGAAAAACGAAGAACGAGCAAAAGAATTACTAATAAATTACATTTAAAAAGTTAGTTGTATATCCTTTACAGGACGTCGCAGTCAACCCCAGAATTTTTATTCTGTTTGTGATCTCTTGGCAAGTTTACGTTCAGTAGTTTGCCGTTGCTTTTTGAACGACCGGCGCCCGTACTATTTCGTAAAAAATCAACTCAAGACGGTCTGATGCTAAATCCCCCGTGTTTCAAATGCGGGATTACGAACTGCGTCCGTAACTCCTTCACCACGGAGCCGGCAATAGACTAAAAACATTCACTAAAAGGCGACTGCCCAGAATAGAAGGATTAAAATGGGCATGGTGGAATCACCAGTGCGTCTCATCATGGAGAGAACTAAAATAATAATAGTGATTCAAGAGAGAGAGAGAGAGAGAGAGAGAGAGAGAGAGAGAGAGAGAGAGAGAGAGACAGAGAGAGAGACAGAGAGAGAGACAGAGAGAGACAGGGAGAGAGACAGAGAGAGACAGAGAGAGACAGAGAGAGACACAGAGAGAGACACAGAGAGAGACACAGAGAGAGACAGAGAGAGACAGAAAGAGAGACAGAGAGAGAGACAGAGACAGAGAGATAGAGAGAGAGAGAGAGAGAGAGAGAGAGAGAAAGGACACTGGCGCAGGATAGGACATACACTGAAAAACCTGAGAATTGTGGTCACTTGAAAGACCTTTGTCAGGAACCCACTGGACATACACAATAGTGAAAGACATAAAACACTTGTAGCGGAGAATTCGAGACAGAGATACATTATATGATGACATGTGACGAGCTACAGAAGACAGCAGCAGACAGGACGAATTGGAGTGAGTTTCTTGGGGACTTAGCCGCTGTGCTACCGTAGCTGGAACGCCAAGCATTCTTTGTCCACATTGTCAAAAAAACATTTCAAGCCAAAATAGGCCTTCTCAGCCATCTTAGAACTCACGGCTCCATATTTTCAATCCCCACTGGATGAAATGAATTGTCGTCATCATTCTTGATGGACAAACAACACCGTAGCTCCATGGTAGTTCGCTATTCAACATTATTTTTAAAAGTATGTGGTTGTCTATAATACATCACTAGTCATATAATGTTAATGGGTTTTATGACATCTAATTACTTAGATGCCGGTCTCCCTGGCGAAGGTTTTATTGACTTTCTCCGTAATCCCGTATATCCACGTAGGGTAACGCAGCTGAGCGAGATTCGGTAGCAGATCGCGTCGCATTGGTTACTTATGGGGGTATGTGAGCCGGTCGCTCAGAAATCAATGGCAAACTACTGAGCGTAATCTTGCCAAGACAACAACAGCGGTAAACTGCTGGTGTTGACAGCGATGTCCTGTAAATAGGATATGCGAGAAAAAAAAAATCACTTAGATATCATAAAGTTCACTAACTATTTACGACCTTTCATGTATTATAGACAACCACATGACATCTAATCACTTAGATGTCATAAAATTCATTAATGTTTTATGACTCTTAATTTACTATTGACAACCAAATGACATCTAAAACTTTAAAAAATAAAGTCACTTAAAAGTCGACAGGGTCGACTTCATTGCACTGGGTGTTATCCCATGGCTCAGTTGCTTTCCGCAGCGCAGGTTGCTGAAAGCGTCGCACAAAGCACGAACTTCATAGCTCCAGCGACGACCCCCAGTAGTCTCCGAAAACAATGCACTCGTGAACCGAAGGAACCGGGCTGGATTCTAACCGACAGCCTTCGGAATCCGAGTCAGACGGCTTGACCAGTTCGCCACGGAGTCTCCGTCTAACCCAGTGTTTCCCAACGTGGGGCCCACGCCCCACAGGGGGGCAATTTGACTGTTAAGGGGGGCAATTCGAAAATGGAAGAAATCGGCTGAATATAACAAAACGGGGAGACTTGAGACTGAAGTTAACTAAATTGGAACCTGACATAAGATCTCTTTGCAGCAAGCATCACGCGCAAGGATCTCACTAAATTTAAATAATAAATAATTACTAATAATTAAAATAATATAGAAAAATCTTTCATTAAAATTATTTTGTACTTGAATTTCAGTTCTCCATTATATGTTTTGAAAATTTACTTACTGTGTTTGCTCAATAATTACCTAGTGATTTCTTCCTAAAACCTATCATTCAAGTTTCTTTAGTGAACATTTCAATTTTTGAATATTAAAAATAATGTATATGCTGAGGGGGGGGGGGGGGGGGGCGTGGGGCGGGGGAGGGGGGCAATATAAATTTTAGAAAGGCTTAAGTGGGGCATGGCACAAAAAAGGTTGGGAAACACTGGTCTAACCACTTAGATAGTAAAAATTAGGCACGTGAAATATTTCAGACCACGTTAAAAGACTCTTATATAACAACCACACTGGATATCAGCTTGACGAAATGGATAAGGGCGCTCATTCTGTAACATCCGGTGTGCTGATGCCGAAGTAGACGGTTCAACCCCTACACCGGTCAGCCGGACTAAAGTGTTGACTTCTCGTCCTTACCTTGGGGATGAAAACTGCAATTACCCCTTAGTCCGTAATGTGTTCGCCTAATGGCGAGGGACGCTGGTAATAGGAAAAGCTAATCCACAAGCAAAAAAAAAAAAGTCCAGTGCTATTAGAAGCATTCGCAAGGTTATGGACTGCGCTTGAGTTCAAAGCGAGCAAATGAAAAAAAAACAACAACAACAACAAAACAAAACATACTGGGGGGTAAGGTTGAGCAAGAGTTTAGGCAGCGATACAAGAGGAAGATAACATCAAGAGATGGACGTCCAGCAGTCTGACAGAATGTACAATCAAGACGAGAGACAGAGTTGGAGTTCCGATGCAGTCAACTTTCATTGTGGAGACGGCTCCTGATTGATTGAAACGCTTAGATAGGATTCGTATGGTTGACTCATCCTAATTAACACAATTTGACTTTCCATAGATCTTATTATCAACGCGGAGCAAGAGCTGAGGACATTGAATACAGCCATTTTGAATACCCGCAAGTGGCTGAGAAAACAGCATCAGCTACTTAAACAATTATCGTCCAGAGAAGGAAAAGAGCGATATACCGGTAATTTTCTGAAGGTAAGAATGTATCCCGAATGTACTCATCTTCACGTTTCATAACTCATACAGCACAAGCGTAACTCATGCGGTAACTCACGCAGTACGTACGTCTTTTACATGGTGAATAATCTGTACTCTTTGTGCATACTCACTAAAATGTTTTTTTTTTTTTTTTTCCGCGTTTCCATCCTGTTTTCAGGATATTGCGGTCAACACCAGCATCTTTCAGCTGTATGTTGATTCCTAGGCTAGATTACGCTCATCAGCACGCCACGACTTTCTGAGCGACCGGCTCCATACTCTCATAAGTCACTTTTGCGATTCGAACCACTGCTAATTCTCGTCGCGTCACGTGACGAGAGTATTCGGGGTTAGCGGAGAAAGCTGCTAACCCCTCGGCCATGGAGCCGGGGCATCACTAAAATGTTAGAAACATTATTTCGCAGCTATTGATTAGCAGTGGATCTTGAATGTGAACAAGGATGACACGAAGACTTATAAAACAAAGCAAAATAATGAATCCTTCAACAATGAGTGAAATATATGCAACATTATACGTTCATTATAGAACTGTAATACTCTTGTCTCACTGACATTTGCAGCTTTTTATGAGTGAGTATATTTTCTGTATATATAGAATACTATATAATATTAAAAAGAACCTATTCTGTTGGAAGACATTGAATCTTCGAATGTGAACGAACAACGAAGAGCTTGGAGGCAACGTAGATGTGGTTCCTGAGACGAATGTTACCAATACCTTCGACTGCCAGAGTAACTTACAATGATTGCCAGGAAAAGGATAATGAAAGTAGCACCGTGCATGCCACGTTACGAAAGAGACAAATAATATTCTTTTGTTGTGTAATGAGACGAGAAGCGCTGGAAAATATTAGGACGGATGGAAAGCTCAGGAGCAGAAGGAGGAGATGAACACCGAAAGAAATGATGATTTCAGACCGGGGACATGGAGAAATCTACTAAATTGATCCAAAGCACCAACAATGATCCACCATGCAAAAGGCTACTTTTGCCATGTGGTTGTAACACATCCGTGTCAATAGTATTCTTTAATCAACGATGTTTGTGTACAAAGTTTACAACCTCGTTATAGTGGTGATTAGTGTTCCTATTTACAGGCCTTTTGTTTTGCATATCCTATTTACAGTACATCGCTGTCAACACCAGCATTTTACTGCTATTGTTGATGTCGTGGCACGTTTTACGTTCACTAGTTTGCCATTGCTTTCTGAACGACCGATTCCCATATCAAAACGTTAAAATTCCAACGCGACACGGTCTGCTACCAAATCGGTCCCCGCTGTGTTTCGAACGCGTGGTAAGCGGCTCACGAATCACGTTCGCAAGCCTTTAGGCCACGGAGACCGACAATTGCAGGCCTAGTAGTTCACAATTCAGTCACCAGCAGTGACAGGTGTGGGTGTGTCCTGACCAGTATTCGTCTGTGGTTGACCCGAATTTGTAAAATCAATATCACCTGGTTGTGACTATTTTCTTGGGGGTCAACACGGTGGCGAGACAGAAAGTTGATCACACGCCCTTGTTATGTTGTAGCCCAGTATATGTGAGGTTCTAACAGTTGATGCCCATTGGGCAGTATAAGATGACCTTTATGTTTTTATACACAACATTTGGAGGCAAATGGGAGAGTGCGACAGAGAAAAAAAGGAAGAGAAGGGGACGAGAGAGAGAAAGAGAGAGAGAGATGAGGGGTGGGGGGGGGGGGGTCAGGGAGAGTGCGACAGAGAAAAAAAGGAAGAGAAGGGGACGAGAGAGAGAGAGAGAGAGAGAGAGAGAGAGAGAGAGAGAGAGAGAGAGATGAGGGGTGGGGGGGGGAGTCAGGGAAGGAGATATGAACGAGGTAGATTGAGAGTGAGACATTTGAAGAGAGTGCGACAGAGAAAAACGAAGCGAAAGGGTGTAACGCAGAGGCAAAGGAAGATAGAGAGAGAAAGAGAAAGGGGGTGGGGGAGATGTTGAGAGAGAGAGAGAGAGAGAGAGAGAGAGAGAGAGAGAGAGAGGGGGGGGGAAGTTGGAAAAGAATGGGATACAGAAAATGGAAGGGAAGACGCGTGGTGCACAGAGACAAGGAAAGCAAGAGAGAGAGAGAGAGAGAGAGAGAGAGAGAGAGAGAGAGAGAGAGAGAGAGAGAGAGAGATGGAGAGAAACTGGAAGAGAATGTGACAGAGAAAAAAGGAAGATAGTTGAACAGAGAGATTTGAAGAGGAGGAGAGGAAAGACAGAAGGACAGACAGACAGAGAGAGAGAGAGAGAGAGAGAGAGAGAGAGAGAGAGAGAGAGAGAGAGAGAGAGAGATTTAATGGAAAGTGAAGGGCAGAGAACAAGGAAGAAGGCGAGAAATAGACAACGAACACTAGCGGGAGAGTTTGGTTGGCGCAAACACCAGATGGTCACACTTCTGACGCCAGGCACCTGCTGGTGAGTTCGAGCGCAGGTCGGCGAACAGTGCCATACACCAAGAATATTAATTAAAAACAAATAGGCACCCACCATTGCTCTGAACGAGACAGGAAATGGCAAGCCAGGAGATGCTTAATCTACCCTGTTAAGGAGTGACCTACATAGAATACGCCAAAATTCCTACTAACACTCTGTTCCATGGTCTGCATGATACGGATATGATATGATGCCTGCACATTACCACAGACCAACAAGACCCAGCAGTTTTCTGTAACACATTTACAAGGTGGCCTTCTTTACCCGGGGCTTAAGAGATATCCTGCCACATACAATCTTGGAGTGTATTTAGTGTAACGTGTTGCAAACGAGTGTTGATACTGTGGCATACCAAAGATACCCCCTGCTTGTAGTCTCAATTCCCATCTATTAATAGTAACTCCACGTGGAGTTACCACTATTTGGTGTATTTTTAAAGCTGAACTATTTGCTACTATCTCATTGGTTAAAATCGTCAGCCTCTGTCCAATCACAGAAGAGTAGTTCAGTTTTCTCCTTTCTCCCTCGGCGACCCAGTAACGCGGAAAGCTTTGTTCACAGAGGGGAAATATCCATCGATTTTTTTTGTCATTCCAGCCGGTCAGTAAGTTCATGTGTGAGTGGACTGTACTTGTTTCTTTCGCACGTAAATGTTGTGTGATAATTTAACTGTGGCTATAAGTTGCTTTCATTAACGTAAACATAAGGATACACGCAGAGGCAGTGGAGAAGTGAACTCTACAAGAACTTGCTCCCCGTCATGGAACCGGGTCAAGCGAATGCCAGCAGACGTAGCACTTGGTGGTGGTTGTTGCTTCAAACCGACAACTAAACTGGCGTGCATGTGTTTTGTGACTCATCCGTCACAGCGTCAAGAGCTCAAACAGGACTCACCCAAAACTTCTGCATAGAGTTTGAACTTTGCGCCTGCACAGCTACGTAATTATTTCGTCCACTGCTCGCCTTATATTCTCACAGTCGCAGTCTTTGAGGGGGGAGTTTGTTCAGTGAGCACCTTTCGGTTTCTACAATCGTTCTTCTCCATGACTATTATTTATATATATTCAGTGTGCTTGTGATTCGTTTTGTGACTTTGGATCAACTTTGTGATAATTCACGGATATAGATATCAGTAGTTATTTATCATTACTATTATATTGTGTTAGTAAGTAATATTCGTGTGAATAATTCGATGCTGAGTTGTGTAAACTAAAGCATACACAGAAGCCTGGTACTATTAATTGTTATTATTAATTTAATATAGTTATATTATTGAATACTATTGGAAAATATAAAATAGCGGTATTCCGTACTGTATTTTTTTTTTTTTTACCTATTAATCCTCTTTAACACTGTATATTGTTCATACAGTTAATGTTATACTTTTCTTATTTCATATTGTCCTGAAGATTACATGTAACAATGATAATCAAGGGCCTATTATATTATGTTCTCTTAGCTAAGACAGGCATCACAATAATCACATCCTTACAATCTTAATTTAATAGTATTAGTACTGATATGCAATGTTTGTGTGAAGTATGTAACACTATGGATATTTTTTCTTGCTGCAAATAACTTATGTTATTATTAATATTATTATAGGGGTGTAAGTTATACCAGTGCACATTGTTAGGAGGAAGTAAAATACTGTGAGCACACTGGGTTTGGAAATTAGCAAATAAATAGCTATTATTAGAAACCTTCAGTAATTTTACTTTATGTGTTCATTTCATTTGGTGACTTCACATATGAACGTTGTGATATGTCACAGTATGTATAGAATATGTTGAATTATATTTATACCAGTAATATCCTTTTCAGTCCTATATATATATTTGACACATATTATTATTTCAGATAAAGGATATTGAAATTTGTTTATTCATGTCTATCCTTTCATACATATGTGTCTTCATAATATGCATCCATCTAGATAGGAGTGTGTAGTGTTATATATTTGTTATTTCATATTTTGTAAATTATGTATTCTAGCAGCTCCTGTCAGTAAGTTTACTTGCTGCTTCGGAGAGTATATTTACATGCTTTAAATTAGTGATTTAAATTATTAGGATTTACTTTACAATTCAGATCCCATATATACATAAGAGTTTTTTTCTTTCTTGTGATGTGGTGCTTAATCTTTCTTTGCAGTTCTCGAGGGCTGTCTATCCTTAATATTTTCCCAAATTGGTTCAAATATTTTATTAGTGGATTCATCTATTGTTCATATTTCTTGCACTCAAGAGTAGATAATGTATATTGTTAATATTTTTTGTACTCTAATAGTAAAAAAACCAAAAGCAACCCATTTCATGTTATTGGTATATAGTGCTAGTTCACTTAAACCAATCGGCACTTGATGAATGATGTGTAATTATCATGGCCACCTGTACTAGGCAGGGAATTTCTTGATGCACTTTTAAGACTTCATTGACCTGGGAGCCCAGGTCAGTTATTTTTAAAAAAAAAAGCCTTGTTGAAGGTGGTTTTGAACAAATGACCACCAGACTGGCTGGCAAGTGTGCTAACCACCAGACTGGCTGGCAAGTGTGCTAACCACTAGACTGGTTGGCAGATGTGCTAACCATTAGACTGGTTGGCAAGTGTGCTAACCATCAGACTGGCTGGGAAGTGTGCTAACCACCAGACTGGCTGGGAAGTGTGCTAACCACCAGACTGGCTGGCAAATGTGCTAACCACTAGACTGGCTGGCAAGTGTGCTAACCACTAGACTGCCTGGCAAGTGTGCTAACCACTAGACTGCCTGGCAAGTGTGCTAACCACTAGACTGCCTGGCGAGTGTGCTAACCACATGACTACCTGGCAAGTGTGCTAACCACTAGACTGCCTGGCAAGTGTGCTAACCACTAGACTGGCTGGCGAGTGTGCTAACCACTAGACTGGTTGGCAAGTGTGCTAACCACTAGACTGGCTGGCGAGTGTGCTAACCACATGACTACCTGGCAAGTATGCTAACCACTAGACTGGTTGGCAAATGTGCTAACCACATGACTACCTGGCAAGTGTGCTAACCCCTAGACTGTTTGGCAAGTGTGCTAACCACACGACTACCTGGCAAGTATGCTAACCACTAGACTGGCTGGCAAGTGTGCTAATCATTAGACTGGCTGGCAAGTGTGCTAACAGCTAGACTGGCTGGCAAGTGTGCTAATCACTAGACTGGTTGGCAAATGTGCTAATCACTAGACTTGCTGGCAAGTGTGCTAACAGCTAGACTGGCTGGCAAGTGTGCTAACCACTAGACTGGCTGGCAAGTTTGCTAACAGCTAGACTGGCTGGCAAGTGTGCTAACCACTAGACTGGCTGGCAAGTGTGCTAACAGCTAGACTGGCTGGCAAGTGTGCTAACCACTAGACTGGCTGGCGAGTGTGCTAACCACTGGATTGGCTGGCATGTGTGCTAATCACTAGACTGGTTGGCAAATGTGCTAACCACTAGACTGGCTGGCAAGTGTGCTAACCACTAGACTGGCTGGCGAGTGTGCTAATCACTAGGCTGGCTGGTGAGTGTGCTAACCACTAGACTGGCTGGCAAGTGTGCTAACCACTAGACTGGCTGGCGAGTGTGCTAACAACTAGACTGGCTGGCAAGTGTGCTATCCATTAGGCTGCCTGGCGAGTGTGCTAACCACTAGACTGGCTGGCGAGTGTGCTAACCACTAGACTGGTTGGCAAATGTGCTAACCACTAGATTGGTTGGCAAATGTGCTAACCACTAGACTGGCTGGCGAGTGTGCTAACCACTAGACTGGTTGGCAAATGTGCTAACCACTAGACTGGTTGGCAAATGTGCTAACCACTAGACTGGCTGGCCAGTGTGCTAACCACTAGACTACCTGGCAAGTGTGCTAACTACTAAACTGGCTGGCAAATGTGCTAATCACTAGACTGGTTGTCAAGTGTGCTAACCACTTGATGTAGTAAATACTACTAGAGTTACAGTTAGTTGCATATCCTTAGAGAGAATTGCAGTCAACTCTAGCAATTATTTGCTGTTTGAAATTTCTTGGTAAGTTTATGTTTAGTAGTTTGCTATTGCTTTCTGAATGACCGGCCCTCATACCTTTGTATGAACACCAGTGCGAAACGGTCTGCTTCCAAATCGCTTGTAGCTATGTTTCAAACTTCGGAGTGGTAGTAAATAATTTATATTATTAAGCTCCTGATATTGAGCATAATGAGGTTTTTTCTATTTTGTTTCTAGATTGTAGTCTAACAATGTTTTTTTTTTGTTTTTTATATCAAGAAATTGTTGAGTCATTTGTTCACCTTATATGTGTTGTTTAGTTCATTCAATGATTTATATCCATGCTATCAGTAATGAACATCGTCTGGTGTGTAGATAAACTATGTAAGAGAATGATCTCTCCCATATCTGGTCAACTTCACACCATTGTGTTTCTTAGAGCCAACCTTTGTGTTTCTTAGAGCCACAATTGTTGACAAATGGATCTGCTAAAACTGTCAGCTTCTTTGTAGGACACATCTGTATCACGGATACATATGTAGTCATATATAGCATTTATGAAAATGAGTAGAGCTTAAGCAGTACATATACAGCACTTATAGTTTTTAATACAGCAACTATTTCTGAAGCAGTGAAGATACATGTATTGTTTGTTACACTGTAATATCTCCTTATTTCCCATTGTGTAAAGTGTATATTTCTATTCCGTTGGATTGTCTGTGTATGTAGCAATACTAATTTGTGATATTTGCTATATGTGATTATTGGCTTCATCTTTTATTAATCCTGGATTTTATTTAGTGTTACTGGACCTTGTCTGGTTTTGTGAATTGCCAAGAAGGGATAATAGGCGTGCACTTTTTATTTAAGTCTTCTTCTTCTTCTATGTTCATCCGGAGAGTTTTTTCGGACGTGATTGTCTTGTGCCAGTTTACAGCAGAGCTGCGTTCTTGCGCCATTAGGCCAACACATCTGTCTTCTGTAGGCATTTGTTGACCGGGTTAACCTTCCCAGGGGTTTAAGTCTTCTGGATTCTTCAGACTTGGTCTATTTCATACTGTTGGGCACTTATTTTTGTCTTGTCTGAAGTTTTTACTTATGCTTGTGTCTGGTTGAAAGTTGTGAATACTGAAGGTGTATTGTCTGAGATTACTATGTAGTGTAATTTAATCTTAGTTCTTTTTTCTTAGATTTAGCAAAACTACTACTGTTGCTGCTTTACGTGATTCTACTGATGTTGTCCTATATGTCCAGGCTAATATACACAGACATTACTTTTAGCTGTTGAGTCATAAATAAATATTGAACTACCCTCACCGCAACATTTAATGGCAGTGATTGAATACAGATCATTCTACTACTGGTAAATGGGCGCACCAATTACTGGGCCATCATGGTTTCCACCATCTATACAATATAACTCACTTCTTGCAGTTGGAACAATAATTTAAAATAAGCTGTAGTTTGTACATATATCTAGACAACATAACTCATTAACAACCATAAACCAGTGACAGCATCTAACTTCTCACAGTTGGAACAATATTTTAAAATAAGCCATAGTTTGTACACACATCTAGATGACATAACTCATTAATTACCATAAACCAGAGACAGCGTCTAACTTCTCGCAGTTGGAACAATAATTTAAAATAAGCTGTAGTTTGTACACATTTTACCAGTTGTATTCAGCTTCAGGTATCTGGTCTGGGGCAGACGCTGGCAGTCATGACTGTCCACTCATCTGTCATTGACATTTTAATGCTAGTGATGTAGCTTATATTTGTTGCCCACCTGTTGAAGCTTTCTTTGTGCATCTCTTCTGTCTTCCTCTGCCTCTTTTGTCTAGTATTTTCCAACATAAGGCTGCTTTTCAATGCCTCTTCTTCTGTTATGCCCAATAGATTTAATTTTTTTCCCCTATGGTTTTGGTGAGTGATTTATTAGCACTTGCAGCTTTTAATACCTTGTTTTGTTCTCTTTTCACAATATTCTTAGCATTCTTCTCAAAAAAGCACATCTACACTTCTTCCAGTTTCTCCATCATTTCATTAACTGTACAGCATTCACTTGGATACAGAAGAATACAACACACAACTTTTTAGAAACTGGATTTGTGTGCTTGTCATATTTTTGGTACATTAGGTTTTCTATTTATCATGACAATCATGAAGTTACTTATTCTAGTAAAAAAATCTTTAAAGTTGGCATTCCTTTTTTAATCTCTGTGTCATACCTTAAATAGGATGTCAGAGTGTAACCGAGACATTTAAACAGATTGACCTGTTTGGTTTTTACACCATTACTATATACATACTGAGAGAGCTTTGGTAGCATATCAGCTTGACACCCACTTGCCCTACATATGGCCTTGGATTCAGTTCACATCAGGGCAATTTGTAATTTTTAGTACGACCTGGTCTGTCAGGTTGACCCAACATAAATTAGTACCAGGAAATGTCTTGGGAAGTAAAGGCAGTCATTGTGATACTGACAACATCACACACTGAGTGAAGTTTGGTCTGTAAAAATATGGGTTGATACTGACAACATCACACACTGAGTGAAGTTTGGTCTGTAACAATATGGGTCTAGCACCTTATACCTAGGGCATGTTAGGTGTACACAAGGAAACTTTACTTTACTTTACTTTACTTTACTTTACTTTACTTTACCTTACCTTACCTTACCTTACCTTACCTTACCTTACCTTACCTTACCTTACCTTACCTTACCTTACCTTTACTTTACTTTACTATATACATAATGGAGTTTGTGCTTTCTTGAAAATTGCTATGCATTCAGTTTTGCTAATGTTGAATTATTATCCCTTCTCTCTTTCCTCCACCACAAGAAAAATTCTGTAGAAAATTTTACAATCTATAGTTGCAATTATAAGCACACCTGTGATTGAACAGTTGTAAATAAATGAAATCTTTCACAGAATGTGTTTAAATATGGAAGTTAAAAGTGAAAATACTACAAACTACAAGAATAGTTTAAGGACTACTGATAGTGCATTATAAACGAAATGTTACACAAATGGTGATGATGATGGAGATATAATCCCTCTACTGCGACCCATTCATTCATTCATTCATTCATTCATTCATTCATTCATTCATTCAGTAGCATGTCCTTTGCAGAACCTCGCTCCCAAATAATCTTCCGGAAAACTTCTCGATCACAAGCAAGATGCCCCGCGTCCGATACACCCATCTGGAGATCATCTGCCACAACCTGCACCTATCTTCTCTTTGGCTTTCCTCTTCTTCTCTTCCCAGGCATATACCTCTCCATTATTGTTCTCTGCAAACTTTCATGACGTTTCAAGTGACCAAAATATATAAATTTTCTTTGTTTTATCGTCTTTAATAGCCAACCCTCTTCAGTATTCAGCTCTTGAAGTATGGATGCATTTGTTATTTTCTTTACCCAAGATATTCTTAGAACCCGTCTATAACATTTATATTCAAAAGCTTTTATGCACTGTTCAGCTTGTTTAGTAAGTGTCCAGGTCTCACAGGTGTATGTTGCAATGGGAATGGTGCATGCTCTTAAAAATCTAATTTTTGTAGTTCTATCTGTCCCACTCCATAATTTATTTAGTTGTTTTAGTCTTTGAAGAGTAATTGATAGTCGTCGCTTAATTTCTTTCATTGTGTCACCATTGTTGGTAATCAATGACCTAAGATATTCAAAATTGTCCACCACCTCCAATCTCTCCTCATTAACATATATTTCTTTCTCCATAGTAATTTTTTCTGTATGCATTATCTTTGTTTTTGCTATGTTAAGATATAAGTTGTGGTTTGCACTATTTCTTTGGGTTGAGGTTATTAGGTTTTCTATAACATTCTGTGATGTGGATAGTAATGCTATATCATCAGCATATCGAATCTCTGGTATGTCATGACCGCCGATATTTAGGGCATCATATTGCTCCCTGATTATATCCTCTCTAACATTTCTCATCATATTTTCGGCGAACAGGTTAAACAAATAGGGTGACAGCACACAGCCCTGATGGACTCCTTGCCTGATGTCAAACCAATCTGATGTCTCACCATCTATTCTAACTGCTGCTTGTTGGTCTAGATAGAGCATTTTTATGAGTTGTACTACATGTGATGGAAAGCCCATATTCCTCATGATTTCCCAAAGTTTCTAATGTTGTACACAGTCAAATGCCTTTGAATAATCCATAAAACATGAGAATAGGTTTACATTAAATTCTCTGCACTTTTTTGTTATTAAACGCATATTGAGAATGTGATCTCTTGTTCCTCTTCCTTGTATAAATCCAGCTTGAGCTACGTTAATCTCTTCTTCCATTTTCTTACAGTCTTCCCATTATGATTTTTAGTAGAATTTTACTTGCATGGCTGATCAGGGCAACAGTTCTATAGTTGGTGCATAATTGTAGGTTGCCCTTTTTTGGTATTGGAATGAAGATAGTTCTTTTTCAATCGTTTGGCTATATACCATATTTCCATATCATTTTACATAATGCGTGATAGATTTGTATGCTTTCTTCTCCTCCCACTTTAATTAGTTCAGCTGGTATCTCATCACATCCTGGTGATTTACCATTCTTCAGGTTCTTCAGACAATTTCATCTAATGAGGGTTCAGATTCTGTTCCTGCTGTCATTGGTTCATGTATATCATTCATATCCTCACAGTCATTCATATCATACATTCCACAGCAGTATTCCTGCCATCTTTCTAGAAATTGTTTAGATTCTGTTAAGGTATTTCCCAACTTGTCACAGATAACGTTTAATTGAGGTTGAACATTTCTTGTCATTAACTTCATTTCTTTGAACGTTTCATAATCTCTTCCATTCTTATGATATTGCTCTATTTTAATACAGCAATCTTGTATATATTGGTTTTTGTCCTTTCTTGTGTTCTTTCTTATTTCTTGTGTTAAAGATTTATACTTCATCCTACTGTTATCAGTTTCTCCTTTCTTTTTCAGTTCCCTTGTTGTTTTATTAATTCTAAGGTGCATGGTGTAATCCATGGCTTATGTTGTTTAGTCATGGTCAGAATTAAATCTGTGGCTGCTGTTATCAAGATATCCCTAGCTTGTACTGCCAGTTCACCACTGCTAAAAAATTTAAAAGCTATCTAGTCGTTGCTGTGACTAGATAGCTTTTAATACCTGTTGCCTCTCTGACAACGGCACATATCCTCCAGAATTGTAATGTTACACAACAAGCATAAAGATATATTATCAAATTTACACATAAACAAGCATTTGACCCAGTTTTACATAAAACATTTAATCTGCTTTCACATAACATTTGATCTAGCTTTCAGGCTGACCTGGCTGCCATTAACTACCATGCTAAGTAAATTGAGCATGTTTGCAGATCAGGACATGTGTGTACACACAACAAATTGTCATTATCTGCAGTTGGAACTATGAACTATCTATTTGCTTAAACTTCCAAGAGAACTGTGGGGAAACAGTGGTTAGTGCATTTTTTTGGCAACACAGTGGTCTGGGTTCAGTCCCTAATGGTAGCAGGATTTTTGTTTAAACCAGTGTTTCTGGGATTAACCTAACCTCTTAAAATGTCAAAGTGAAAAATAGGTTTCTTTTCCACATCTTGATGCCTATCTGGCATATTGTGCTAGCTCTGTATGTTTATAGCTCAACTGGCACTCAAGGGGTGATGTTGTTAATATCATGTTAACTGCTTTTACTTTCCAAACACTTCCTGGTGTCCAGTTTTAGACTGGGTCGACGTGGGAGTCCAGGTAAAATTTAAGATTGTCTCAGTGGGAAATTGAACCTGTAGTCATCGGGCTGGATGGCCAGCGTACTAGCCACTGCTCTACCACAGTTCCTCTCTTAAAATGGGTATTAGATACTTTTTAGTATTTTCTGGGAAGGAAAGATGGTGAGGAAAGGAATTGTTACGTCACCTCATGTCATGATCTAGTATATATGAATGTCTAATCCTTGATACTCCTGTGGCTGTGGGATTACCTTATTAAACTATCCAGATGTAGAGAAATACCTGAGTGTCTTGTGCCAACCTTTTTTTTTATGTGCCTACAAATGTTACAAGTTTTTAAAATTTGTTCTAAAGAAAACCTTGAAATATTTATCTTCTCCAGGAGCTGATAACTGATACAAAGAAACAACAGGAGAGAGTGGATATTCTTCTGACCAGAGGCCAAGGATTTCTTTTCCAGCATGCAAATGTTGTGCTAGAGATTGATCTAGAAAACCTTGTCTTTCTCTGGAATTCTTATGTTGAGAACTTGCGTAAGTTCTCTGTGTCCTTCTTTCATACTGAGAGCCAAGAGGCTATTGAACGTGGCATAAAAGATAATCGCAACCATACAGAATCAGGAAATAATATTCTGCACCGTGAGTCAGAAAATATTTTGATTAATTCACGGAATTGTGGTCAAGAGACTAACAGTGATTTCTCTGGTGTAACAGAAGGCTGTGAAGTTTCAGTATACTGTGAAAATAATACTTTTGTAGGAGAAAGGGGTAATTCACCGGTTTCTTTTCGTAATCAAGAATTTGCAACGTCAGTGTGCTTAAGTGATAGTTTACTAAAGACAGCTGACACCGAGGTCACAGCCGAAGTGATACTTAATTCTGATACTGAAGACACTGGAGGGTTTGGATCGACTGATAGCTCAGCATCTGACTCGGAAGCAGTTTTGCTGCATGATTTCTCACACAGTGAGGATGACGGTTGTGCTGCAGCAGGTTTGCTGGGAGATAGTTCAGGTGATGAGGAGGGCTATAATATAGATGCTGGAGTTACAGCTTCTTTTCTTCCTGCTTGCGTTGAGATAATGGAAATGCCTGGGAAGTCTGTAGATGGTGCTGGCATGGAAATTGAACAATCTTCATGTCACCCTGGTACAGGCTCCACGAAGAAAGGGTGCTCGAATCCTTCTTCATCTCATCAGTTTGAGAAAGATTTATCTGGTACAGACAATAATGTCTGTGCTGATGTGGCATCTTTGATCACTTTCGACATACCAGGTTTAAAGATGACGGGGGCAGTAGGCGGTGACATACCATCTGAGGCTAAACGTCGTCGGATGTTGTTGGATATCCAACCAAACACCAGCAATATGAGCAGCAGGTCAGAGTCTCCACTGAGTTTTGACAGCAGCAGGTCGGAGACTCCAACTGGAACACTGACTCGCGCTGAACGCCAGAATGATTTGTGGAGGGCCATCGGATCAATTGATACTTTCCTCATGGACAAGGACATCATTGAGGCCTGCAGGGTAAGCAAACCTAATAGTAATAATGTTTCTGGATTATTTCTGTCATGTTTATGTAAAATATGTAAACAGTAAATATGATTTGTGTACATTGAGTAATGACAAGGAAATAAAAAACAAATTCAACATAGAAGTGCAGAACAGATTTGATATATTGTCTGATTTAGAGATCCTATTCCAGGATGTGGATGATCAATGGGAAACGTTGAAGAATTCAATCAGTTTGGCTGCAGAAACAACTATTCCAAAATTAAAGAAGGTGAGTGGTAAGAAATGGATGACTGAAGAAATTTTACACCTAATGGAATCAAGAAGACTCAACAAAAATAATCCTGCCAAATATGAAGAAATTCACAGACAAGTCAGAATATGTAAGGAGGCAAAAGAAGCATGACTTGAGAAAAAGTGCTTAGAAATTGAAAACCAACACAACAGTCAAAATACCAAGTTAGTGTACAAAAGAATTCAGGAACTTACTAATAAAAGAACAAGTACATCAACAGGCTTTCTAAAAACTAAAGATGGCAAAATCATAATAGAAAAAGATCAGATTCTACATGTATGCACAGATTATGTGAAACACCTTTATGATGATAACAGAGGAACAGTATGATATTAGATTTAATAATGAAGGACCGCGAATTTTGGTGATGGAGGTTTGAAATGTTCTTAAGCATATGAAAGCTGGCAAGGCCCCCGGTGCAGATAACATCACAACAGAAATTATTAAAGCTTTAGAAGAATTTGGACTAGAGCAAGTTACCAGACTGTTGAACACATTATATGATACTAGAGATATACCTTCTGAATTATGTAACTCTGTATTTATTGCAATCCCAAAGAAATTGGAACCTTGGAATGTGATCAACATAGAACAATTAGTATAATGAGTCACATCACAAAGATTTTGCTATGAATTATCATGCAAAGAGTGAGGAAGAAAATACAACCTGAAATAGGGGAAGAACAATGTGGGTTTGTAGAAGGAAAGGGTACATTAAATGCTGTGTATATGCTGCGAACAGTTATTGAACATGCTATAGAAGTAAACAAGGATATACATCTTTGCTTTATTGACTATACAAAGGCTTTTGATAGAGTTAGACATGTCAACATTGTGGATATGCTTGCAGATCTACAAATTGATGGGAAAGACATTAGACTTATAAAAAACATATATTGGAAACAACAAGCTGCCATAAGGATTGACAATGGAGTGGGACAATATCAGTCTATCAAGAGAGATGTTAGGCAGGGATGTGTAATATCTCTAGATCTTTTTTTCCTATACAGTGAAAATATTTTCAGAAATGTAGAGGATATAAATGGAATCAGCATTGGAGGACGAAACATCAATAACATTAGATATGCAGATGATACGGTATTGATTGCAGACAATGTGCAGGATCTGCAACAATTAGTGGATGCGGTTGTTGTACACAGTGAGCAACTGGGGTTAGAATTAAATTTTAATAAAGACACAGGTTAAGGTCGTCACTAGGAAGAACGAAGTACCACAATGTAATATACAAGTAAATGGGAATATTCTTCAACAAGGGAATCTGTACAATTATCTTGGAACAGTCATAACATTTGATGGGAGATGCCTTGAAGAGATTAGAACAAGAATCGCCATGGCGAAAGTAGCCTTTAGCAAGATGAAAAACATTTTGACCAATAAAAAGATAATTGAAACAAGAAAGAGAGTGTTGAGGGGATACATAGAGCCTGTTCTTTTGTATGGATATGAAACTTGGACAATGAGCAGTCAAGCTGAAAAGCATCTGATGGCTGCATAAATGTGATTTCTGAGGAAAATGCAAAGAATACCATGGACAGACAGAAAAACCAATGACCAAGTACTACAGGAGACAAATGAAAATCATAAATTGATTAGAGAAATTAGACATAGACAGTCAAAATTTTTTGGACATGTTATGAGAAGAAATGGATTGGAGAACTTAGTAACAACTGGCAAGATCGAAGGGAATAGACCAAGAAGAAGACCGAGAGGAAAATACCTGGATGGCTTGGCCACATGGAATGGACGAGACAGGAACACTGAGCTGATCCACGACACTGGTGATCGAGTGAAATGGCGAGTCATGACCGCCCACGCTTTCCGGCATGGCACATGATTGATTGATTGATTGATTATGTAAAATAATTCTTGCTACTTTTGACACCTTTAGACATCAGCCTGAATGCTTTTATAGAAAAATGCTTTAGGTTGTTTATATCCCATTATGTCTGCCTTTGTTGAATCGGTGACAGGCAGAAATGCTTTCTCTGTTCTTCATGTGTTGAGCATTCTCGCATCAGATGTTTAGCAGTGATGTTATCAGCTCCAACCATATTCATCAGTATAAGAGCGCTTGCTCTTAAACTTCCAGTGTCCTTATGCTGAGGTAGCGGGGTCAACCTCTATACTGGCCACTTGAACTAAAATTTTGACTTCTTGTCCAAGTACCTCAGAAGTCAGAGTGGGTTTGCCTGATGGCAAGGAACACTGGTAATAGGAAAAGCTAATGCACATGCAAAAAATCAGTTTAATGCACAAGAAGTCACCGTACATGTATGGACTGCGCACGAGTTCAAAGTGAGTGAAGGCAACATTTTATTTTAATCAGTACCTCCTATCTTTAGCTTGTAGAACAATGTGTACCTCATTATATTGTGTCTTGAATGTAACTCACCACATGGAATAAGGATGGAGATGTTTGTATATCTTAAATGTATCCCAGAGCAGATATTTCTAATGGAGTCTGAAGTATATATATGTATATATTCAAGGCCACCATGTATGAGGTGAAGTGGCCATTTCCCTGCCTCATTGATTTTCTTTCCGAGACAATTTACAGAAAGTTGTCTGATTCCGGTGTTTATGAAACTAGTAGATTCCCGGGGTCACCCTGGTTGGAAACAGCTGATACAACTATGCTGGGTATTGAACCGGGCAGACACGGACGTTAACTACTATGCACTAAGTCAGATCTCTGTAAGCCATTGCCCTGTGGAAAAAGAAATAACAGCCATGGGTGTGTTGGTGAAGAAAAGCCCTCGTGTGTATTTGAGGTTTACATGCAGATTGAAAATGTGATATTTCAGCGAAGATGTCAAATGTCAGATTGAGGTGAATTTGATTAGAGAAGCATGTCACATTCTGTTCAGTATGTTTATGTCTTGTGTTCGTTCGCTTTGAACTCAGGCGTGGTCCATACACATGCAACTGCTACTTGTGGTTGCTTCTACTAGTGAGTGATTTTGTCTGAAGGTTAGCTTTCTCTATCATCATTATCCCTCATCATCAGACGAACCCTTCTCCAACTTCTGAGGTACTTGTAATTTATATCACCAAGTCGAGCATGAGAAGCCAACAATTAAGTCCCAAATGACCAATAAAAAGATATCAATTGAAACAAGAAGAAAGGTGTTGAAGTGCTACGTAGAACCTATACTTTTGTATGGATGTTAAGCGTGGACAATAAGCAGTCAAGCTGAAAAACAGCTGATGGCTGTGGAAATAGGGTTTCTGGGGAAAATGCAAAGAATACCCATGGACAGATAGAAAAACCAATGAATAAGTCCTTCAAGAAACAAATGAAGATCGTAAACTGATTAGCGACATTAGACGTAGATAGTCAAAATTTTTGGGCATGTTATGAGAAGAAATTAATCGGAGAACTTGGTGACGACTGGCAAGATCGAAGGGAAGAGACCAAGGGGAAGACTGAGAAGTAAATACCTGGATGGCTTGACCATGTGGCATGGTAGAGACAGGAACACAGAGCTGATCCACGACTCTGGTGATCGAGTGACATGGCAAAACATGACTGCCCACGCTTATCGGCATGGCACATGATAGATGGATGGACCAGTGTGTGGAATAAAACCACTAAGCCGCGATCACCAGAGAAAGTTTAAGTACATTAAACCTCACCCATGCCGAACACCATTTTAAGTACGAATAACATACTTTATATGATTGGGTTAAAGTGTTTCTTAGGGAAGTTACACAAAATCAGTTCTTAAAATGATGCTGAGTTACTGTTCTGTGGATCTTTGGTGGAATTGTGGACAATGTACTGACCATGAAAGAGTTAAAATAAAATTATGGGACAGAAAGAATTAAAGGAACAACAGGTGTAGGGTAAACTAAGTGTAATAATTGGCGGACACAGGAGTTAAAGACAAGTGTATTATTAATAGAGTGACCAATAAATGTATAGTTAGTTGCTTTGTACATAATGGGTTAACTAAACAAATAAGAGCTCTTCTGCTCTTTAACTACCGCTAGAGCATAGATTCTTGACAAACTCATGCCCAGCCGAGCCGACCAACTCATGCCAAGCCGACCAACTCATGCCAAGCCGGCCAAAATCATGCCCAGCCGACCAACTCATGCCAAGCCAACCAACTCATTCCCTGCCAACCAACTCATGCCAAGCCACTCTGTCTTTCGCTAACTCCTGCAGTTCTCCCGATGTCCTTCCCATATGATTCATCTCTCTATCTTCTCCACGTGTTTTAGGTCTCTATTTCATTTGCCACGTGCTTTCGAGGACTTTGTAATTATACAGTTATCAGTTGTCTCAGTGTGTCTTGTCCAGCCGGCTCCGTGGCAAAGGAGTTACAGATGCAGTTTGTAATCCTGCATACCTGCGTTGGAAACGCAGCTGCAGGTGATTTGGCAGCAGACTGCCTTGCGTTAGTTTTTTACAAAAGGTATCGGTGCCGGTCGTTCATAAAACAATGGCAAACTACTGAATGTAAACTTGCCAAGAGATCACAACAGCAAAAAATGCTGGTGTTGACTGTGACTCCTGTAAAGGATATGCAACTAACTTATTTTTAACCTGTCCATGTGCCAACATCTTTTTCTCACCTTTTGATTCACAGGAATCTGTTTAGTTCTCCTCCTAAGCTCCACATTAGCTATTTTATCATACAATTTTTGTCCTATACTGCGCAGTCACGGCTTATTGAATTTTTATAGTTCATCCATGTGTTACTACAGCTCTATAGGGAAGTGGGAGGCAAAGCAGCACAATAACCTACCGTGCATGTCATTGGAGGCGACCAAGGAGAATTGACAAGGGTCTGGCTACCCCATAACATAGAAAACTTGTAAATGCAAAATCCAACCAACCATATGAAACTTAATGATATCATATTTTAGAATTCTTTCTTTGTTTCCTTTGGGCAGTCAACAGCTAGTGACCTGTCTTGTGATGATGATGACTTTGTTGGTGCTCCCAATGTTTCATTTGCCGAGTTCTTACAACAGTACAGAGAGCTCACAGAATGGCTGAACCAAGTTCAGAAGGGAACTCAGAGAGAGGTCACAAGTTTATCTGAGAAATACCTCAATCAGGTAGGTAGTTTTAGCTGTGTTATTGAACCATCAATTAAGCATTCTTGATCTTATTATGTGTTTGGTAATTTTATGTCTGGTTATTGTATTTGAAACTGAGACGTATTAATTGTATTTTGTCCCATCTCATGTGTATTTATTGTGATGTCTGTTGATTGGTTTTTTGTTATTACCAGTTTTTGTTTTATTTTTATTAGCATACAATGTAGAGCCACAGTGGCACAAAGGTTATTGCACCTGTCTTCTGGCCCAGTGGCCTTGCTTTGAATCCCCATCAGGCCATCAAGGCATATTGTTTTAAACTTACCTGGGTTCTCAGGCCACTCCCACCGTTAGAATGAGTACCAGGACATATCCTGGCAAGTAAAGGCATCTGGTGTGATGTTGACCTCACCACTCATTGAGTGCTCATTGATCTATAAATATACAGGACTAGCACCGTATACACAAAATGCCTTAATGTGTATGAAAGGGTACTTTACATACTGTTATTTGTACATTTCTTTATGGGTTGAGTTGAGTTAAGAACAAACATCACTGCACTCAGCGCTTTAGTAGTTGGCTATCTTTATGAAAACCCCAGTGCAGGAAACATCTGGTATGAAAAATAGACATAGACTGTCAACATCTCAAATTGCATACAGACACTCTCGCCACTTCATCCACATCTCAAAGAAACTTCATGCGTGGATGGACTTTATATACTTTATTTCAGGCGAACCTGATATATTTACACATTCAGGATCAGGCGGTGATTGCCTGCCTAAATATACAGTGGTCGCCTTTCCTCACAAACCCCATACATAATCAAATACAATCTCACTCTCACTATCTATAACATGCGCCCTTGTAAACTACACATTGGCTCTCGGAAAAATCACACGTGTCCTGTCTGGAAGACTGTCCTGTCCCATCTGACTAAGTTCAGTCCACTCGCTGCCCTTGTCGTCCTAAATTCTGTGCGGTCAGCAAAACCTCGTGCTGTTCCACTCATCATGTAGTACAGTAGTCTTGTTCATATCAACCTTGGGTTGTCCTACTGCTAACTCTGTTTACGGGTGTTGTCCCGTGAACTAGCGTTCCCCCCCCCCCCCCCCCCCTATCCTCGGAGTTGGTTCCGCTGGTGTCCTAGATATGACACGTCCGTGTCCTCATCTAAGTCCTGTCTTATAATTGTTCCAAGTTATACCTTGTGGTCTGTCTCTACTCTATCTACTCCCTTGTAGAGGTCCTTATAGAGGTCCTATCTGTCCTTACCCCTCTTCTGTCTCCTGTCCTATCTATGTCCTACCTAACACTTTGACATAGACACTAACAAATCAAACAAAACATGGGAAACATAATAGAGTCATATAACTTCCAACAGTTAGTCAAACAAGCCACTAGAATAACTAAATCATCTGCAACACTTATAGATCATATTTATACTACGTGTGCTGACAACATCACAGAATGTACTGTACCTATTATTGGAATGAGCGATCACTACCCGGTATGTTGCACGTGGTCGAAAAGAGGTACCAAAACTCCGAAACACAAACACATAAGTATAAAACATAGAAATTATAAAAATTTCAATCAAGATGTCTTTTTACAAGATTTGCTCAACTCATCTCTGGACTATGTTTACCAGCTTCCTGACCCAGATGATGCGCTGGACCACTGGCTGAAGACCTTTCTAAGTGTATTCGATAAGCATGTTCCATTTAAGGAAGTTCGAGTTAAACATTACACTAAGCCCCCGTGGATCACCCAGACGTGCCCAATTCTTAACCCTTTGAAAATAAAGATTGTTCATTCGTTCGTTCAGTCGTCATCTTCAACAGCCAGCGAAGAGTTCCAATACTAATGATGCTCGTTGCAATCTGATTATATGTCCGCCTTGCTTTACCTCTGAATGATGACTGTTGACCAGATTCTCTGACCACCCCTGCTGCTGCATTCTGTCTAGACGATGAGTCTATATTTGTGATATGGTCATATTTATGCTGGCCCCCGTTACATCCCTGTGCATGTTTTCTCGGTGCCCGTTTTACACTGTGATGACCAGGAGCTCAGGTGAATAAAAAACATCCCTGCTTTAATAAGTATTCAAATACTTGACTATTTGGCTGGCAGGGAAGCTTGCTAGCTACTGCACTACCATAGTTCACTGAATGATAGAAGTGAACCACCAGAAATATGGTTGAGGTCACGGATTATAGAAACTAGAGCCTAAAAGTCACAGAAGGTGTCGAAAAACAGTAATGTACTCAATTGCATGTGTTTGTTTTTTTGTTTTCTGCCTTTTCCCCCCATTGGAGTCTAGGCCATAAACCATATTATTCAGAGCTTTCTTATCCTTTGCTATCTCATGTGTACAGTTTTTTCTGGCAGATCTCTTCTTTTATGAAAAGTCTTTCACAATTGATTTTATTTAGCAGTGCAGTTTTCTGTGGTATAGGGTGGGTACTCCTGGCCAACCCAGCTTATTGACTTCTAAAGCCGCACTTAGTGGGTTATGATGTTATTATTCTCTGCATCCCATGAGGGGCCCCAGGAACACTCAGAGAATTGTAATGCCACTGAGGAATATTGAGTATGTGATGTTGGGCCTATATTTTTCATGACTAAACTACATGCAATAGGTAATTTTGTTGGTATTGTGTCACTGCCTTGAAAACCTTTCCTCTGACACTTTGGCATGAAGTTACCTTATGGATGGCTTTTGGTCCACCATACTTGTAGTGGCTTTAGTCTTCTGCCGTTCTGCAGACATGTTCAAGCGATCTCAACTGCTCCATTTAGCTCTCTACTCTTGGACATTGCCCACTTGCGAACCTTGACCCTTCTTGTCACAATCTTACACATTCAAAAGTGCTTCATTTCTGAAGAGTGTAGCTCATTCTATGAAAGACAATAATATTACTCAGGTAGGTTCTGTATTTGTTTATGGCTTTAACTATGGTGGACAAAAAGCAGCTGTCATGTAATCACAGCTGGCTTGTGTTTAGAAGCTTAACCTTTTGGAAAGGTAGTGGCAGATGCTACTGTTGGAATGTGAAGTCTTAGGCCTTCGTGATATAATGTTGGATGGTCAGTGTCTTCTGTCTTTCTTTCCCAGAGAACTGAACATTATTTTGTATCTGTTTTATGGGGTTCTCATAACCATATTGATCAGAATAAATTCTCCCACTGCTGAGGATTGAACATGGATCATAGTTACTCTATAACCACTATGCTATGATGTTAGTATAGTTGATAGGGGGCTACACTGATAGATAATTGTCATGAGCGCGGTCGGACGAGGGTTTTACTCTGCCTTCGTCAGTCAAGAGAGGAACAGACTAGTTACCTGTTCCTCCAGGCATTCAGGCCTACACACAGTGTGACGGTCCTGGATCATCACAGACCCATCACAGGCGCCTGTTTCAGGGATTATGCCATAATGGGTTGAAAACATAACATTCAACTATGGGGTTGTCTGGTAGATATTGTTGTATGACACGACGGGACACCACTTACCCTAGTTCGTGGCACTCTACTGTCAGAGCATCAGTTTCCTTCTCATTGTTGTCTTTACCATAGACATCTCTATCAGCACTGTTATGAATGACAGAACAGTGTAGAAAGAAACTGTTGAATAAATACATACAGACGTGCACTGAGGCAGTTGGTTACACGCAGTAATAGCTCTAGAGAGTGAATGTTGTGAAAGTGCATGCTCACCTACGCCAGTCAACGTGACACTTAAAGAGGAACTGTTCTAGTGAATACATAATGATTTCTTATTGTTAACATGCAAAACACGCTCTAGTAGAAAAAGTAATGATTTTCTATTGCCAACACCTGCTAGCGGGGGAGACAGAAAGCTGTCAGCGTCTGACCCCGAAGCACAGTTTCGATTCCTCTTGTTTAGGCTTTAGGATATCCGTGGTTGTGATATCACGTTTTATTTGTGGTGAATATCTGTACTATGTGGAAAAACGGTCAAGATATTGCTATAGCAGTTACTGTTGTGTGAGTAGGATGGCTAAATATTACGTTGCCTCTTTCTGTTTTGAGGCAATCGATTTGCCTTATTGTTCCTCACCTTCAGCAAAGTCGACTACTGTTCTACTTATTATATAGTCTGCTTTCGGCAAGCCGGTCGTGTAAAGAGACCGAGCCATGTGGGATAAAACACGGTGAAATGAAGTCATCCGCTTGCCTTTAACCTGATCTCCGTTCACAGATGATTGAATATGGTGGCCATGAATACTTCCGTCCATTGGGAGCTAAAGATGTTTGGTTTTGATCATTACATGTCCACAGCCTCCTTTTTAGTGTGAAGCCGTTAATTTCCAATGCATATATTTTTCTATTTCATAATACCATTCTGTCTAGCAGTTTCTCTCTAAAGCTTTCTATGTATCTCTTCCTCTCCAATTTCATTGTTGTCGTGAAATATTCCAGTTGTTTCGAAAGCGTGTGCATTGTCTATCCCTAATACGAATAAGCGGTTCTCTTAGTAGGTTGGTTACTTTCAAGATGTTTACATTACTCTCGTGATCAAACCAAGTTCTGAACATTCCTCTAGAGAACAACCTATCTGCAGCCTGTAGGTAAATTCCGAGAGAGAGAGAGAAAGAGAGAGAGAGAGAGAGAGAGAGAGAGAGAGAGAGAGAGAGAGAGAGAGAGAGAGAGGGGGGGGGGAGTTTTGGAACCAGACATTATGTAAATATTTCCGTGTGGGTAGATTTCCTAAATGTTTAAAGGAGAGCCAGGCCCCAGGATCAGGAGCAGCAATGTACAAAGGTTAACATCATCAGGTTCTTACTTCAATAAAATGCGTACCATTCGTTACCGGTCTTTTCAAGGTAAATACAGGAGCAGTAGCTCCAAGCCTCTCTCTCTCTCTCTCTCTCTCTCTCTCTCTCTCTCTCTCTCTCTCTCTCTCTCTCTCTCTCTCTCTCTCTCTCTCACTCTCTCTCTCTCTCCTTCTCTCTCTCTCTCCTTCTATCTCTCTCTCCTTCTATCTCTCTCTCCTTCTATCTCTCTCTCTCTCTCTCTCTATCTCTCTCTCTCTTTCTCTCTCTCTCCTTCTATCTCTCTCTCTCCTTCTATCTCTCTCTCTCCTTCTATCTCTCTCTCTCTCTCTCTCTCTCTCTCTCTCTCTCTCTCTCTCTCTCTCTCTCTCTCTCTTTTCCAATATGTAGGTAGAACCACTTTGAGAATTACAGGTAATAGAATATAGGAGCAGAAGCTGTCAGCCGGTCCTCCTGGCCAAGGAGTTAGCAACATTGTTCGTAATCCCGTATATCCACATGGGTAAAACAGCAGCTGCGAGAATCGGCACCTGTTCGCACCGCGCTGATAACTTACGGGGGTATGTGAGCCAGTCGTTCAGAAAGCAATGGCAAACCACTGAACGTAAAACTTGCAGCTGAAAAATGCTGGTGTTGACTGCAACGTCCTGTAAGGGATATGCAAAATAAAAAAAGTTCCAAGCCACTTTTGTTACGTTGTAGCTTTTGCATGCCTTCATCAAATGCAAGCAAAGATAGCATTCCACCAGACGAACAACATTCTGTGCTAACTTTTTGCACCCTGGTTTTCTGAACGAGAAGTTAGCGTTTAAGTGTAAACCGAAAGGTGTGCAGAACTGACCCACTACCCCGCGTCAGCGCACAGGATGTTTAAGCGTGAGTGTTAAACCTCTCGGCCACGCCGACCTCTGAATCTTCTCATGCTTCAGAGACATGCCCGGGGTTCTCTGTGACCCATTCTGGCAACCCCATATAGATAGTACCCACAACTACAAAAACACTAGACAACCGGAGATTAGCCTGTGCGCGCAGGTGCTTACCGTAACAGTGTAACATATTACACCTTCACCAACGTCCTACAGACTAGAACGTGACCGCCAAATAGATCGTGAATAGTTGGCCTTGTTGGCGCCTGGAACACAGCAGGCAGTCTCATCCCCTTGACCTGGTTTGTTAGTTTTATGTGTATAACATTGGAGAGCCTCTGAGGCAAGCGTGTGGTCCAGTTCTTGTCCCCACTTTGATGTTTCAGATATCATTAAAGTTTTATGGCTGCCAAGTATTTTCAAAACTATGTTGTTGGCTAAAAGGGGAATGATTGAATCAAGCAAACACGGAGGCTTGAGTTTCATGAAAATTTCAGATGCCCCTTCACAAACGATTTGACATTTTGGCCTTGAATACCCGTGTCATTTAAGAACTAATGTATTTATAAGCATTGATTCGTGCTGATAGAATTGGAGCGAGGACAGATTTAAAAATCACAGAACACACTAGACGAGAGTAGAATTAGACAGCATTAGGTGCACCTTGTAGGAACTCGTCTTCTGGAGATGATGTTTGCGGAATTTCTGACCACGAAAATCTACACGGTGATTGTTTAGTTGGGTGTGTCGTCCTGAGTGGCAGAAATAACGAACTTTATTTTCAAAGCGTCACAAATTGGGCGTGCAGGCCCGTCTTACATTCGGCCCTTCCAATCACTCATCTTTCATTCATCAATTATCATTGTACATGGGGATTCTCAACTAGGCTCTGAGGACATGTCATTGCTGGGCAGAGCGGGAGTGTATGATACTTAGTGCTGAGTGAGAATGAAAGTCGGTAGAGTGTAGGTCTTAGTTCTTAGGTTTGATCTCACAGGCTTAGTAAGTTAGTAGGCGTATGATGCTAGACCCATATGTTATGGACACATCTGCAGGCGATGGTTGATGAGGTCAGGATCACGTTGGTCGCCATGACTTTTCAAGACATTTCCTGGTATCCATTATAGACTATTTCGACCTGCTAGTCAGTGTTAAAAATTCGCACCGAAGAGGATTCAAACTCATGGCAACCGATTGTCTAGCCCCTGCTCTACCGCGGTTCCTCTGACTTGGTACACGGGGATCCTTTCTGGGCGGCTATGGCATGAATGGTAATCTTGTACAAATAATAGTCTTTAAGAGTAGATCTTTTTTTGTTGTTGTTGCGTATCCCTTACGGGACGTTGCAGAACACCAGCATTTTCAGCTGCTGTTGATGTACTAGGCAAGTGTTACGTTCAGTAGTTTGCCATTGCTTTCTGAACGACCGGCCCCTATACCTTTTTCGAAAAAACCAGCACTGCCGTGTTTCGAACCCGGGTATACGGGCTCAAAAACCGCGTTCGCAAGCCCTTAGCCACAGAGACCGGTATCCGGTATCCAACAGAGTAGATCTATTGCCTTGTTAATGCAAGTATCTACAGTAATGAGTCAGCCGATGCTCTTACTTTAATGGCACATATTTGCGGGACCTTTGAGGATGGACACATAGGGCAAATGATACCCACCACATTACACAGGGCGGTTGCAATCTGTAAAGTGGGTGAGTAGACAAGTCTTAGACTGTTGGAGGTTGGCGTCATTTGTGGAAGCAGCAGACAAGACCACATGAGGAGATAGGGTAGACGTATCCAGAATCATCGCACTTCGTGAGCATTCGACGTTTCTGCGCTTCAACATCTCCAGACGGAGACATTATTTACGAGGTCCACTTTAGACAACAGTTGGTTAATCACTAGTTGACTGAGAGTCGAATTGCGCATGTATTGTTTCCCAACTGTATTTGCCTGCCAATCAGTGCTTGTGGTGCATTTATTAAACTTAGTCTAACGTCGACCGTGGCTAAGGGCTTAGAACGCGATTCGTGAGCCCGCTTACCCGCGTTCGAAACACGGCTCCGACCGATTTGGCAGCAGGCCGCGTTGCACTGGGTTTTAATGTGTTGGTATGGGATCCGTTCGTTCATAAAGCAGTGGCAAACTACTGAACGTAAACTTGCCAAGACATCAACGACAGCAGTAAAATGCTGGTGTTGACAGCGATGTCCTGTAAATAGGATATAATCGACCGGGAGAGGGCACATAACTTAAAACAGTTTTCCCGCAGCCAGGCACGGGGGAAGCGTATAAACATGAACATCAAACTCAAGGTTCCAGCACACGTTAACTTTGCGGGGAGGAAGCCTAAGTTTGGCATTGGTGCTTACCCTGGGTAAACGTGCGGTTGCAACAGTTTTTGTTCGATATACCCTTAATGAATGGTTGACTGGTTCGAGCGTCCTACTTAAACCGTGGCCACAAACTGTCTGACGTTGCTAGTTGTAACAGATTTAGCGGCACGGTTTAGTGTTAGAAGTCCCCAAGCAAATACCTGCTAGTCTGTGAAGTGTTAGGACCATCACATTTTGTAGTACCCGAATGCACGGCAGAATAGGTGGCCCAGTCTTTCCCCGACATAGCCACAGCCAGTACAGGCGTCGAGCCTCGCCTGACTCCTGACCGCGCTCATGGAATTATCAGCTTATCGTCCCTGAGATTGCACCCCCCCCCCCCCGCTATGTAGTGGTATATATAATACATTGTGTTGAATAAAGAACAGTTAAGGGCTAGTTAAACACATTTTTTGTTGGTAACGAAGTTTAATGTAGAATAGCCCCAATGAAAAAAAAAAAAAAAAAACATCCCGAAAGATGAAGAGTATATTATGTGCAAATTTTTTTTTTTTTTTTTTTTTTCCGCGTTTCCATCCTGTTTCAGGATATTGCGGTCAACACCAGCATCTTTCAGCTGTATGTTGATTCCTAGGCTAGATTACGCTCATCAGCACGCCACGACTTTCTGTGCGACCGGCTCCATACTCTCATAAGTCACTTTTGCGATTCGAACCACTGCTAATTCTCGTCGCGTCACGTGACGAGAGTATTCGGGGTTAGCGGAGAAAGCTGCTAACCCCTCGGCCACGGAGCTGGTATTATGTGCAAATACCTTTATAAATTGAGGTGAGAAAGAGAGTTCTTAAGAGTTTATATAATCAATCTTGTTATTCTGAAGTTATATATGGACAGTGAACAGGTTCGTGAGACATTATGTGGAAGCTACAGAAATATGGTGTTATAGAAGAATGGTGAGAACATCATGGACAGATAAAAAGACGAATGAAGATATCTTGAAAGAAGTTACCTCACAAAGAAAACTTACATCACAAGAGGGCAATCCACATTCTTTGCACACGCATGAGAAAAATGGGAGAGGGGGGGGGGGTAGATTTCGCCCTAACAACGGGAAAATTGGAAGGGAAAAGAGGCAAGAGGAGACCAAATGAGAAGATGCTTAATAGTTTGAAATCATGGCATGGAGCATCCATACTCTGTATCGGACATGATTGACAGTACGCGAGATAGACACGATCCTAGCACAGCTTGTTCCCTGAAGTGTCACTGCATAAATTCCGCATTTACACTCTCATTTGCTGCTTTTCAAATATAAAATTATTATGTCCGCTCTCAGTTAACACTCAGTATTGTTTTTAGTTGTTCCCGAAATTCGTTTCACATATACACCGCAAGAGAGTCCGCCAGATGTTCTAGTGCTGATGTGCACAGCACGATGATCGGAATATAGATTTATGCCACCGCACATTCCTCATCAATCTTTCCCTTATCTCCGCGTTTCCCTATTTTATTTCATAAGCTTATTTTTATTAGGCAAAAACTGTAATGCGTCTGCTTGCTTACACCATTTTCCTATGTTAATTGAAGCCGTAGTGAAAATACTTATCCGAAGTTAGTGCAAGAAATTGGTGCTGATAGGGAGTCAACCATGCCCGCACCCATCATTCAGTAGGGAGTTACGTTAGTTCTATGCTGTTTACAGGACGTCGCAATCGACCCCAGATTGTTTTAGCTGTGCGTGATTTACTAGGCAGTTTTTACATTCCGTACTTTAACATTGCTTTCTGAACAGCTGACGCCCATACCATTGAAATCAACGCAAGACGGTCTGCTTCCTATTCGTCTGCAGCTGATTTCTAAACCCTTGACTAGGTAAGTCGGGGAATTGTGAAACGCGTTCACTGCCCCTAAACCACAGAACAAACTCAGCAGGGACTAACTGTAGTAGAGTAGAGGGTTGCGGGGTTTCAGGCGCTTGTATTTAAACTTCCGGTCCGCTGACGGTTCAATCCTGCACTGATCAGTTGGACTTCAACGCTGAGTTCTCCGTCAGAAAGCAGTGGTTAACTACTGAGCATACTATTGCCTAGAAGATCATCCTGTTGTTGGGGTTGATGGCAACATTCTGCAAAGGGTATGCAACACTAATAATAGTAGTCAAAAGTGTGCCTAGCATGTTTGCCGAGCAAAGCACCCCAGTTTGTGTGTTTAGAGTTTGCTGATTAGAATCACCGTCTGGGTGTTTCCATAACGATCTGTTTAAAAAATGGGAAACTGTGTAGGCATCTTTCTTCATGTAGGGATGCCAGACCTTGCAACTGAGAAACCGGGAGGTTTCTCTGTTACACAAATTAATATTGTCACTCATAATCATCATCATCATGCACCTTGCCAGCTGTTGAAGGCGTTCAAGTCTCTCAAAAGATCTCAGTCCTTGGTGCTCCCGATGAACTCCATTGCACGCCGCCGTCTCAATCCATCCAGCATCATGTCTGTTGGTCCATCTGTGACTCGTCTCATACTGATCACCCCAGTCGTCACGATGTTTTCCAATGCCTCTCTTCTCATTATGTGACGAAAGAACGTTGTCTCTTTCTTATAGTTGTATAAAATGTTCTACTTTCATTAGCCTCTTTCATGCAATCGCTGGTAGTTAATCTGGCAGTCCGAGTTATAAGTAACATTCGTCTCAGGAACCACTCTTCGTTGCATCCAAGCTCTTCCTAACATGTTTATTAACGTTCCGTGAATCGCTGCCATACAGCACAGCAGATTCTATATAACTTGTCAGTACTCTCTTTCTGACATTCAATGATGGTTACTTTTTGCGAAAGACATTTTTCATTTTCTGAAATGCAGTTTTTGTCACAAGTTTAACACTTCTACCAACTGTAAATAAATAAATTTAAAAAAAAAGTTCGATTTAATTAAATCTTTCATTTGACATGAAAAACCGGGACAAACGGACGTTCCAAAAGCATTTTTGGTGGACAGTGAATTATTTCATGAAAAATCGGGACTGTCTGGAAAACTAGGACATATGGCAACCCTATCTTCATGTAGTATCGTTCACAGTGAAATGTGTGGTTTAGTATTCAGAATTGTGCAGCGTGGCACACTTAATAAACAGCTATCTCGCTACTTTCAAAAATCTGCTGGGGAGAGATTTTTAATCACCTCTCTCTCAGATTTCAGGTTAAGATAAAAGTCAGTAGCGCGCGCGGTAGAGAGAGAGAGAGAGAGAGAGAGAGAGAGAGAGAGAGAGAGAGAGAGAGAGAGAGAGAGAGAGAGAGATGATGGGGAAGATTAAACAATGTGATATTATAGTGTGTTTGGTGGTCACATTTTAAAGTTAAGATAAAAGTCAGTGGCGCGCGCGGGAGAGAGAGAGAGAGAGAGAGAGAGAGAGAGAGAGAGAGAGAGAGAGAGAGAGAGAGAGAGAGAGAGAGAATGGGGAAGATTAAACAATGTGATATTATAGTGTGTTTGGTGGTAACATTTTAAGTTGGGAGATAGCCTGGCCTAACTGGTACGGAACTAGAAAACGTGCATCTACGCACTGTGGTGGCCAATACTGGAATAGACGAATAGCAAATGTTGATCGAGAAGAAGTTAAAGTCAGTAACAGTGTTAATTTAAAAGCAGAACTTAGCTCTCTCTCTCTCTCTCTCTCTCTCTCTCTCTCTCTCTCTCTCTCTCTCTCTCTCTCTCCATCTCTCTCTCTCCATCTCTCTCTCCCCCCATCTCTCTCCCTATCTCTCTCCCCCCATCTCTCTCTCCCTCTCTCCCCCCCCCAGCTTCCCCCATCTTCCCCCATCTCTGTCTCTCTCCCCCCCCCCCATCTCTCTCTTCCCCCCCCCCATCTCTCTCTCCCCATCTCTCTCTCCTCTCCCCCATCTCTCTCTCTCTCACTCTCTCTCCCCCCATCTTCCCCCACCTCTCTCTCCCCCCCCCCATACCCCCCCCCCCATCTATTGCTCAACATGTTATTGGTAGCTCTGACATGAAGTCGCCAACGTAGCAGTATAGTTGTTCTCCCTCCAACCCCAACCCCACCCGGTCCCCATTTAGCCTGATAGTTACTCGAAGTACTCGTAATAGAGTACGGAATGAACACCAAAAGGGCTCAAACGAAATGAACCAAAACATCAAGAGATGACCAGTAGCGCGCTCGCTGGACACTCATAAGTCTTCAGAAAGTCTCAGCCAGGGACAACTCCGCAGATCTGGAAACAGTGAAGTAGATCGTCACTTAGGCACCCTTCCTCAGAAGAGATCCTAACATTGCAGTAGCTCCTTGCTAACGCCAAGTAGTGTGCAGACGAGTGCAACCATTATCAAATTGTTGCGGGTTTCTTTCAGAGCACACAGCTTATCAAGTTAAAGAATGACACAGTTCTAATCGCTAGTAGCATTCGATCAACCAATCAGGTGCCGTCTTCACAATGAAGGTTGGCTGCAGTGAATCTCCACCACTGCATCTCTCGTTTGATAGTACATTCTATCAGACTGCTGTTCGTCAATCTCTTGATATTATCTTTCCACTTGTATATCATTGTCTACCTCTTGTTCGCTTGCCATCCCCATCCCCCTGGTTTTTTATGAGTGTTGTATGTCTTTTAACGTGGCCGTAATATTTCACTTGCCCCTGTTTTATTTCTTTCATCAACGCTCGTTGATGCCGTTAGCATTAGGAGAAACCCGCTTTGTGGCAAAGGGATTACCAATGCAATTTGTAATTTCGCATACCGCGTTCGAAACACAGTTGCAGGCGATTTGGCAAAAGACTGCCTTGCATTGGTTCCCATAAAACGGTATAGGTGCCGGTGGTTAAGAAAGCAATGACAAACTACTGAACGTAAACTTGCCAAGAAATAATAAACAGCCTAAAAAAATTGTTGAGGTTGATTGCCACGTCCTGTAAAGGATATGCAACTAACTTTTTATCCCAGTGAAGACGCACGATGGGGGAGTATCACGGATGCTTCCGTGCTATTCTATACCACGTCTGCTAGAAATGCCATCATAGGAATGCCGGAGGTTGAACGCGGCCTCACAGACCCAGGGTGCCTGGCCGTGTGTGTTTATCAGCTGCGGCCCACGTCACGATATCGGCCAGGTCGTAGATGGGTGTGCTAATCTGGAAAGAGATTTCTGAACGCATGTTACATATAGCGCAAGCATCCGAAGGAGCGACCAGCAAAGCACGAACCGCGACCTCTGACCTAACAAAGCATGATACTGCTCGGTGTAAAAGGTTCGTCTGTCTGTTCTGAGCGTGTGTTATCTCTGTTTAATGACGTCAGATGTCTGAAAATTGCACATAGCCGCGTCCGCCTGTTCTAGTCTGCTTTGATTTGAATGCCTCTTCGGAATTCTGTTTAATTGTGCACGTCCATTTCAGTTAAGAAACTATAGTTTTACCATATTTCCTCCTATCTCATTTCAATGGGGTCGCCTGATGGCGAGGGACACTGGTAATAGGGAAAGCTAATCCACACGCAAAAATCAGTCCAAAAGTAGTAGCACGTGTATGGACTACGCTTGAATTCAAAGCGAGTGAACAATAAATCTCCGCTCTCTTTAGCTCCCACACAGACATTCTCACTCTATGCTTGCCTGTCCCTCTACACATATTTCTGTCTTCACCACCCGGACGCATTGTTATGAAACCAATTCTGTTTTAATAACACCATCGACGTCAGACTCCTGTCTTGACTTATTAACTCTTGCCCGTATAGCCGGCTCTGCGGCGAAGTGGTTACGGACGCAATTCGTAATCCCGCATACCGTGTTCTAAAACACAACTGCGGGCGATTTGGCAGCACACCGCCTTGAATTGGTTTTTATGAAATGGCATGAATTCCGGTCGTTCAGAAAGCAATGGCAAACTACTGAAGGTAGACTTGCCAAGAAATAACAAATAACCAAATAATGCTGTAGTTGACTGCGACCTCCTGTACAGGATTTGCAACTAACTTTCTTTACCCACATATGTCGGAAATGTTAACACACGAGAGAGGGATTGATTGATTGTTTGATTGATTGAGATTGATTCCTATCTAGTGAGTAAACAGTTTATTGCCTCATGAACAAGAATCATGTCTCTCAAGAATAGGTTTCCACCGTTGACTTTCGATGTTTATGCTAGTTTGATTGACAATTTTACAGTTGAACTAATGGCAAAATCGTGACAACCTTGATGGCCAATGAACTGGCTTGTAGCCTGCCGTTCAGTCCACAGTAGTAAGAACCCCGCCCATTGTGCTTCCCGATCAGGGTGACCGTGGCATACAGCTTCAGAAAGTGGCCACCGAATGTGTTGAGAATTATATGTAAAAAGAAAGGTGATTGGTCATGTTGTTATGATGCCGACAGAGTCTCCGTGGCGAAGTGGTTACGTCGCCTGGCTCTCGTTCTGAAGGTTGTAGACTCGGTTCCCGGGCAACGACGTTCGGTTCACGAGTGCAGTTTTCTCGAAGACTCCCGGAGGTCGTCGCTGGAGCTACGGAGTTTGTGCTTTGTGCGATGCGGAAAGAGACTAAGCCATATGGGATAAAATCCAGTGCAATGAAGTCGATCCGTCTTAAATCCTTTTGATGATACCGATTCACATACACACGCACGCACGCGCGCGAGGTCGGCATGGCCGAATGGGCAAGAGCACTCGTTCTTGAACATTCTGTATGCCGATACCGAGGTAGTGGGTTCAACTCCTACATCGACCATTTGGACTAAAAAAATATTGACTTCTCGTTCTTGACTTGGGGACGTAAATTACATGTACCTCTGAAGTCTGATGGCGGGACACTGGTAATAAGGAAAGCTCATAGAAGTAGTAGGAAGTGAATGGACAACGCTTGAGTTCAAAGCGATCGAACGTGTAAAAAAAAATAGACACACACTCACTTTAAATCGACGTACTGCTAAAGAGGGAAATGCGGAATTTACCATTAGCGGACAGTAAAAGCTAGTCCTTCCACTTGCTGACCTGTCTTCAACTGTTTGCTTGTCTTTTAATGTACCAATTTAATGTACCCAAAAATACGTTTTTGTCTCTATTTTGTATTTCTTCCGCCTTTCCATTTTATTCTCAGTTTCTATAGTCCTCCACATAATGTGTGTCACTTTATCCGTATTTCTACGACCTGTAAGAAAGATTTATGCAATAGGTTTTATAACCTGCTTTCAGTAATTTAGAATTGAAAGATACACTCCTCCTTCGACTATCGTTGACTGCCAACACTCACTGGCATTCAACATTCTCAAGCCAAACCTTCTTATCCTATATCTCTGACCATGATTTCCCTGTATTACACCACCTGTCTGGCAAGTGTTCCCCTCCCTCCATGCGTTTCTCCTTCTGTGTGGCGTCCAGACATTTGTGCTACTACTTAGAAATGCCGGTCTCCCTGGTCCAGGAGTTACACGACTTTCTCCGTAGTCCCGTATACTCTCGTGAGTAACATGATGTTTGCGAGAATCGGTAGCGGTTCTCTCCGCGTCGGTAACTTACGGGTTGTGTGAGCCGGTCGCTCAGAAATCAATGGCAAACTACTGAGAGTAATCTTGCCAAGAAATCAACAATCAGCTGAAAGATGCTGATGTTGACAGCGATGTCCTGTAAAGGATATGCGAACAAACAAAAAAACAAAAAAAATTAGAAATACATTGACGGCAGTCTGATCTAAACGTGTAGCAATTGGTGGCTATTTTTGCGACAAACACAACGAAGTATTGGAACTATTTGCACGCGCTGTCAAGCTGTAGCAGACTTAGCGCCATATTACTATTTGCACTTTTAAACTTGTTTATTTAAGGCCGTGCTGTATGCTAAGCACGCTGGTTATATACGTATAGAATAAACACTCCCCCCACTCCGCCACAGACTGGAAGCTCGATACTGTCAGTGGACATAGTCTGGTCGAGGTGGGGGTTGACCTGGTTGTGATCCAGAGCGCGGGGTTTACTACAATGTGCGTCTTCCTACTGGATCCGAATACACCGACAGTTCTGGAATGTTACTGAACTTCTTGTACTTAAATCGATGTTGGGGCTTAGGGGATAGTGAGATGCGCAGTTCTTAAACTGCGTTGATGGTTGGGTACGGGGATAAACCCTTACACCTGTCAGTTAGATTTTAATGTTGACTTCTCGTTCAGAAAGCAATGGCAAACTACTGAACACAAACTTAATGAAAATCAACCTAGAGCCGAGGTTGATTTAAACGTCCTGCAAAGGAGATTCAAAATTTTAGACCAAGAAGTGAGCTCAAAATCAGGTGCAGGCGATTGCAATCCCAAAGAAATCAGGAACCTTGGAATGTGATCAACATAGAACAATTAGTATAATGAGTCACATCACAAAGATATTGCTAAGAATTATCATGCAAAGAGTGAGGAAGAAGATACAACCTGAAATAGGGGAAGAACAATGTGGGTTTGTAGAAGGAAAGGGTACAGTAAATGCTGTGTATGTGCTGCGAACAGTTATTGAACGTGCTATAGAAGTAAACAAGGATATACATCTTTGCTTTATTGACTATACAAAGGCTTTTGATAGAGTTAGACATGTCAACATGGTGCATATGCTTGCAGATCTACAAATTGATGGGAAAGACATTAGACTTATGAAGAACATATATTGGAAACAACAAGCTGCAATAAGGATTGATAATGAAGTGGGACAGTATCAGCCAATTAAGAGAGGTGTTAGGCAGGGATGTGTGATGTCTCCAGATCTTTTTTCCCTATACAGTGAAAATATTTTCAGAAATGTAGAGGATATAAATGGAATCAGCATTGGAGAACGAAAGATCAATAACATTAGATATGCAGATGATACAGTATTGATTGCAGACAATGCGCAGGACCTGCAACAATTAGTAGATGCGGTTGTTGTACACAGTGAGCAGCTGGGGTTAGAATTAAATTGTAAAAAGACTCAGGTTATGGTCGTCACTAGGAAGGAAGAAGTGCCACAATGTAATATACAAGTAAATGGAAATATTCTTCAACAAGTGAAACGGTACAATTATCTTGGAACAGTCACAACATCTGATGGGAGATGCCTTGAAGAGATTAGAACAAGAATCGCCATGGCGAAAGTAGCTTTTAGCAAGATAAAAAACATTCTGACCAATAAAAAGATGTCAATTGAAACGAGAAAAAGACTGTTGAGGGGATACACAGAGCCTGTTCTTTTGTATGGATGTGAAACTTGGACAATGGGCAGTCAAGATGAAAAAACATCTGATGGCTGCAGAAATGTAGTTTCTGAGGAAAATGTAAAGAATACCATGGACAGACAGAAAATCCAATGACCAAGTACTACATGAGACAAATGAACATCGTAAACTGATTAGAGAAATTAGACGTAGACAGTCAAAATGTTTTGGACATGTTATGAGAAGAAATTGTCACTTGTCGTCCCGGGAGGAATGTGGAATCAACAAGCACACCTTTAAGCTTATTATCTTTTGGGATTATTGACTGACTTTTGTCTACACTCCTCCCTTCCATCTTCCATTCCATATATCTCTTTCTTTCTCTCTCTCTCTCATATTCCTTCATTACATATTCCGACAACAGTTTCCTTCATCAATTAATAAAATATTTATTAATAAAAACTATGTCTGGTGTATGTATGGACTGTGTATATGTAGTTGGTAGTGTATTCTATTGTTGGTGCAAGAATGAACTCGGAATGTCTTGTCTCCGTATCACATCTCGCCCAGTCACACGGCCAAACCACAGGACATCAACATATAACAGGACAGGTCTCACCCTGGATGTTCCGTATGCTTGAGTCTGGAGGTAAATCCGTTATTGAACGAAAAAAAAACTGTTCACCACTGGATCACCGTAAAGTAATAATATTCCAGTAAGTCTATGACTTCACCCGAGTCTGCTTCACGAAGTTAATAATCCAACACCGGAAAAACCACATCACCACAGTCCAGCATATTGTCTATATCGACTATCAATGTTCTGACTTGTCTATTGTTTCTTCACTATGAGTCTACAGTGTAAACGTATGTAGTTTTATTTAGCTTGCTTTCCGCAAGATTATTTTCCTTTTTCATTGTTACTTTGGTTATCTGGATATCCTTTTCTTCTTTTTCAAAGTTCATTTAAGGCTATATTTTATTTCGTCTCCCTATTTGACCCTGCCTATGTTCTTCCTTGGTTTATTGAGGTATTTGATCTCCGCCCAAATGAAATGCCTTGAGTTTATCAACAAAGCTTTTTCTGTACACAAGACGTATTGGTCTATCTTCTCTGATAGGTCAGGATGGGAATTGGAACCTGTGAGATGTATAGTAAATCAAGTGATATGATTCTGCCACTTAATACTACTTATGTAAGTGCCCTTCTCCAGCCGTAATGAAAAGGCTTCCGAAGGATACACTGACATACGACATATGAATTCACCAAAGTCTAAACTATTCACTAATAGAAAGCAATGGTAAACGCTATGCACCAACATCTATTTCCCTATGCTAATATTACGCTAATATTAGTTTACCTTATATCTTCTATTATCATCCCGGAATCGAAATTAATAATTAAGCACATCGGCACTAATATCCCATTGCCTTAAACAATACGGGACTATAATTTCTTTTCCACACATGGGATTAATATATATCTCTGTCCAGTTTTGGAACACACACTAAAACAGAACACCCAATTTCTACTATTTATATCGAGTGTCCAATCCTCCGTTATTGTTTGATGTTCATACCTCAACACTCGTCTCTTGACGTATCCTGCACATCAAAAGGCGGTGAAATCACGTAATGGTTAGTTGCTCGTTTCTTTCCGTTCTTACGCTGTTTCCCTGGGTTCCCCTTACGCTAATACTTCAAAGCGTCCGAACCCGTTGATCGCCCTCTCCGTTCATTTTCCCGTTCTCGAAGTCTCCCTGTTTTTCTGTCCGTTAACATCGCTGGTCAATGACTCCTCACAATATATCCTATTTTTATACCAGTCTGTCACTGCTCTTTAATTCGTCCTCATCTCAGAATGAAGTACTCGACTGTTAACCCTTCTCCTACATTGTCATTAATCTTACTATTCGAGTTTATCAGGGAATCATTAAACTCACAGTATTCCCGTGACAGAAATGGATTGGAGAACTTGGTGACAACTGGCAAGATCGAAGGGAACAGACCAAGAGGCAGACCGAGAGGAAAATACCTGGATGGCTTGGCCACATGGCATGGACGAGACAGGAACACTGAACTGATCCACGACACTGGTGATCGTGTGAAATGGCGAGTCATGACCGCCCACGCTTTCCGGCATGGCACGTGATTGATTGATTGATTGGGAGCAGACGACATTGCATTGATTTCGATTGTATGAGGCGTCGGCCGTTAAGAAAGTAATGGCATACTACTAAACGTAAAATTGCCTCGTAAGTCAAAAACAGCCAGTAAAAGCTGGGATTTGTAGCAAGGTGCTTGCAACTGACCCTGAAGGCGACGTCATGGCTTGCACCTTGCCTACCTCCATGCGGTCATGTGTTGGAATCCTCTTTGATCTGGGGATTATTGCCATTGACCTGGGCTGCCAGACCGATCCACTGATACATGGGGACCAATAAGCGGCCGGTGTGATGTCGAAATCCCCCATCGAGTGCCGATCATGTCTACAAATGTGTGCTTAGCACCATATACCAAATACGCCTCATGCGATGGACAAGGATCAATTACTTTTACCTTTATTTACCCATGTCTAAGTCAGTGCTTCACAAACATACTTCGCACGGTTCCTTTATCTCAAATACTACACTATTAACTTGCATATACAAATGCAGGTACACACTCCCTTCGTGGTATTAGCATCCTGCTAATTCCAAACTGCCTCCCCACCCACCATCTCCCACCCTAGATCTTTCACGAGTCCCCATGAGGGACGGCACCGGGCGCTTTAGGCCCCCCCCCCCCCCTGCTCTAAGTGGTGCCAGGTATGTGATCAGTGAAGGCAGCTGCCGTTTTTTTTCCGCGATCGTCACAAGGGACCGTGTGTACGGGATGCTTCCACAGATGAACTCAGGAGTGTATTTGCACGCTGCATATTGCCTTCCTTATCGGCTTGTCTACTGAGTGAACACGAGAAGAGAGGTCTGACTTGCAGTATGATATCAGATAAACCTTAGAACGATGTGCACGGATGAAGACATGATAAGCAGAGCATGCACAGTTGTTACAAATATGAGCCAATTGCCAACGGGCAAATCTAGGCCCAGCGCACAAGCATATATTATCATCACCCAATGACTCTCCCCTCCCCCTCTCTGTCTGTCTGTCTGTCTGTCTGTCTGTCTGTCTGTCTGTCTGTCTGTCTGTCTGTCTGTCTGTCTGTCTGTCTGTCTGTCTGTCTGTCTGTCTCTGTCTGTCTGTCTCCTCTTTATCCTATCCTCCCTCCCATATCAGTCTTTGAAATTCATATCTTTTATAAGCCAAATGTCCAGAATCTGTTGCCGACATGTGTAACATCTATGGCATCTTGTATCCATCCACGATGTGGCCTTCCTCCTCCCCTCATCCCCAGCACACCTCCCTCCATAATTATCTTTTTTCACTATGTGTTCAGGCCTCTTTACATAATATTTCATTTTCCTGAATTGTATTTATTTTAATAACTAATCTTCTTCGGTTGGATAGATCTGTTTGTTCTGTGCAATAAATATTAAGTTCTCTTCTGTAATACCTCTGCTAGTTAACAGGCGTGAATGTGCTGTTCATTTGATTTGTTAAGTGTCCAAGTTTCTCACTTGCAGGACATTTTGTTGATAGTGAAACGTAGGCTCACTCACAACTTTAATGTTGGTAGATCATGAAGTAGAATGTTTTGCTCATAGTACATTACTGCTTAGGGGAGCATTAGTCTGGGTGAGAATTTGGTCCATGTGACATTCCCCAAATAAGTGTATAGTATAGTTGTTTGTTGGCCACACTGCCTGCACAAGAAAGATAAGGGGAAACTGCCACATTAGTTTCATAAGAATGCGGTTATTCGCCGCCTCTAGGCTGAGATTTGTACCAATTATTGGACTGAATAACCGGACACGACATACACCTGGTCTAGTACATATTTAACTATTGATTTGAAGAAAGTCAGGAATGAGCTTTTCCCCCACCCCTTAAGGTGCAATGAGCATATGGTGCTAAACCCGTATTTTTATAGACCAATCAGCACGAGGGTTGGGGGTGGTAATGTTGTTAGTAAGTACCACACCGGCCGCCTGTACTTCCCAAGACATTTCCTGGTACCCATTTTATGCTGGGTCGACCCAGGAACCCAGGCCAATTGTAAAAAGTCCACCTCATTACAGATTTGAACCCAGCCCGCGGGACAGATCAAGATTTGGTCAGGATAAAAACTAGTTGAATGCACTAAGACAGTTTAGGACAGAAGGTGGCGGAGATTCAATTCCAACAACTTTGAGAGTGGAGATGCTACTGAATGACTGAGAACAAACTTTTGATGCTACGAGGGTAAGTTAATAAGTAAGTCACAAATGGCTGTAGAAAAATAACTATGATAACAACTTGAAACCAGTTTATTTTTATACATGCATTGTCTCTTTATTTCTCAACATAATTTCCACCAACATTGATGCATTTATCCCATTGTTTTATCAGTCCTCCCAAACCAGCTGCTTGCTTTATTTTAATTTACCTGCCATCCCACAGAATTGTGTGACTTACTTATTGACTCGCCCTCGTAACTTTTTTTCTACCCAGCTAAGTCCACTGAAAACTCACCTTGGCGGGAGACATTTCGCGAGTGACGCCGAAGTTGAATGTGAAGTGAAAACGTCGTTTAGAAAAAACCGCACGCAGTTCTATGCAGCCAGTTTGGGAGAACTGATAAAACAATGGGATAAGTGTATCAATGTTGGTGGAAATTATGTTGAGAGTGAGTGGCACCAAAGTATGTGGATTGGAATTTGGCCAAAATTCCATCAGAGAACATGTGGTGCCCAAACAACATGTTCCCTCTCTCGGCCTTGCCTTGTTTGATGCAGAGGAATGGATATCCAGTATGTCTGGAACAAGGTAGGCTGCAGATGCTGGCGGCTCAGCGTCAAACCTCCGAGACTTCGCCGCCACGAGCAGGAGGCGAGCGGTGGCCAGACTGATAAAACGATGGGATAAGTGCATCAATGTTGGTGGAAATTATGGTGAGAAATAAAGGGACAATGTATGTATAAAAATAAACTGGTTTCAAGTTGTTATCGTATTTAGTTATTTTTCTACAGCCATTTGTGACTTACTTATTGACTTCCCATCGCATATGATCTGTGTTGTAGGAGAATACATGTTTCCATTCCATTAAGCTTACTTTCTCTGTTTGTGTGGCAAGCATGACTTCATCGACAGCCTTGACATGGACATACACGACATGCTTCTTTGGTAATGTTTACAGTCCATTAACTACACACACGTCGAGAGAAGCATAACTAGTTCCACATATCGTTTTTAAAAGTGATAAAAGTGGAAGTCATGTCCCTTGTGCATAACTTAACTGCATGAATGCACACGGTTGATTACATTTGGGTAAAGGCAGACTAGTTGTAGATTATAAATAAAGTAAAAGTGTGGACCTCTTTACACACATTGAGGATATCGGGTGCTTATTTGTATTTTACCATGAGCAAGCCTGACACAGTTGTCACTCTCACATACTCACCTCATGGCATAATAGTTAGTTTTAAATTGTATCTGGGACATACATATTCTTCACGACGTTAAGAAACAATCTTCTCATTAGTTCATAAATCGGACTGCTTATATGTAGAATAGGCACAGTCAACGTGAGGTTGTTATATCTCTATAGAATTTGGTGATGTGAATAATTATTCACAGGATTTGGTATACATTCCATGTGTTACCCCCATTCTTCTCATGTGACATTATAACAAAACGTAATAAATATGACAACACTATATTATAAACTCAAGTAACATAATTATTTACATTATATTGTGGGAACATGGTTATTGCAGAATTACATTCATACCCGCAGGATTGAATATTATTCACATCAGTACTATGCCATTTTTAGTATTAGCTGGAGAGGTGTCAGTGCATACATAGATATAGATTGGGAAAGATGCAGTTATGTGGAGAGACATTATCACCAAAGTCAGTTGGCAGGGCAAATAATCATGATGGTCATCCGAGCTTCCATTAAACCTTATATGAAGTAATATCAGTAAATAGCATTAAATCAAGAACTGAGATCTGTGGAGAGTCATTAACTATTAAGGTTGTGTGGCAGGGCATACGATGATGATTAGCAGTGTTTCATACAATTCACATCATCAGTATTTTCCCCTTCTTTATGAGTACTGCTACATCCAGAACTATAGTAGTCAAGCAGTTCTGATTAAATTTCTAGAAATCTTATGTCCAAGAATGTTGGCGTGATGTGTTTTACTTATTATAACATAATTTCCCCACATATGCGTATATCAAGCATCAAGTTAAGCATTATCAAATGTCAAATATACATATAAAAACCACACATAGACAGATACATATACATAAACATGAATACGTTAGTAAATCAGGACAAGAAAGAGGAATAAAATGAAAAAAGTAACAATTCCTGCGAGGAGTTCATTGGCGACACATTGAATCAGTTTCCAAACAAAAATATAGAGTCATGAAGATTAACGAATAAGGTATCGCAAAGGTAGACAAAATAATACGTTAATTCTTACACCTAGTAATATACTATTTTTCCACTTATTATTGGACAGTGGATACTGTAGCTAGACATGTGTCACTGCAGAAGTGAATTGGCTACACAAAACAGAACCTTGCTCTCGGCGAGCTGTAGCAGAAAGAGAAAGAAGGGAATCCCAACCTGTATGTACACAGACCTCTCGTTTCCTTCAGAACTCTTTGGTGCGCGTTGTTAAGAGGCGTACTACTACTGATTCTCTAAATTAACTGTCTAAACCTACCTGGCTTTAGATGTCTAGAAACAAATTAACAGCATTTTCTATATGCAGGAGAGATATCTACTGTATTACAGATTGAGAAAGCCGAACATCTAATTCCCAGAAAACTTCTATAGCATAGATTGGGAAGCTCAAATATCTAATTACCAGCAAACTTCTAAATCACAGATTGAGAAAACCAAACATCTAATTTCCAGCAAACTTCTATATCATAGACTGAGGAAACCATACTTTTAATTCCCAACAACATTCTATGTCACAGATTGTGAAAACCATACATCTAATTCCCAACAATGTTCTTTATCACAGAGTTACCATGAGGAGATGCTGGAGAGATCTCCCCGCAGGGAATTCCTCAACAGCTACTCCCGCCAGCTGCTGCTGCGCTACCCGCACATGGCCGACCAGATTAGCGCCAGGATGAGCCGACTGAATGCCCAGTGGAGCACCCTGGAGCAGACCACTGCCCCCCAGCACAGTAGACACGACACCGACACCATGCTGCAAGGTACTTCATTATCATAGTTTATCATTAGATGCTGTTTTAATTCAATTGTTTTTATCTTTCCAGTCCTTTTTTGTTATTAGATTTTACCATTAAATACTTTTGAATTCCGGGAATTGGAAAAAAAAAATGCACCTGGCCTTCCAGGTCAATTCAAGCTAAATGGATACCAGGGGGTTTTCTGGGAAGGGAAGGCGGCGGCGTGATATTGACCACATCACCCATCAAGTGCTGATTGGTCCATAAAAGAATGGGGGAAGCACCATCTGATTCAAGGCGTGTACAGATTCTATCAATTTTGAAATGACAAACTTAATTTTGTGGTCAGTGATTTTGTCTTTACATTTGTTAAAAGATAAAATAAAAGTTGAAAATCTATTTAAATTAAAAAGAAGTGTAAGTACTGCAGAATAACATCTGAACTGAAGCTATATTCAGAGAAAAGGGTGACAGGCTAAAGAGGGGCAGATCACGGATGGGTCGGGAGGAAGATGTTGTCAGACAGGTCTGCAGTCTTACCAGTATCAACCCCGGCCAGGAATAGATGCCGGTGCCGCCAGCTTTTAAGTGCACCTACTCCTACATTATCACACTCGACAGACGGTGCAGAGAGCAGAACCCTGCCGCTGTCAATGCAGAGGTCAACGTGCTCGTCTATGAACACTCAGATAGCCCTGAAGTGTTTATCTATACAGATGGATCTGTTGTAAAGCAGCAGAGAAGTGCATGGGCATTTACATCCCGTTTAGCGGGCTTTCATTTGGCTAGAATCACAGCATTATGCCAACGTGTGTGTACTGAGTGATTCAATGTGCATGATTCGGAAGGTCGAAGCTGGACCTGTACGTTGCCAGTGGACTTATTCGCTGCGGAAGTCTTTTGTCCGCAAAGTCACCTTCATCTTCGTCCAGGGACGTGCGGGAGTCGAGGGAAATGAGCGAGCTGATAAACTGGTTGGCTCTGCACCCCTGCAGATGGCCAGCCCATGGATCGTGCCGATGTTATTAATGTCCTTAACGGGTGTTGGGGGGGGGGGGGGGGGGATCTGAGCACCTATGGACATGTCCGGAATGCAATTAAGATACACCGACTGGTAACTGATATCTGATCTGCAGGTCTTAAAATCTCATCATCTGTTCTCCCTGGGTCAAATTTCTAGCTAAGGGAGATAACTAGAAAAAAACTGATCTTCTGCATTATTTTAAGTCCCTTTATTCTATGAAGGGTACTATTTTCTTCACATTTAGCTTGTTTAAAATACAATGTGGAAGATGACACAAAGACTGTCATCATAATATGTCAGTGTCCATATGTGCTTAAATCTGCTCAGAATTTCTATGCGTGTGTGGCAACTGATGATTCATTCATTCATTCATTCATTCATTCATTCATTCATTCATTCATTCATTCATTCATTCATTCATTCATTCATTCATTCATTCATTCATTCATTTGCATGTCCTTTGCAGAACCTCGCTCCCTTCTGGAAAACCTCTCGATCATAAGCAAAATGTCTAGCATCTGATACACCCATCTGGAGATCATCCGCCACATCCTCCACCCATCTTCTCTTTGGCCTTTCTCTCCCTCTCTTCCCAGGCATATACCCCTCCTTTATTGTTCTCTCCAAACTTTTGTGACATTTCAAGTGACCAAAATATTTCAGTTTTCTTTGTTTTAATAGCCAACCTTCTTCAATATCTAGCTCTTGAAGTATGGATGCATTTGTTCTTTTCTTTATCCAAGGTTTAATCACTTCAGCTCCAGGGTAGTATAATCACTTGAGATTCACGTTATTGTTACTACATTTGTTTCACCACAGACATATGCTAGCATTACTACCTCTCTGTTTCACCACAGACATATGCTGTCATTACTACATTTGTTTCTCCGTAGACACAGGCTATCATTATTACATCTCTGTTACACCGCAGACGTATACTATCATTACTACATCACTGTTACACCATAGACATAGGCTATCATTATTACATCCCTGTTACACCGCAGACGTATGCTGTCATTACTACATCACTGTTACACCATAGACATAGGCTATCATTATTACATCTCTGTTACACCGCAGACGTATGCTGTCATTACATCATTTGTTTCTCCGTAGACATAAGCTATCATTATTACATCTCTGTTACACCGCAGACGTATGCTGTCATTACTACATTTGTTTCTCCGTAGACATAAGCTATCATTATTACATCTCTGTTACACCGCAGACATATGCTGACATTACTACATCACTGTTACACCATAGACATAGGCTATCATTATTACATCTCTGTTACACCGCAGACGTATGCTGTCATTACTACATCACTGTTACACCATAGACATAGGCTATCATTATTACATCTCTGTTACACCGCAGATGTATGCTGTCATTACTACATCACTGTTACACCATAGACATAGGCTATCATTATTACATCTCTGTTACAACGCAGACGTATGCTGTCATTACTACATTTGTTTCTCCGTAGACATAAGCTATCATTATTACATCTCTGTTACACCACAGATGTATGCTGTCATTACTACATCACTGTTACACCATAGACATAGGCTATCATTATTACATCTCTGTTACACCACAAACGTATGCTGTCATTACTACATCACTGTTTCACCATAGACATAGGCTATCATTATTACATCTCTGTTACACCGCAGACGTAAGCTGTCATTACTACATCACTGTTACACCATAGACATATGCTATTATTATTACATCTCTGTTACAACACAGATGTATGCTGTCATTACTACATCACTGTTACACCACAGACATAGGCTATCATTATTACATCTCTGTTACACCGCAGACGTTTGCTGTCATTACTACATCACTGTTACACCATAGACATAGGCTATCATTATTACATCTCTGTTACACCGCAGACGTATGCTGTCATTACTACATCACTGTTACACCATAGACATAGGCTATCATTATTACATCTCTGTTACACCGCAGACGTATGCTGTCATTACTACATCACTGTTACACCATAGACATAGGCTATCATTATTACATCTCTGTTACACCGCAGACGTATGCTGTCATTACTACATCTCTGTTACACCATAGACATAGGCTATCATTATTACATCTCTGTTATACCGCAGATGTATGCTGTCATTACTACATCTGTTTCACTCCTGCTCCTGGTTATTACTATATCTCTGCTCCACTCCCAGCTCCAGGTTATCATCACTGTATCTCTGCTTAACACCAGCTGCAGGTTGCCATTACTATATCTCTGCTGCACTCCCAGCTCCAGGTTATCATTACTATATCTCTGCTCTGCCATACTGCTGCTGACAGGGTTGTTCCATAATTGTGAACTGCTAAATTCCAACAAAAGGTATTCTTGGCTCGCTCCAATAAATTCAAACAGCAATATGAACAAAAATGACGAGATAGGATTCTTTGACATTAGTAAAACAAAACTGCCGTTTAATATTGCTACAGTATACGAGGCTTAACGTGTCCAATAATTACTATCTAGCACTTACTGGGCCTGTTGCACCAGGTCCGCAGCAAGTCTTATTTCTAGCTTATAATAATTAGAAAAGATCACTAACCTTGTTTTTACAACTGTTTACATATTTGGCTATACTATACGTCCTCTAATATCCTTCTCTTTCTCCATCGGTTACGTTTCTTGCCACTCTGGAAAATACAGCTATTTCCGCTCGCTGTTGGTTCATTTATTCGTGGCGATATTCGGTATCATGTTGCTAAGCCCTTACCTTGTCAGTTAGTAATATTCCGCCACTGGTTTTATGCCAAGTAACCATCAGTCCAGTTCGATTTAGTGACATCCAAAAATTGCATTGCCTTCTTGTTTCCATCTCCCCATAAGTCTGTCGTTGTTGGGCTAATCGCTCTGTGACCTTTCTCGTGTTTCCAACACGTCTCTTAGTTGTTTATTGTATTTGGCGTCGAGGATTTCTCTCTATTCATATGATGTCAGTCTTTTTTGCACTCACTATATGGCATGCTCCACTCCCAGCTTCAGGTTATCATCACTGTATCTCTGCTTCACACCAGCTGCAGGTTGTCATTACTATATCTCTGCTCCACTCCCAGCTCCAGGTTATCAACACTATATCTCTGCTCCACTCCCAGCTCCAGGTTATCATTACTACATCTCTGCTTCACACCAGCTACAGGTTATCATCACTGTATCTCTGCTTCACACCAGCTCCAGGTTATCATTACTATATCTCTGCTTCACACCAGCTTCAGGTTATCATTACTATATCTCTGCTTCACACCAGCTCCATAAAAAAATTCCCATCTCCATTGTGTCATCACTCCATCTCTATCCCTGCTCCACTCTCACTTCATCTTTAAAGTATAATCCATTGTCTGCCATAAAATAAAAATACAAATGAATACCCTGTGTATACTTAAAGTAATACAAACACAATACATAACATTACTAATAGTATGTTTTAATACAGTGGTTCTCAACTGGTGGGGAATTCCCCCCCCCCCCCCCCCCCCGAGGAAAATGTTAGGGTTTCCGGGGGGGGGGGGGGGGGGGGGGGGAATTAAGATTATTTCAAGATCGCGTTATTACAAGAGCTGATTACTTGATATTGTTTTTCCCTCCATACTTTATGGTTCTGTACATCTCACCTGTCTGAAATTCATTTTATAACGTAAGTAGACCAGCAAATCACGTTTTATGTAGACGTCTAGACTTGTTTTAGTATGTGCTATTAAATTTAGCTTCCATTTTTACATATACTGTGTAGGGGGGATGTTTAGGGTGAAAATATGAAAGGGGGGGAAATGACGTTCTGAAAATATGGTGAAAAGGGGCACGGGCCAAAAAAGGTTGAGAACCACTGTTTTAATAGTTTTGGTGAAATATATCAAAATTGGGCTGTAATAACATTTTGATATTTTGCTTTGATCTGAATAACTTGATACATGAATTTGAGTCAGAAAATGTTTACAGGTCAACACTTGTGGTCTGGTAATAGTTTGTGTTGTGCTTTTCAGATTTAGAATGTGACCTGAAAACTCTCAGACGATGGTTGAATGCAATTGAAGCCAGACTGCTTCCCCTGACCATCAATCCTGACTGGACAGACGCGGAGTTGGAGGAAAGGCTGCAGCGACATCAGGTAGGCCATGTTTAAATAATGACATATATTAAAATACATGAATGGATAAGAGCCCTCATTCATCCAGTGTGCTGATGCTGAGGTAGCGGGTTTAACCTCCTACACCAGTCAGGTGGACTAATATATTGACTTCTCGAGCTTGATGTGGAGACGTAAATTACAAGTACTTCTGAAGTAGGAGTGGGTTCGACTGATGGCTAGAACACTTGTAGTAGGGAAAGCTAAATCTCACGCAAAAATCAGTTCTGAGCACTAGAAGTAGTGGCACAGTTCTATATTGTAGTTTATTTTTCACTAACAAGGGAGATGAATGTGTGCTGCCTAAAATTTCTCACACTATAGATTTATTTCCCCTGAAAATTGTTTATTTTATCACAAGCCATCATTATGGTGTGATAAATATTGTATTAGTTATTCTACCTCCAATTGTTTTGCTGCCGCGTTTCTTCTGGTTGATTAAAGATGTTGTATGCATGGATGTCAAATCGACAGTAGGCCAATATGCATCTGTGACATATTCCTGTGTTTATACCTACTTATGTTGAGTAATTACTGTTGAAATTTGTTGTTACTGCCATTGTATGATCCTTTAGTCCCAGATGGTTGTTACTGGAACTTGTTCCTATCCTTCCTAAGGAGTTGTGCTGAAAAGAAATAAATATTTGTGTCTGAAGGGCTTAAAATAACAATACTGGGGAATTAGTTAACACTGTTGGGCATTAGTATAAAACCATACTGTTCTTCACTAATTTCCATTTTTATTTTCTTTCTTGTTCTTCTCATTATAATTCTGAGTAGAAGCTTAGTGACATGATTTATGAGGTTAATTGTACGAAAATCTTCGCATTCAATTGCTCCTGGTCTCTTTGGTATTGCTATAAATACAGATTTCAGCATATCGCTCGGTAAATATCCACTGTTGTAAATATCATTCAGCATTTCGGTTAATATATCTACCCCAAATTCTCCCAATACTTCTAATTCTTCTACTGTGATTTCATCTGGCCCAGCTGTCTTTTCCTTTCTTCATATGTTTCATAGAGTCAGCTACTTCTTTTAGAATAGGTGAGCCTTCTAAGTTACTTTCTTCTGTTAATTCTTCCCTTTCTCCATTATATAATTCTCTTATATACTCATTCCACCTCTTAATTATAGCATCTTCCTCCAATAATATCTTTCCTGTTTTTGATTTCAAACACCCTGTATTTATTCTTATTTTACTTCCTGTGAGCTCACTGATTTGTCTGTGCATACTTTTTTTAATCTTTAATGGAGTTTAATGCAATTTTGTTGCATTGTTCGTTTAACCTACTTTCTTTTGCCTTCACACATTTATCTCTTATTTCTTTTTTTATCTTAGCATACTCTTGTTTGTCATTTTTATTCTGTTTCCTTTTGTCCATCAGCATTAAGATTTTTTCATTCATCCATTTTTTCTTAGCTTTTTGGCTTCTCTCCGATAATATTTCTTTGCTAGTTTGATGAATCGAGTCCCTTAACATTTCCCATTGTTCATTTATACTCTGTATTTTAGCTATTGCATTGTACTTATTTTTCACAGTCACTCTGTATTGTTCTTGAATTTCTGTATCTACTTTCAGAACCTCTTTATTAAGTCTCAAGTTCTTAACCATTTTTTCCCCTCTCTTTCATCTTACTTTTATTTGTCCATACAGTGGTACATGGTCAGCACCAGGCATTGTCTTTACATTAATTAATGCATTTCTTAAAAATCTTTTATTAATAAGTATGTAGTCAATTTAGTTGCGTATTTTCATATCAGGGCTTTTCCATGTGTATAGTCGTCTTTTATGGTGTTTAAACCATGTGTTTCTAATTATCATATCATTAATATTTGCCCATTCTATTAGTTTCTCTCCTCTTTCATTTCTTGTACCTAAACCGTAATTCCCCACTATATCCTCTATAGTCTCTTCAAGAGACCTACACAGATGTCACCGAGGAACTAGAACCAGACATACTAAAAGAAGAAATTATAGAAGCCATCAGATTAGCCCCATTGAACAAATCACCAGGACAGGATGAAATACCAAATGAACTAATTAAAGCAGCAAGGGAAGTAGGAACAGCTTGGCTACATAGACTATTCAACCATGTTTGGGTAGAACAACAGACACCACGAGACTGGGGAAACGCCATAATTATCCCAATTTGGAAAAACAAAGGCAGCAAAAGAGATTGCACACAATACAGAGGCATTTCACTGTTGAGTCATACTGGGAAAATATTTTGCAAAATTCTTGAAAAAAGATTACGAACTACTTTAGAACCCCAGCTAAGCGAAACGCAGCTTGGATTTAGGAAAAACAAAGGATGCACAGACGCCATTTTTGCTCTTAGACAACTTATAGAAAAATCAATTGAATTCAATGAAACACTCTACTTAGCCTTTGTTGACCAAGAAAAGGCATTTGATAGGGTAGATAGAAACAAGCTGTGGGAAATCCTTAAACAATATGGAGTGAGTACACATCTAACAAACCTATGTAGAAGTTTATACGACAACAGTGAATGCATAGTGAGAGCAACTGGAGGACACTCAGAACCCTTCACCATAAGATCTGGAGTACGACAAGGTTGTGTCCTGTCCCCTCTCTTGTTCATAACATATATAGACAACATATGTAAAGAAACCAGCCAAGCAGAGACAGCAAGAATACCGCATGACGAGAACACAGAAGAAGAACCATCTGCAAATCTAACCATTAGAGAACTCCTGTTTGCGGACGACCAAGCACTAATAGCAAAATCAGAAGCTGAATTACAAGACCACATGAATAGTCTAAACGAAATGTGTAGGGAACATAACATGAAAATTAGCACAAGCAAAACAGAGGTAATGACTATAACTAAAGAAGAACAAACAGCAACAATTCACCTAAACGAACATCCCTTGAAACAAGTAAAGAGCTTCAAGTACCTAGGAAGTATAATATCATCAAATGGCAGATCAGAAGACGAGATCGAAAATAGGTGCAATAAGGCAAATCAACTCATTGGACAAATGGCACCAATACTAAAGAACAAACATGTATCAATAACTACTAAGAAAGCACTTTACAACACAATCTTCCTACCAACTCTGTGCTACCAATGCCAAACCTGGACAATGACAGAAAAAGAGAAAAGAAAAATCACAACAACAGAAATGAGGTTCCTGAGAAGAATACTCAACGTATCAAGAAGAGATAAGATCAGAAATGAAGAAATCAGGACTAAAGTGGGGGTTAAAGCTGCTCTAGATTTTATTAGAAAGCAGCAAGTCAAATGGTTTGGCCATGCAAGTAGGCTACCAGTCAACAGCATGCCACAACAGGCAATGACGTACAGACCAGATGGAAACAGAGGAAGAGGCCGACCACGTAAACGCTGGACGGAGGGAATAACAGAATCCATGGGAATGTCGATATACGAAGCCCATAACCGGGCACTCTCACGAAGTTTATACTTCACCTCGACACCGCAAGGTACAAGAGGAACATGATGAGATGAGATGAGAGATCCTCTATTTTTCCTTTTCCTACTTTTGCATTAAAATCTCCCAGTATTATTTTTATTTCTTGTGATCCAATTTGAGGTATTGCCATATCTACTTCATCGTAAAAGTGTTGTATTTCTTCATCACTACTGCTTGTTGTTGGTGCATATACTTCTATAATATTTATATCTATTGGTTTGCCTTTGATTTTGACCATTAAAACTCTGTCTGAAATACACCAGTATCCATTCATAGATTTGGCTGTTTTTTTCATCAAATATTATTCCTACACCTTTTTCATGTGTGTCCCCTCCAGAATAAATTATTGTATGTTTGTCGGTTATAATTTTGCCAGATCCCTTCCATCTCATCTCACTTATGCCTAGTATATTCATTTTCATGTTTTCCATTTCTCTTAGAACATTGTTTAAATTTCCTAACTCATTTAATGTCCTAACATTCCATGTTCCTACTCTAAGTTTATTTAGTTTAGTTATAGTTTTAGTTTTGCCATCAGTAGCTGGATGACGGTCTGGTGTCACCTGTGGCTCATGACTGTCCCTACCGGACGAGTATGTCCTAAGACAGCCATTAACGTCGTTCACTATTTCTGAAATGTGTGTCGCCATGAAATCTTGGGAAGATAATGCGGTGGTTTCCCCTTGTCTTCCACATTCACATGGTGGTCTTTTAACTCTGCCTTTGACAGCCATTTCCGACTTTCAGGACAAGTGAGTGCCCTGCTCTGCTCAGCTGCAGAGTTGTCCACTTATTCGGTGGATACTTGGTCCCCTGAGCTGTGTTAGCCATATATATATATATATATATATATATATATATATATATATATATATATATATATATATATATATATATATATATATCTTAATGTGGGACATCAAGGTCTGTGAAGTTCCTCCCACACTTGCTTGATAATAGATGGGTATTCTAAAACTGCAGCATGGGGATTTCCAAAAACCCACCCAACACTTGACTTTAATACACAATGTGCACGTTTGTTTTCATTCTATCAAAAACATCATACCAAGGTTCACCCTGGGTGGATTAACCTTTGAATATATTTAATGTGTTATCAGTTCAGATAGTGGTGTCCTTTATTTGTTCAAGTCACTTAATATGAAGCAGAGACCATGCTTACTGCTTTCATGTGTAATCTATGAAAAGGGTTCAGCTCTATTCTTCCTTGTTCTACATTCGCTTCTTCTTTTAGTGCTTCTCTGCAGCTTCTGCTTCTCCGTTTCCGCTGCCTCCTTCTCCTCCTCCTCCTGTTGTTGCTGTGTATCCTTGCTACCACAGCTTCCAAACACTATGTAAACACAATTGTTTATAATATTCCAGTGATCTGTCTGTAGTTGTACTGGATGTTTGCACTGTGTCCACACACTGACACACATTACACGGCTGTATTTGCATGTTATAGGTCAGGTGTACTGATATTATTAAAGTGCTTTTTGTTTCTTCAGTATTTGTCTCACCTCCAGACTCCCCCCATCAAACTAGATATAACCCATAATTTTCCCCAACTCTGCTTAGACTCCTTTTGTTATGTGCAACACAGCGTATGCAAATTGCTGGGAAGACGCCTAGGTAATGTGTGCCATGCATTTGGATGTTGTTGTTAGCAAAGCCATGGGTCTTGCTAATAGTCTGGGGTGATGTGGAGGCCACTTTCATTGTTGGTTGTCTCCTGAAACACAATATGAAAGAAGCTGTGGAAATGTAAACAGTAGAAAGGGCCGATTTACATGTTGTCCTCCATTTGCAGGACATTGCGTTCAACCCCAGGTTGATTTTTCTAGGCGATTTTATGTTCAGTTTAGGCAGCTTTGCAAAATATAATTATGGAAAACACAAAAAGTTGTGGCAACAAGCCTTCATCAGCAAACAACAAGAAAGGAAAAACAAAAACAACACATACAAAACAAGATGTCACTACAATGACTAGAATTAGGCATAATAAGCAGAATTCAATAAAATGTTGGTACGTAACTGAAACACATCTGTCAATTCGGTGGTCATGGGTTCGATTCACAGCTAGGCGAATTCAGATTTAAAAAAAAAATGACCTGGACTCCATGGTGGACCCAGATTAAAACGGGTACCAAGAATGACTTGGCAAGTACAGGCGGCCAGTGTGGTACTGACCACATCAGCCAGTGGGCGGGTTGTGTGATCAGCCAGTGGGTGGGTTATGTGGTCAGCCAGTGGGTGGGTTGTGTGGTCAGCCAGTGGGTGGGTTGTGTGGTCAGCCATGTGGTCAGCCAGTGGGTGGGTTGTGTGGTCAGCCATATGGTCAGCCCATGGGTGGGGTTGCATGGTCAGCCAGTGGGTGGGTTGCGTGGTCAGCCAGTGGGTGAGTTGTGTAGTCAGCCGGTGGGTGGGTTGCGTGGCCAGCCAGTGGGGGGGGGGGGGGGTTGCGCGGTCAGCCAGTGGGTGAGTTGGGTGGTCAGCCAGTGGGTTGGTTGGGTGGTCAGCCAGTGGGTGGGCTGGGTGGTTAGCCAGTGGGTGGGTTGCATGGTCAGCCAGTGAGTGGGTTGCGCGGTCAGCCAGTGGGTGGGCTGGGTGGTCAACCAGTGGGTGGGTTGCACGGCCAGCCAGTGGGTGGGTTGGGTGGCCAGCCAGTGAGTGGGCTATGTGGTCAGCCAGTGAGTGGGCTATGTGGTCAGCCAGTGGGTGGGTTGTGTGGTCAGCCAGTGGGTGGGCTGTGTGGTCAGCAACACGGTGGCCGCCTTTGTTTCCCGGGTCATATCCTGGTACCCAGTTGAGGCTGGGTCGACCTGAGAACTCACGTCAATAACAAAAATATTTTTATCCACATTTTACCTTATTAGAGGTCAGTGTGGCCGCGCGGCTTAAACTTCCAGTGCAATTCATTCCCTACACTGGTCAGTTGGACTTTAGCATTGACTTTTTGTTCAGAAAGTTATGGTAAGCTCATTCATTCATTCAGACAGTAGCATATCTTTTGCACAATCTCGCTACCATAACAACCTTCCGTAAAACTTATCGGCCATAAGCAAGATGTTCTGCTTTCGATACACCCATCTGGAGATCATCCACCACGTCCTGCACCCATCTTCTCTTTGGCTTTCCTCTTCCTCTCTTCCCAGGCATACACTCCATGATTGTTATCTTCAAACTTTCATACATTTCAAGTGACCAAATTGTTTCAATTTTCTTTGTTTTATTGTCTTTAGTAGTGTTTTATCGTCTTTAGTAGCTAACCTTCTTCAGTATTCAGCTCTTGAAGTATTGATACCTGTGTTCTTTTCTGTATCCAAGATATTCTTAGAACTCGTCTATAACTTTTATATTCAAAGGCATTTATGCGCTGTTCAGCTTGTTTAGTTAGTGTCCAGGTCTCACAGGCATATTTTGCAATGGGAAAGATGCATGCACTTAAAAATCTGATTTGTGTAGGTATGTCTGTCTATATGGTAAACTACTACTGAACGTAACATTCACACCAAACGGTAAGCGCTTAAGACACATTTGACCAAACCAGGATTCAATTAAGTAACCTTTATATTTTCATGTAGTGTTTGTCATGTATTTGTGTGTCTGTTTGTGTTTGTTTGTTCTGTGCTGACTAAGGCTTTAGCTGCAATGTCCATTTTGTTTCTTGTAATCATGTTCTAGTAAAACTGACAATATACTTCTCGTTTTCTGGCGATTCATTCATTGCTGAACGTGACATTGCCAGTAAATCAACCTCAACTTGTGGTTGATCGCAACATCCTGCAAAGGACAGGCAGCATTTTAGCACATAGTTTTCAGGTCTATTTCATATGGTGAGAAGTGTCTATGGGACCCACACAGTGAGAACCGCTGTTGTAGTTGGTCTGTGTGTCAACCATCACGTGTCTTTCAACGGTTATTATCAGGTGTCTTCTGCTCTCCACCTGTCCCTACATGACCTCCCTGATATCTTAAGAGTGGCTCGATTACAGTGGGTGCATGGAAAGGGGAGCGGGGGAGAGAAAGAGGGGAAGGAGAGTGAAAGAGTGGGAGAGGAGACAGAAAAGGACAGAGGAAAGAAAGAGAGGAGGAGAGAGAAAGGCGAACCTTCATCGGGACGAATTTATTTGTGAATGGGCACCAGGAAATGTCTTGAGAAGATAAGACGACTTCACTTCTCAAATGCCGATTGGTCTAAACAAATGTGGGTTAAGTACTACACACAACCCAGTACGGCCAAAGGCGTGTAAATAGGGCTCTTTACTACTACTTTACTATTACGCTTAAGACCTGTAAATATGGTCCTTTACTACTACCTTACTGTTTAGCTTAAGGCTTATAAATAGGATCCTCTACCACTACTTTACTAATAAAATTTCCCCTGGTCTCTGGGTAGTGAGATCGGACGCCCGTGTGTATTGTTGCGCACCACGTAAAAAATCCCTTGGCAGTTGGAAATCGAAAAAGAGTAGCCTAACGGCTCTGCCCGGGCAAAATTTCGAGTTAAAAATCTACCCAATGTATTTCAGGATCCTTGCCGGTGCTACGGAGTTCGTGCACTGAGCTGAGTTTCTCCAGACTCCGGTTTGAGTTAGGAGGAGAACGGAGCACTTATGGGTTACACCCGTGTGCCGTGATGTTGATCCAACGACTAAACTAGGTCAGCCGTCTTTACATTTCTGGATCGCTGGTACTTATTTTAACCCAGACTCCAGAACTGAACAGGTCGGGGAAAGGCTCATCTGCGCTGTGTGAAGCCTGATGCCCTTCAACTGTTTGGATATACACATACGCTTATCACTTAACCACTTCAGAGAGAGCGATAGAATGAGAGAGAGAGAACATGCACATAGAGTGAAACATACACTGAAAGAGACGCATGTGCACAGACACATAAAGAGTGGCACACACATGCACGTACGCACACGCGCATGTACGCACACACATACACATACACAGTGAAAGGCTGACAAAGAGAGAGAGAGAGACATACAGACACGTTGAAAGACACAGAGAGAAAGAGAGAGTGAGACAGACAGACTTGGTGTAAGAAAAATATTGAAGAGTTTTAACACATATCAGCGAAATATTGTCCATTCATGTTCCATCAAAATGATTCCACTGGTTACTGCTTCCATCAGTGTTCTGGAACGTCAGTATGTTTCTTCATCTCGGCTCTTAGTATTCTGAGACATTCCCTGTAACATTTCTGTTTGTAAAACCCAAAATTTCTTCTTTAGTGATTGTAACATACTCCTATGTTTTTACGGGGATGATGTATGTTCTCTACAACCTTCATTATTTCTTCTTCTTCTTCTTCTTCTTCTTCTTCTTCTTCTTCTTCTTCTTCTTCTTCTTCTTCTTCTTCTTCTTCTTCTTCTTCTTCTTCTTCTTCTTCTTCTTCTTCTTCTGCGTTCATCCGGAGTTTTTTTTTCCGGACGTGATTGCGTTGTGCCTGTTTAAAGAACAAGTACATCAACAGGTTGTCTAAAAACTAAAGATGGCAAAGTCATAATAGAAAAAGATCAGATTCTACATGTATGGACAGATTATGTGAAAAACCTGTATAATGATAACAGAGAGGAACAGTATGCTATTAGATTTAACAATGAAGGACCAGCAATTTTAAAGATGGAGGTTCAAAATGTTCTTAAGCATATGAAAGCTGGCAAGGCCCCCGGTGCAGATAACATCACAACAGAAATGATTAAAGCTCTAGAAGAATTTGGACTAGAGCAAGTCACTAGACTGCTGAACACATTATATGATACTTGAGATATACCTTCTGAATTATGTAATTCTGTATTTATTGCAATCCCAAAGAAATCAGGAGCCTTAGAATGTGATCAACATAGAACAATTAGTATAATGAGTCACATCACAACGATTTTGTTACGAATTATCATGCAAAGAGTGAGGAAGAAAATACAACCTGAAATAGGGGAAGAACAATGTGGTTTTGTAGAAGGAAAGGGTACAGTAAATGCTGTGTATATGCTGCGAACAGTTATTGAACGTGCTTTAGAAGTAAACAAGGATATACATCTTTGCTTTATTGACTACACAAAGGCTTTTGATAGAGTTAGACATGTCAACATTGTGGATATGCTTGCAGATCTACAAATTGATTGGAAAGACATTAGACTTATAAAAAACATATATTGGAAACAACAAGCTGCCATAAGGATTGATAATGAAGTAGGACAATACCAACCTATTAAGAGAGGTGTTAGGCAGGGATGTGTAATGTCTCCAGATCTTTTTTCCCTATACAGTGAAAATATTTTCAGAAATGTAGAAGACCTAAATGGAATCAGCATTGGAGGACGAAACATAAATAACATTAGATATGCAGATGATACAGTATTGATTGCAGACAATGCACAGGATCTGCAACAATTAGTAGACGCTGTGGTTGTACACAGTGAGCAGCTGGGGTTGGAATTAAACTGTAGGAAGACACAGGTTATGGTCGTCACTAGGAAGAACGAAGTACCACAATGTAATATACAAGTAAATGGGAATATTCTTCAACAAGTGAATCGGTTCAATTATCTCGGAACAATCATAACATCTGATGGCAGATACCTTGAAGAGATTAGAACAAGAATCGCCATGGCGAAGGTAGCCTTTAGCGAGATGAAAAATATTCTGACCAATAAAATGATGTCAATTGAAACGAGAAAAAGAGTGTTGAGGGGATACATAGAGCCTGTTCTTTTGTATGGATGTGAAACTTGGACAATGTGCAGTCAAGCTGAAAAACATCTGATGGCTGCAGAAATGTGGTTTCTGAGGAAAATGCGAAGAATACCATGGACAGATAGAAAAACCAATGACCAAGTACTACAAGAGACAAATGAAAATCGTAGATTGATTAGAGAAATTAGACGTAGATAGTCAACATTTTTTGGACATGTTATGAGAAGAAATGGACTGGAGAACTTAGTGACAGCTGGCAAGATCGAAGGGAACAGACCAAGAGGAAGACCGAGAGGAAAATACCTGGATGGCTTGGCCACATGGCATGGACGAGACAGGAACACTGAGCTAATCCACGACTCTGGTGATCGAGTGAAATGGCGAGTCATGACCGCCCACGCTTTCCGGCATGGCACATGATTGATTGATTGTTTACAGCAGAGCTGCGTTCTTGCACCGTTAGGCTGACACATCCGACTTCTGCGGGCATTTGTTGACCGGGTTAGCCTTCCCGGCTTCATTATTTCTATTATGTAGTGTGTGTTCTTTGATGGAACTTCTTTTCTATATCGTGTTGTAGTGTGTTCTTTGATATATACCTGTTTCCTGTGTCTTGTATGAGTGTCAGTCAATACCTTTGTATGCTGCGTCTCTCTCTCTCTCTCTCTCTCTCTCTCTCTCTCTCTCTCTCTCTCTCTCTCTCTCTCTATATATATATATATATATATATATATATATATATATATATATTTTTTTTTAAAATTTTTTAAGCATATCCTTTACAGGACTTAGCTGTCAACACCAGCATCTTTCAGCTGTATGTTGATCTCTTGGCAAGATTACGCTCAGTAGTTTGCCATTGCTTTCTGAGCGGCCGGCTCAGTATCCCACAAGTCACGAGCGGGGGGTCGAACCGCCTCAGCTCTCGCTCCGCTACGAGACTCTGCGTGATAAACGGGATTACAGAGAGAAAGTGTTGTAACCCCACAGCCAGAGAGACCGGCCTCTCTCTCTCTCTCTATATATATATATATAGGCACTCTTCCGAATTCCGGTCCCAAATAGTTCTGCAGTGAATAAGTGATTAGGGTTAGGGTTAGCTTATATATATATATATATATATATATATATATATATATATATATATATATATATATATATATATATATTCCCACACAAATAACTATCCGATGCACTAGAAGCAGTACCACGCGTGTGGACTACGCTTGAGTTCAAAACGAGCAAACACAAGCAGAATTATATTTTTCCGACCAGGTCGAACCAGTCTCATAACCTTTGTACCAGATAATGTACACAATTTTCTCGTAACTATACTATAAGGGAAGGAAGGGCGACGAGGAAAGGAACTAAACACCTCACCACATTATATCGTGACATATATTCACAGCCCAGCGGAAGTGTCTGCAATGGAACTACCATTACCTTTGTATTTATGAAGTCTAGTCAGTGATCTGCCGGTCTCCCTGGTCTAGAGGTTACACGACTTTCTCCGTAATCCCGTATCCTCTCGTGAGTAACGTGACGTGCGCGAGAATCGGTAGCGGTTCTCTCCGCGTCGGTAACTTACGTGGTATGTGAGCCGGCCGCTCAGAAAGCAATGGCAAACTACTGAGCGTAATCTTGCCAAGAAATCAACAATCAGCTGAAAGATGCTGCTGTTGACAGCGATGTCCTGTAAAGGATAAGCGAACACCCCCCCGCCTCTCTCTCTCTCTCTCCCCCCCCCCCCCCCCCCCCAGTCAGTGATCTACTTTGCCAACGTCTAGCCAGTGATCTCTACTTCGCTAACGTCTAGTCAATGATGCTTTATTTGTTGCATTTGTATTCGATCCCAGCATTGATTCTTTCGCCCCACTGTTTTCTTGTGTTACCCTCGGCGTCTTGCTGAGCAAACAATGTTTATCACTGAGTAAGTCACCCCAGTTAAAGGCTTTATACAGCACAAACAGAGACAGAAATAGTTATCCTAGATGGCCTCTTTTTTTTTTAGGTCGCTTGACACCGTGGTTAGATAACGAGGAAGCATGCAGGGTAGTTAGATAAACCGAGGCATGCCTTCATCAAATCATGTTTTGGCGACGTGTATGGGCTACCGTGTGTGCTTTGTCACGTAAATCAGGTGGCGCGGTTTATCGGCAATACGACAACATTGTATTTCCCCTTTTCTGAATATGTTCTGGCTTTAGGAGTTCATTGGGAGTATTTTGTGCGGTTAGCGGTGTTCTTTATGAAAGCGTGCAGCTTGTAATGTTGTAAGTACCGGTCTTGTTATTCTGCTTTGTTGTTGTTATTGTTGCCTCTCTCAGTCTGTTTGCGTTTCCTTTCTTTGTTTATTGTTTTGTTTCTCCTCTGTCTTTGTCGTTTTCTTTGTTTCTTGTTTTCTTTATTTGTTTCTTCCATTCTTTTTCATGTCTTATGTCTGTCTGTCGGGTCTGTTTGTCTCTCAGTCCGTTCTCCCACCTATCCATCCCTCTGTCTGTCTGTTTCGCTGTCTGTCCGCCCATCCGCCCGTCAGTCTATCCCTCCCTCTGTCTGTCCGTCCGTCCGTACTTAATCTGTGTCTCTTAAGCGCTGTGTGCATTGTTCTTTGGAGACTTGTCAAAACATCGTAGGTAAGTAAGTTCTGGGTGTGAAGTGTAACGCCCTTACATATTCTAGGCCCTGACATAATAAGGTGTGGTGGCCATTTCCCTTCTTCCGCCGCTCCCCCCCCCCCCCCCCCCCCCAGACATTTAGCAGAATATTCCGAAAAGGACCGGTACCAAATGTTTGATGCTGGATGGACTCCAGAGCCGCCCGACCGGAGAATAAAATCAGACCACAACTGGGCATTGAATCCGGACCGCTGAACGGACTTCATAAGTAAAGTTTGTCATCTTGGTTTTTAAGTAGAGAATAGATATGAATATACGATTGATCATTTATTTGCCTTTCATGTTTGGCCTCAGTGGAGATGTTTGGGTGTTGTCTGTGTTAAACATGTGATCGCACAACGTTGTCGGGAAAACAGGTTCGCTAAAAACATACCCATTTTATTATGGAATTTGAAAATTGTGACCCCATTCGTATATGTTAGATTAGAGCTCGAAAGTCTCTCCCCCGTCCCCTCCCCGAAACTTTACGGCATCTCCCTATGTTTTTAGTTTGCTTATGTAAATAAATTTAGTTGAATATATCCTTTACAGGACGTCAACCCAATTATTATTTTTTTTTTTGGCTGTTTATTTCTTAGAAAGTTTACGTTCAGTAGTTCCATTGATTTCTGAACGACCGTCACGCATACCAGTGTAAGAACACCAACGCGAGGCAGCCTGCTGCCAAATCACCCGCAGCTGTGTTTCGAACGCGGTATGCAGGATTACGAATTAAATCTGTAACCATTCGCCACGAAGCTGGCTGGACGAGACGCGCAGTTTCATAATTTCCGAACACACAGAGTCGTGGGTCAAAATCAGCCTCGGACGACTTGGAAGCCGATCGCTTTGCGTTGATTTCGATGGTGTGAGACGCCTTCAGTTCAGATAGCAGTTGCAACCTATGCGCATAAAATATCCTAGTAAATCACCAACTGTCAATAAATGCAGTTTGATTGCCACGTCTTGTACAGGACATTCTATTCACTTAATATAAATAATCAGCCTGGAAGTCTCCGTGACGAAGTGGTCAAGCCGTCTGACTAGGGCTCCGAAGGTTATAAGTTTGATTCCAGGCCGCGTCCTTCGGTTCACGAGTGCATTTTTTCGGAGACTCCCGAGGGTCGTCGTTGGAGCTACGGAGTTCGTGCTTTGTGCGACAGTTTCCGCGCTGCGGAAAGAGACTGAGCCATATGGGATAAAAACCCAGTGCAATGAATTCGGCCTGTCGACTTTTAAGACGACTTTTTAAATAACCAGCCATAGCCACCATATTATATCGTATGTGTAAAAGTAAGATTACAGCTTCCCTTAATATTACAGCGACACCTTCGATCGGCCTCGTATTAAGGATTCATGCATGTAGAGCCGTATGCTACGAGGATAAGTTAATAAGTAAGTCACAAATGGCTGTAGAAAAAAATAACTAAAGATGATAACAACTTGATATCAGTTTATTTTTATACATACATTGTCCCTTTATTTCTCAAAATAATTTCCACCAACATTGATGCACTAATCCCATCTTTTTATCAGTCCTCCCAAACCGGCTGCATAGAACTGCGTGCTCGGTTTTCTAAACCATGTTTTCACTTCACATTCAACTTCGGCGTCATTCGCGAAATGTCTCCCGTCAAGGTGGGTTTCCTGTTTATGCTGACAAATGTTTGTCCCTAAAGCGGTGCATAGCTGGGTAGAAAAATTTACGAGGGCGAGTCAATAAGTAAGTCACACAGTTCTGTGGAATGGCAGGTAAATGAAACCAAAGCATGTAGTTCTATGCAGCCAATTTTGGAGGACTGATAAAATGATGGGATAAGTGCATCGATGTTGGTAGAAATTATGTTGCGAAATAAAGCGACAATGTATGTATAAAAATAAACTGGTTTCAAGTTATCATCTGTAGTTATGTTTCTACAGCCATTTGTGACTTACTTATTAACTTCCCCTCGTAATTTGCCTAGACATGCGCTCATTGGTTTCTTGAAACTCTCTGTCTCAGTTTTTGCCGGTTCTACTGTCTCATTGGGTATTGGGTTCAGTGTCTTGATATTACATACCTAAATCCACTGGAGGAAACATGACCCAACTTGGCGTAATACCCGCCAGCCAGTCCGTGTGTCTGTGCAGAATCATGACCTGCTTAATCCTAATATGTCTCTCGGTAAATGTGACGTGTCTCTGTACTTGTCTGGGTCAGAAGCTTAAAGACGGGATAGATAGCTCGGCAATGTAGTCAATGCAGAGAAGCTACTTTTGTACCAACTTGTGAAGACAATCTCTACATCACCTTTAGTTCCAAAGGTGCAGGCTTCCCCCCCCCCCCCCCCTCCCCCTCCCGGCGCTCACGGTACCTGAACGTCAATACATTGGGCGTGAGGGTTGAAACTTGTCTTCCAAAGGATTCACGACCAACCAACCTTGTCTGTTTTGAAATAGTAACTTTGAGATTAAATATGGGACTACCTTCGTATGTGTTGTTAGTATAGTTTTGACTTAATTTGTGGCTTTACCTCCCTATAATTTGTTTGTCTGCATGCCCGCCTCCTTGTCTCCGCTCCCTTCTTTCCATCCTTTTGTCTGTCTGTCTGTCTGTCTGTCTGTCTGTCTGTCTGTCTGTCTGTCTGTCTGTCTGTCTGTCTGTCTGTCTGTCTGTCTGTCTGTCTGTCTGCCTGCCTGCCTGCCTGCCTGCCTGCCTGCCTGCCTGCCTGTCACTCACACACACATCACACACAAATACGTGTATGTATACGATCGCCACACACTTATCCATTGGACAAGCACATCTTGGGTCCGCATACTGAGATACAGATATTACCTTTCGGCGGTAGTGATTGATACTTCGACTTACCGACAACACTGTTCAACCAGTTTGTTGTTATTGAACAAAGATAAACTAACACCCAGGACTAAGCGCTGACAATTGATTGCTAAAATGCTGCATGCTACGATCGTTCCAAGATCCCGTGTCAAGGTGACATGGTGTTAAATGTCAGTTTGTTTAGTTCTACTTCTGAAAAATAAAGCTTTACTAGTTTAGTGCGCAGAATAAAAGTGGTATGACAGAATCACCAATGTAGAGCTCATGAAGAGAATTAGACAGATCTCAATACACCAAGAGGCGAAGAAGAGACGCTGCCGCTGAATGGGACTGACAAAACCCGAGGACAGTTTAGCTCGACACTCTCTTGTCTGGAATACACCACGCAAACGAAATAGTGAGACTCCTAAAACACTCGGAGAAGAGAAATACAGAGACGAATATTATTGGGGGAACATGGATGGAGCTACAGGAGATAGTAACAGATACAAAGCCGTGACATGGTTTGGCTTTAGGCCCATGCCCCAATGGGGGAAAAGGGCAAAAGGAGTTTACCGATTCCGTCTAGGCCAGCGTTTCCCAACCTTTTTTGTGCTATGCCCCACCTAAGCCTTTCTAAAATTCATATTGCCCCCCCCCCCCCCCACATACATTATTTTTAATATTCAAAAATTGAAATGTTTACTAAAGAAACTTGAATGGTAGGTTTTAGGAAGAAATCACTAGGAAATTATTGAGTATGAGCAAACACAGTAAGTAAGTTTTCAAAACATATAATGGAGAACTGAAATTCAAGTACAAAATAATTTTAATGAAAGATTTTTCTATATTATTTTAATTATTAGTAATTATTTATTTTTTAAATTTAGTGAGATCCTTGAGCTTGATGCTTGATGCAAAGAGATCTTATGTCAGGTTCCAATTTGGTTAACTTCAGTGTCAAGTCTCCCCGTTTTGTTATATCCAGCCGATTTCTTCCATTTTCGAATTGCCGCCCCCCTTAACAATCGAATTGCCCCCCCCCCCCCCCCCCCCCCCGTGGGGCGTGGGCCCCACGTTGGGAAACACTGGTCTAGGCAGTGTTTCCGTTAGAAAGGGTGGGGCACATATTGGTGTTCGTGTAGTATTTATGAAGTCATCCAGAATCATCATTTTAATGTAAATGATGGTAGCGCTAATGGCCAAGTGATATTCTTTTATATGGGAGTTCTGATTACCAGACATTTTGGTAACTACAACTGCTTGATTGTGCCTGTCCGTCTGTCTAGCTGTACGCACGTACGTATGTACCTCGTTTGTTCAGGGTCTGCTTGGCCAAGTGTTTAAGTCGCCTGCCTCACACTCTGAAGGTTGTGGGTTTGATTGTCGCTCGTTTCACGAGTGCAGTTTTCGTGGGAGATTCCTGGGGTCTTCGCTGTAGCTACGGAGTTCATGCTTTGTGTGACGCTTTCGCAGGCCACCCTGTGGAGAGGGATCGAGCCCTATGGGATAAAACCTAGTGCAATGAAGACGACCCTGTCGCCTGTAAACCTGTTAAACCTATGTAGGTATCTGTACTTAAGTGCGTAAGGACTGGTGTATAATTGTGTGTACATAGACACATTTGGTAAATGATGCACGGGAAGGGCATCTTTCCCATTGAAACTCCTCCTGATCTGGCGTCTATGGAGTACGTGCAGATATGTGGTAAATAAACAACAACTCTGGCTTGCCAGTTTATTAACTCTAAGTAATCTATTGTTGGCCGGTCTCTCTGGCTGTGGGGTTACAACACTTTCTCTCTGTAATCCCGTTTATCACGCAGAGTCTCGTAGCGGAGCGAGAGCTGAGGCGGTTCGACCCCCGCTCGTGACTTTCGGGATACTGAGCCGGCCGCTCAGAAAGCAATGGCAAACTACTGAGCGTAATCTTGCCAAGAAATCAACATACAGCTGAAAGATGCTGGTGTTGACAGCTAAGTCCTGTAAAGGATATGCTAAAAAAAAAAAAAAAAATCGATTGTTATCTGTGTTTATCTGTAGTTCTGAAACATATTCACCACTGTCTATACATAGTTCTTCATTGCTTGAATTATATTCCATCTACCTTGCCTACATCATGGAACATATTGCTTCAAAGTCATGCCAGCACAGAACCCTTTTACTCATTGATGTTTCGTGTATGTGGTTCTAGGTCCATAGTTTCGTATAGTAATCAGCTCTCGATGAGTGATGTGATCAGTATCAGGCTGGCCGCATTTGATTTCTGGAACATTTCCCCTTTCTAAACTCAGGTTGGGTTGGCCTGGGAGCCACAGAGTAGTTAAGCAAATTATGTGAAGGAGTACAATGGAACAGCAAGATAATTAAAGACAAGAACGGGAGTTTTTTTTTTGGTTTGTTTTCCTGGGTAATCTTTGCAAAAAGAGAAGCAAACAATGTGATGTAGCATGGATGCTAGATCGCGTGCCAGTTGACATACACCAGGTTGATTTGTACAGTTGGCGCCGGGTCAGATTCAGGACAGCTTATATTTGACCCCTTTAGTCGTGCTTCCATATATCAGATAATCCAGGGATAATATCGGCACGGAACACATGTCTAGGTGATTAGTTTTGTCAATCTGACTGTTCCGAGCCGATGTCACTAGTTCACATGTCTGTAGTTGAACGTGTCAGTAGGTTTCTGGTTCAGCTTCCATTGCATTATCGGTGCAGTGACCTTTTGTAATCTTCAGTGTTCATAACGATATGCTCTTAAAGTAGAGTGATCGGTTTTCTATCGTTATAGATAGGTGGTGGTTTGGGGGGGGGGGGGGGTGAGAAGGAGATAGGATATCTAAAGTTACAACCGCTGTCATCAAATTCTGGACCCGTTAGTCGACTACGTTAGTTTAATCTGCCGATTTAATGGTGACATAGACGGCACAAGAGGCTGAGTGGTTTGCAGATTACCATGCCGACCCGCATTCTGCATTCGAAAACACAGCTGCGGGAGATTAGGAAGCAGTCCGCCTTGGGCTAGTTTTCATACAATGGTATGAGTGCCGATTGTTCAGAAAGCAATGACAAACTACTGAACGTAAAATTGTCAAGAAATCACAAACAACAAACAAAACAAAAAAAAACACCAAAAAATTCTATTGTTGACATCCTGTAGAGCAGTGGTTATCAACCTTTTTTGGTCCGTGTCCCCCTTCACCATATTTTCAGAACGTCATTCTCCCCATCCCCTTCCTATCAAAAATTTGGCCCGTGCCCCCCTTCACCGTATTTTCAGAACGTCATTCCCCCCTTTCATATTTCCTATCTAAAAATCCCCCACCCCTACACAGTAAACGTAAAAATGGAAGGTAAATTTAATAGCATATACTAAAACAAGTCTAGACATCCACATAAAACATGATTTGTGGGTCTACTGACATTATAAAATGAATTTTAGAAGGATGAGACGTACATAACTGTAAAGTATGAAGGGAAAAACAATATCAAGTTATCGGTTCTTGTATTAACGCTATCTTGAAATGGTCTTCATTCCCCCCCCCTCCCTCCCTCCCCCCACCACATGGAAACCCTAAAATTCCCCCCTGGGGGGGGGGGAATTCCCCACCGGTTGAGAACCACTGCTGTAGAGGATATGCAACTAACTTTTTTTTTAAAATTTCTCGTTCTGTACTTATGTTAACGCACGCCTTCGAGGGATCTACATCCCTTATATACCAACAGTAGATACATACAATGAATACATTGTGTCATGACATTTCTCGCATCATTGCTTCTATTTTTCGTCAATACTAATCCATCGCCAATTATTACTTTACATTAATATCGGCGTCTTTCTTTGTGCGAGGCCCTGTTGACAGGAACAGTGACAAATATTACCCAACGCGTTCCACGCGGCCTTATCTTCTGTTGACTTGATCGATGTCAAGCTGCCCGAATTGTGAGCCCTGGCAGAATGCACGTCGGCCACACCTGGATTATAGCCCGGATGTTCATGTGCATCTTATTTGCCCCTCTTTTGTTGTTACCTTGGGACTTTCCATAATACAATGCAGTTATAATAACATGCTGCATGTTTAACACTCGTAAATCAATATCTAGAATAACACTCTCATTGCACAAATTATACAACCCATATGGATTAAACGTTTTGTCTAGGTTTCCGCACTTCACCGTTTCTCTAGGTTATGTACTTCACCGTCAGTATGTCTGTTCTGCCTACTTAATTATAATGTCTGTTTCCCAAGGAAATTAGAAATCTGTCTGAGTTTATGCATATTTATCTGCCTGCCTGTCGTCAGTACAATGCAGGCCTACCATCATTATGTGCCATGCCGATAGGTGTAGTCGGGCATGATGTTACCATCTCAGACGATCACCACTCTTGGATCAGGTCTGTGTTCTTGCCCCAATTACGACGAGTCATAATACTGTATACTGGACTTCTGTAAAGATGATATGTTTACTCCTTGGCACTTATCATACTTGATCGGTGACGGCAGCCTATAAAGTAACCTTCTGCCTACCGCCGCCAACTTGAGACTGTAGCCAACTCCACTCCCTAGTTCATTCATAAATACACACGTATTGTTTGTCGCTCATAGAAGTACGGGAAAGAATTAGACACTAGAGGACGCACTAGACAACATAACAATTGAAAGCTATAGTTTAGTTTAGTTTAGTCGATGGGTCAACATCACGGGTGTAACCCATAAGTGCTCCGTTCTCCTAACTCAAACCTGAGTTTGGAGAAACTCAGCTCAGTGCTTGAACTCCGTAGCACCGGCGAGGATCCTGAAATACTTTGGGTAGATTTTTAACTCGACATTTTTCCCAGGCAGCGCCGTTAGGCTACTCTTTTTCGATTTCCAACTGCCAAGGGATTCTTTACGTGCGCAACAATACATACGGGCGTCCGATCTCACTGCCCAGAGACCAGAGGAAATTTTATTACTAGAAGTCTAAGTGAAAAAATCCCGGTCCTCACCGGGGCTTGAAACCGGGACCTCCAGCACTCGAGGCGGACACCATACCTCGAGACCACGAGCCCCCTGAAAGCCATAGTTACTGACCTGGATTCCAAATGATGACAGCGCCTCGCTGCAGGAACAAATGTACTGCGACGCATGACCGACTAGACATCTCTTTTTCAGCTGCTCTCAAGTTCCATCCTTCACGTGTACGCGGCATTGCTTGAAAGTGTCCCCTAGTTTAGCTGATAGAAGAAGGTGCCTTTCTCCTTTGATAGGAGATATCCCTACCCAGCCAATGGTTTATATGCTGTTCAGTCACAATAAGAGACGTATTCTCCTCGAAAGGCAGCTATATCCTTTTATTGTTTCAACGTGCCTGCCCAGGTGGGTATTTTTACTATACATGGATATTGTCTATTTTTGACAGAAGGCTTATCTACTGTGAAGTGTTTCTGTGATAGGGTTAAGTGATACAATACGCATGGTCTTTGACTGTTCACAATATGTAAGTGTCTTTAATGCCTGAAACAATACAGTTCCCAGAAAATGTTATGTGCTGGAATCGCTAGACTACGGATTGTTCACATTTCCATTAGCTCTCTTTTTAGTACACCTATAAAACACTGAAACCTCTTTCATCACCGTGTCTCGGCGGCTGTATTTGTGCGCCATGTTTCTGTTTTTATGTTTTTGCGCGCTTATCTCTGTTTTGTTCTTTTCTGTATCAATCTCTCACGTCTCTGTATATTTCTCTCTTCTCTGTGTTTCTCACTCGTCTCTGTCTCTCTCTCTCTGTCTCTGTCTCTGTCTCTCTCTCTCTCTCTCTCTCTCTCTCTCTCTCTCTCTCTCTCTCTCTCTCTCTCTCTCTCTCTCTCTCGTTCGTTCTGTCCCTCTCTGTATGTCAAGTTATCTATATCTCTCCGTCTTTCTCCTTTCTGTCTCACTCACTGTATCAACTTCGTATATTCCCAATCATGTTTTTTTCCCCCTTCTCTGTCTCTATCATTCCCTCTGTCTTTGTAGAGTTTTTACATTCCCTGTGAGTGAGTCTCATTATTATGTATTGCTTGTTCTCTCTCTCTCTCTCTCTCTCTCTCTCTCTCTCTCTCTCTCTCTCTCTCTCTCTCTCTCTCTCTCTCTCTCTCTCTCTCTTACACACACACACACACGGAGAGAGAGAAAGAGGGGGTGAAGGAGAGACGAAGTTTGATATATAAAAAAAAAATTACACAAACGGCCGTAGTATGATTTTACTTAAAAAAAGATGTGAATACATAGAAAATGCTAACACTATACATCCATCCCACTAGAAGAGCACGGCAGCATGATATGATTATTATCACATGGCAAAAGTAATGAATAAAAACAAACGTATTATCTGAAAATGGTTATGCGAACTGTAGATCACAATGAGAACAAAATCACTAGAACAGGATGCTTAAAAACATAAAGTAGAAGTACGCTCGACACCAAGTGAAACTTATTGGATCATTTTGTGCATTGATTGAAGAAACCACAGGGAGGAGACGAGCGCTTGTCACATTCATATAGACGGACGTCTGGAGGCGTACCAGCCTCGTGATGAATGCATAGATAATGACAGTAACAGCGTCCCCGTGAATGTAATTAAGAGATCTTTGTTATACCAATATCCCTCGTATTTGAAATAGAACAATAGGACGTTATCAGGCGCTTGCCATTAAAATTATCTGGATGGAATTGCAGTTGTGGGACCAATATTGATGAACCAAACGAGATTATTGCAGTCATAAAATCAGTCAGACAATATTGACCACATTGATTTCTATGTCATGTCGTGCACACGAAGGTATGAGTCGTGGGCTGGTGTATGAAAGCGTGTTCCGACATTTCAAGATCTGCTGTAATTAAATTAATGTTTGTTCAGGGAAATGAGAGTACCGGCACAGGGTTGAGGTAGCTCAGATCTTGTGGTCAGGGTTAAGTCTGTTATCTTCACCTGGTCAATGCGGGCGTCTCATAACTTCTGCTTCAGATCTTCTGTCTCTGGCTACGTCTGGCAGTGTAGATCTGTGTACGGTTGGCAGTCTTGCAGGATGTGTTCAGGGTTTCCACTGCCAGCTCATCGTGGGCGTTCACTGTTTAGGAACTTTGATATGGTTTTGATAGCTAAGTCGTCTGCAGTGGCTATTCCTGAGGCTGAAGATGGTAGCTTGCTGCTACCTTAGGGTTTTATGGATTCAGGCCTGTTGTCCATATCTGTATATTGGATTCTGTCAGGTCTGTTGTCCATGTCTGATTATTGGTTTCTGTCAGGTCCTTTGTCCATTTCTGTATATTGGATTATCTCAGGTCTGTTGGATTGTCAGGTCTGATGTCCATATCTGTATATTGAATTCTGTCAGGTCTGTTGTCCATGTCTATTCTGTCATTGAACTCGCTAAATGGTTTCAGTATTACTCTAAACATTATTGTTTTACAGTGTGACAGATAATCAAGACCATATAATTGATCCATACTGTTTGTGGTGAGTGTGTTACGCGCGTTCACCATTGCTGAATGTGATACAACTGTACACTATATTTACGGAAAAGGCCAGCATATCATGTTCAGATACCTTTAAATTAGCTTATTGTTTCCTGAATGTTCTGTTTCCTTGCACTATACGTCAGCATACTCTTCTCATGTACGTGTAGCAGACACAACAACATGGCTTCGATTATTTGATGCCACATGCTTGACAGGACAATACGAAATCTCTGGTTTCATGTTACAATTGAACTATGTCAAAATCTGACATCATAATAGTAAGATGTTAAACATTTTGAGGGAGGTTACGTCGCAAAGACAACTATTTACAAATATCAGAAAGAGGCAGTCATCAATTTTTTGCCACATTCCGAGAAGTTAAAAACTTGTGACAACCAGACAGATTTGTGGAAAGAGAGGTGGAGGAAGACAGCGAGAGTAAATTCTTGACAGTCTTGCGCCATGGCACGGAAAGGAGTCAACACACGAATTGATCTGTGCTGTCGGAGATCACAATTTGTGGAGACGCATGATCGCCCACGACAGCTGGCAATGTACATGATGATGATTATGTCAAAATGGACGACTGCTGAGGCAAATGCATAGCATACCTGGCCAATGTTCCCTCTAAGACACGAGGTAGTGTGAGTACAAATTCTGCCTGGTCATCTTCAAGCACTCAAGTTGTGAAGGAGCCTACATTTTACTTTGGAGTACGATTATTGATGTATCGTTCCTTGTGGGTATATCCTAAAAACATTTGCGCCATGGGCTTAAAACGCGGCTTAGAAGAAACGTTAGACCCGACTTGTATTTGACTGTAAATTGCGGTGTCTGGCTGTCGACACTTGTTCCACGATCCACGAGAAAGATACTATTATTTCAGGTCTTTTTTGAAGGAATTGTGTGGATGGTGCGTATATGTGGTTTTATAGAAGAATGATGAGAACATCGTGGTCTGTTAGAAAAAACCAATAAAGATATCTTATAGAAGTTAACTCACAAAGAGAACTGATTACTAGCATCAGAAGAAGTCAGTTTACATTCTGTGGGCATGTCTTGAGAAGAGAAAGCTGGCGTGTATCGTCAGAACGGGAAAGTTGGGGGTGGGGGAAAGGCTAGGGTAGACTAAGAGAGAAGATGCTGGACAGTGTGACAACATGATATGGAGGAACATCGGTATCAGAACTGATTCGCAGCACAAGAGAGTGTACGGTTGTCTGAAAGGTTGTCAACAAACACCAACGCCACGCCACATGGCAGAAGCTTACCCAGCGTTGGAGAGAACATCTGAGAGCAAAGGTTAGTGTAGTAACATGGCTTCAGTACCAGGATTCTTACTGGCGACAACGCAGCTCTAACGATGTGTATACTTACTACGTTAGACGTCACGTGACTTCTCATTCAGTCCATGATATCGAAGGTAAACATTCCAATATCACTGACATCTGACATCGATTATGAGAGTAATTCATATCAGCCTTTTTAGCACGCAATCTGATATCGTTGAGTCACTATCTGCCTGTTTTGCATACGAAAACTCCTTTTATTCAGACCAACTAAAAAGTTTAAACCGATGTGAAATTGACCTTTGGAAAGAAAACACCACCGATCGCTAAGTGATGCCCAGGCTGGCCAATCCAAGGTTGGGGTCTGTCCCAGGTTTGCTGTCTTTCCCGCCGTTGTGGAGCGGTGAAAACCTTGAATCAATACAACTGCACCGCTGGCTCACTACCAGTGAAGTGTTCAATGCTTTTACCTGTTGTCCGGACCGCTCTGTATGTTGGATTCCTTCAGTAGTTTATTTCACTGAAATGTTGCTGCGGGAGTATGTATGTATGTAGGTGACGTGTTCACGGTATGATTACATGTGAAGCCATTCAGTATGTATGTATGTAGGTGATGTGTTCTCGGTATGATTACATGTGAAGCCATTCAGTATGTATGTATGTAGGTGACGTGTTCACGGTATGATTACATGTGAAGCCATTCAGTATGTATGTATGTAGGTGACGTGTTCACGGTATGATTACATGTGAAGCCATTCAGTATGTATGTATGTAGGTGACGTGTTCACGGTATGATTACATGTGAAGCCATTCAGTATGTATGTATGTAGGTGACGTGTTCACGGTATGATTACATGTGAAGCCATTCAGTATGGCGTTAACTTATTTACCACATCTTTGTGACTGTTATTTTACGTATATTTAAAACGGGGAATGGCATTCCTGAGAACCACGAAGGCCATTGACATACCATGAGACAAATTCATCGTGCTCTCCGGTGTCTACTCTTTTTTTAAAAATATCATCCGTGGGCGCCAAATATCACCTTGTAATCTTGGTCTCGTTGTGGTGGAAGGAGCAGGATATTTTGAGTGATGTTTGCTTTTGGCTAGCCCTAGTTAGTCTTGATTGTTATAAAAAACAGTTGTGATGAATGCTTTTAGCAAGTCCTAGTTCTTGATTGTTATAAAAACAGTTGAGTTGATGAATGTTTTTAGCAAGTCCTAGTTGTTCTTGATTGTTATAAAAACAGTTGAGTTGATGAATGCTTTTAGCAAATCCTAGTTGTTCTTGATTGTTATAAAAACAGTTGAGGTGATGAATGCTTTTAACAAGTACTAGTTGTTCTTGATTGTTATAAAAACAGTTGAGTTGATGAATGCTTTTAGCAAGTCCTAGTTATTCTTGATTGTTTCAATAACAGTTAAGGTGGCCAATGTTTTTAGCAAGTCCTAGTTGTTCTTGAGTATTATAAAAACAATTGTGGTGATGAATGCTTTTGGGAAGTCCTTCTTGTTCTGGATGTTATAATAACATTTGAGGTGATGAATGCTGTTGGCAAGTCCTGTTTGTTCTGGTATGCTACAGTTGAGGTTATGAATGCTTTTGGCAAGTCCTATTTGTTCTTGTATGCTTTGAAAGCAATTGAGAAATATTGGTTTGGTTGAGACGGCGGTGCAGTATATAAAATAGTGTATGTTCTCCTACATGAGTTCTGTATTCCGTAGGTTTTATCTTTCCTTGGCTACTACATGCCTGCTTCGTGGCGAAGGGGTTACGGACGCAGTGTGTAATCCTGCATACCGCGTTCGAAACACAGCTGCGGGCGATTTAGCAGCAGACCGCCTTGCAGTAGTTTTTATGAAGGGGAATGGGTATCGGTCGTTCATAAAACAGTGGCAAACTACCAAACGTAAACTTGCCAAGAGATCACAAACAGCACCCAAAAAAAAATGCTGGGGTTGACTGCGACGTCCTTAATGGATATGCAACTAACTAACTTCATGTAATTTTCCATTTGCTAAGGGTTAGGGGTGCTGATGATTTTATGACTTCGCGTTGTCAGAATTCAAAACGTTAGTTGCTTTTTTTTCTTAGCCATGACATGGTTGGTTGTTGGTAACAGAATGTATACAAGTTGGTTTACTTCCACAAGATGTGTAGAGTAGTGTCGCAATAGTATGTAGACATTCTTACTTCCACAAGATGTGCCGATCAGCATTAGTGTCGTAATGTAATGTACACAAACATGTTTATTTCTAGTAGGTACGTAGAGCAGCAGTAGTTTAGTGGAATGGATTTTATCTTGGCGTGCACAGAACTTTATGCCAGGGCACGAGTGCTTACTGTGTTATCTTCATGTTAAGTGCCTAGGAAAACTGCATCTGTGGCGTAAACAAGCAGCGTACAAAGCGCCCACATTTGACTTGACAACTACTGCTTTCCATATTTTATGTTTTGCTGGAAGTTTGTCAAACGCCGTGTGCAGTTATGTGGTCATGCATACAGTGGAGTATATATGTGAGGTGACCAAGCGATATGGACCTGTGACATTTGAGATAGGTAGGATATCACATTGTTGTTGTTATTGTAGACATTTGTGATTATTTCTATATGCACTGCGCATGTGTGTATGTTTTGGGAGATTGTGTGGTCAAGCGATAGAGTAGTCGATTACTTCCATATAAGTCTTGGGTTCGGAATACCATGATCGGTGTTTGCTTGAACGTGTAAATACTTCAAGGTGAGAAGTTGTGCAGAAATGTATGAAAACAACACTTGACGGTAACCATTACATACGCATTCGCGCGCACCCACACACTCATTTTATCCGATAGCAGATAGAGCCGTTGGGTGTGGGAAGAGTTAGGTCTGTCATACAAAGGTGGGGTAGTTGGATCTCTTCCTCCTCGCATCTCCCTCCCAGACAATTGTGACTGGTAACCGCCTTCAGTAGGCTGGGTCTACCTCAGACCCGTACTGGTTAGAAGTAACAATAATCCTATCACTGTCTTGGCTGGCAAGCACACAAACCATTACCTCATCTCCCGCCTCTCTCTCGCTCTCTCTCTCTCTCTCTCTCTTTCTCTCTCTCTCTCTCTCTCTCTCTCTCTCTCTCTCTCTCTCTCATATATATATATATATATATATATATATATATATATATATATATATGAGAGTCAGGTCTTAGTCAGATATGACTGAGCTACCGTATAACAGTAGACGGTACTACCTGGTTTCTGTTAGCGCCGAACGTTGGGCGGCGCTTACCAAACCCGACACCCCACATTGTGCCAACGGCTTCGGGCGGAAGAGCGCAATTGGGAGGGTACAAGCCTTACCCTGGTGCGAGGAAATGCAAGCTAAAGACAAAATTGTCATGGCAGGGCAGACCAGGCCCTAAGCCTTGGTTGGCGACTGGTCTAGGATCGAAGTTCCGACAGGCGGACAGTTAGAGCATTGCTTTGCTGATCCGGCAGCTTCTGCAGCTTGTCTTGTTCCAGATGTAGGGGTGTTACCTTTCCTCTGGAGTGAACTAGGCAGGCCGAGAGAGGGATCATGCTGCATGGGCAACACATGATCTCTATATTTTAGCCCAGGCTTTGTGCTATGGAGAGGCAATAACTCCATCCCTGGTCTTAACTGGTCTCGGAATCAAAGCGAGAGGCAACTGTTACGGGTTATAAGTCCTTGTCAGTTGGCGTAGACATGGGGCGCCACGCGTTGCCTCTGACGGTGGGAGACACCTATAGGTGTCACTGATCAGCTACTGCCCGCCTCAAGCTGGGCAGCCCCCAGCCAATTGGGTGCTGATCCGCCACAGCCTGCCTGCTTCAATGGGTGCTTGGGGCTAGGACAAAATCTGAATCGCAGGCTGTAAAACCAATGCACCAGGTACAAACAAAAATATAAATAGAAACCTCAAGCTACGGCTTGCAACCTGGAACGTGAGAACCATGTGTCCAGGATTTTCCACTGACTTGACCAATATTGACGATGTGAGAAAAACGGCTGTGATTGATGCCGAACTCAATCGTCTTAACATTGATATTGCTGGCCTGCAGGAGACTCGCCTCGCTGAGGAAGGGTCACTCAGGGAAAACAACTACACCTTTTTCTGGAAGGGTAAAGGGCAGGCAGAAAAAAGGCAACACGGTGTGGGCTTTGCAGTGAAGAATTCGCTACTGGGAATGATTGAAATTCCAGCAGGAGGAAATGAAAGACTATTATCCCTGCGCTTGGCAACCTCTTGTGGGTTTGCCACCATTATTACTGCATATGCACCGACACTCGATTCCTCTGATGATGTGAAGGATTTGTTCTACGAGGAGTTAGACTCTGTGATCAAGGCAGTTCCAAAATCCGACTACATTTATATGCTCGGTGATTTCAATGCTCGTGTGGGCAAGGACTCGAGTTCATGGCCAGTGTGCCTTGGAAAATACAACATCGGTCGCATGAATGAAAATGGGCAAAGGCTGCTGGAGCATTGCACCAGTAATGACCTATGTATTACAAACTCTTTTTTTAAAACAAAAGAGATGCATAAGGTCACATGGAAACATCCAAGATCCGGCCATTGGCACCAGCTGGACTTCATCATCACACGGAGACAACATCTGAACCATATATCATTGACTCGTAGTTACCACAGTGCTGACTGTGATACGGATCATTCTTTGGTTGTTGCAAGGGTTAGACTGAGACCAAAGAGAATCTACACAGCTAAACACAAATCTAGCCCCAGGATTAATATTATTAACACTCATGATCCTGAAAAGTGCTTTCAGTTTCAACAGCAACTTGAAGACGCTTTCACTGATACACCAGAAAATTGTACAGTAAATGATAAATGGAATAAACTTAAGGAAACTCTTTGTAAAACTGCCGTAAAGGTTTACGGCACTGTGGATCATAAGAGGCAGGACTGGTTTGCGGCCAACAGCGAGACTCTGCAGCCCTTGATTGATAAGAAGAAGAAAGCTCTCTTAAGAAACAAGGAAAGACCAACGCGTAACACTCTGAGTGAGCTAAGGCAAGCTAGGAAGGATGTGCAAAAGGCTGCCAGGCAGTGTGCAAATGATTATTGGATCAAGTTATGTGAGTCCATTCAAATCGCAAGTGATAAGGGAGACATAAGAAGCATGTATGAAGGAATAAAGAAAGCCTGTGGTCCAGTGATCAAAAGAAGTGCACCATTGAAAACCTTGACTGGAGAAGTCATCACTGATAAGAAACAGCAGATGGACAGATGGGTAGAGCACTATTTGGAGCTTTACTCAAGTGAGACCAAACTAGCGGATAATGCCCTCAACGCCATAGAGGCTCTACCAACTCTTGACCACCTGGACACACTTCCCACCATAACAGAAGTTAAGTGTGCTATAAATGAACTTGCATCTGGCAAGGCTCCAGGTAAGGATGGGATTCCAATAGAGGTTATCAGGAGTGGGCAAGACACACTCACTATACAGATCCACCAGCTAATAGAGCTATGCTGGCGTGAAGGACAAGTCCCACAGGATTTCAAAGATTCAAGCATCATAACACTGTACAAGAACAAGGGCGATCGGAGCGACTGCAACAACTATAGGGGTATCTCACTTCTGTGTATTGTTGGAAAAGTATTTGCCAGAATTGTTCTGCGCAGACTTCAAGTCCTAGGAGATCAAATCTACCCCGAATCACAGTGTGGCTTTCGACAGAACCGGTCTACCACCGATATGATATTCTCATTGCGACAAATGCAAGAAAAATGCCGTGAACAGAATCAACCACTGTTTATTGCCTTCATCGACCTCACAAAGGCATTTGATTTGGTCAGTCGTGAGGGTCTGTTCAAGGCACTAAAGAAGATTGGCTGCCCACCAACTCTTCTGTCCATTGTGGAATCGTTCCACACAGGCATGAAGGGTATAATCAAGTTTGATGGTGCAACTTCTGAAGAATTTGAAATCAAGAGTGGAGTTAAGCAAGGTTGTGTACTAGCTCCCACCCTCTTTGGAATATACTTTTCACTTCTACTGAAATATGCATTTCGTGATCAGGATGGTGGTATATACATTCACTCACGCTCAGATGGCGGCCTCTACAATGCTCAGAGATTGAAGGCTAAGACCAAAATTAGGAGGGTACTGATCAGAGAGTTGCTTTTTGCAGATGATGCTGCAGTTACGACCCACTCTGAGGAAGAATTGCAATGTCTACTATCTGCATTCTCCAATGCTTGTTCTGAATTTGGTTTAACAATTAGCAAAAAGAAGACACAGATTATGTCACAAGGTGCACATGGGGTACCATCAATCTTTATTGACGACGCCGAACTAGAGATAGTAGACCATTTTACATATCTAGGATCGGTGGTAAATAGCAAATTATCCCTAGATCAGGAAATCAACATCCGGATTGGTAAGGCAGCAACAACAATGAACAGGTTAAGAAAAAGAGTCTGGGAGAACAGGAAGCTTACTGCCAAAACAAAAGTCCTTGTCTATCAAGCCTGTGTCCTTAGTACTCTTCTCTATGGCAGTGAAACCTGGACAACTTACTCACACCAAGAGAACAATTTAAACAGCTTTCATATGCGGTGTCTGCGAAGAATTCTTGGTATTAAGTGGCAAGACAAAATCACAAATACTGAAGTATTGGAAAGATCAGGTTGTGTGACAGTTTATTCCATGCTCAGTCTTCGTAGACTTAGATGGATAGGACATCTTAGGCGGATGGATGATGGTAGAATACCAAAGGATATCTTTTTTGGTGAATTACAGATGGGTAAGAGATCTCAGGGTCGGCCTCTACTACGATACAAAGATGTGTGTAAGCGGGACATGATTGATACAGGCATTGATAATGCACATTGGGAGCAAGTTGCCGCTGAACGTGTTGCATGGAGGGCAAATATCAGAAATGGAATAAAGTCAAAGGAGAAAATTATTGCAGAAAAGTCACACACCAAGCGTTTGAGACGTAAGATGGTGCATGATGGTGGAAATGACCATGTGTTCACATGCACCCACTGTGAACGGACATTTACAGCGCAAATTGGCCGTATCAGTCACACTCGCTACCGCCATAGTTAAAAGTTATTATGCCTTTTTAAAGCACAAACTATCGTCTGTCAAGACGGCAAGGTGCCAATGTGTATATATATATATATATATATATATATATATATATATATATATATATATATATATATATATATATATATATATATGTATATATCTTCTCTCATATACACAGGCACGCGTAATCCTGCCCTTATCGGCGTTGCATTTTATGCATAAAATAGTTCAGTTTTCGAGACATGATACTGTTTTTATTCAGTGTTCTTAAATGTTCAAATTCTTTTATAATGCCAATATAGACATATTTTTGTTTTTTAGATTTTGCCCACGTATTGAGAAAGACCTGGCGTCTTTACATGCACGCATGAATGCATGATAGAATGCATTCTCCCACCGTGACAGTGATTTTGTTGTGTGCATTTACAAACATCTTGGAACCTTCATCTAGATTTTACTTATGCATGATAAAATAACTGTCTAGTAGCCGTTTAAAACTTGTCAATTGTGCCGGTCTCTCTTTTCTAGCGTGTCATGGTTGGTAAAATAAAACATGATGAATTGATTGCAGTGTTGGAAGATATCAGCATTGATGAGAGATTTCAGAATAATAGAGTATTTACTGAAAACAAGTGGCAGCTATTAACATCGGAAATAAAGAAGGCAGCTATGAACAAATAAAGCTAGGAGTAGGTCGGGGCTATGTTTTGTCACCGGATCTCTTCTCTCTCTATGGCGAAGTGATAATGAGAGAGATCAAAGAGAAGCCAGGAATGCTAATCCGGAGGTTACAGATGACACAGTATTGATGGCGGAAAATACAACAAACGATCTGCAACAATTGTTGGACATTGTGGTTACAGAGAGTGCAATGAAAGGAATCTTCTTTATTATCAAGAGAACAGAAACAATAGTTACATCAAAGAAAAAGGTGACACCAAATTGTGAAATATCAATAGAAGGAAAAATGCTTAACCAAGTGGATACATTTAAATAACTAGGGACAAATATAACAGATGGAAGAGATTAAGAACAAAATAGGGCAAGCAAAGGCTGCATTTAAGAACATGAAGAGTATCTTATGCAATAAGTCACCATCACTGAATGTAAAGAAAGAGAGTGCTGAAATGCTATGTAGAACCTGCTTTGCTGTATGACAGTGAATCTTGGAATGTAAATGAACAAATTAGGAAGAACTTAGAACATGAAATGAATGTTACGAATTCCTTGGACTGCCAGAGTAATTAACGACGATTGACTGAAAGAGGTTTATGAAACTAGAATATTATAAACAACAATAAGAAATAGACAAACAGCTTTATATGGTCATGTGATGAGAATAGAGATATTAAAGAACATTGTGATAACTGGAACGATCAGCGTGGGAAAGAGGCAGAGACAGACCAAGAGAAATGATGCTGGAGGGACAGTCGGTAGCGTGGAGGGATATTATCAGCAGAGTTGATTTACAACACCAGAGACCAAGATCTGTGGAGAGACATGAATGCCTACTAGTTGAGAGAGAGAGAGAGAGAGAGAGAGAGAGAGAGAGAGAGAGAGAGAGAGAGAGAGGTCTGCAATGGAAAATATAAACAGTGAGAGATGTAAGACCAGATGTATTTGAATCCGCTTTTCTTGGTGAGCCTAATATATCATTAATAGCCGATTGAGAATTGTGACTTAATTCAACAGCACATTCACAATCTACCGCTCAATCTACACACTCACTAGTCACATTACTTTTGCTTGACCTGTCAGCTTATTGAAAACATGCGTAGACAAAGTTAGCGTAAGGGAGGCGAAGCCAGCTAAAGTAATTCCGTTGTTGTATTATATGTAACAGACAAAGGTAGCGTAAGGAAGGGGAAGCTAGCTTAAGTAATTCAGTTGTATTATTTTTAACAGACAAAGTTAGCGCAAGGAAGGGGAAGCCAGCTAAAGTAATTCAGTTGTTGTATTATATTTAACAGACAAAGTTAGCGTAAGGGAGGGGAAACTAGCTAAGGTAATTCAGTTGTTGTATAATATTTAACAGACAAAGTTAGCGCAAGGAAGGGGAAGCCAGCTAAAGTAATTCAGTTGTTGTATTATATTTAACAAAGTTAACGCAAGGAATAGGGAAGCCAGCTAAAGTAATTAAGTTGCTGTATTATATTTAACAAAGATAGCGCAAGGAATAGGGAAACCAGCTAAAGTAATTCAGTTGTTGTATTATATTTAACAAAGTTAGCGCAAGGAAGGGGAAGCCAGCTAAAGTAATTCAGTTGTTGTATTATATTTAACAGACAAAGTTATCACAAGGAAGGGGAAGCCAGCTAAAGTAATTCAGTTGTTGTATTATATTTAACAAAGTTAGCGCAAGGAATAGGGAAGCCAACTAAAGTAATTCAGTTGTTGTATTATATTTAACAAAGTTAGCGCAAGGAATAGGGAAGCCAGCTAAAGTAATTCAATTGTTGTATTATATTTAACAAAGTTAGCGTAAGGAAGAGGAAACCAGCTAAAGTAATTCAGTTGTATTATATTTAACAGATGTCTTAGTGTTTAGGCCACATCCACACGTGCCCGGGAGAGCGGTAACACACCGCTCGCTTGGCTCCTGGTAGTCTTGAGTTCGATCCGTATCGGGGCGTACTCGAATGTTTAAAACCACCTAGGCTCGCGGGTCGATGAGCCTAAAATGGGTACTTGGAAGTGTCTTGGAAGTAAAGGCGCCAGGCGTGATACTGACCACATCGCCCATCGAGGGCCGATTAGCCTATAGACATATTAGTCTAGCATCAGTTGTCCACAGGAACTTTAGGAATGTACAATGGTCCGTTACTTTTTTTTTTTTTTTTTTACATATGTGTTCGGTTCCTCAGCAAACAGGAGTTATAATAACGGCAATTGTTTCTGCAGCACGTTGATTTCGGATATGCTTAATGTATCCTTGCCTGTCACAAGTGTGTTGTTAATTTCAAACAGTATAAGGCTCTGTCGCAGCAAACGATCATGTCTTATCTGTTGCGTGTCCATTACCAACGTTGCCTAGATCTGGTGCTCCTGTGGCCATCGGCGTGATTAGAGTAACATTTTCATTTACGGTCTTGACAAATGTTAAGATCTTCTAAAACCTCATGCACTTTTAGCATAAAGGTAATTCTACATTACGAAATCATTACGAAATGCTAAAAATTTCACCTACACGGATAATCGATATTTTGCAAAAGAAATCTTCACATCTATAGTTTATAGAAGCAAAGGAAAGCAGTCTAGAGGGCAAATAGACAATATAACAATTTAATGCCATATAGTGACCACACCAGGATTTGAACCCGCCACTTCCAATTAATTTCAGCGTTTGGCTGATGGAACAATTGTATTTCGACGGATAGTCTGCTAGACACCCCCAAAAAAGGTGTGTTCATTAGCCAGGTCTACCATCCACCTCAACCCACAACTATGGAATATGGACAGAATTCGTACTCAACCATTTGTTTTTACGGGAAGAGACCAACTGCCTCGTTACTCTTTATGTTCTCAACACCGAGAGATCCAAGTGACTGAGTGCCTTGAAGAAATACTGTCTATATATTTCGCCTCGGAGTTCAAACCCTTTAATCTCATCTCTTATATTGATTGTCAGTGATATAAAAACACAATGGGAAAGATGAAGGGCCCTCGAATCCTTTGTTTGCAATATAATTTATACACATTGAATTATTTTGCATTCACATTGTGGAAAATTACTCCACATTTACTTTACATGAAAAAAAAAAATATTTAAAGTAGAAAGTAGGAGCACACTAAAAAAAAAAAGACAAAAAAGAAAGAAAGAATAGTAAAAACGTGCAGGAATAATTGCTAATGTTGTTATCGACCTCAGTATGAACAGCTGTCTTTCTTCATGCGGCGCACACAGCCTTTCTATTTCTTTGGAGCTTTTGTTATGATAATGAAATGATTAAATAGTGCAGTTTGCCCTACTGCATGTTCTAAACGGCGTGGCTTTCATAACAACATTACATATTCAGAGACGCCAGGATCCATGAAAACCTTGCTTATGCCTGGTGACTCATCATGCGAGGAACAATGGTAACGACCAAATACCTGGATTTCTTCTCTTCGTTTTACTGACAATCTACCCAGCATGATCCAGTGGAACGATGAGTATCTACACCTTGCGACATTTGCTACGGGAGACGAGCATCTACGGGTTTTCCCGGAATGTCATGTCGATTCGTGAATCAATCAATCAATCAGTCAGACAGTAAATCAGTCAAGCAATCAAAGCATCACGATCAAAACACTTGTAGTAATTTTAACTCTTTGTTCCCTACAATTTTAACTCTTTATGACGTAGACGTACACAATAATTATTTTGGAGGAATAGTTAGCCTAGGCGAGCATGTTAGGGTAGATTCTATGGCGCTCCGCTGATAGTGTTATGACCGCGAGGAGACGAGGTTTAATCGGCTACGTACGTCGTCCGCTTAAGTGAGGGAAAGACTAGCTGCCTATCCCACCGTGCAACCAAGGCCTATAAATGTGATAGTCCTACACAACACATGCCCATAGCAAATCCTTGCAGTTGCCTGGCACAGGAGCAGTTTAACTGATTCAGCGCCTAGCACTAAGTGGGTTTGGACCAAAGATGGCACACAATCAAATGAACAAGTATTATAATGTACATTTCCGTTCTTGAAGCATTTGAACTGCGGAAGATACCACAAAACAAAACAAATAACACGATGGCCCTAGTATGGCGATACAGTGTCCTTATGTCCAAACGGGAGGTAACAGTTGGCGATATATTATCCTTCGACACTGAATCAGTTAAAAAAAAACAAAAAACATTTATCTCTTATAGCAGCAGTAGGATATCTTGCCTGACCCTAAGACCCCTAGAACTATGCCGACGATGCTAGTGGTAGGGACTCATGAGCTGGGCAGGTCGACGGGTGGGGATCATACACAGACCCAGCAAGCCTACTGCCTTTCACGAAGACTGGAAGCGGTCAAAGGTTATGGCAAAGCAAACTGGAAATAACAAAACATTTGAAATCAGATGTACTGGGCCACAGGCGTAACTCGCTTATCGGTGACGTCAGAGAAGCATAAAGAGCTAGCAATGAGCGTGTGGTGAGTTGTTTCCTATGAGGGACATAAAGTAAAGGCGGCCGGCGAGTACTGCCCGTATCACCCCTGGAGTGCTGGCTTGTCTATAAAATACATGTCTAGCACCTTATACCCAGTGCTCCTTACAGGCGTGTGAGGGGCCCCCTTCTTCTGCTAGTTTGATGTAAAGAAGGGAGTTAGTCTTTCTGTGCTCTTCTTATTGGCATCTGCCTCACATCAGAGGATGTTACACAAAGCAAAGCATTATACATGTCAGGTTTATGGAATTTCGCTGTCAGAAGGTCGATTTCATTGCACCCGGTTTTTATCCCATATGACTAGGCCTCTTTCTGCAGAGCGGTTTTGCTGAAAGTATCGCACAGAGCACGAACTCCATAGCTCTAGTGACGACCCACGTGTTTCCGAGAAACTTGCACCAATGAATCGAATGGCAGAGTCCGGAAACGTCGGAGCGTGAGGCAGTCGGCTTAACCATTTGGCCATGGAGGCCCCCGAGTAGAATTATTATACCCAAAACCAGTTTTAAATAAAATATGAAATATTTCTTTAAAAGGCCATAATTTGTCACATTGTATAAGTTACTAAAAAAAAGTACCCAATCATAGCAGGCTTTGCTAAACAAACACAGTATGTATCATGTTACTAAACTGGGCATTATGTCAAGAGTTTACTGAACACAACCAAGCATTATGTCAAAGTTTAATAAACAAAATATTATGTCATAAACGAGATACCTCATTAAAAACAAACGCGCGCGCGCACACACACACAGAAACGAGAGAGAGAGAGAGAGAGAGAGAGAGAGAGAGAGAGAGAGAGAGAGAGAGAGAGAGAGAGAGAGAGAGAGAGAGAGAGAGAGAGAGAGAGAGAATTATATCAGATGGCAACAAAGTGAAAAACATATACTGCAACATTATGTCACAAGTTGTTTAATACTTGAGATTATATCTTTCGCAGGATATAATAACTAACTTTGCAAACACAGTAGTTTGTGGCCCTGCTGAGATATAACACACATACTTGTCAAAAGCAACTTCCTCATTGTATTGACTTTGTCTGTCGTACTTCTTACATAATTGCACGATAACATCTGACTCTTTGTATGTGATTATTATTTTCAGTTACACCTTTCATGTCGCTATTATTGTCCCGAGAAACGAATGCATCTGTATTGATCTACACACATAGAAGTCAGGGGGAAGAAGTAGGAGTCGGGGGACAAGTAGAAGTCAAAGGGAAGGATAGGGACCGGGACACAGAGCAATGGATGAACATAGATTTTTATAAACACTGTGGCGAAGGGTTACGGACGCCATTCGCAATCCCGCATACCGCGTTCGAAACACAGCTGCGGGCGATTTGGAAGCGGACCACCTTGCGCTGGTTTTCATAAGTGGTATGAGTGCCGGTCGCTCAGAAAGCACTAGCAAACAATTGAACGTCGAAATCTTGCCAAGAAATCACAACCAACCAAACATGCTGGAGTTGACTGCGATGTCCTGTTAAGGATATGCAACTAACTTTTATAAGCATCCGCACAGTTAAAAAAATACAAAGGGAACACAAATATATCACTACATCAGAAGTTACCAGAGAACTTATATAGGGTATCACACGATCCTAAACTACCTTATACATTAATTGACCCAATGTCGAAGGATAATGTATCGTCAAATGTCACCTCACATTTGGACAAAAGGACAATACATATATCGCCAGACTACCGTCATCGTGTTATTTGTTCTGTTTTGTGGTATTTTCCTGAAATTCAATGCCTAGTGAACGGAAATTTATATTATAATATTTGTACATTTGATTGTCTACCATGTTTGGTACAAACCTACTTTTTCGTTTGGCACTGAATCAGTTAACCAAGAGAGATTATATTGAACATCCATCGCATTATCAGCAAATAGCAAGTTCTATGCAGACTAGCTTTTTCTTTTGTTTGTGTTTGAGAGAAAACGTTTTTGAAGAGTGGTGTTTATTCGATGTTCTTATCTTGTAAAATGGAAGTATTTTGCTTCCTCTTGATCAATTGCAGCCGGCGTTGATTAATTGCAGTTTTTGCCTGCACATAAGTGCCAACAGACTACATGCTACAGAGACCAACTACTTTAGTGTGGGTAGTAGTGCACTTGATTCGGTCCAATTATTATAACGAACACGCGTGGTGGGTACCTCCGATCACCTGGATAATAAATCCATCAGCGTGCGACGACAAACTTGTGTCAGTTCAGGGTTATTTACGATTTCCATACCACGCATTGTTGTGTTTTTTTTTTTCTGGCTATAACGGTCTTCAATCCAAACATGTGTATTTATTAATCTAAGTATAAGTCCTCGTTTTATTATCACGAATAAAAGCGACAGAACCTTCTTCACCAAACAAAGACAAGACAAGCCACTATTATACCTATATGAATATGCAAGAATAATTTGGTTGTGCAAATCTGACTTAAACGTAATGCAAAGGACCATTTTCCAGCCTATAAGGCGTATTGGGTATATATGGCGATAGTGCCATATTTTTGCAGATAGTAGACATTGCAATTCTTCCTCAGAGGTACTATCTGCATTCTCCAATGCTTCTTCTGAATTTGGTTTAACAATTGGCAAAAAGAAGACACAAATTATGTCACAAGGTACACATGAGGTATCATCAATCTTTATTGACGACGCCGAACTAGAGATGGTAGACCATTTTACATATCTAGGATCAGTGGTAAATAGCAAATTATCCCTAGATCAGGAAATCAACATCCGGATTGGTAAGGCAGCAATAACAATGAACAGGTTAAGAAAAAGAATGTGGGAGAACAGGAAGCTTACTGCCAAAACAAAAGTCTTTGTCTATCAAGCCTGTGTCCTTAGTACTCTTCTTTATGGCAGTGAAACCTGGACAACTTACTCACACCAAGAGAAACGTTTAAACAGCTTTCATATGCGGTGTCTGCGGTGTCTGCGAAGAATTCTTGGTATTAAGTGGCAAGACAAAATCAGAAATACTGAAGTATTGGAAAGATCAGGTGGTGTGACGGTTTATTCCATGCTCAGTCTTCGTAGACTTAGATGGATAGGACATCTTAGGAGGATGGATGATGGTAGAATACCAAAGGACATCTTTTTTGGTGAATTACAGATGGGAAAGAGATCTCAGGGTCGGCCTCTAATACGATACAAAGATGTGTGTAAGCGGGACATGATTGATACAGGCATTGATAATGCACATTGGGAGCAAGTAGCCGCTGAACGTGTTGCATGGAGGGCAAACATCAGAAATGGAATAAAGACAAAGGAGAGAATTATTGCAGATAAGTCACACACCGAGCGTATGAGACGTAAGATGGTGCATGATGGTGGCAATGACCACATGTTCACATGCACCCACTGTGAACGGACATTTACAGCGCAAATTGGCCTTATCAGTCACATGCGCTACCGCCATATGTAAAAGTTATTATGCATTTTTAAAGCACAAACTATCCTCTGTCAAGACGGCAAGGTGCCAATGGATGGCCATATTTTTTATTTATTATAGACCATGGATACGTGATGGTTTATGCGATCATTTTCACGCCGGCCGCTTGTACTTCTCAGAACCTGTTCTGTTACCCATTTTAGGTTGGTTGAACCCGTTAGCCTAGGTCAATTAAAATAAAAATAAAAAAATCCCCGCTTTAATGGAGTTTCGAAAACATGACATTTTCAGGACGACTTCTTCAATTCCGACAGAAAAAATGCTTGTGCGATCTTGACTGAAAACTTGACACAAGGTGTGAAGTAATGCAACACCTCTCAAGGGTACAAGTAATAACAAACCAAAAAGTATGCAAGTAAAAGTAAAGAATCCTTTTGCTCACCTTAACTCCAATTTCAATTCCAATTTTCGGGGGAAAAAAAAATAATTCAAAATTCGGTCTCGTCTAACCTGCTTCCTCAGTGGTGAATATTGTATTGTTCAGAGCAGTGGTTTTTGTGGGTTTTTAGCCCTGTTTCTTGTCTTGTGCGCTCTTACGAGCCAGTCCTCCCTTGGACCGGTTACATAAGCGTTTGTGTCTGTGACGTCAGCTGATGCGGGGTTGGTCGGCGGCTATCCTTTGTGCCCGTTTTCGCTTGTGGTTTTCTTTGTTGGTGTAGGCTCCTGGCTCGTCTGACTTGACTGGTTGTAGTCCTTATAAGGACTTTTTATTTAGTATTTTTGCCTCCCTTTTCGTGTATTGCCTGTAGCATCTTATCAATGCGATTTTCTTCCTCCCGCCTTTTTTTTCACTTTCGCGTTTGAGTACTTGCTGTCTTTCGATTACTTACTCTGTGGTCAGCCTTGGGACGGCCTCTCCGTCATCTATATAGTACCCGAGTTGGGCGTCATAGGGTAACTCCGGGTATATCGGTTTCCCCTTGAGTTTCTTGGGCATCATCTTTCCTTTTTCTTCCTGTCTCCTTATGTATTCCTCGTGCCTGAGTCCCTCTTGACTTGCCCGTTTTTTTATGCTTCTATGCACTCCTCCAAGGTAAACCCATCGGTATGCCACTTCAAGCCGTCGTCAGGGCACTCATCTTGTCTTTCCTCGGCTGTCTGGCTGGATGTTGGTTTCCTCTTGAATGTCTCGGGCGGTTGGGCTGCTGATTTTATCTTGCGGTTCCGGCTCGGTTTTTTTTTGTTGGGTTTCTTGTGGCTTCTCACCGGTCTCTTGCATGGCTTCTGTTGGCTCGTATTGAATTGATTTCATTTCAGCTTTCAGCTGCTCTCTCTCTCTCTCCGCTTGAATGGTGCGTATCATTTCTTCGTTTTCCTTCATCATCACGGCCATATGTTCCACTTCTTGCTTAATGTTACGCTGGATAACCTTTATTTCAGCAAGCAGCTTTTCATTGTCGCTGGTCGGTGCCGGTGTTTGAAGTAGCTTGATTTGCTTCTTTAGCTCATCTATCTGGTCTTGCAGTTGAGCTTTTTATTTAGACACATTTTTATAGACTAATCAGCCTTCATTGAGTGATACGGTCAGTATGACGCAGAATTCCTTTACTTCTTAGCTAAGGCATTTCATGGTACTTGTGTTAGATGGGGTCGACTTGGCGAAACCAGGTAGTTTAATTCGCTCCAATGCGTTTCAAAGTCATGACCACCCGGTAAGCAAGCGAGCGTCTAGCCACGGCGCGGTCTCGGTACCTTATATTTAATATGGAGAAACTGAAAGACTTACGATGAGGTTACAGTAAACACTACATGGAACAGCAAGGGTTAAGACACGCTCATTATAAATGGAGATAAAGACAACGAAAACAGGAAGTTGGGTACAGGGTTAAGACAAGTAATAGCTATCCGTAAACTGTACAGGCTGATGTTGTCACTGAAATTATAGGGTGGGTAGTGTCAGCGATTGTATGCCGGCTACTTGGTTGTAGGCGCGCAACAACAGAGGACAAAGACAACTCCAGTTGGGTTTCCATGTGAAACCTGGTATTAAATTCGGTGGATTCTTGTGTATGTTAATTGACATTCATACGTGAAGTGGTGAATTCAAGGTAACGTGGATGTAGGAGCAGATACAAATAGTGGAACTGCTGTAAAGCTGCTGAAATGTAGACAATATAAAATAACACAAAGTAATGCAGCTTTACAGAACACAATTACGGAACACATTGGACGTTGCGACGACTAGAATTCATCAGCAAACAAATACACAAAGCACAACATATAAACACGAGGAAGGCACTACTGTGATACTTGTCACTGTAATGTCTTGCTCGTGTTTATATGTTGTCTTTTGTGTATTTGTTTGCTGATGAAGGCTGTTCATCGCAACGTCCTTTGTGTTCTGTAAAGCTGCATTACTTTCTGTTATTTTATCTTGAATTCAATGTAACGTGGATGTGAGAGCAGATGTGCTGCGTTTTTTGTTGTTGTTGCATATCCTTTACAGGACGTTGTAGTCAACACCAGCATTTCAGCTGCTATTGATGTACTAGGCAAGTTTTTACGTTCAGTAGTTTGCCATTGCTTTCTGAACGACCGGCTCACATACCCCGTAAGTTACTAGCGCGGCGCGAATCGCTGCTGATTCTCGCATTTGTTGTTTTCCCCACGTGGATATACGGGATTACGAACAATGTCGATAATATCTTGACTAGGGAGACCGTTAGGGGTGTGAATTAAGTGTTTTTGTTCATGGATTTTATGAGATGGGTAATCAGTTCTGTTCTTTGAAGCTTTACTTTACCGAACCAGATCTCAAGCATGTGCTTAATTGACGAATCGATTCATCGAATCGAAACTCTGTCGTTACCTGATTTAGGAAAAAGAACAGCCAGTTACCATGGAAATGCAGCATCTTGGGAAAGCTTGCGAAGCAGTTACAGTGACCATCATCAACATTATACCGCGTTTTTCGGACTGCCGTGGGCGGTCCTGCTTCTCCACATCTCACGCCATCGGTGAAAAATTATTGTTGTCACGGAATAGATAAAATGATGATTTCTCCTGGCCTGTGGCGAGTTCGTGCATGGTTTAACTCCGCTAGCCATTATTTAAAAAATGTAGATCTTGCAACGCAGCAAATAGGTGTGGGAGAGGGAGGAGAATATTATGCTGCTCCTTTTCTGCCGATGGACAGATTACAGAGTTGTAAAGGATTTCATAGTTAGCTGACCCACACCACCAGCTCACCTCCTCTGAGTGACCACCATGTTAGCCCATGGCCGATTCTTCTATACATTCACAAGAAACCTCTATGCTTGCTGCCACTCTACCATCTGCCATACAGTGGACGCATCTAATAGTGCAGTTTCCTACCCTAGGAATTACCTTGGTGCCTTAACAAATTTATAGTAGGCACTTATTGACACTCATTGAAAATGGACGAGATGACAGTGTGAAATAAAAAGAATATACACGCTTACCAAGCCCTGATAAAATTTTGGAAGCAAGGGGTGCCGACGGCTAAGGTGTTGAGATACGTCTCATAGAGCATGGGGCATGGGTAAGACAGTGCAGTTGTTTATATCACAGGCGAAAGAATGTTTTCTGTAAGCTGCGAGTCTTTTCATTTTTAAGACCCGCAACGGCAGCAGCAGAATATAACAATATAAAATAAAAACATGTACGTGCAACTCCTGCGAAAACGTAAGAGATAATACGCGTAGACATAGGAGTTGTGACACATACCTAGTTGTTATTTTCTATTAAATTTTAGCTCTTAGTTGAGTTGAATTGAGTTGAGCTATGAACCGATATCACTACGCTCAGGACATTCCCATACGCGCTCGGTCCCCTCGCTCAACAGCCAACGAAGAGTTGTACTAATCGTTCAAACCTCTATCTGATTGAAAGTTCTTCTGGTCTTCCCTCTCAGTTTTGAGATTCTCCCAGGAACACCCCCCCCCCCCCAATCCCCCACAATCTCATCCTTTCCAGATACGGGGGGTTCTCAATCCATTCTCCCGCCATCTTCACCTGGTCCCACATCCGCTTGACCACATCTCCCTTGTCCTTAGGTAGTCAATCACCAAGAGGTGCATTCCCTGCCAGCCTATCATCCTGTTAATTTCCGCGCACTCCCTCATGGCCAAAGCAAAAGAAAATTTAAAAAATCCATACAATTCTCACAATCTGTGACCTCTGAAGCGAGGATAGCCATTCCACAAGAAATGTCCCTTTCTCCACCCTGCTCAAGCCTACTCCCTGAGTCCGTAATGAATGCTTTTAGCTCTTAGTACTGGATAACCTTTAAGATACTGCACTGGACACGGAACAATGTGGAAGCTAAATAGAACAATTGAGAATCGAACTGGTCACCCGACACGACGTCTTCGCTGTGCTGAAAGAAACCAACGGGTTCAGGTCGATGTGTAGTCCAATTGAACGTTACATACCACCATGTTAGTTACCACCCATATGTGACACTCGGTAAGCACATCGTCTGGTGTGCACGCTAACCCTTTTGTGATTCCTTGTGCAACAGATGTCGTCAGGAAAGAAGCGAATTATTGATGACAGATGCACAGAATAGAGCGGACATGCGCAGCTTTCTGCACATTTCTGATTTTCCACCCACAAGAAGTATATTGATTTCCCGCGAAACATAAGATTTCCTGTTGACTAGAGTAGGTACGAGAGCAATCATTTCAAGTGTGTTGTGAATAAGATTTTGTGACCGCATGCTGTGGCAGGCAACTCATCCGTTTGTTTACTGAATACACGGTAACACACTCTTGCTTCTTTTTGAGGTTGTAACTCATTGCTAATACTATTAGCGCTATTGGTAATAGTTGTTCTTAGTACTCTTCTTTATGGCAGTGAAGCCTGGTCAACTTGCTCACACCAAGAGAAACGTTTAAGCAGATTTCATATGCTGTGTCTGCGAGGAATACTTGATATTAAGTGGCAAGACAAAATCACAAATACCGAAGTATTGGAAAGACGGTGTGACGGTTTGTTCTCTGCACAGTCTTCGTAGACTTAGATGGGTAGGACACGTTAGGAGAATGGATGATGGTTTAATACCAAAGGCCATCTTCTATGGTGAATTACAGATGGGTAAGAGATCTCAGGGTCGGCCTCTATCACGATACAAAGATATGTGTAAGCGGGGCATGATTGATACAGGCATTGATAATGCACATTGGAAGCAAGTCGCCGCCGAACGTGTTGCAAGGAGGGCAAATGTCGGACATGGAATAAAGACAAAGGAGACAATTATTGCAGTGAGACTAAGATGGTGCGTGATGGTGCAAATGACGATGTATTCACATACATCCATTGTGGACTAACATCTACAGCGCGAATTGGCCTGATCAGTCACATCAGCCACCGCCATGGGTTGTAGTTATTATGCCCTTTTATAGCACAATGTAACAAACTATTGTCTGTCAAGCGGGCAAAGTGACAGACAAGACGACAAAGTGCCAATAAAATGAATAACTGTTACTTTCAAGCAACGACCTCTCTCTCTCTCCCTCCCCCTCCCCCTCTCTCACTTTCTCTCTCTCTCTCTCTCTCTCTCTCTCTCTCTCTCTCTCTCTGTGTGTGTGTGTGTGTGCGTGTGCATGTGTGTGTGTGCGTGTTTGTAAGGGGGTGTTATAACATAATACTTGTTCTTTATTCAACATTTACATTATATTCAATTCACTTGACGTTGCATCCTCCTTTCTGTTCTCGTTATTCTCATTAACTGTTACTTGACATTGTATATTCATTTTTTCTTCTGCTTCTTTTGTTGCTGCTTCGTCATCACCGTCGTGCTCTTCCTCCAAGAGTCTACAGCCGATCGACTCCAAGAGTTTAAAAGCATTGAGTTTGAAGGTATTGGAATCCAAGAGTCTGGTGGACCCCAATAGTCTATTGGAATCCAAGATTCTGTTGGACTTCAAGAATATGTTGGACTCCAAGAGTTTAAAAGGTATTGGACTTAATAGTCTGTTGGGCTCCAAGAGTTTGGAGGTATTGGACTCCAAGAGTTTGGAGGTATTGGACTCCATTAGTCTGATGGACTTTAAGAGTTTGAAGGCATTAGACTCCAAGAGTTTAGAAACAATATTTAACCGCATGTTTGTCCTAACTTCTTATTTATCATATAGAACAATATTTTCAAGTATATGCTAATAATTCAACGTTAGCCCACCAGGGCGCATTATCATAGATTAACATGTAAAGAGAAGAATCACCACAGAATCCACTTGTCATCAGCTATATTTAAAAAAAAAATGTTAATGATGTTATTTTAGACACAAGAAATTGGGCCATGTTGTGTCATCATGCCTTTAGGGGGACTCCTAGATTATAAACATGCTAATCATATTTGAAAGTTTGGACTAAGCTATAGTAGATTGCTGTCCCACAATTTATTCGGTTTTTCTGTGGGTATTTTTTAAAAACATACTCTGTCTATACTCTGGTTTTCATTCTGTGCCGTTACAAAGACCTATATCCGATGTTGTCATTTGTGAACAGGCTGTCGTTAGACTGTAGAAAGATTGCGGGTGTGATGATAGTGCAGATGGTAACATTAATAGCCGCGGTATGTGAGCTTATAATCGCGACTTAGCAGCAGTTGTCAGTTCGCGCTTTGGCACAGAGCTTTTAGAACAGTGGTTCTCAACCTTTTTTGGCCCATGCCCCCCCCCCCCTTTACCATATGTTCAGAACGTCATCCCCCCCCCTTTCCTCCCTATAAATCCCCCTCCCCCCTTTACATAGTATACATAAAAATGGAAGCTAAATTTAATAACACATACTAGAACAAGTCTAGACATCTACATAAACTGATTTGCGGGTCTACTTATGTTATAAAATGAATTTCATTAGGGCGAGAAGTACAGAATCGTAAAATTTTGAGAGAAAAACAATATCAAGTAACTGGTTCTTGTATTAATGCGATCTTGAAATAATCTTAATCCCCCCCCCCCCTGGAAACCCTAAGGGGAAGGAGGGGAAATTCCCCACTGGATGAGAACCACTGTTTTAGAAGAAGCGTGAACACTGTTAAGGGCTTCCTCCTCCTCCTCTCTTCTTCTTCTTCTTCTTCTTCTTCTTCTTCTTCTTCTTCTTCTTCTTCTTCTTCTTCTTCTTCTTCTTCTTCTTCTTCTTCTTCTTCTTCTTCTTCTTCTTCTTCTTCTTCCCCCCCCCCCTTCTTCTCCTCATCCTCCTCTAAAGTCGAATCCTCCCAATATGGATCGATCCTATAACTACCGGCCGGCCAACGTCGCGTCCTACCCTAGCACTGCTGCTGTTAAATGACATAAGTCTAGCTAACACAGCCATCGTGGTTTCATTTGTTTTTATGTATACTTCTCTGTAAGCTTCCAGCGCATGCACGCACGCACGCATAGTTTCTCTTTAGCATTACAGACAATGCATGATGGTTGTATCTCGCACAAGCTTGCGGTTTGAGCTTCGAGCTGACGAGCTTCTTACCAGTTGCTAGCTGCACGACATGCTGAGCTGGGTGTTAGCAGTTACATCTGATTGCTGACTAGTGTAGTCACCTGGTGATTGATCAACCTGCCAGTGCACTGCTGTGTGTTTAGTGGGTTTGGGTGGCGGGGCTGACATCGATGACATGGATCAGAATCAGGCCTCAGAGATCGACATCGAGTCAGGCGCGTCTCTGTAGTGAGAAATAAGTGTGCATGTATCCATCATCATCGTCATCATCATCGTCATCATCATCATCATCATCATCATCATCATCATCATCATCATCATCATCATCATCATCATCATCATCATCACCACCACCATCATCGCCATCATCATCGCCATCATCATCATCATCATCACCATCATCATCATCATCACCATCATCATCACCATGACCATCATCATCATCATCATCATCATCATCATCATCATCACCATGACCATCATCATCATCACCATCGCCACCACCACCACCACCACCGCCGCCATCATCATCATCATCATCATCATCATCATCATCATCATCATCATGTAGCAGGCCTTTTGCAGAACGTCGCACTCTTCACGGCATGTCTACAAGTTTCTCGTTCTCTTGCATGTCTCCCGTATCACTCACTCTCTTGTCCAAGGTGTCCTCAATGTCCCGTGTCTGACTTCGTGCCGGCCCTACCTTTTCCAGGGACGATACCCCCCATCACCGTTCTTTCCAAGCCCGTGTGACGTTTAACATGGCTAAAGTATTGTAGCTTCCCAGACATGGTGCTGTGTTTGAGTCAGTTTTAAACCATGTTAAAATCGTGTAGAATTTCTGTATTTCTCTTCTTCTTGATCCACGATACTGTAAGAACGTTTCTGTAACATTTGAGTTCACAAGCTCCAGTTTTCTTATTTAATTTTATCGAAATGGTCTGCGACTCCCATGCATATGTTGCCATAGGAAAGATGCATGTTCTCACAAAGTTTACTTTAATGTGTTTGCAGTTGGTGTGCTATAGGTTCTTAATAAAGGTATCGACTGGTTTAAAAAAAAAAAAAACATGCACGCACGTAACTGTCTAGAGGTCAGAAGATACTCTATACAATATAAACATTGACCTCTATTGATTTACTTTACGTTTACCGTTGATACCTGCTAATGTATATGGCATGTCTCTCTAAGTTGATGTATCATATTTATGTTTTATAAATAAATTAATATAGAGTGGAATGGCCAGGGGTAGAGATTTTACACACCCACATATCTCCGTGATAGTCCAGGGATTGCCCATGAACCATTGCGTTAACTTTAGTCCGACATTCCATGTTAACCCACCTTTTCTCTCTCTCTCTCTCTCTCTCTCTCTCTCTCTCTCTCTCTCTCTCTCTCTCTCTCTCCCTCTCCTCTCTCTATCACTCTTTGTGTATGTGTGTGTGTGTGTCTATGTCGTCGAAACCACACTACAACAGTGTCTTATTTCTCACCGCATCCAAGTGTGTGTGTGTCTATGTCGTCGAAACCACACTACAACAGTGTCTTATTTCTCACCGCATCCTAAGGGAGACGTAGAACGACAGACGAAAAACAAAGAAAACACTAGAGACAACTCGTGCCTAGTGTGGACCAGAAGCGACTAGGAAAGACTAAATGAACATAGAAAACACACTCCCATAAACCAATCACGTCATCCATTTAAACATTTTCCATTTGCGTAATAGAATGTGTCTCTCAGTTTTGAACAGAGCACACAAGTGTACAAGTGATGTACACGCTGCACAGCAATTTGCTGTTTATAAATGTTCGCAGAGAAACAAATCTAAAACGAGTGCGAAATCTGCTATAAACCGATTTGTTTACCTGTTTCCATAGCTACAGTCGCACAGCATCCATTTGTCATGTGAACGTTGTATTACAGGCATTGATCGTGCTTTTAGAATTATCAAAGGCTTCCGTTTTGATTCTCCTCTATAACATGGCAATCTCAGATGCATGTTTGACATTGTCACGGAGAGGCTTTCTGTCTGAAATACGTGGTACAAAATGTCACGTAGTAAGTTGTAATTGTCAGATCAGGAGTATATTCATGTTGCATGTATGTGACTTACTTAGTCGCTTTCTTGTTTGTAGGTTCTTTATTTCATTACTCGTTATGACCATATATACCAGTCCTACGAAAGTTTCACTCCATCTGTTACTGAGGGAGAAAGAGACAACCCATCTCGTACTCTGGAAGAAAGTGACAATCCAGCTCGTATACATGTATAAAGTGACTATCTGTCCCTTACTCAGGTAGAAAGTGACAATCCATTTCGTACTCACGGAGAAAGTGACAAACCATTTCGTACTCGGGAAGAAAGTGACAATCCATCTCGTACCCAGGGAGAAAGTTCATCTCCTACTTTGGAGAAAAAAAAAAAAAAACGCCACAGTCCATCACGTCGTACCTGGGGGATGAGTGGTGGGGGGGGGGGGGGGGGGGGAGTGACCGTCCATCATGTTACTAATGAAGAAGGAGACAGACTGACAGACACAGGCATTAATTTAAATAATGCATACTTTCCTATCGTTAACACACGAATCTGTCAGAACTCATTTCAGTGATGCTTTGACAGTTCTTCATTGTCTCCTTTAGCGCGCTTTGCTATTTCTTGTGTTTGACAACAAAGGGCAGTCACCGTACTGTTGGCAGGTAATGTTTATGCATGTGAATGACACGTGGAAACATGTGTTTTCCGGTCACAAGCGCAGGGAACAGTCTGTCTGTTATCTCCCAGTCTATTATGCTCTCCACCATGTCTGTAAAATCAGGATACTGGGTTAATGCATATAAATATAGACGTAATAATCGACACTTGCTGGGGTACTTTGCTGTTCTTGTCAGCGGCTCTCAAACAGGGTCGATCCGTAGCGGCAGGTAGCGCTCTAACAGTCATTCTGAGAATTGTGCTCTGATTCCACAATGTTCCGTCCGGAGTCTTGAGTTTTGGGTCACCAAGTATGATTTCCAGTCATCTATTATTTGAACCACTCGGTATAATCAACATTTAAATGACATCTAGACTATGACATTTCTTGTCTATACCCGCTTTCGTAACCATCACGTTTTTAGCTTATTTGTTTTCTATTCCGATATCATTTAAACCACCTAGCATAAAATACCCCTAATACCTAAATCAAAGACACCACCAATCATTATACATACAGTCGCAACCTGTTTGAATACTACCTCAGTTCAGACTGCATCCCCCCCCCCTCTCCCCGCGCCCCCCCCCCCTCTCCCAAAAATAAAACAACAAAAAAACAACAATAATGGAAAATTATCTCAAACGACAACTAGCCCATAAACATTCCCATGTGTATGGTACGTTACGCCTTCCTTTGGTATTTATAATGCCCATGTTAAACATTGCCTCAGTGAGTCATGTATTATTGATTATTTTTCATGCATTTTAATGCTATTTGTTCTTTTATTGTCTAAGATTAGCTTCATAAGTGATTTTAAATGAAATAATGTATGAGAGGAAACAGAAAAGATGGGCAGAATGTCAGACGGGCCTGCGTGCCCAATTCTTAACCTTTTTGAAAATAAAGTTCGGTCGTTCGTTCGTTCGATCGATCATACCTTTAAATGACACATAAACTATTACATTTCTTGTTTATACGTTTCTAGTCCATTTGTTCTGTCTTCTTTTTTCTCTGCGTTCGCCTGGAATTAGTCTTGTGTCCGCATTGTTATTTCCTGCATGAACTGCACTGTCTTCTGCACTTCTTCCAGGCTTCCTTAGAGTTTAACTTCCAGGGTTGTTTCATCCAATGATAGAGTTGAATTGAATCAAGAGCTACATAACATCACTCCGCACATTCCCATGTGTGCTTTGTCTTCATCTTCAACAGCCAGCGAAGCATCCCAACACTAATGAAACCAGCTGTAGTCTGATTATTATGTGTCCGTTTGACCTTTCCTTTGAGTATCCAGGGTTATAAGAGACCTTTCTGAGCTGTATTTGGTATACACTGTTTTAGTATATGTTCTACATTTTAGCCCGCTCCGTGGCGGAGAGGTTACGGGTGCAGTTCGTTATCCCGCATACCGGCGTTCAAAACACAGCTGCGTCCTGTAAAGGATATGCAACTAACTTTTTTTCCTACATTCTGAGATGCTTGCCCACATATAAACACATTTGGTTTGTGGTACACATACATTTCGAACACGCTCTTATTTTCATATCTATCACCTGAACGATCTGGTTTTACTGTCATAGTTATCATCCGTAGCATCTATAGTGGTATTATAGAAAGATAAACCCATCAATCGAAACGGTGATCAGAACAGCCGACCCAAACCCACATTTCCCTCTAGTGATTCAACCCATACAGACTGTTGCCATGGCATTTCCATTTGTTCTCTGTGGAGTGGTTGCTACCTGAAGCGTGGAGCACTTTGGAGTGGTTCGTCGACATTACGTTACAAATCCAGGCCCGGCGAAAGACATTATGGATCGGCTCACTCTACGTATACCGCGCATAGGTCGCTTTAAAGTGAGGAGTAACGGTTGACCTGCCGGCAGTCGATACAAATTGCCGGGCAGTTATATCAGTGTTGCACTTTATTGATCCGACTCTGTGAGTTATTACCTTATGTTAGTTGTGAAGGTGGTCGTCTATCTGCCTGCCTGAACCTCCACCCCTCCCTCCTTCCCCATCTCATTGTTATATCTATATATCTGTCTCTCACTCTTTCCCCATCTCATTTTTATGTCTGTCTGTCTCTGCCTCATCTCATTGTTTCTCTCTCTCTCTCTCTCTCTCTCTCTCTCTCTCTCTCTCTCCCCTCTCTCTCTCGCTCCCTCTCTCTCCCCCTCCCATCTCATTATGTCTGTCTCTCCCTCCTTCCCCTTCTCTTTGTAATGTGTGTCTATTCGTCCGTCCGTCTATCCACCCATGCCGCGTAGCGTTGATGATCATATCTGTCCACAGCTTTCTGTCTCGTGTACTGTCAATCATTTCCTTTACTGGTATGTCTTCATGCCATGATGTCAAACTGTTCAGCATCTTCTCTCAAGATTTCTACTGCCTCTCCTCCCTCCCAGCTCTTCTCAGTAAATGCCCAAATAATATGGACTGTCATCTTCTAATGCGAGTAACCAAGTTTATGTGTGAGTTCATTTCTTTCAAGATCTTGCCATTACTATTTCTATTCGTCCAAGGTGTCATCATTCTTCTATAAAACATCTCAAAAGCCTCTCTCTCTCTCTCTCTCTCTCTCTCTCTCTCTCTCTCTCTCTCTCCCCCTCTCTCTCTCTCTCTCCCTCTCTCTCTCCCTCTCTCTCTCCCTCTCTCTCTCCCTCTCTCTCTCCCTCTCTCTCTCCCTCTCTCTCTCTCTCCCCCTCCCCCTCTCTCCCTCCTCTCTCTCTCTCTCTCTCTCTCTCTCTCTCTCTCTCTCTCTCTCTCTCTCAAGTAATATAACTAGTTACAAATACCAATCGGATAGTAAGCAGTCTGCATTTAGAACAAAACCAATCTCGAGCATACCGTTTATAAGTTGTGGATAAGGAAGGGATTGAATACATGATCTACCTGTACTTTCATATTCATCTCAGCGCACTTTCGACATCTGTTGGAAGAGACCGAGCGCTTCGGGAACAGCCTGTCCCTGTTCTCTCCCAGTCAGTCTTGTTACTCCCCCATGGGGTCTTTAAAAGTAGTATATTGCAATGATATATGGACAACAATCACCTTCGGATTGATAGGACTGTGAGGGTGGAACCATGGGCAGCTGCTTTGGTGGCTGACTAGTCACAGGACTTTCATTCTGAGCCGGTGATGGACCCCACTATAACTTCTCCTTGAGGTTGAACAGGGTAGAGGTAATGGGGAAATGGAATGGAAAATGATTTAGATTCTCCATCACAATCCTTTGGGAGTGGCTGTAGTGTAACACCGCGCCTGGCAGTAGCCGACAGGTTTATCGACCCTCTCCATGGTCACTGACAAACATGCTATAATTAAACGGCTCTGCTGGCCTCCCCAAGGTCGCCGACTAATCCTCGTGCACATAATGCTGGCCGAGAACTGTGGTCAACTAGTTATTGTGTTGTACTGAGATGATCAATGTGGCTACCATGGTTTGTGGACACTAAACACGGGCGGTGGTTCTGAACACATGTCTTCTTGTGTGCTGAACGTTCTTCATCTCAAAACACCTAGCTTTGGAATGTTTGCGTGTTTGTTGTTCATGTTTTAGACAGCATTCTTTATTAAACATTACGTTTTTTGCTGTAACTGTTTCGCAACGCAACACTTCCAGTGGTTGCTTGAAGATGTCTCAAAAGGTTTGGTATCCATATTTTCATTGCGCTCGAAAATATTTGAATTTCTCAGAGAAACATGTAAGCCTATTATATCTTGTATTGCTCTTCTGTCATAGCTTTAAAGGCACCGTTTTCCAGCATATTTGTTAGTTCATCGTGTCAGTTTTTTTTCTCTCCCCCTAGAACGTGGCTTTCATCGCCGGCTTCAAAAAGTGTCTCGACCTTGCCATTTCTCGTCTCGTGCTCCTTAATGTCCGAGGTGTCTTGTGTTCATCTTCACACTGGATGACCCCTGCCTCTACTTCCAGAAATCATGCCTTCCACCACTATAGGAATCATGCCTTCCACCACTGTTTTTAAAACTGCACTCCGTGGGACTAGATTTGCTGAAGGTGAGGGTGGGATTCGTGCAGCGAATAGATGTGTACGTGGGCAAGACAAAACCTGGTACAGTCAAGGCATGCATGCACTTGTATCACGCTGGCGTAAGGCCGTTCAACTTGATGGCGATTATGTAGAATAATAGTATGTTTAGTGGAAATGTCCATGTATATGTTTTGAAATGTCATTTAGTTTTAATTCATATTTTCCGAGGAATTGTTTCGGAACTATGATGCATTACTTTCTGACTATCCTTTGTATGTTACATGCTCTTAGCGTGTAGGGTGGAATACAATCACAAGCGACAAAATGGGCGTTGCTTCTACAGCTTTCGACAGCACGCGGCTGCTATTGTTTTGTAACCATCATGTTTTTACAGCTTTACTTCAGTTCCACCAATTTCATTTCTCAAGTTCACCATTGTATATCTTCTACAGGCGCTCCAACGGGACATAGAGTCTCATAACAAGATTGTTAATGCCGTTCTAAAGCTGAGTGACCGCCTTAAGCACGATTCCCAGGCTACTGGACACGACAGGGAAAGAGAATCTCCTCAGTTGGTGGCCCTCAACCTCGAGAGGCGTTGGCATGGGATCTGGCTACAGTCACTAGAATGGCAGTGTCGACTGGAGGATGCTATTGGTAGAAGAAAGGTGAGCAGTGTGTTTGTACTTTCAGTTAGTTATGTTTGCCATTTCAATAAGTATACTTCGTTTGGATTTGGCAGATTCTTGGACCGTCAGAATCATTTTTTGTTTTTCTCTATCTCTTATATTCATTGGGATAATTGTTTTTATGTTTTTGTAAATAAAGGCCTGGACAAACACCCACGTCTTTGGTCATCCTCAGCAGTCACTTCAACTCATATTAGGATCATGGTGTTCAGCCATAGTTTAGTGACCTAGTGACATACCAAAAGCTATGCGATCAGTTTTATGTTGGCAATAATTTCTTATTCTGTCAACCCTAGTGCCTTCCTGGTTACGAACGAGGCAACCCTATTACTTCTGGCGATAGAACCAACGTCCACATTGTAGGCAAGTGAGGGCACTAACCACTACTATACCACCATCATTTCTGAGCAGTCTGGAAAGTTACTCTACTCTAGACTACATGGCCAGCGTGTAAGGATGTTGGATACTGACTTAGTTTTGAAACAATGGTACCACAACAGATCTGAAACATGGGCGGAGCTGCAGGAGATAGAACGCTTGGCGTGAATTAGTTGAGAACCTGTGCGCCAAAGAGGGAGAAACGGCAAAAGAAAACCGGAGTCGTCTATAGCTATATACATCTTGTATATGCAGTAACTAGGACCTATATTTATTGGAAAGTGTCTGTATAGGACCGAACCTGTAATAATTTTAGTACAGCGCAAGTCATCTTATTTGATGTAGACAATATAATTTATAATTATAGTTATTTTATATTGTTTACATTTTCAGTTTTTTACCGCAGTTCCACTAATTGTATTCATACGTTTGATGTAGAGAGCTTTGTCAGTATTTCCCCAAGTTTTCTTAAATATGGTTTCCGGTTATTAATTTACATTTTCATAAATTTGTGGAGTTTGTTAGCCCACAAAGAATTTATCAGTTGCTTTCTTACTTCATAAGCAGATCTTTTCTGAATGCGCGCGGTTTAGAGTTCCTTCCATTGGGTGAAAGACATTCAGTGGTAACAGATACCTTTCCACGGAAGTCAAAACGCTTGTTTTAATACAGTGGTTCTCAACCGGTGGGGAATTCCCCAACAGGGGGGAATTTTAGGGTTTCCAGGGGGGAATGAAGACCATTTCAAGATCGCGTTAATACAAGAACCGATTACTTGATATTGTTTTTCCCTTCATACTTTGCAGTTATGGATGTGTCATCCTTCTAAAATTCATTTTATAAAGTAAGTAGACCCACAAATCATGTTTTATGTGGATGTCTAGACTTGTTTTAGTATATGCTATTAAATTTACCATCCATTTTTACGTATACTGTGTAGGAGTGGTGGATTTTTAGATAGGAAATATGAAAGGGTGGGGGGGGGGGGGAATGACGTTCTGAAAATATGGTGAAGGGGGGCACGGGCCAAAAAAGGTTGAGAACCACTGTTTTAATATATTACTTAAAACTCAAACTACTGTTGCCTGTGACACATGGACTCTGAATACCAAGATTAAAAGAAACACTTGTTTACAGAGATGAGTTTTTGGCGTAGAATACTAAAGATTATAGTTTCGGTGTAGAATGCCAAGAAGAATAGAGATGTGGTAGAATGTCAAGCATAGAGATGTTGTTTCGGGGAGAATGCTAATAATAGAGATGTTGTTTCGGGGAGAATGCTAATAATAGAGATGTTGTTTCGGGGAGAATGCTAAGAATGGAGATTTTCTTGTAGAAGCTAAGGATGGAGATTTTCTTGTAGAAGCTAAGAATGGAGATTTTCTTGTAGAAGCTAAGAATGGAGATTTTCTTGTAGAAGCTAAGAATGGAGATTTTCTTGTAGAAGCTAAGAATGGAGATTTTCTTGTAGAAGCTAAGAATGGAGATTTTCTGGTAGAAAGCTAAGAATGGATATTTTCTGGTAGAAAGCTAAGAATGGATATTTTCTGGTAGAAAGCTAAGAATGGATATTTTCTGGTAGAATACCTAGAATGGAGATTTTCTGGTAGAATGCCTAGAATGGAGATTTTCTGGTAGAATGCTAAGAATGGAGATTTTCTGGTAGAATGCCTAGAATGGAGATTTTCTGGTAGAATGCTACGAATGGGGATTTTCTAGTAGAACTAAGAATAGATGTGGTTTCGACTTAGGATGCTAAGAATAGAGATGTGTTTTCCGCTTAGAATGCTGAGTATAGAGATGTTTCGGCATGGAATGCTGAGAATCACATTCCTGGCAAAGAAGACCAGCATTGCAGGCAACACATTCACAAAACCGAATGATTGCCCATGACGTTATGAGAAGATAAGGATTGTGCAATCTTGTGACAACCGGGAACAGGGGGTGGGGGAGGAGGGGGGGGGAGGTTAGAGACAGAGATAGAGAGAAAGAGAACATGATAGATGAGTTGTCAGCGTGATATGGAGCACAATTGACGGATACATTTATCAAGAACCCAAAAGATAGGTGGTTGTGAAAGTACGTCATCGCTTGCTTCTCCTAATTATGGGCATAATGACCTTGATGATGGCGATCGTAGGAGTGGAAGTAATCCGTTATTGTGTAAAACATGTGAAAGGGTTGATGCAATCCACTACACCACAAAACACACACCCTCCAGCTACTGCACCAGTGTGCACTCCGACTTGCATTCTCATTGACATCACGTTTTAATCGTTTCTGTTTCCCTGTTCAAAACTTGGGCTTAGCCACCGATGTGTGCAAATGTGCATACAGTTACTCATCGGCCTGACGTGTTGCCGGCTACGTGTAACGACCTAGGGCCTCGCAGGTAAACTGATGGTGCTATAAAAAATGTGGTAACAGCTGGCGATGGATGTTTTGATCGTTCCCTTAGGTTGATATACGTTTTGTGGCAGTTTATCATTGTCCGTATCTCCAACTATATCTTTCATCCTAATGTATTGAAGTTGTTTTGCGACCAGAAGCCCGGCTGTGTTGTTTCATTTATTAACTGCAGTTGTAAAGTATTTGTTGTCTTTGATTTTTCTGACAAATTATACCGAGTTTATCTCCTATGGTTTATCTATTCAGGGTTCTAAACACTGTTTATCTATTCTTTTCATAATTGGTATTTAATCCGGAGGGATCCTAGATTTTCAGTGTTTTGTGTGTGTGTGTGTGGGGGGGGGGGGGGGGCTAGTTTTTCCTCTGATAGCTACATCTGCCTTATTTCTTGCTCTGTAAATGCCAATCAGTACGTGTTTTGTTACTCAATTTATGTGTTAGATCTCAGAGGCGGCATCAAAGCGGACCTTTGCGTGGTAAGTTGTTATGCTAATCATGGTAGTTTTCTGGTGCTCTGCTTGTTTGTGTGTGCAGGATCACTTTCTTTGCACACGGATACCGCTTTAACTGCCCACGTATTCTCATAGAGATCACACCAGGAGAGACAACGAAGAAGCGCGGCCAAGAGGTTTCGGTGTCCGCCTCTTGCTTAGAAGTTGCTGGGTTCAGATCCCAGCTTAGAGCGGCACACTTCTACAAGAACAGTTGGTTTCTAGTTATACCTCTGAGTAGCGGCATCGGATACTTAACCCCCCGATAAGGGTCTCTTTTGCAAGTTGTGGATGTTAATTCTCACCAGCAGTTGAAAACCGCAAAGAGTTCCCCCAAAGCCGCTACCCAGGCACAATTCTTATTGGTAGCCTATCTACAGATACAGAGATCTAGCTAACTGGGGTTCAGTCTTTCTGGGGAAAGTACATTGTATCCTGGAGTAGGTCATACTGATCTCCGAGGTGCGTAACTATGTGTGACTTGCTACCTTGGAGAGAGAAGTGAGAAAGAATAAGAAGACACTAGGACAGTTTCAGCACAGTGCACGAACTCAGTCGCATAGGTGATATTCCGCGTGTTTTGTACACCTGAATCATCATCATGCGCCATGCTAATATTAATAAGCGTGGGTGGTCATATTTTGCCATCTCACGAGAGAGTCGTGAATCAGCTCTGTGTTTTTGCCTCGATTATTGTTTTCCCCTCTTGTTCTTTCCCCTGTATCTTGTGTTATATGTTTAGTGTGTTTAGATACCTAAGTTATTTGTATGAAGAATACCGTTATTCGTTTTAAACCTCGGTGTTTGTACTTGTATGTGTGTGTCTGTCTGTCTGCCTGCTTGTCTGTCTGCCTGCCTGCTTGTCTGTATGTCTGTCTGCTTGTCTGTCTGTCTGGTCTGGTGTGGTGTGTGAGCGTATACGTATGCATGTGTGTGCGAGGCATGTGTGTGCGCGCGTGTCTGTGGGGATTTATGTATGAACAGACGGGCGGGTGTCTGCATAAATTGATGTATAAATTGATGAATAGCAACACAGACACACACGCAGTTGATACATTAGCTACATTGATACAGTTCACCTTCTAGCCGCGCCTGCAAGATATTCGACCCTGTGCACTATTGATCGTGCCAACAATTGACTGACCCAAGTTAATCACGTCGATACTGACTCTAGTCGATCGATCTTTCCAATGTATTTCACCACCTTGAAGTGACTTATATATTGCCATTCTCATACAGGCTTTGTCCCTCTTCTCCTCCCCTAACTCATGCCTCAAAGCTTTTCTGTTGCATGTAAGGGCGGAGAATCGATGGTGTGTACATAACAAAAAATAATGATGTCGAGAAAGAAGCGAATTATGACGTTGGCAGACGGGAAGTTCTGTTTGACAGTAAGGCTTACTTCGTTGACTGCGCACGCACTCAAGGGAACCAGCTAAGGGCATACGGTGCGTTGTAAAGAATGACATCGATCATAATGTTGGAAAAACCGACAGAATTATACTCTTGAAATGCTGCTCACGGTCTGTCATTAGTCGTGTGACAGGTCGATGAGTGCAAGCGAACTCGGGCAGGAAAATATTATTGTAAATGGATAGGCGGAAAGAACTGGGATTCTCAATGTTGGTTTATACACATTCGTCATAGTAATTATAAGATAGATGTCTTGTATATATTATACACAGACACTCACACACACTGTTTGGCTTTCACTATGATCTACCTATTTATGTTGCATTGTGAATCAGCGGTGTATCTGCGTGACACGCCCCTCTAGATTCTCTTGTCATATGGAGGTAACTTCCAGCACAGATACATGTAATTTATTCTACCAGTTTTCCAGCTTTACACTCATCTATGATTTCCCTTTCTACTTCTACTAGCCTACACCTTTGATTTCGTCCATCTGTGTTTCTCTGTGCTATCATGGCCATCTTCTCATCTGTCATGAATGAGCCTGTTAAGAGAACGCAATAAAGGAAAAACAGCAGGTATGACGACAAGGAGAAAGGCATATGAAAGAAAGTAGGAATTAGGAGAGGTCGAAAGGCAAACCTCGAAGATATTTATTTGTTCCGCTCTTACTTAGACTCAAAGAATGAATTCATAGATCTTTCTGGAAATGGAAGATGGTTATGAAGAGAGTTGATCACCCCACGCTGTAATGCGATCTCTGGCATTTGTGAAGTCAATCACTTCACATCTTTTAGCAATACCCACCGGTTGATTACCGTTACAACCTGTAATAGTGCAAGCTGGTATATGGCACACTTCGCATCTAGTCGATTATCTGCCCTCGAGCCAGCAACACCTGTTGACTAACAAACTTAGTCATACAGACAACTGAACTAGGACGTGTGTTGTATGTTTAGTGTGCTGACAAGTGTTACTAGATTATATGTATCGCCTGCCAATCCGGTGGTATCCTCTGAGTAAATACACCACAGTCAGAGCTCAACATAATCTAACCGCATAGTATGTTGTTTGACTCCAGCTGTAGCTTCCTTCTACGTTGCGTATGTAGGATGTGTATCTTGGATCTAGCCCGGTCTTCGTTCATATCCGTCCGCAGCAAATGACCGTTGTATTGTTTATTGGAACTTCGCGTATTTAAGTTCTGTTGGGAATGGTGGATACACTGAATCCCAATAACAGTTTTCTTAGGGCACTAAGGGAGGGGTGCCCCCCCCCCCCTTCCCAGTCTCATTATGTGACGTCTGAGCTGGAATTACTTATGTCATTGATGGCTTTTGGTGACTACTTATATATGTGGTGGAGTTGGCAGTTATTCGTTAGTCGCGGTTCCAACTTCAAGACAACGGGTCACCCCATAATTCTCCGTTCCTGTGCCAGTGAGTTTCCCACAAAATGCTCCTCTGTGAAATAGACAACAGTCCGACAAACCAACACCACACAGGCTTACGTGCCAACACATCTGTTCGCCACGAAAATTACAGTTCATCGTTAACGGAAGCACACGCCACTAGAAAGGCACAAGTTTCACACACATTACTGGATAATGCAAAACCGGCTAGTTCATCAACCGACCGTCCGCCGTTTTTCTAAACATGCAGTTCACAATACAAACCACCGTGGACAGGTGTAAAGGCATTCCACATGAAATCCACAGCTCACAGTGTCGCTCCCTGCACTTAACTAAGTAGCTGGGCGACAGAACCATGTACTACCAGTCCAACATGAGGAAAATGCGTAAGCAAACTGTAGCCAGAAGCAAAAACACCCCAAAGGCCTTAACAACTCAAATTCCATCTTTAATATTGGACCGGAAGTCATTGGGCAGTGTAGTACTGTAAAGGAAGATTCGTTTTCGCTGAAGTAGTGCTTCATGCAAATATTTGCTTTCCCACCAGATTCTGTATTGAGCAGAGTTTCTCGGGCAGAATTTAATATATGGCGCAGAAACTTGTATAATGAAGATGTGGGTGTACGGACCGTATTTCATGGACACATATTCAAATGCAGACATTCTAGGGAGCATGTGAATGAAAACAAGTTGACACAAGAAACAATCAGCATGGCAACTCTTTAGTGGCTTTTTAAGAACAGGGTTGGGAGAGGGAGAGGGGGCGGGCAAGCTGGGCAGAGCATGTGTGGGATTGTCCCGATTGCATTGATGTCAATTCTTAAATGTATTCACTGTTCAGTAATAATAATAATAATAATAATAATGAAGAGCCGTGTGAAATATTTCGACTACAGTAAAAAAGAGTTGAAGGCAGGCGGGTCAGCGAGGGCCAGAGTGTCGCCAACCTTCATTGTGGGGACTTGTAACCGATTGATTGACTGATCAAGTTACCAGTCTGCTTAATACAATATATCATACTGGAAATATACCTCAGGAGTTTTGTAATTCTGTATTTATTGCAATCCCAAAGAAATCAGGAGCCTTGGAATGTGATCAACATCTAACAATTAGTATAATGAGTCACTTCACGAAGATTTTGCTAAGAATTATCATGCAAAGAGTTAGGAGGAAAGTACAACCTGAAATAGGAGAAGAACAATGTGGGTTTGTGGAAGGCAAGGGTACAGTAAATGCTGTGTATATACTGAGAAACATAATCGAACGTTCTATAGAAGTAAACAAAGATCTACACCTTTGCTTTATTGACTACACAAAGGCTTTTGATAAAGTGAGACATGTCAACATGATAAGGATGCTTGAAGATCTACAAATTGATGGAAAAGATCTTAGACTTGTAAAAAACATATATTGGAAACAACAAGCTGCCATAAGAGTTGATAATGAAGTAAGCCATTATCAGCCTATTAAAAGAGGTGTGAGACAGGAATGTGTAATGTCTCCAGATCTGTTTTCCCTGTACAGTGAAAGTATTTTCAGAAATATTGAAGATATGGAAGGAATCAACATTGGGGGACGATGCATCAATAACATTAGATATGCAGATGATACAGTCTTGATTGCAGACAATGAACAGGACCTGCAAAATTTAGTAGATGCGATTGTTACACACAGTGAACAACTAGGGTTAGAATTAAATTGTAAAAAGACACAGATTATGGTCGTCACTAGGAAGGACGAAATACCACAATGTAATATACAAGTAAATGGGAATATTCTTCAACAAGTGAGCAGGTACAATTATCTCGGAACAGTAATAACATCTTATGGGAGATGCCTTGAAGAGATTAGAACAAGAATCGCCATGGCAAAAGTAGCCTTTAGCAAGATGAAAAACATATTGACCAATAAAAAGATGTCAATTGAAACGAGAAAAAGTGTTGAGATGCTACATTGAACCTGTACTTTTGTATGGATGTGAAGCGTGGACAATGAGCAGTCAGGCTGAAAAACATCTGATGGCTGTAGAGATGTGGTTTCTGAGGAAAATACAAAGAATACCATGGACAGCCAGAAAGACCAATGAACAAGTCCTTCAAGAAACAAATGAAGATCGTAAATTGATTCGAGAAATTAGACGTAGACAGTCAAAATTTTTTGGGCATGTTATGAGAAGAAATGGATTGGAGAATTTGGTGACAACTGGTAAGATCGAGGGGAACAGACCAAGGGGAAGACCTAGAAGCAAGTACCTGGATGGCTTGGCCTTGTGGCATGGTCGAGACAAACACGGAGCTGATCCACGACTCTGGTGATCGAGTGAGATGGCAGAACATGACCGCCCACGCTTACCGGCATGGCACATGATGGATGGATGGATGGATTGACTGACTCAGGCAAGCGCGTTAGCTGAGAACTGAAAAGGCATTACACAGTCACCCTGAAAGCCTAAATGAATAACTATTCCATTGGCCTTGCTGCTGATTGCCCAGCTTGACCTAATCATATCTCATGTGGGAGTCTAGAAAGTTATACAGAGGCGTGCCATACATGGGGCATTCAAGAAAGCTACACATAGACGTGCCATATGTAGATCACAAGTCGTTTGCCTCCGTCTGCGACTGTAAGCACACCTCTGTCTTTGTTTTATCTGACATTTCTGGCATTTCGCGTTTTAAGACATTTCCGGCTCATATCTGGTTCACAATTGGCCTTTCCTCATCGAACCCACACTGGGACTTACAAGTGGCATTGTGCCATTGACTTATAAAGACATTTTACATAGATTATCTTCCTCTTGTGAAATGCTGCTTGTACTCAGGCTATTCTACATTCAACTTTGTAAATACGTCTTTCATCTGCTGATATCAAAGTGCCAAATACAAGTTAATTTGATTTGTTGGTTGAATTTCTTTTTACCTTCGAGGCAGAACGTAGTGGAATAAAGAATATTTTGTTTCCAGATATAATTATGTGTATATATTAGGAAATCGGGCACGCTAACGTAGTTTACAATGGGGCTACTATGATAATGTCATGAGAGTGGTCGAACGAGAACACCTTCGTTGTTTCACTAAATGAGGGAAAGACTGGCTACATCCTTTACATTCAGTCCTACACAATGGTTCACGCTCTATAACATCACAGAACCGTGGAAGCTAACTGCTTCGCAACATTTAAGCCCCCCCCCCCCCCTCCCCGACATTTTTTTTAAATGTCCATCAAAATCGTTTTTAAAGTGTTTTCATAATTGAAAAGTAAGATGGAGTAGAGATAAGATGCCGGGCATGGTGCAGCTTGATAGATGTTCAGACTCCAGATTAAGCGCATGAGTATTTTTTGTGTAATTAGCCTATCTAATATAGTCATGCCCAGACAGCTGAAGAAGCCATATTTCTTGATGAGTGTCTCCTCGAGTGTCCCGTGCAGTGTCTTCTCTTCTTGATTCGTGGCACGATCTATTGAAGATGACAATCTCTCTATCGATCCGACCAAGCTTGAATTAGTCTCCATTCATCTAGAACCTGGTTGATGCAGCGCAAACTACTGTGAAGATTTAATAGTCTGCGATTTCTCCCCCCACCCCCCCCCCCCCCCCCCTTAAAATAAACTGCGTCTGTTTTTTCTTCTTATTCTTCGTGAATATAGATTGGATTGGTCCACGGCAACGCAGCGATGTTGCCGTGGAAACAGACATGTGCAGTCCTAATAATTTATACATTTTCCCCCATGGTTGGTCTGAAGTATGTTGGTTGTTTGGTAAATCCGTTCTTGAGAGAATTAGCCTGGCCTTAATGGGCAGGTCTTTATACTTCATTTTGTTTCGCCCTGCAGCCTGTCTGTCCCCCTTACCCTTCCCGCTTGCCAATGTTTCTCAGTCATGGTTTATTGCAATAGTGTTTCGCAACTGCAAGTAGTGATTGATTGATATATTGGGCATGTTTCTGTCATCGCTTCCTCTTTCTTGTCTACGAGCTGCTGATCTAGAGGCGAGTAGTCTAGACTCTCCGTGAGGACAAAGGCGTTTACGGAGAAGCGTGTGTTAGTTAATGTTCTTTGTCTGTTATGTCTTAACACTGCTCAGTAATAGCAATTCTGTCCTTCTCTCAAGCATGATCTACGTCAGTGGTTCTCAACGGGTGGGGAATTCCCCTCTGGGGGTGGGGGGGGGGGGGATTTTAGGGTTTTCAAGGGGGGGGGGGGGTGACCAGAATGGTAGACTCAAAATGGTTTCAGGCACAGTATCCTGGTTTTCTATTGAGCGTTTTGTTTGATGAAGCCCAATTTTCTGGCATTCTGGTGTCGTGTATTAAGTAACAATTCTGTGACGTTTTAACTGTCTGTTTATTGTAATATGATTAATTTGGTGTTAATAAAAAAGTGCACCATTAAAAGTGCACTTTTTGTGGCTGACAATTTTGGAAAAGGGGATGGGGGGATTCTTCTTCTTTCGTTCGCTGGAAGGGGGCAATGACATTCTGAACATGTGGTGAGGGGTTCATGGGCCTAAAAAGGTTGAGAACCACTGATCTACGTTATTGTTTAAAGATGCACCGTAACCATATTATTATTTCCTTCTTTTTCCTCTTAAAGGACCGAATTGTACCTGCCCTGACAGTCATCTCTGATAACCGTCAAAGGTCATTTACGTGTCATTATCATCGTAATCATCTTCATCGTCATCATAAGATTAGTCGGTTGCAAGAATTGTGCTGAAGTAGTCTGACCAAGTCACTTTATTGTCCCTCGTTATTGCCATAAATAAAGCATCTATTTACAAGACCGGCGTTAAAGTCGTCTGATAAATTCACTGTCCCAGATTGTCAGTAATTCTCCTCAGCTCTGCTCGTCTGAATCCACTTGTATACCTGTATGATGTAGTTGTTTTTCTCTTGTCATCTTTTCTTTCCCTGGGATTGTTTCCTATGTCTCATTTTATGGCAAAGCCGCGATGCCTGCTTGTTTAAAAACTATTATTTTGTTAAACATGCCTTTATTCACCCATGGCTTTGAAAAATTCATTGATTTATCCTATATTTTCCCTATTCAACTAAATTTTGTATCATTAAATTTCAAAACCTTCTTCGTTAATTTCATCATTTTTGGTTAGCATCCATGTTTCAGATTATTATAGTGATATAGGCCAGACATGAGGGAAGCTCAATAATCAGTGTGAATAACAGTGTTTGGTATATGTATTGTATTTTGGATTTGTTCCATGATGTAATCGTTCATTATTCAAAAAAACTTCGAGAGGTTGAACATTGAAGTTTAATATTGATATCTTTAGTAAATGGTACAAGAAATAGTTGCCACTCCCTGACACGGCGATCAGGGGATAGTTGCCACGGCAAGTTCTGTGTTTGTCTTTTCCTACTGAGACACACACTTAAGCTGTAGTCATGCAGTTTATTTTCTGTATAAATATCAATCAATAAATAACAGTTTGTCCCGAAGCAGTTTATTCCAATGGGTCTGTGATGTGATAGGAACATCGCATTTTGTAGGCCGGAGTGTCCGGAGGAATAGGTGGTCAGTCTTTCTCTCATTGAGCAGGCAACGAGTTCAGGCGTCGAGAGTTCAGGCGTCGAACCATTGTCCGATCGTATTCATGACATTATTAGCGCAGCTAGATAGCTTCGCTGACGCACCCGTTCCTTTTCTGCATAACCTGTCTGAGAGAGAGAGAGAGAGAGAGAGAGAGAGAGAGAGAGAGAGAGAGAGAGAGAGAGAGAGAGAGAGAGAGAGAGAGCTGGCTTCACGCAAATAGAGCTAACTTGACATAAATATTAAAATATTACTGCATATTGTACGTGCACAAGGGGAAAGTCATAAGCCTTTTGTCTGACGGAAGATAATGTCACAGAGAACTGCAACTGTGCCTGCTTTTTATTCATGTTCAACACAGCCGTCATGGGGTAGCCTCACTTACTTCATCCATTCTTGACCCTGACAACCTTAGGAAATACAGCCTGTTCTTCCAACTATGACTTCGTCAATATCGTGGCTTTATCACTATCACGACTTCATCGCTATCACGGCTTCGTCACTACCACGGCTTCGTCACTACCACGGCTTCGTCACTACCACGGCTTCGTCACTATCATGACTTCAGTACTAGCATGGCTTCGTCACTAGCATGGCTTCATCACTAGCATGGCTTCGTCACTATAATGACTTTCATCACTATCACAATACTTTCCTTTCAGTTGATTTCTAAGATCTGTGACAAGAAATAAGTAGAATAGGGTAGATGACGAATCTCAGTACAATTTTGAGTTGAGCTATCTCTCGTTTTTCTTTTCTTTTTTGGTCACAGCTTTTTGTCACGAGGCAAAGAATCATACAACAGGCCATCTCTGGCGCCTCCAAAACAGCGTCACTCGTCCCACAGATGTCTGTACTCTCGGCTTGGCATGTGTTGGGAAGCCCTGGAGTTTCAATTGTTTTTTTTTTCTTTTGCGTGTCCTTTTTACAGGACATCGCTGTCAACAAAATCATTTTACTGGTGGTGTTGTCTTAGCAAGTCTTATGTTCAGTAGTTTGCCATTGCTTTCTCAACGATCGGTTCCCATACCAACTCGTTAAAACCCAGCACAACGCGGTCTGCTGACAAATCGCGCGCAGCTGTTTTGAACGTGGGTAAACGTAAGCTTCAATTACCTGCTGGAAAATTTGAACTAGGAATCTGGGGACGTAAATTACAAGCACCTCAGAAGTCTTGAGTGGGTTCGCTTGATGGCGAGGGACACTGGAAAAAGGAAAAGCTAATCCACGCGTAACAATCAGTCCAGTGCACTAGAATTATGAGCACGTGTATGAACTACGCTTGAGTTCAAAGCGAGCGAGCGGAAATTAAAAAATTCAAGATTTCAGTTGCACGTGACTCTGCTCATAGTCACAGAAATACAAGGCACTGAAAAGAGGAACTGGTTCCCACTGTTTCATGCTACTAAAGTAATAGTATGGCATATTTATAAACATGGGAGAAAGAAACTAGCAACCACTGCAGCAGCAGCAGAGAGAGAGAGAGAGAGAGAGAGAGAGAGAGAGAGAGAGAGAGAGAGAGAGAGAGAGAGAGAGAGAGAGAGACCCTGAGATAATTGCTGTTATTTAGGTGTGTTCCTATCATCGGTATTGACAATGCTATTGAGTTGCTACATCGTCCTGCCATCATTACTGGTAATTACAGTTAGTCGAAGATGCTGCAATTGGCATCTCCCAATTAGCTTCCTGAATCCGCAGACCACCTCCTCCCCTTTTCACGCCCGTTGTAAATGTAGTTACAGAACATCGTTTTGTTTTTTTCATGGATCTAATTCTTGTTGATTTGCATACTTGTATGTATTTAGATGTTTAGCTAAAATGGTTTGTCACTATCATTGAATGTAAGAAAGAGAGTGCTGAAACGCTATATACGACCTGTTTTGTTGTGTGGCAGTGAATCTTGGAATGCAATTTTTATTTTTTTTTATTTTAAAGGAAGAATTTGGAAGCAACAGAGATGTGGTTCCTGAGACGAATGTTGCTAAATCTTTTTACTGCCAGGGTAACTAACGACAATTGCCTGAACGATGATAATGAAACTAGAACATTATATACAAAATAAGAATGAGAGAAACAATTTTCTTTGGCCATATGACGAGAAGAGAGACATTTGAAGAACATTGTGACGACTGGAAAGATCAAGGGGAAGATAGGCAAAGGAGATCAAAAGAAATGATGCTGGATGGACTGAAACGGGACATGGAGGAATATCATCAGTAGAGTTGATCCAGAACACCAAAGACCGAGATCTGTGGAGAGACGTGAACGCTGGCAAGCACTTGATGATGATTGTGATGATGACGACGGTGATGATGATGATGATGATGATAAACTGAAAGAAAGGGAATGGCTATACACTCGGAAGTGATCATGGAGTCGATCCTCATCGGGACGAATTCGAATTTTAAAAAAAAAAAAATGATGCGGGTTCCCAGGTCGACCTAAGCTGAGTACCAAGAAATATCTTCAGAAGTAAACATGGCCACTGTGATACTGGCCGCATCAGCCACCGAGTGCGGATTGGTCGATACAATTATGGGTCTAGCACCGTATGTCCGATGCGCCTTCAGGCGTGTACAAGTAACCTTTACTGACTTTACTGAACACAAAGACAGGAAAATCCCAACTGCGCTGGTGGAAGGGGCCGGGAAACAGACCACGTATGGAAGACGCAGTTCTGGGCTCTTAGTATCCTGCAGCATAAGTGGACATGTCGGTGGTGTCCTTTGCCGTTAGAGTACCACAGAGAAATGAGGCTGTGATGGCGTAGTATGGGTTCCAATCCGCATTGCGGGTGTGAGTTAAAAATACCAAAAACGAACGCGAGCTCTCAGGTTGACCCAGACTAAAATGGGTGCGAAGAAATCTTTTGAAAGTAAAAGGTGCAGACATGATACTGACCATATCACTCACCGAGTGACGGTTGGTCTATAAACGTGCCGGTCTGGAATCATATGCCTAAATCGCCTTAAGTGTCTTTTACTTATTACGCACCACAGACCCTACTTTAGCAACTGAAAACGGCTTCCGAAGACTGCGAACTTAGTCCAGAGACGTGTGAGTGTGGAAGGCAAGGGGAAGGGAGAAACTACCACATTACCTATATCTAACCGCTTCTTATGGCAGTGGTAAATGACACGGGACATGAAAGACACCCTGGGGAAAAAGTATACGTATGACAGGAGAGCTGGTGTAGGATGGAGAATCTCTTCGGCGGGTTATGAGGTTTGTGATGAGAGCGACAGTTTTGCAAGGGATGCACTGCATGAGGAGAGGGAGGAGATTTGGGTGAGGTAGAGAGGTGTGTGTGTGTGGGGGGGGGGGAATGGGTGGGGGATGGCGAGCGTGTTCATCCTTCTTGAGACCATTTCATTAGAAGTGAATTAGGGTGTGGGAAAAACAGTTTGGCTTTTCCCGGACACACCAAGTCAAGGTTCGTAATATGTCGCGTCGATTTGGAAAGAGAGCGAGAGTGAGTTTTAACTGTGACATGAGAGTGAGGGAGGCAGGGAGAGAGCGTGAGTTTTAACTGCGATATGAGAGTGATTGGGGGGGGGGAGAGAGAGTTTTAATTGACATGAGAGAGAGAGAGAGAGAGAGAGAGAGAGAGAGAGAGAGAGGACGGACACGAGTGTTAACTGTAACAGCTAGGGGTATATAGCCCACGCGAGACGTGTAACAGTGGCGCGTTAAGCAATGTAAACTCTGGAGTCTCTTTGTTTCAAACGTTCATGAAAGTCTGCGGATTTATTCTGCCTCGGACCATTATTTTAATCGATTTCAATTATTAATGATGTTCAGCGATACATGATTCATTTGAAATCGATGCACATACCACAGTCTATGTGGATAATAAAGGGACGTTTATAAAGAACTGTCGTCGCAGTGAGAAAGCGAGTGTTGAAGTATTATATGGATGTGAAACATGGACAATGAGCAGACAAGATGAGAAACATCTAATGGCAGCGGACTTGTGGTTTATGATTTATATGCACAGAAAACCATCGATGGACAGAAAAACTAATGATCAAGCAACAACAAAAACTTAAAAACCGTAATTTGTTTCGAGGAATGAAGCGTAGACTCAATATTTTGAGGGCACATTATGAGAAATAAACTGGAATGACAATCGGAAAAATTCGGTTGGAAAAGAGCAGGGGGAAAGCAGAGAGATAAATATTGATTGCTTAGCCACATGGCATAATCGAGACAGGTCACTAGAACTGAACTCCTGATGATCGTGTGGGATGGCGAACCATGGCCGCTTCTCGGCACGGAACCTGATGATGAAGATATAGGCCATTGAAGGGTGTCATACCCCGCCCCTTTCTGTTTGTCTTTCTCTCTGTTTGCATGCCTTTCTTTCTGTTTGTGGGCTTTTCTTTCTGTTTGCAGGCCTTTGTCTATTTGCATATCTGTCACTCGTCAGAGTTAATTAAGCAATCGTGACGTAACTACTGCCGGGGCTCTTTTCACGCACCAGCGACTTCGCGGCACTAGTCAATGCCCATGCCGTGAGTGGCACGGGTTAGGAAAGGTAGGAGTAGAAAGCGGACGTGAGTGCAGTCGATAACACGCACAACGCTTCAGAGATTGTGAAGCCGCGCTACGGTGAGTGTTGTTTGGGCGTATTGTCTCTACAAGGGCTACTGAAGGTAAAGCAATACGCGACACCGGCATTTATTATCCTTTCTTCTTTTGTTGTCCCGCTAGCGAGGCCACACGGTTGAACGATGTAACGTTGCTGGATTCGCTGCTAGAAGTGTAAGGCTAAAGGACGGGTTGTTTGAAACAGAATGTATGATTAAATGTGAGTTTAACTACCAATCTGTGACTTTTAATTACGAGTCCTTTCTCGCAAGTAACTGTGCGAGTTCCAGGTACGTCTCTGCTCCACGTTATAGTTATTATTGGTTTTTCTTTCAACTACAGAACAGTTATTTTTGGCAACAGTGTTTTTCTAATGGACATTAAACTGTCGTGGGAATAATTATTTTAAAATTATATTTTTCCGCTGCTGTAGTTATTGTTGTGTTTAAAAAGTGTCACTTCACAGGCCTTGTGACGTTTTAGGTATATGATGCCATCCCCCATATTTCTATAGCCCAGTTGGCACTCGATGGATGCCAGTTCACATCGGTCACGTGTACTTCCTGGAATATGTTATGGTATCTATTTTAGGCTGGGTCGATCTGGACGGCCAAGTCAGTTTAAATAAATAATAATAATAATAATAATAATAATAAACACACGCACGCACACATCTCTGTCGATGGGGATTCAAACATATGACATGACCACCGGGTGGACAGGTAAGAGTTCTAGCCTCTGCGATACTACACCTAGTTATCTATGTGTATTTGTGATCTACCGAGGTTAGAATAATTACCATTTTGGCTCAGAACGACTATTCAGTCCAAACAGGTAATATATTTGTGCTCGCTATGCATCTTTTGATACAATTTTAGAGGATTGAGTGTTCGAGTTAGCTATTAAACAGCCAATCTATACAATCAGCGGATACTGGTTCGAATCCATCACTGTGTAAGGCTTTTTTTTTTTTTTTTTTTCTATCGAGTTACAACACGATACCTAGTCTGCATGCCCCACAGCGTCTACTTGTCTATCTTTCCGCTCAATGTGGCCTGACTTCTTCGACCCTCAACAAAATCAAACCCCTTCCCTCCCTCGCCCGACATACATCAACAATGGTAGTCAACGATAGTTGTTTGTGGACAGATATTTTTTCCGCTTGAAAGACTTAACCAGGAGAGTACATCTCGCTGTATGCCAGCTGTGGTCGTTTGGAGTTTCTACTCAATTTGTAGCGTGTGAGTGAACTCCCTGGCCTGGCGTTAATGATGATGAAGCGTGGCGTTTCCTTGGCCATCGTGACTTCACTTAATCGGTTTTTTTTTTTTTTTTTTTTGCATATCCCTTATAGGACGTTGCAGTCAACAGCCGCATTTTTCAGCTGATGTTGATGTACTAGGCAAGATTACGCTCAGTAGTTTGCCATTGCTTTCTGAGCAGCCGGCTCACTTATCCCGTAAGTTACCAACGCGGTGAGTACCGATTCTCGCACAGGTTACGTTACTGACGAGAATATACGGGATTACGGAGAAAGACGTTAACGCCTAGGCCAGGGAGACCGGCTGACTTAATCTAGCTAGTGACAATTTGTCACGTGAATCAACATCCATCCCTGTAGTGATGCTGGTGTTTGCAAATTACTTGACTATAACTATGCTATATTGACTCTGCTCCTGACTACATTAATGCTCTTATGTGTAATTTCTACTAACTAACATACTGACTGATTGACTGACTGACTGACTGACTGACTGACTGACTGACTGACTGACTAACTAGCTAGCTAAAATCAACCAACCATCTGACTAACGCATTCGAGATTACCGTGGCTACAGTGACGCATTTATGTGAATTCCCGGGCTGCAACTTTCCAGTGGGATGTTGAAAACAAATAAAAGTTTCATCGTACTAGTTCAGAGACAGGCAACCTGAATTCATAGTGTGATAGGGGAGGAAACGACAGTGTCGTGGAAGAGAACCAGGGATCTCAGCTCATGTCCTTACTATCCTGACTGTGTTGATGCTGTTGTATGTTACTAAGAAACAGGGACTTCCGGTCCCCAGCATGGCGGGTAGGCATTTGAACCGTTAAACCTCTGGAATGTTTATGCTTCTGGCTACGATTTCCAGTCGCATTTTCCTCATGTTGGACTGGTAGTGCATGTTCCGTCTCCCTGCTACTGAGTTGATTGCGTGGCGCGACACTTTGAGCTGTGAATTTTTTTGGGAATGTTTTTACATCTGTCCGCGGTTGTTGTAACGTGAACTACATTTTCGGAACGATGGCGGTCGGCTTGTCGCTTGGAATTGACTGGATTGCTTTTTCGGTTCACGAGTGCATTTTTATCGGAGACTCCTGGGGATCGTCGCTGGAGCTACGGTGTTCGTGCTTTATGCGATGCTTTCAGCGGGCCGCCCTGCCGAAAGGGATCGAGCCATATGGGATAAATCCCGGGGCAATGGAGTCGACCCTCTCGACTTTTAATGCAGTAATGTGTGGCTGCTGGTTTTCTAGTGACTGCCGCTTCCATCGACGATGAACTGTATTTTCCGTGAAGGACTTTAGTGTTGGCGTTTCGACAGCGGCGTTATGCACAGTGTACCTGTTCAGGCTGTTGGCTTGTCGAGACTCTTGTCTATTCCACTTTTCACATAGGGCAGTGAGGAGCATTTCGTGTGATATTCACTGGCACAGGAACGGAGCATAATGAGGACGACCCGTTGTGAAGTTGGAACCGCGACTGACTGACTGTCTGTAGTATGTTATTTCCTCTGACTTAAAGAGGCATTAGAGATTTCTTTATCTACTGTGATGCATTTATGTGAATTCTCGGGCTACAATGCTGTGGCGGGCAGTTTGAAACCACGAAAAGGCTTCATCGTATTTGTTTATAGATAGGCAACCTGACTTTACTATGGGATACGGGAAGGAAAAGACATATCGGCGAGAATGATAACAAGTAATCTCAGCTCATAAAGTCCATACTTTTTACTGTGGGATGTCCTTTACGTTTCACATCCATAACACGGTCACTTCTGTGAGGTTACCTGCATCTATACCTGTATATTTAGCCTTGAGCTATGACGGTGACAGGAGGGGGAAAACTTGCTGCTGTGCTGTTGATGTCCGCCATTGTTATCTTGATGAGAAGTGTATTTATGTAGCACATAACCATGCACTTGTGTGTGGCGCACGTGTGGCGGTTAGTTTCCGCTATATTATGTCCCCGGCATTCATGTCCGTGTGCCACCCACTGCTACCTTATGGTTTTCTCGCCTCGTTCACATTTGAAACCACAACTGTTAGCGTAACGACCTGCATTGTTTTGTTTTCCCTATTCTTCTTCTTCTTCTTCTTCTTCTTCTTCTTCTTCTTCTTCTTCTTCTTCTTCTTCTTCTTCTTCTTCTTCTTCTTCTTCTTCTTCTTCTTCTTCTTCTTCTTCTTCTTCTTCTTCTTCTTCTTCTTCTTCTTCTTCCCCTTCTCCTCCTCCCCCCTCCGCCTCCTGATCCCCCTCCTTCTCTCTCTGTGAACATAAAACACTAGGGCTTTTAATAGACAGCCATTTGAACTGGAGCTCTCATGTTCACGCTCTTACCAAGAAAATAGCACAAAAAGTTTACCAACTTGCTAAAATTCAGCACTTCCTGAACGAAAGCACACGAAAAATAGTCTATACATGCTATATCCAATCACATCTCGATTACTGTTCCACAGTTTGGGATGGTTGCCCTAAATCTAATTTAAAACGACTATGTTCTCTACAAAACCGCGCTATTCGTCTGGTTTCTGGCATAAAGCACGTTGAAAGTAATAATTTGTACAGTCATCTAAGACTTCTACCACTACAAAAGCGCTTCCTTTTCAACAAAGCCAAATTAGTGAATAAAATTATATCTCAAAATACCCCAGAGTATCTTCTGCCGCTGATTCAATCTAATGCAATGAACAGCAAGCGCCTAAATTTGTTACATGTCTCAAAGCCTAGATTGGACCTATACAAAACATGTTTCGCCTATTCTGGTGCTCACTTATGGAATGATCTGCCTCCAGATCTGTAAACTCCAATGAGTCCCTACACATTTAACCGAAAACTCTTTCAATACTTAATCCATACCGACTATATGCCATCATAATTCATTTACTGGTATAATTGTTCAGTATAATTGTTCAGTATAATTGTTCATTATAATTGTTTAACTATAATTGTTCACTATATATGTGTGTGAGTGTGGGAGCGAGAGAGAGAGAGAGAGAGAGAGAGAGAGAGAGAGAGAGAGAGAGAGAGAGAGAGAGAGAGAGAGAGAGAGAGAGAAAGTGGGTGTCAGAGAGAGGGAGAGAGTGAATGCGTGTGTGTGCACGTGCATGCGTGTGTGTGGAGAGAGTGATTGAGCGAGAAATGGTGGGGGAATGTGTCAGTGCATGCATTCGTACGTGTATGTGGGAGAGTGAGTGAGGGAGTGTATGCGTGCATGCATGCGTTCATGTGTATGTGTATGTGTGAGAGTGTGATTGAGAGAGTGAGTGTGTGTGTGTGTGTGTGTGAAGGATTGTGTGTTAGAGAGTGAGACAGTGGGAGAGTTGATGTGTTAGTGTGTGTGTGTGTGAGCGTGCGCATGCATGCGAGTGTGTGTATATGAAAGAATACAGAGAGAGAGAGAGAGAGAGAGAGAGAGAGAGAGAGAGAGAGAGAGAGCTGAGCAGATGCATGTCATGTAACACGCATGTTATGTAACACGCGAATCCATATGTTTGTGTATTCTCATCTGTCATATTATCAGTTAAATACCATTTGATTTTATCATGCATAATATAAACTCATGTTCATTACTGTAGTTTGAGTGAGAGAATCAGTGACTGTGAATAAGATACAGAACGAGTGAGCGTGAGAGTGAATGAGTGAGCGGGAGAGTGAATGAGTGAGCGGGAGAGTGAATGAGTGAACGGGAGAGTGAATGAGTGAACGGGAGAGTGAATGAGCGGGAGAGTGAATGCGTGAGAGTGAATGAATGAGCGGAAGAGTGAGAGTGTGTGTGTGTGTGTGTGTGTGAGAGAGAGAGAGAGAGAGAGAGAGAGAGAGAGAGAGAGAGAGAGAGAGCATCACTATTTTTACGTCACATACATTTCATGTACACATTTTTCTCCATGTTTAACATTTTTATGAGACTGCTCATGACAAGTGTCAGTGTATGTGTGTGAGTAAAGTGTGGGAGTTTGTTCATACTAGTTTCAATACCAACGTGAGACATTTTGTATGTGTCTAGATGTGAGGAAGTGTGAGTGTATGTGGAGGATGTGTGTGAGTGTGGGGATATGTGTGGGGATATGTGTGGGTGGGGGGTGTGTGGGTGGGGGTATGCGTTTGGATGGGTTGGGGTGTGTGGGTTTTGGTGGGTAGTGGTATTTGTGGGTGTTGGATGGATGTGTGGGGGTGAAAGTAGGGGTGTTGGAATGGGTGTGGGGGATGTGTGTATGGGTGGAGGATATGTGTATGGGACGGATGCAGGAGATGTGTGTTTATGTGGGTGGAGATGTGTGGATGGTTTGAGGAAGTATGTGTGGGAGGCGGGGTTGTGTGGGTAGGGGATTGTGTTGGGTGGATTGGGGATGCAAGGGCGGGTGGGGAGGAGTGTATGGTGTGTAGGTTTGAGATATGTGTGCGGTGTGTTGATGGGGGATGGGTGAATGATGTGTGGGTGGAGGGTATGTTTGTGGTGGTATGGGTGGAGGATAGTGTGTGGTGTGGGGGATGTGCGTGATGGGTGCGGGAAATGTGCGTATGGGTGGGGTATATGTGTGGGTGAGTAGGGGATTGTGGTGGTTGGGGGAAGTATGTGGGGGAGTGTGGGTGGGAGATGTGTGGGTGAGTAGGGGATTATGGTGGTTGGGGTGTGTGAATGGCTTAGGGATGTGTAGGTGGGTAAGGGAGTTGTATGTGTCGGGGTGGGATGTGTGAGTTTGTGGAGGATGTGTGTGGGGTAGGGGTATTGTGATCGAGAGATGCTTGGTTGGAGGTGGGTGGGTGGGGGTGTGTGGGTGCGTAGTGGAGGATGTATGCGTGAGTGAGTGTGTGTTGGTGGACGGGTAGGGAATGCGTGTGTGGGTGGTGAGAGGTGTGTGGTGTGTTGGTTGGGGATATTGTGTGGGTGAGGTTTGTGTGTGTGGGTGGGGAATTTTTGTGGTGTGTGAGTGGGGGTATGTGGGGTGGATGGGTAAGGGTATCTGTGTGGGTGTGGGTGGGAATATTGTGTGGTATCTGGGTGGGGGATATGTGTGTGGTGTGTAAGTGGGGATGTGTTGGTGAGGGTATGTGTGTGTGTGGTGCGTGGGTTGGGAATAGTGCGTGGTAGGGGGTGTATGTGATGTGCGGGTGGAGATTGTGTGGTGGGGGATTAGGTTAAGGCATGTGTGGGTGGGTGGAAGTTGTATGTGTGGGTGGTGGGGTGTGTGTGAGTGGATTGGGGATGTATGGGTGGTTAGGGAGATGTGTGTGGGGGGGGGGGGGGTAGGGACATGTCAGTTGGTGGGGATGTGTGTGTATGGTTTTGGGATGTGGATGTGCGATGTGTGGGTTGGTGGGGATTGTGTGCATGGGTGGGGAATATGTTGTCGATTGAGATGTGGCTGGGGGATGGGTGGTTTGAGGTGTGGGTGGGGAGAGGATGTGTGGGGTAGGATGTGTATGTGGATGGGCGTGGAATGTGTGGGTTGGTGGGGGAATGTTTGTGGGTGGCGAGTGTATTTTGGTTGGGGGATCAGGTGAGGGCAGTGTGTGTGGGTGGGGGATGTGCGGGAGGGGGATGGATAGGTTGGTGGGATATATATGTGTCCCTTGGTGTGCGTGTGTGTGGGTAGGTGGGGGTGTGTATGTGTCCCTTGGTTTGCGTGTGTGTGGGTAGGTGGGGGTGTTGTGTGGGTGGGGTGATGTATGGATAGGTGGCAGATGGGCTTCATAACATGGTTATTAGCCTTGTTTATGTTTACAACATTCATTTCACAATGTTTATTTTTCTTCCTATGTAAATGTATAATGCTCTTGATGAACGAAAGACGAGTGATTGGAAGGGCCGAATGTAAGACGGGCCTTCGCGCCCAATTTGTGACCCTAATAAAGTTGATTTGATTTGATTTGATTTGATCTGTTTATCTTCTCTCCTCCTAGCCGTTTGGGACCTGCGTATGTATTGCTCCTGTTATTATATTCATTGGCCCCAAGGCTCCCTCGGCAATTGATATGTCCGTGTATTACGTAACTGATCAGCTAGGATTGACTCTTGACAGTCAATAAATCACAGAGGCAGCCTGGATTACGCTCACCTTAAGCGATGAGCTTTATTGTTTCTCTCTCCCTCTCGCTCGCTCTCTATCTCTCTCTGCCTTCTCTCTCTGTCTGCTCTCTCTCTCTCTCTCTCTCTCCCCCCTCTCTCTCTCTCTCTCTCTCTCCCTCTCTCTCTCTTTCTCTCTCTCTCATATGTAATAGTTAATCACTTCCTGGCAAATCATCGACCATGCTTCAAAACCGCCGAGGGCATTATTTGGGAAAGTATAAACCTAAAATAATTGATATTATTATTATACGCGACAATATAATCTCAAAAATTATATTGTGTTCCCTGCAACGTTTCGCAAGATTTTGTTTGCCTTAAACAATTCACACGACATTTGATATGTGCACTGTACATGTTCTGATGAAACCTTCGCTGGAAGATTGTTATCATACCTTTTGTTTTTAACCTTTTGGTGCATGTTGACAGTTTTGCTGGTGCTTTTTATGTGGTCATGTTTCAAACTGCTTTAACTTTAAATCTTTTACCGCTATCAAAATAATAATCTGGGAGAAGTTCCAACTTGTAATGAAATATATTATCACCACATTGTTTTCACTGGAACTTTAAAAGTCAATGACATAAGACACACATACATTTAATATGACTGCCATTTACCTGGCAACTAGTTATGCCACGCCATTAAACTATTCACTTGCTGCAGATCCACTAAAGCCATTGGCACAGCATGAGAACGAACAAACGAACGAACGAAAAAACAAACTTTATTTTCAGAGGGTTACAAATTGGGCACGTAGGCCGGTCTTACATTCGGCCCTTCCAATCACTCATCTTTCGTTCATCAATTGTGCATTTTACATTCACTTAGGAAAACAACATTGTCAGTTGGATGTTGTAAACATAAACAATGCATATACCATGTTTTGAGACAGGCAGACACGCGTACACATGCTTATTCATAAACACACACGCACACATATATACCTGCATACATACTTACATCATTTGCACAAGCTCTCACAGTTATGCGCACACTCGATAACATACAAATACACACTCCCTCGCATACACTGCATGCATGCGTGCATTCATACACACACACAAATATACATATGCATACCCGAACATACACACATATACGCATATACATACACACACATATCCCCCAGACACTCACACACATAATACACACATGCACATATATACACATACACACTCACTCATACACACACACATACGCACCCATACACATGTACACATATAAACAAACACACACGCATATACACATGTACACACATACACGTACATATATACATACACACATATACATGCACACGAACACACACACACATACACACTTATGCATACACACATACATGCAAACACATACACGCACATGAACGCACATACACAGACACATATACACATACATACACGAACATACATAGACATGCACACATATACGCACACATATACACGGCAACACACACATACACACCCATACACACATATTGACACACTACACACACATACAGACATGCACACACCCATACAGATATAAATACACATACACACATACTCACATATACACACACAAATGAGCACACACGTATAGATACTCACACATACACTCTAGAGAACTTAATTTACAGGTATCGGTGGACACTCTTAGAAGTCAAGGAAAGAATCCGAGTAGAGGAGACACTAGAAAATATAAAAATTGAAAGTTATAGGCACACCGCGATTTAAACCTGTAGCCTCCAAGTAGCAAAAGCATCTCGCTGATGGATTCTGCTCGTGCCATGGCTAATACTTACATATATAAAATATAGATAATGCCTTAACAGTACAGTTGCATGTCTCTGTGTTGCCAGGGCCCAGACTGGAAGCAAAGAATAGTACCACTGTAACATCATATGCTTGTCGTATGACACCACAAAGGTGGGTTGGGGTGAAATTGGCTATCTTTAGCTGCAATATCCATCCAGCCAGGAACATGTCTGTAATGGACTTGGCATGAGTTGATTAAGGGCCTTTATCCAATGGACGATGAAAGGCGGAAAACACAGAATGCAATATTAACCGTTAGTTAATGAAAATAGCGCTTTCATACCGCCCTTCCCCTGAAATGTCCGCGTGACATGCCTCGAACTTAGGGAGTCACCCACGGTAGACGCCGCAGTGCTAGCTAGATACAGGGATACCACAACACCACGGACAGGTCCGTTCACACTGTCAAAACTGCATCTCGCAGGTGAGATGGGCGCTACATCCTGTTATTAATTCTGATGACGTTGGGTGAAGGCGTTGTTCGGTAGGTGTACATTGGCCGACAGTTGTACTTTAACCGAGTTTGTACATTAATCGACAGCTATACATAAAAGATGGTGGTGGTGGTAGGGGGGGGGGGGGGGGGTAGCAAATGCATTAAAATCCTCTTGATGTGCTCTTTATTACCGGGGTCAGTCTGTAGCACTCCCCCCCCCCCCCGCCACCTCACCCCACCCCCACCAGTTAGCACGGTTACTACATTTAAGTTTGGTTTATAAAAACAAGTTCACTAAAACATCTGCCACCACCAGCATTTCGTGGAAGCTGTTATTGTACACAGTGAACAACTTGGGTTAGAATTAAATTGTAAGAAAATATAACTTACAACCAATTCCCAGAAGGAAAACCACATTCTAGTAAACAGGAAAATTCTTTAAACTGGTGAATCTTGGAACAGTCATATCTTTTGGAAGATGCCTTGTCGAAATTAGAATAAGAATGGATAGTGCAGAAGTAGCTTTTTGCAAGATGGAAAATATCACCAATTAAAAAGCTTTCAGTTGCAATGTGTATAAGGTTGTTTACAGTCGCAAGAATGTGAAATATGACCAGTAGGCAAAAAGCTGAGACACAAATAAAAACCATAAATTGATTAGAAAAAGTAGACACAGACAATTGAGATTTTGTATGCACAATATGATACGTGAACTTGAAAACTTAGTGGCAGCTGGTAAACTTCATAGGAAAAGCGCCAGGGGAAGACACAAATACCTGGATGGCGTGGTCACATGGCATAGTCAGACAGGTGTAGAGACCTGATCAAAGGCTGGTGATTGTGTGAGATGGGTGAATCGGTCACAAATATACAACAAAAACTACTTTAGTGTAGTTTTACATTTGTTAACTTTATCTTTTATTATTAAATGTCCAAAAGTTTAACGATACAGATAATTAAAGCAAATTTATCTGTACTAATTTATTAATAATAATTAAATATTTTCAATATTATATGGTTACTATTTGTAATTCACCTTTTGAATTAAACAAATGAAAGGAGTGCAAGGGGGACAGAAATGTTGAGAACTACTACCTTAAACTTGTGAATAGTAAGCAGAAGAATGTAGGTTATCAATGCTTACTCATTCCCAGTACTTCAGAACAAACTCCCAGGTTGACCTATTCTGTTTCATTCTGGAGCAGGAATTGTCGGACAATTACTTGCTTATTCGACAATGACTTGATGATTCGATAATTACTTGCTTATTCACTGGATTTAACAGATTTAATTTCCTTTTTAAGGCTGTCGTAAATGTAAAGTTAATCCAGTGGCAGATATTGTTCAGAAATGATGGGACTTTATAATTACTAGGTATTGAGTAGGATAGTTAGTTAGTTAGTTAGTCGACAGATCATCCTCATTGCACATCGAACCATTCAGTCCATAAGTGCTCGGATCCACTCCTCAGCAAATCCCGCAGCGTGTAGCGGCTAACGACGCCAGTTCTGTGTTGGTTTATCAATCTTCTTTGGCTTCCTGCGTAGTGTTCTTGTTTGGCCACACCTCTTTTAATTTGCTGCTCTCGCAGTCTGGCCATTGTTGTAGATTCACAGTCATCACTTGGTTCTCGCAAAAGTCTTACTTCTCGTAGAGCATTCAGAATGTCGGCCTGGTCCATGGCGCGTCCGCCCTCCACAGTAGCCTCACCTGCGAGCTTGTCAGCCCTCTCATTTCCTTGTACTCCCGCATGCCCTGGCACGAAGATGAAACTAATCTTTGCCAGTCGAGACCGCTCCAGAGGCAGCAACCATTCTCTTCGGATCGACCCCTCCTCTATCCTCTTGATCATGTTCATTGAGTCGCTAAGGAAACAAGCCCTAGTGAATGTCTGTGTCTCGAGCCATGTTATTGATTTATTTACTGCCATGACTTCCATGGTCAGGCTACTTGTGGTTTCAGTAAAAGCACCAGAGTCCTCCTTCACAATTCTCCCTCCGGCCCGAGCTATAAAGGCCCATGAGCTTCTCACATGTCGGACGACCGACCCATCTGTGTAGATGACCGCGTCACCGTCTAGCGAATTCTCGAAAATCAACGCTTGTACTTCAGCCTCAACAGCAGCCGGATTTTCTTGTCTGCATTTTCTGTCAAGTTGGATGCAAACTGAAAAGGATGTGCAGAAGTCTGTTGGCACTTGCACCCACTCCTCGCCAGGTTCTAAGTCCTCAAGTGAACACACCTGTTGAAGAATGTCTTCGGCTTGACCCATCCACGACCGTCCTCTTTTTAACCTGCTGCCCTTCACCTTCCTAATTTCACTATGCAGTGGATGTTGTGTATTTGCGTTAATTCTGAGGTAGGCGCGTGCCCTGCAATCTTGTATTCTCTCTTCAATGGTTGGAAACCCAAGAAGGTAGCGCATCGCCCTGCATGCTGTATCTCTTGTACATCCAAGAATAATGCGCATAGCTTCATTCTGTATCCTTTCCATCCGTTCTATCTGCTTATGGCTGAGAGTCAGGATTGCCATTGCATACTCCAAAACAGACATGACCAACCCCTCGTACAGAAGACATAGATGGCGCTGCTCACAGTTTGCTGCCGCCATCACCCGCTTTGCTGCCAAACCCCGCTTGGCCTTTGTTATCACCTGGTCTATGTGCACATTATAAGCAAGGCTTCGATCAAACCGTATCCCCAGGTAATTCATTGCCTGCGTTCTTTCCACCATCTCTGAACACAGCATTACAGTTGGTGTTGGAGTGTTGACAATATGATTATTCAACGAGAACCAAGTCACTGTTGCCTTTGTTGGGTTGACCATTGCCCCAGCTTCATCACACCAAGTACTTATGCGATTGAGTTCGGTTTGTAGTTCCACAGCAACCTCCTCTCTATCCTTCCCCTGACGATACACTAAAACATCATCGGCATATGACAATGTCCTGCCAGGTCCAGTGATCTGCTCACTGGTGATTCTCACTGTGTAGGCGTTGAACAGTACCGGAGATAATGGTGATCCCTGTGGTAGGCCAGGATATATTGTTGTTGGTTCCGAAGTCCAACTGCCACATCTAAAAACTACTTTCCGTTGGAAGAGGGCTGCATCGATCCAACTAAGGAGGAATGGACTTATGTTTAGTTCGAGAAGCTGAAACATTAAAAAATCCAGTGGTACTCTGTTGTATGCGTCCTCAAGATCAATCGCTGCAGCAACGGTTTCAGTGCCTGAGTGGAAACCTTCATAGACATCCTGGGCAAAGACTGCTGCATTGGTCCAGGTTTCCCTTTTTGGACGGTACCCACCCAGGGTGGGTGGGAAAACACCTTGCCTCTCTAGTTGGCTTGATATTTTCTTGGCAATTACCTTCTCCAGCAGCTTGCCTATTGTATTCTGCATGGTTATAATTCGATATCCCTGAATTTTTTTGTGGTCTTTGTCAGGCTTCGGCAAGGGAATCAGATAGCTGTGTAACCATTCCTCCTTGATGCTAGCACCCCCTATACTGTTGTTGTACATGTCTGCTAGTTTCTCTAGCTCATTGTCGGTACACCTATTAATGTCATCGTATCTTATGCCATCAGGACCTGGAGCACTGTTTTTTGATCGTCGAAGCACAGCCTTGATTTCTTTCACTGTCACTGTGTCTTCATTGAGTAGGATGTTGAGCTTCTGTACTCTCTACTATTACATTTCCCATGCTTGAGGGTGAGGTAGCGAGCTAGCAGATCTGCTGGCTTCAAAACTGTCAGCAGCTGAACAGTCATCATGGGGAAAGGCATACATACTGAAGAATATCTATGAAAGACTATCAGTTCAAGATCAGTAATGGATGAACCACCATTTATGCATGGGTCTGGTATGGAGAGACTGATAGGAAAAGGACATGTTTACAGCCAGTTTGTCAGTTAGATGATGAACTTCTGGACCTTGTAACATCTGCTGCAGGTGATGGAGCATCTATGTGTTTGCCCAGAATGTTATGATGTCGGTTCTTATCAGCTTCCCACAAATATCTCAGATACCCACATTGCCAGGCTGGCTAGGCTCAGACCTACACACAGTCAGAAATACTATTGCCTCTTCAGATGACCTTAGGGTTACACCCAACCTGTTGTGTTCCCAGGCCAGTACACTATCCACTACAGCTTTCCCAAAACATAAGTATATTCCTCCATTACAACAATGATCTATTTATAATCAATGTTTGTGAAATTGTATGCAGATTTATTATTATTATTTTTACTTGGATGCTTCTAGTTTATTGCAACCTGTATAATAATACACTCCAGCAAGAGAACAGTTGATATACTTGATATCATTACTTCTCAGAATCTATACTACCTGTGCTAAACATAATTACTTCCCAGAATCTATACTACCTGTGCTAAACATAATTACTTCCCAGAATCTATACTACCTCTACTACCACTTTGGCAGATTTCATTCACAAAGGACAATAGACTTGACAGTGCTCCCAGCCTTGACACTTTGTCAATGTTGACACTACAACTCTCTGTGATGATGGCTTGGCTGTTATTAAAAATAATGTAGTTTAATTGCATGCGTATTTACTTCACCTTCTGTGGCATTTCAACATCATTTCATAGACTGCCTGTGGTTTTCTTCTTTTGTGTCATTGTGGTTATTGAATATATCCTTGGGTCAGTTTACTGAATTATCAGAAGAGTCGAGATTTACTCTGTGGTTGAGGTGTGGTCTGTTTCAGACCTTTTATAGTACAGGGTCAGCTCTGTAACAACACAGTATAAAGGAACTGGGTCAGAATCATTGGGGAAGGAAATGATTTAAACAAACAGTTTGTCACAGTCTAGGAAGTAAACAGGTTGTGTAGAAGGAAACTGGTCACTGTTCCTCATAATGTTGTGACCTAGTCTGTCACTTTATCTTTTTAGAGCAGTATCTGTCCTGGGATATCATTATCTTTACCAAAACTTTACACACACACACACACACACACACACACACACACACACACACGCACGCACGCACGCACGCATACAGAGAGAGCGAGAAAGAGAGACTGAGACTGCAACCATTACCTTTTAAGTAGATCTTCATAATCATTATTTCCATTTGTGTCTGCAGGGTTTCCCTGGAAGTGGATTTGACTTCAGCCGGTTCTCTCTGCCTATGCTGGATGAGTCTCTGTTGAACAACTCACCTTATGAACTCAGTGACCATAGCCTGATAGAACTCGATGATGACAGCCTGCTTTTCATCGGCCATCGAGATGACTTTGCAGACAGCCCAGGTACATCCACTGATGATGAACAGAGGCATTTTGATTTGACCACAAATGACCGGCCTGCTTCATCGGCATCAGAGTCTTGCTTATTCCACCTTGATTATGCTGATACTGAATCTCAGAATGGTTCAGACCACTACAGTCTAGATCCATTGTATAGTGGAGAGGTCTCAAGATCAGGTGCTAGCACCCCAGTAGAACCGCAGAGTCCCAGCAGATTTTCAGCCTTGTTTAAGTCGGATAGCCCGCTTGGAAAACGGCCATTTCCTGATTTCACTAACGGAGAAGCCAGCCCAGCAAAGAGAGGTTCACAGTCCCCATCGTCGTCTAGTGGGGGAGTGAGCCCTGTGGTACAAGTGAATGCCTTGGATTCTTTCATAAACTCCAGGGGTCTGTGCATCCACAGCAGAAGAGGTCTGCAAATTGATTACTTGTATGAAGATAATGACCATTCGTTTCTGAAGACACAGAAGTCCTTGCTCGACCGCAGCAGCGGTGATAGTGCCAACATCAGTGAGTCAGAATCCAAAATGGGGGATTCTCCCCCATCAAAAGACTTACTAGCTGACAGCTCTGAGCATCTTGGTGGATATGTTATCACTAGCAGTGATGGAGAGGAGGATCCGCCGATAATGAGTGGCAGTAAAACAGAGATCAAGGACATTGGATATAGCAGTGAAAGCCAGTCAAATGATGAGGTGGAAGTGATACATCATCAGATTGACATGGAGTATAAGTTTCCAGGTAAGTGTGAGGTGGCCAGCGATGGTCCACTGGGGGATAAAGTCACACTGCCTTCACTAGGAGTCCGGTCTGACTATTACCGCATGACTCTGGTAGATATAGACTCTACGGATAGAACCGATAATGGAGACACCACAGACTCTGGTGGGGAGAGGGTGAAAGAAGATCATGTTGAATATAAGACCTTTGAAAATAGGAATCTACTGGAGTCTGATGTGATTGAGGTATGTCCTGATGAAGCTTTCTCTGACCTGAACATTCACAAACATTTGGATGTACTGGAAGAGTCTTGGGAGACCAGCCGCACGCCTTCATCATTTTGTTTTGGAGAACTCGTGAGAGAGAAAAAGTGTGTGCATAGAGGTACAGACAAGCTTATTTCAGAAGATGTGTGCAATCGCTCTAATGGTTTTCATGAATCCATAGAGTTTTCTGAATCAGACAGTGCCCCAGAATTCAGAGAGAAGAAATCCATCCGTTACCTGATTGAACATGCAGAAGACTTGGTGAAACCACCAAGCCCAAGACATTCTTGTCCATCTCCAGCTAAGGAGCATCAGACAGTGACATCCCCATCAAAGCAAACTCAAACAGACTCGTGTAGCACTGTAGAAAGCTCATGTGATGCTAGTGGGGAAGACAACTCCGAATGTGAAGGTCTCAAAGCCGGCAGTAACGGGGAAGGATTCTCCACAGCCACAGATGATGCTGATGAAACATTATTTAACAGCGTGATTAACTTAGAGTCAGCCACTGAGTCTTGTAAGAATGCCAGCTTGACCAACATGTTTGCATCCACAAATGCCTCCCAGATTTATGATTCGGCTCGTCTGAAGAAGCAGACAGGTGGAAATCATCAACAGAAAGGGAGAAAGGACAGGCCATGGAGTGTGGTGGGCCTGGAGGATATCAGCACATCCAAAAAGTTTGATAACTTGCAGCAGATTGTAGCAGCTTCCGAAAGTGCCATTGATTATTTACATTTCCACACGGACACAGACTCGTTATCTCCATTTGCCACTTCCTCTCATTTCTCCACGTTCCCACGAGACAGCCGCAGCGGGAATTTCTGTAGAACTTTCTCATCAGACAATACGTCTGCTGCAAAATCTGCCAAACGGAAATTAAAATATTCACACACAGCAACCTCTACAAATATGGCAGCATTAAACTTAGGTTCACATCAAGAGATATCAAAGACTTCAGAGGGCAATAGTGCCATTAACACGCCAGTTAATACATTCTCATCCAGAAAACTCTCTAATCCTGAGGCTTCATTAGGCTTGTCTCCTCGTAAAAATCAGCGATCCAGACATTCAAGACGCAGGTCAAGTTTGGAGAAAAAAGGCAGCAACCATGTGAGCTCAGCTACTGCCAGTTCGAGCACCACTGACAACTACAGTACCGCTGAAGCAGAATCTGAGTCTGAAACAGCAGGTAAGTTAACATCCTTGCTTTAATACATCCTCTCTCATTCTCTGCCTGTCACTCTGGGTGTCCATCTTTGTTACACTCTCCATCTCCATCTGTGTGTCTATTTCTCTAACTCTTCCTCATATTGTCTTTCTCTTTGTTTCTCAACCCCAATCTACCAATATATTTATCGGTATCTCTTTCTGTTTCTGCATTTACTCTCTCTCTCTCTCTCTCTCTCTCTCTCTCTCTCTCTCTCTCTCTCTCTCTCTCTCTCTCTCTCTCTCTCTCTCTCTCTCTCTCTCTCTCTCTCTCTCTCTCTCTCTCTCACATTCACCTACCTACCCACCTACCTTACTACCTACCTACCTATCAACCTACCTACCTATCTAAATGAATGCATCATGTGTAATATGCATTGTTTATGCTTACAAAATCCATTTGACAATGTTTTTTTTCCCTATGTAAATGTAGCATGCACATTTGATGAATGAAAAACGAGTGATTGAAAGGGCCGAATGTAAGACGGGCCTGCATGCCCAATTTGTTACCCTTTTAAAATAAAGTTTGTTCGTTCGTTCGTTCGTTCTACCTACCTGTATCTCAAAGACCAGAGATGAGAGAGAGAGAGAGAGAGAGAGATGTACATTTGTTAAGTTTTTCATGTCTGTTTCTAAATTTGTCAGTCCAGTAGACAAAATAGTTCTCATTTCCAATGGGGCTGGCTATCTCACCCTGTAGAAAACTTCAATAGCAAAATCCAACCAGTCATGGACAAGTCTACAGAGGGCTTGACATGAGTTTGCTGAGGGCCTGTGCTCCAATGGGGGATGAAAGGCAGAAGTGTTAAAATCCTCGGGTTTCTCATTTGTTAAAAAATATCAACCTCTGCTTGTTTCAAGTATGGGTACTTTTCATATGTTGTCAAACACCATACCTGTGAGCTACTTGGTGTCAAGCAGAAATTTGTCTTCACTTTATACAATAGCAATGTTCATGTTCACATGTGTCGAGAGTCATATTCACCTAAGTAATTCTAAAGTTGTTCTTACAGTATGTTCATTTGTGGGTGTGTTTGTATCCATCACAGATGAGTATTTAACTGCTCCGCTGGAGATGGCTACTTCCGAGTGTGAGGATGTGCACAATATCTCTGGTTCCATGTCTGAAAACAGCACCTGGGATAATTATCAAGTGAGTTTTTGTGTTTGTTTTTACATCAACAAGCTAGTACAAGAGCTTTCATTGTGAACTCAATTTCAGTTACACATAACTGTTAATGTAGTTTTTTTGTTGTATTTGTAAACTGAGGGTTAAGCAACTATAGAGTTTTTAATCGTTGTTTGTTTAATCTGAACCTTAAGTACGGAGGCGGTAGTTGCTGTGGCCATTGAAGCTATTTTGAGGTGGATTGTAGGTTTTCAGGTTGCAGAGCATTCTTTGTATCTGATTCTCAAACTGTACTACACACAGTGTAAAATGAGTGGAATGTGACATGAGTGGATTCAAACACAAATACTTATGTCTTGGAAGGACACATATGATTTGCTGTCCATAGGCCAGCATGGCCAAATGGATAAGAACACATTTTCTTAAACATCAGGTGTGCTGATGCCAAGGTAAGGGGTTCAACCCCTACACCGGACAGTTGGACTAAAATGTTCACATATCCTCCTTGACGGGGGATGTAAATTACAAGTACCTCTTAAGTCAGAGTGGGTTCACTTGATGGCGAGGGACACTGTTAATAGGGAAAGCTAATCGACTTGCAAAATTCAGTCCAGCACTACTAAAAGTAGTGTTTCTGAACTGCACTTGAGTTCAAAACGAGCGAGTGCAAAAAAAAAAAAAAAATTTGCTGTCCCAGGTCGTGCTGGAGTGCAAAACAATGAGAAAGTTGGCTACAAGAGCACCAGTGGTTGAAACTGTGAGCAAGTTGGCTACAAGAGCACCAGTGGTTGAAACTGTGAGAAAGTTGGCTACAAGAGCACCAGTGGTTGAAACTGTGAGCAAGTTGGCTACAAGAGCACCAGTGGTTGAAACTGTGAGCAAGTTGGTTACAAGAGCACCAGTGGTTGAAACTGTGAGCAAGTTGGCTACAAGAGCACCAGTGGTTGAAACTGTGAGCAAGTTGGCTACAAGAGCACCAGTGGTTGAAACTGTGAGCAAGTTGGCTACAAGAGCACCAGTGGTTGAAACTGCGAGCAAATTGGCTACAAGAGCATCAGTGGTTGAAACTGTGAGCAAGTTGGCTACAAGAGCACCAGTGATTGAAACTGTGAGCAAGTTGGTTACAAGAGCACCAGTGGTTGAAACTGTGAGCAAGAAGGATGTTTAGAAAGCGGTATGTGACTGACTGTTGAGTGAATGACCTGTTTAAGGATTCTGGTAGAGAGGGAGATATGTGAGGGATGAACCTGAAATGTTTGCAACCTGTGTGCTACAGGAACAATCAGTATCTACATCGTGCCACAATCGCTGAGGCAGGATAGAGCCTGTATGGGATTGCCCAGAATGTCTTGTTGTTGATGCTGTATGACATTTTAGTATGATGTTTTTGGTTTGTTGCACTTGTGCAACTTTATGAGAGACTAAAGCTGGGATCTACATTGTGATAAGTTGCAATCTGAATAAACACAGACTATGACTAGAAGTTTGGTGAAAGGAAAAACAGACACCTGCATTCTAGTATCAACTCAGTAGCACTAAACCATTTCATTTATTCAATGCTATCACTTTTCTACAGAACCTGTTTAGTCTTTTTAGAAGATCATTTTGAGGGTAGGGTGATGGTCATGCAAGTTGTTGGTAGTTTTGCCCAAATAAAGACCTTTGATAGATAGATAGAAAAATGTAAACAAAGCACCAGCCCCATTCATTGTCATGTATATTCTTCAAGGACTTGCTAGGTCAGTTTAACCAGGTATTCCTGCATCCACTCGTGTAAACCTGGTCATTTATCACTGTTTGTAGTGTTTTTTCCCCCCAATGTAAATGTAGTATTCATGATAAATAACCGGTCTGTGTAAAATGAGTGACTGGAAGGGCTGAAGGTAAGAAGGACCTAAGTACCCAATTTGTGACAATGTGAAAATAGTTTGTTCGTTGATTACACAACTACCGGACTACCAACATGCCAAAAAAAAAAACATTGCAAAGATATAGCAGGAAATAAACAAAATGTCATCCATGATTAATATAGATAAACATCACAATAAACAAATCCATGTTGTATGAGACACCTACCTGAGCTCATTTCACACCTGTTTTATTATCCCATGACTAAAGAGTCACAATATCTGCTTACTACATATTGGGACATGTGTTAAATTCTTAGCAACTCTCAGGGCTTTTTCTTTACAGTCCTATCCTATACACCACATGGTGATTGCTTGAGCGAGTGGCTGAGAGAAACTCTCTTGGCACACTCCAGCAATCTTACATAACACATAATGAAAACTGACAGTTCGTTTCCTGACATTATGAGGCAAAAAGGACAGAATGAACGAAAAACTATTTTCAGAGGGTCACAAATTGGGCACACAGACCCATCTTACATTCAGTCCTTCCAATTATTCATCTTTCATTCATCAATTATTTATTGTGCATGTTACATTCACATAGGGGAAAAAAGGAAGAGAGAAAAGGAAGTTTGGTTTACTTTATGCCAATCTCTTCTGCTAGTCCGCATGTGTGTTGTTTCTGAAAATATTAGTTATTTTGCAGAATATCTGTCATTTTCATGTATTATGGTTTCTGCTTTTGCGTGTTTATCAGCTGTTTATTTCCCGTTTGGACCTTATGCCAGTAATTCACTGTGGAGTTTGACTGAGGAAACAGGTAGATTGAGGGGTAGATCTGGTAGACTGAAGGGTAGATCTGGTAGACTGACTCAAGGGCTAGATCTGGTAGACTGAGGGATAGATGTGGTAACTGACTCAAGGGCTAGATCTGGTAGACTGAGGGGTAGATGTTGTAGACTGACTCAAGGGCTAGATCTGGTAGACTGAGGGATAGATGTGGTAACTGACTCAAGGGCTAGATCTGGTAGACTGAGGGATAGATGTGGTAACTGACTCAAGGGCTAGATCTGGTAGACTGAGGGGTAGATGTGGTAGACTGACTCAAGGGCTAGATCTGGTAGACTGAGGGGTAGATGTGGTAGACTGACTCAAGGGCTAGATCTGGTAGACTGAGGGGTAGATGTGGTAGACTGACTCAAGGGCTAGATCTGGTAGACTGAGGGATAGATCTGGTAGACTGAGAGGTAGATGTGGTAGACTGACTGAAGGGCTAGATCTGGTAGACTGAGGGGTAGATGTGGTAGACTGACTCAAGGGCTAGATCTGGTAGACTGAGGGGTAGATGTGGTAGACTGACTGAAGGGCTAGATGTGGTAGACTGAGGGGTAGATGTGGTAGACTGAGGGGTAGATGTGGTAGACTGAGGGGTAGATGTGGTAGACTGAGGGGTAGATGTGGTAGACTGAGGGGTAGATGTGGTAGACTGACTCAAGGGCTAGATCTGGTAGACTGAGGGGTAGATGGGGTAGACTGAGTGATAGATCTGGTAGACTGAGGGGTAGATGTGGTAGACTGAGGGATAGATCTGGTAGACTGAGGGGTAGATGTGGTAGACTGACTCAAGGGCTAGATCTGGTAGACTGAGGGGTAGATGTGGTAGACTGACTCAAGGGCTAGATCTGGTAGACTGACTCAAGGGCTAGATTTGGTAGACTGAGGGGTAGATGTGGTAGACTGAGGGGTAGATGTGGTAGACTGACTCAAGGGCTAGATCTGGTAGACTGAGGGGTAGATGTGGTAGACTGACTCAAGGGCTAGATGTGGTAGACTGACTCAAGGGCTAGATCTGGTAGACTGAGGGGTAGATGTGGTAGACTGACTCAAGGGCTAGATCTGGTAGACTGAGGGGTAGATGTGGTAGACTGAGGGGTAGATGTGGTAGACTGAGGGGTAGATGTGGTAGACTGAGGGGTAGATGTGGTAGACTGAGGGGTAGATGTGGTAGACTGACTCAAGGGCTAGATCTGGTAGACTGAGGGGTAGATCTGGTAGACTAAAGAGTAGATCTGGTAGACTGAGGGGTAGATCTGGTAGACTGAGGGGTAGATGTGGTAGACTGACTCAAGGGCTAGATTTGGTAGACTGAGGGGTAGATGTGGTAGACTGAGGGGTAGATGTGGTAGACTGACTCAAGGGCTAGATGTGGTAGACTGACTCAAGGGCTAGATCTGGTAGACTGAGGGGTAGATGTGGTAGACTGAGGGGTAGATCTGGTAGACTGACTCAAGGGCTAGATCTGGTAGACTGAGGGGTAGATGTGGTAGACTGACTCAAGGGCTAGATCTGGTAGACTGAGGGGTAGATGTGGTAGACTGACTCAAGGGCTAGATCTGGTAGACTGAGGGGTAGATCTGGTAGACTGAGGGGTAGATCTGGTAGACTGACTCAAGGGCTAGATCTGGTAGACTGAGGGGTAGATGTGGTAGACTGACTCAAGGGCTAGATCTGGTAGACTGAGGGGTAGATGTGGTAGACTGAGGGGTAGATGTGGTAGACTGAGGGGTAGATGTGGTAGACTGAGGGGTAGATGTGGTAGACTGAGGGGTAGATGTGGTAGACTGAGGGGTAGATGTGGTAGACTGAGGGGTAGATGTGGTATACTGACTCAAGGGCTAGATCTGGTAGACTGAGGGGTAGATGTGGTAGACTGAGGGGTAGATCTGGTAGACTGAGGGGTAGATCTGGTAGACTGAGGGGTAGATCTGGTAGACGGAGGAGAGATCCTGCTGCACACAAACAATTATCTCCCAAGCTAGTCAAAGTTTGTGATATCATTCATTTATTCATTCATTCAGTAGCATGTCCTTTACAGAAACTCACTCCCATACAACCTTCCGGAAAATTTCTTGATCATAAGCAAGATGTCCCACGTCTAATACATCCATCGGGAGATCATCCACAATATCTTGCAACCATCTTCTCTTTGCCCAACCTCTTCCTCTCTTCCCAGGCATATAAATAATCAGTAATACTAAGAATGCCGGTCTCCGTCGCTAAAGGCTTGCGAACATGTGATTGATTTGGCAGCAGACCGTGTCGTACTGGGGTTTTAATGTGTTTGTATGGGAGCCGGTCGTTCAGAAAGCAATGGTAAACTACTGAATGTAAACTTGCCAAGACATCAACAGCAGCAGTAAAATGCTAGTGCTGACAGCGATGTTCTGTAAATAGGATATGCAAAAAAAAAAAATACTAAGAATGCTAAATACATGTGACAAAGCGATGACTTTAGAACCACACGTGAATCCGCTTTCTTATCCAAACTGAAGGAGATGGCACTGAATGTAGTTCTGCTGGAACAGTTTGGCAAGAGCTTAGGACACCTGAGCTCAACACAGACTGGTGTGATCTGTATGCTGATGGGGAAAGAGGTTGGAACATCTATGGATTTGTTCAGAGTTCATTGATGATGATCTTGATTAATCACTAAATAAGAGCTAAATAGTGTGTCCAAATGGCTAAGTTGTTTTGTTTTCTGCATCAGATGCTGTACCCAACAGCCAGTGAAGATCCCTGTGAAGAACTCCTGCCCTGGGAGCCACAAGATGACCTGGAGTTTGATGATGACTTTGTGCTGAGTAAACAGACCAGGTCAATTGTTGCTGACGTCATGACCAGCTCTGGGCAGAAGCCCTCAAAGCTCAAGTTTGTGAGTAGTTTCATGGCTTGGCCATTTGTTTGTTCAATATGTCAAGGCAGTTGAGACAGGGAATTGGAATTTTAGGAACTCACATTTACATGCATCATTGTTCATTCAATTAAGATTTTAAGTGTTTCATAAAAATTAAGAGGATTTCATCAGCAAATGATTCATCTTGTTTTAAACTATGTAACATATTCTTACCATGGGTGTATAAGTCATATATGACATAACTGGTTATATTCAATTTTCAGGATTTTGTCTCATCATTTTATTTAACTTTGTCCAATTCTTTTGTATCTTCTTGACACTTTTACTAATATTTCACAATCTTGTCTTTATTTTCCTCACCATCTTTCACTGCACAGAATATTTTTTCCCTTTTGTTGTCTTTTTTTTTCAGGGAAGGGGGTTGTTTTTAGGCAGTGTAATTTCCGTTGATTGCTTATATTCTGTCATCTGTATGCATAAATAACTCCTGTTAGGTATGTTTCTGATTTTGTCCTGTGTTGTTCCTCACCTTTATTTAGTTTCTATGACACTTTTGGGGAATTATTTTCTTAATTTGTGCTGGTAGGACTTAATACCGTCATTGTGGTCTGACCCTAATTATACCACATAGGATCCTCAAGGAAAGGTAGCCCTATGGTATAATATGTTTGAGGTGGCCAGCTTTTCTCCTCACTGTCTTTCCCTCCCAGAAACTTCTCAAATCATCTGGTGCCCATTTTATGAGATTGATCAACCTCATAGGTGTAGTGGTCAGAAATAAAATATCACCATTGTTGAGAGTTGAATCTGGACCACTGTGTTGGTAAGCAAGTGCTCTAACCACTATGGTAAAGCAACTCATATAACTTAATACCGTCTTGCCGGCTCTGTGTCAAGGAGGTTACTGATGCAATTCGTAATCCAGCATACCATGTTCGAAACACAGCAGACCGCCTTGTGTTGAATTTCATTTAATAGTATGAGTGCTGGCTGTTCAGAAAGCAATGGCAAACTACTGAACATAAAATTGTCAAGAAATCACAAACAGTTAAAAAAAGTGCTGGGGTTGACTGCTACATCCTGTAAAGGATATGCAACTAACTTGTAACTAATACCATCTTACATGTGAGTATAGTAAAGGTCTGTTTTACATGCTTTGCAGTGTGTTGGGTGTATGTTGGTAGCTCCATATTTTTTATAGACCAGTCAGTTCTAGATAGGTGATGTTATCAATATGTTGGTCACCTTTATTTCCCATAACATTTCCTGGTACTGGGCTGACATGTGAGTCCAGGTCAACCTGCAAACATCTGCCTCTGGAGACTTGAACACAGTGAGCCGGCAGGCAAGTGTACAAGCCACTGCACTATTGCAGCTTCCCAATACCATCTTGGTATGACCGTGATCGTTAGTTCAGTACCCTCGTATAGTAAACCCAGGGATATATGGTAGCTTCTGATTGCTCTCAATGACCATGTTCTTTGTGTAAGTTGCTGTTTACTTGTATATTGTCTGAATTACACTTTCAATATCAGCTGCAGGCGATTTGGGAGCAGATCGCCTTGCTTTGATTTTCACAATGATGTGAGCATCAGCTGTTCAGAAAGCAGTGGCAAATTACTGAACTTAAAATTACTTAGAAAATCACAGCCGTAAATACTAGGGTCGATTGTGATATCCTGTACAGGGCATATAACTAATGTTTGTAATTGATTTAAATTTGTCTGTTTGCTCTCAGACAAAGCAAGGAGTGCCCTGTGATGACAGTGATTCAGACCTCGAGGACTTCCACCACATACTGGACCAGTCAGAGTTCACACTGAAACTGTCGGATCAGTCCCTGAGGAAGAAAAGGAAGAACCCTATGGGAACAGGATTACACCCAAATCCAGCCAAATATGTAAGTTTTGTCTTCATTCTGTGAGTTTTGTCTTCATTCTGTGTGGTGTTCTCTTTTATCTGCAGCAGTTGAAACTTGTTGCTGTTGTTGACTATTTTCTGTTTTATTATGTTATTAATCTATATGCATTTTGTAATTAAATTACCTTGTCGATACACCATTACCTTGTCAACTCAATCTACCTAAAGTCTTAACATCATGAAACATTATTTTGGCAGTTTTCTGTTAAGCTTCTGTTTCTTGATATAATATAAAAATTATCTATGTCCTTAACTTTAGTATTATTTTCTCATGATCATAAATCATAGTAAGCATCATCAGCAACAAGTGCCATCTCTGTGATAAAGATCAACTGCAATGAGTTTCAGAGACTCTTTTGACCTTCACATAAGCTTCTTCCAGCCTATCTTTTGGTATTGCCCACCCTCATGTAAAGTTGACCTCACATTGCATTCAGATAAGCTTCTTCCAGTCCATCTTTTGGTATTGCCCACCCTCATGTAATGTTGACCTCACATTGCATTCAGATAAGCTTCTTCCAGTCCATCTTTTGGTATTTTCCACCCACATGTAAAGTTGACCTCACATTGCACTCAGTCAAGCTTCTTTCAATCCATCTCTTGGTGTTGTCCACCCACATGTAATGTTAGACAGTTTCCATAAATTGATTGGGTTTCCATTGTATCTGAAAATAAATGCTCTTATGTAGTGACAAATCATTTCAGTACTCCACAATACTAAGTCTGGGGTTGCAGATTTCTTAAGTAAATTCAGAAAATGACCTTTTGTTTTATAAACTGGAGTTGTAGCTGTAAATTGTGTAAAAGTATGATTGAAGCTTATTTAATTACTGTTCCTGCTGTAACTAATCTGGCAAAAAAAAAAGGTTAGCAAATAAATATTAGCATATAAATACTTGCAAACAAAAACAGAGAGAGGGGGGGAAGAGACATGCGTGCCCACACACATGTGCACATGCACACATGCACGCATGCACGCGCGCACACAGAAAGAGAGACAGAGAAAGAGAGAGAGACCCTCCCTCCCTTCAGTGTGGACAAAAATCTTACTAATACTATTTTAGAAACACCATATACACCAGCACTGCTACCTTTCAGAACACCATGCAGGCCCACAGTGACATGTTTATGTGTTGTTGTTACTTGCAGGAAGAGATTATTGTAACATTTGAAACCAACAAACGCTGCCTGGAGAGCATCTGCCAGCACCTCAACTCTGATGATGTTACAGAGCGGGATCTCAGGAGGGTTCGGGGTGAGTCTTTTGTCCAGGAATTGTGTACCCATTGAGGGAGAGCACTGCAGCATCTCTCTTCTTATTGTTGTTACATTTATTTAGATCAGACAAAGATCCCATGTCCAAACCACTTGGTGTATTAGAGATAGACTGAGGCCTGTATATTTGTGACAAAATGACACAATGGGTGATATGGTCATTATGATGTGGGCATTGATGAAACATACAGACTGTCTTTCCATTATTATATCATCATCTAGTGGTCTCTCCTGTGCACAGCTTCAACCTCATTAAGTCTTTCAAAATGTCTCTCAATCACAAGCCAGTCCTCCTGCCTCAGTTGCTGTCATGTGTAAAGTATCGCATCTTCACTCCATGTTGGGGTCTGTGTCATTTCTCCTGTACACTTCCCACCATATTGATCTTTTCCACACTTCCAAATCTTTTTATGTCTTTTTTTTTAAATTGGACTGTTAGTTTTCTAGACATCTGTAAAGTAGGTATTCTGCCATTGTGTTCATACTGGTCCTTTTTAATGTCAATAGATGTTATAAAACATATTTATTTATTTATATTGTTTGCATATCCTTTACAGGACATTGCTGTCAACATCAGCATCTTTCAGCTGATTGTTGATTTCTTGGCAAGATTACACTCAGTAGTTTGCCATTGCTTTCTGAGCGACCGGCTCACATACCCCGTAAATTACCAACGCGGCAAGAACCGCCACCGATTCTCGCACAGGTTATGTTCCTCACGTGAATATACGAGATTACGGAGAAAGACGTTAACCCTTAGGCCAGGGAAACCGGCTATAAAACATGTAGACTGTTTTTCTCTTTGGTATATGCTTTATTTAAGTCCACAGATATTATTAAGATCTAATCGATGTGTTTTTTTTTTTTTTAAATGGAACAAATGAGCAGATAAGGAAGTGCTAAAAGGCAACAGAGGTGTGGTTACTGAGATGCATGTTGCAAGAACCTTGAACTGCTAGAGTACTTAATAATGAGGGCTGGAAAAGGCTGGTTAAAGTAGAACATTATATAAAAATATAAGGAGACAAACATTTCTTTAGTCATGTCATGAGAAGAGAGACATTGGGAAACAAAGTGATGACTGGACAAATCAACGGCAGAAGAGACGGGGGGAAAACCATGAGATATGAGGCTGAATGCACTGAGATGGTGGCATGGAGGAATATCATCAATAGAATTGATCTAGAACAGTGGGACAGATTTGTAGAGGTGCATTATCACCTACACCAGCTGGCAGGGCACATTATAATGACGAATTGATATTTACAATCAAATCAGTGACATTTTAGTCATCTGTTCTTCAGGCCTGATGAATCAGTGGAAGAAACTGTATAGCCTGGCCCTGGAGCGCCACCAGCAGGCCAAGTTTTTCCATGCCGTGACTGAGGTCATGGTTGGTGCACAGACTGTTGTCCGCAAAGCAGAGAATTGCCTCTCATATGACAGGTTTAGCTCGGCTGAGCAACTGAAGGAAACAGTCTGCTTTCTGCAGGTGAGTAGTTGGTTGGTATACATGGACAGGTGTTGTTAATGTTGTTTATTCTATAATGCCCATCTCCACAGCAAAGATATTTTAGAAAGTCCTATGCAGTAATCTGCTTTGGGTATGTGAAGTGCTAGGATCCTCGCATTTGTCTAGGCCTGGGTGCATGAAGAAAAAAGTGGCAAGTTTTTCCTTCTGTAGCAATAAACTATCAATCAATCAATCATGTGCCATGACGGAAAGCGTGGGCGGTCATGACTTGCCATTTCACTCGATCACCAGCGTCGTGGATCAGCTCAGTGTTCCTGTCTCGTCCGTGCCACGTGGCCAAGCCATCCAGGTATTTTCCTCTCGGTCTTCCTCTTGGTCTGTTCCCTTCGATCTTGCCAGTTGTCACTAAGTTCTCCAATCCATTTCTTCTCATAACATGTCCAAAAAATTTTGACTGTCTACATCTAATTTCTCTAATCAATTTACGATTTTCATTTGTCTCCTGTAGTACTTAGTCATTGGTTTTTGTGTCTGTCCATGGTATTCTTTGCATTTTCCTCAGAAACCACATTTCTGCAGCGATCAGATGTTTTTCAGCTTGACTGCACATTGTCCAAGTTTCACATCCATACAAAAGAACAGGCTCTATGTATCCCCTCAACAGTGACACGTCTATTCTTTGGGGAGATGCTGTTTGGTGTTTTCCTGTGGATTATGTGATGTTATTTCGTGTTCGTTTATTGGAAGTGTTCAAAAGAAGCCACAGAAGGCAGGTGGTGGATACAATTTTGAGGGCAGCCGACAGATATTTGTTGATTATGGTCTCAAGTTTCACCACGGCAGGCAGAGGATCTCATTCGTGAGACAGTGGCTGCGGTCAAATGACCAGTACGGTTACTGCCATAGAGGAAAGCAATGGCAAACTACCTCTTTAAAAATGCTTAGTACATTATGATTCGCCTTGAGACTGATCATCGCAAGACAAGGACAGAGACATTAAAATTAGCAACAAAAAACTATAGCTGGAATCAAATCCTTGTCCAGCCACAGTCATGTCTGTTAAACCATTGCTTGATGTTATATCTTCCCACTTGTATCACAGCTTAACTCTTGCTCTTTGAATGTTCTTTACTGTAGTCTTTTTTTAAAGAGGTATGGTCAAAACATTTTCTGTTTCTCTTTTTTGATTTCTGTCTTTTCTGAGTTCTGTTTTCATTTTAAGCTTCTCAGGTGTTTCTATATATTTATTTGCTTTGGTTTCCATGAAATTCTACAGGTTAAGTTGCCAGGCTTTTAATATGTTTCTTGTTTTGAAAGTGGCATATCTATACAGCTGTCTGAGTTATTAACTGGTGCTGCGGCTTAGGGGATAGTGCGACACAGTTTCATAGTTCCCCGACATATCTAGTCGAGGGTTAGAAAACAGCCGCAGGGAATTTGATAGCAGACTGCATTTATTTTGATGGTATGTGTTGTTCAGTGGTTTAGAAAGGAATAGCAAACTGCTGAACTAACATTGCTTAGTAAGTCAGACAGGCAATAATTGCTGGGGTTGATTGCAACATTGCGTAAAGAACATTGAACTTATTTGTATGAGTTCTTACAAACAAACTGTCAGATGAAAATCATTTGTTTTCATATTCTCTCTCTTTACTTCTTTAAAAGTGTCAAGGAAATAAGAAGTAGAGAAGACCAAAAAAACATGTTTATGTGTTTACTTCATTCACCTCATAACTTCAGCAATTGTAGATTATTATAACTTTTCTATTCTTCCAGTCACACTTTCCTGCTTTGGGATGAAGCTCTTATTGATCTATATGTGGCAAGCAGATAATATTAAACTGTTTCACTCTTTGTGTGCAGGAAAAGCAAGGTGCTCTAGAGCAGCAAGGGAAGCATTTGGAAGAGGTGAAGCAGCAAATGAAAGAGTTCTCTCTCCAGTACCCGGCTGTTTATGTGGACAAGTACATGCAGGAATTGACCAGTCTCCACAAGTCATCAACTGTCATGGTTAGAAAGTAAGTGTGACAGGATTATAGCAGTTGGCACGTGTCAGAATGTTGAACTGTTTATGTGGACAAGTACATGCAGGAATTGACCAGTCTCCACAAGTCATCAACTGTCATGGTTAGAAAGTAAGTGTGACAGGATTATAGCAGTTGGCACGTGTCAGAATGTTGAACTGTTTATGTGGACAAGTACATGCAGGAATTGACCAGTCTCCACAAGTCATCAATTGTCATGGTCAGAAAGTAAGTGTGACAAGATTAGTCAGAATGTTGAACTGTTGGTGTGGAGGTCAGCATGGCTGAATGGATATGAGCATTTGCTCTTAAACTTCCGGTGTGCTGATGCTGAGATAGTAGGTTCAACCGCTACATTTTACATGGTAAAATGTTAGCTTTATATGGTAAATTCTTATCAATTGTGCTACAGTTTCAGCTGAAATATTAAAATCACAGCAATACTACACAAGTATATCTTGCAGCATTCGGTGATCTATTTGAATAGCTGTGTGTGTGTATTTGTCTAATGTTTAACATCAGTGTACTTAAATTTTAACTGAAAAATTATTATGAATTCTGTACTTTTAATTCCCTTGTTCTTTATGGCATGTTGATTAGGAACTATCAGTTACAGTAATGAAGATAGCATATTGTCATTGTTCTGGCAGAGTGTCCGAGCATATGAAGCATCTTGAGAACAACCAAGCTGCCTGGCTGGAGTTTCTTGCTGGGCAGCAGGAGCTGGATGCGTTTCTTGTTACCGACAGGGAGAGACTGCATAAGCTGCTCTGTCAACAGGAGTATGGTGTGAGGGTCACCAAGAAGGATGTCTTGAAGGAGCTGGAGGTAAGACTTTTGGTTACTGTCATCTGTTCTTTCTCCAGGTTGGAGAATTTATGTAGAATTGACATAGTTTCTGTAGAAAATCAAATGTTATATGGACCAGAAACATGAAACGTACATGAGTCTAAAGAGTAAGAGCTGAAAGACAGGAGTAAGGTCATAAGGGATGTAAAGCAACTTTTGTGCTTACAGTGTCTTAAAAGTGGGACAACAACAAAAGCCTAAAGGAGACTGACCATAGAAATGCAGATGTTGAATAGCAATATGTGTTTATGGCACAACATCGGTAAACAAATTGCACATTTTCAGAACATGCATTTGTCCTATGGCGATACATGGATGTGTGGCAAGGACTATTTCACAATCACTGAAGAATAAATTAAGTGCTCTTGAACTTAAATTTTACTGAAACATTCTTAGAATATTATGGATGAAGAAGATTAATATTGATGTTCTACCAGATTTGAACATTGAAGTAAACTTATTCATAATTAGCATCATGTCTCAGAAACTAAAATACTTTGGCCATATTAAGCACCCTGGTGGTTTAGAAAGAACAGTAACAGAAGACATGGTTCCTGGAAGGAGAGGCAGTGGTCAATCAGGACAAAGGGCGACACTATGGGCATGAAAATACATGAGGCGGGGGAATAGGCAATGGACTGGAGTCTTTTAGGCATGCCATGATGGAAACGACTTTCTGCAAGGGGCCTGCTATATGATGTTCATGAGTTGAAATGATAATATTTAGAGCACAGATCATACACGTGTTCATGCTTTGTCCTGATGCAACTCATTGGATAACATGTGTATCATGGTTTGGGAAAGTGAGAACAGTACATTAGGTAAATGTAGCCCCCAGCGCCGACACTGCCGATGGAGTGTGAAGCATTCTCAGCCTTAATATACTCCAGGCCATGACATATGAGGTGGGTGGTCAGTTTCTGTCCTTGTCAATTTTCTTTCCTGGACAATTGCCAGAAAATTCTTTAAATTACCAGTATATTAGGTCTGGCTACAATATTTTAAGGCCAACAATAAGACAATGAGAGGTATAGCCATTATGTTGGATCGGCAAACATCAAATTCTGTTAAAAGATATTGGGCTGTGTCAGATAGAGTTCTGTTAGTAAAATTAAACAGCAGACCTTTTAAAATAAATGTCATTTAAGTATATGCTCCAACAAGTGAATGCAGTGAAGAAAGTATAGAGGAATTTTATAATGACATGGAGTCTGCTTTGAAGAACTGTAAAAAATCAGAAATAAATATTATAATGGGTGATTTCAACACAAAAGTAGGAAATCAAGGTGATGGATGTAGTAGGCAACCTTGGTTTGGGAGAGCGAAACGAAAGAAAATACAGACTTGTAGAATGGGCAAAAGAACAAGAAATAGTTGTAGGAAACACCTGGTTTAAACAGCATCCTAGAAGATTATGGACATTGATTACAAACCAGATATATTATATTGTGATTAGCAGAAGGTTTTGACTTGCTTTAACAGTCGTAAAAACAGTCCCCAATGCAGACTGTTATAGTGATCACGGATTAATTACAGGCACATTGAGGGTAAAGTTAAAGAAAGTCAAGTATACAACAGGAAACCCAAAATATGACTTGTGCAAATTGAAAACTGACAAAGAAATACAAGATAATTTTAACATAGAAGTAAAGAACAAATTTGATATATTGTCTGATCTAGAGATCCTATTTCAAGATGTGGATGATCAATGGGAAATTTTGAAGAATTCAATCAGTTGTGCTGCAGAAAAAAATCTCTTAAAAATTAAAGAAAGTGGGACGTAAGACATGGATGACTGAAGAAATTTTACAACTACTGGAAACAAGACGACAGAACAAAAATAATCCTGCCAAATAAGAAATCCACAGAAAAGTCAGAATATTATGTAAGGAGGCAAAAGAAGCATGGTTTGAGAAAAACTGCATATAAATTGAAAAACAATACAACAGTAAAAATACCAAACTAATGCACAAAAGAATTCAGGAGTTTACTAATCAAAGAACACATACATCAGCAAGCTGCCTTAAGACAAAAGATGGAAAAATCATAAAAGAAAAATATCAGATTTTACATATATGGTCAGATTATGTGGAAAACCTTTATGATGATAGTTGAGAAGAACAGTATAATATTCAAAATAATAATGGACCACCATAAATTTTGAAGATGAAGGTTCAGAATGCTCTTAACCATATGAAATCTGGCAAGACCCTGGTTCAGTCAGCATCATAACAGAAATGATTAATGCTTTAGAAGAATATGGAATATATAAAGTTATCAGACTGCTGAATACAATATATGATACTGGAAATATACCTCATGAATTATGTAACTGTGTTTATTGCACTCCCAAAGAAATCAGGAGCTTTGGATTGTGATCACCATCGAACAATTAGTATGATGAGTCACATCATGAAGATTTAGCTAAGAATTTTCATGCAAAGAGTTAGGAAGAAAATACAACCTGAAATAGGATAACAATGTGGGAAATCCTTTAACAGTATGGAGTGAGCACACATCTAACAAACCTATGTAGAAGCTTATACAACAACAGTGAATGTATAGTGAGAGCAACTGGAGGACACTCAGAACCCTTCACCATGAGATCCGGAGTACGACAATGTTGTGTCTTGTCCCCTCTCTTGTTCATAACATATATAGACAACATATGTAAAGAAACCAGCCAACAGAGACCACGAGAACACGGAAGAAGAACCATCTGCAAATCTAACCATTAGAGAACTCCTGTTTGTTGACGACCAAGCACTGATAGCAAAATCAGAAGCTGAATTGCAGGACCAGATGAATAGGGAACATAACATGAAAATTAGCACACGTAAAACAGAGGTAATGACTAACTAAAGAAGAAAAAGCAACAACGATTCACCTAAACCAGTGGTTCTCAACCGGTGGGGAATTCCCCCCCCCCTCCCCCCGGGGGCAATGAAGACCATTTCAAGATCGCGTTAATACAAGAACCGATTACTTGATATTGTTTTTCCCTTCAGTTAAGTGCATCTCACCCTTCTAAAATTCATTTTATAAAGTCAGTAGACCCACAAATCATGTTTTATGTGGATGTCTAGACTTGTTTTAGTATGTACTATTAAATTTACCTTACATTTTTACGTATACTGTATAGGGGTGGGGGGATTTTTAGATAGGAAATATGAAATGGGGGGGGGGGGGGGTGACGTTCTGAAAATATGGTGAAGTGGGGGGAACGGGCCAAATTTTTTATAGGAAGGTGGGGAATGACATTCTGAAAATATGGTGAAGGGGGGCACGGGCCAAAAAAGGTTAAGAACCACTGACCTAAACGAACATCCCTTGAAACAAGTAAAGCGTTTCAAGTACCTAGGAAGTACATCATCATCAAATGGCAAATCAGAAGACGAGATCGAAAATAAATGCAATAAGATGGATGAATGGCACCAATACCAAAGAAGAAACATGTATCAATAACTACTAAGAAAGCACTTTAGAGCACAATCTTCCTACCAACTCTATGTTACCAATGCTAAACTTGGACAATGACAGAAAAAGAGAAAAGAAAAATCACAACAGAAATGAGATTCATGGACAGTCTTGCATTTTGGCTTGGAAAAGTATTATTAATACATGAATTAATTAATACTGCGAGAGAAACGGAGCTGTGGACAGTAGTATTGCCCATACTGTATGGCAAAGTACCTAATGTAATGAATGTGAATAGATATAACATTAGTTTGTCTGCTTTCTAACATGAATATCACACCTTCTGTTTTAGACCCTGCAAAAAAATCTGGCCCTGTACGAGTCCAAACTGTCCGCATTGCAGGCCTTGTGGGCATCTCTGACGAACACTTCAGATCATTCAGCCCAGCAGCAGCTGCTTGCCTCTGTGGCTGACCTGCGTAACCAGCTGTTTGTGGTGTCTGAGCGGTGCCGTGAGATCTACCATAACATGGAGGATGACGACAAGATCAATCTGGACCAGCAGACAGATCTCAACCAGCTGGCTGTGACTGCTGCAGCTCTGCATGAAGTCTTCAAAAATCCAAAGTATGTGTGTGTGTACATGTGTGTTGTCAAATCTGCTCTGTTTTGACTTACACAGTGCAATTACAGTTAATTACGTCATTTGTGGTTGATAGTTCTGAAATTTTGCACAATTTTTGACCATATTAATGTGCTCTTTAAGCAGAAGCCTTTAACCACACACCCTGAAATTCCTTTCAGTGGGGTTATATCTCTTCAGCTTGTTGAAGCAGCCTTTCTCACAAAGTTCAAGATGATTCTTTACTGTTGTTGTGTCATTGCCCAACACTTTTATGTCACGCTCCCACTTAAATTTGAGTAGTGGCTGTCGATGTCCAGTTTTCCCTATTTCTGTTAGCCAACAGCCTATAGAAAATGTCCTTTTGAATGCATTCATCTGACATGCAGTGTATATGGGCAAGTCTCTGCAGTGGGTACATGATAATTTGACCAGTGTGTGAGAGCACACCAGCATTTGTCACTTCATTCTTTCAGTAGGAGCTGATTAACAAATCTAATGATCTGTTCGTTTATTTGCTTGTTTGGTGGTTTGTAAAGATGTTGTATTTATATATGTTAGGTTGTTAACAGCCTTGATGTATTTTTATATATTAAATTATTAACACCTTAGATATATTTATTTTTATGTTAGGTTATTAAATGGTGCATGATGGTGGAAATGACCACGTGTTCACATGCACCCACTGTGAACGAACATTTACAGCACGAATTGGCCTTATCAGTCACATTCGCTACAGCCATAGGTAAAAGTTATTATGCCTTTTTAAAGAACAAACTATCGTCTGTCAAGGCGGCAAGGTGCCAATGAGGTTATTAACACATTTGTCTTTTATATGTTTTTAACAGATTTGATGGTGTTTTTTGTTTTGTTTTACTGAATGTTGACTCAAAACTTGTGCTCTTTCTACAGGTCACAGAAGTCTTCTGAGGTAAGCTGCCCCAAGGCATCTCATGCTGGCACGGGCATTACCCGAAGTTGTGCTTCATGGCTGCGCTCACTCCCCGTCCAGGTTGTTGCTCTGATGCTGGTCACAGGCTTGGTCTGTGCACTGGACCCTGACATCCTTAAGCGCCTGACCAACTTCACACTGACCATCAGTCCGGACCTGTGTTACGTCAATGGGCCACCTACCATATGAGTCCCTTGTGTCCGGTCATGGACTCGCCCATGGGGACAGAGTAACTGAGCGCTGGAAACAGTGGCGTGGGTATACAAGTGTAAAAGTATCTGTCATTCAGGGTTGTTCCAGGCATATCTGCTGCCAACTTCAACACAAGCTGGCTGAAGGGATGTTTGAAACATCTTTAAACTGTATTCACTATCTAAGCCCTGTGCTACTTAAGCTCACTCTTGAGTGTCCTGTATGGGTATTGTAGACACTTCTCTGTGTTGATGTTGAGAGAGTGGAAAACAGTCGTCCAGCAGACGGGACAGGAGACCCACAGATGTGACGAGACAGACCTTGTCTGGTGAGAGAATGGGGGACAAGACCCACAGATGAGACAAGACAGACCTTGTCTGGTAAGAGACATGGAACAGAAGACCCACATATCTGACATGAGACAAACCTTGTCTGGTGAGAGACGGGACAGAAGACCCACAGTTGGTGACATGAGACAAACCTTGTCTGGTATGATGCCTGGCTCATGAACATCCATAGATGTAAGACAGAGCTTGACTGGTGGTGGACGTGGAAGGCATAAGTCCTTTATGTAAAGATTCAATCATAACCTACAGTTTGAGTCTAATGTATAATGACTAAACGCTGTTGCAAATAGTTGACCTGAGTCTTAAACATAAATATTCAGAGTCATAACTAATAGTTTGGTTGTGGAATTAAGCTGGGGTCATATATAATGTTTCAGTGTCATGTCACAAAGTTGTTGTAAAGATTCAGAGTTATGATTTGTCCCAGACTTTGTATGACAGGTTGGTTAGATGTCTTAATGGTGGCAGTATTATGATACTGATTACTTCTGATGTGTGGTGTAAGGCATCACTAGACTGGAGGTTGATGCGCTTGGCATAATTGTGGTATGGTGCTAGAGCCAGTACTGTGAGAGAACTGATAATTGTTCATATTACAAAAGAATCAGAGGCATCATATACACTGACGTTGGACGGAGTCGGCACATAACAAGACTGGTGATGATGGGCTTAAGTCAGTGTAGCTGTTGTATGAAGGGTTGGAGGTATGACATAAAAGATCAGTGACAGATGTAGTCGGTCTGAGCCTGGTACACGAAGAGTCCCAGACATAAAAGGTGGGACTGATGTATTCAGTCAAGTCAAAACACATAAGAAGACATAATGGATGTCTCCAGTCTGAGTTTGTTGTGTGAAGAGTCGGACATGTGACATAAGATTAATTATGAAATGTAGCTAACCAAGTTTGTTGTAGGAAGAGTTGCACATAACTAGACCAGTCAAGAATGAGTTATCTGAAACTATTGTATGAAGAGTCGGACACATGACAAGACTGGTCAAGAATGTAGTTATGAGTCTGTTGTAAGAGGAGCTAAAGACATCACAACAGACATAACCAGACTCTTCCTGGGTAAAGTCAGTTCACATATAAGAGTCACAAAACTGACATCAGAATGACTTAAACTCAGTCTGAAGTTTCTCAGCACAAGTTTGGCATATGAAAAGTTACTTGACATTGGCCATATCTTGACTAGTGATGGAGGTAGTGAGTGTGTGTCTAGTGAATGGAGGCAACTAGGTGGCAGAGATAGTGGTAAACTCAGTATAGAATTGATGGTACATAGAGACTCATGCATGTAACATACATATCTAAGCTCTCTGGTGGTGCATAGAGAATCATCGACATAGGGTCAGTTTTTGTTTTAATAGTACATAGTCATGAACGTGGGATCAGACGGTAGAATTTTGATTGGATGTGCAGAGTCATGGAAATTATTAATCATTATGTTAAATCATGAGCTTAGAACATCTATTAGCTAAAATTGTTGGAAGTGACTTTAGTACATAAAGATCCAAATACATGAATATAATTACACTCCAACAGATGGTTATATTGAATTTGGTTGTTAAAAATCTATTACAGAAGATTATTTAAAAAGAAAAGTGCTTGCCAGCAGACAATAAAAGAGGTAGTTTATGTAAAGTGTAAACTGGAAAGTTTGTAGCAAATCTGTGACAATTTCAAACATGACAAGTTTGTCACAATATTTGTCTGATATATATGACAGATCTGCCACCTTATATGCAGAACTTATACATGCTTACCTGCTGGCCCGATGTACATGTGTTTGAATCCTCTTCAAGGTGAGGATTGATTTAATTGACCTTTGCCCCAATGTTGACTCTGCTTAACATGGGCCGCAGGAAATGTCCTGGGAAGAAAACGCGACCGGCATGATGCTGACCTCATGACCTATTGAGTGTAAATTGTTCTAAAATATGGGGCTGGTACCATTCACCCACAATGCCTCATGGCGTGAAAAGTGGGTTCGTTACCTCCCATTTTGTGTCAAACTAATGTGACAGATTTGTGACAATATTTTTCAAACATGTGTGACGGATATGCAACAATTTTTATCAAATGTATGTGACAGTACTTCTGTTTGAGTAAGGAAGTAATGCTGGTGTGTAAAGACAGTGTGAGTATCATTGTGTTCTTTGTCCTTGTAATGTGTTTGATGAGCGTGTGGCTACTCCAATGCAGGACCAAAAATTTTATCTTGTTTAAAATTAACGTACATTGTTTCCCATCAGGGACAAATAGACAACAGCTGTATGTTATTACCTTATGCTATGTGAACTGAAGCATTTCAGGTCTGTATTAACCACATGGTATCGCTATTTGAAGGAGAATATGTTTGGATTTTGCTGTTATGTATATCTTCTCTATGGTCTGATGATTTAGAGGTATATTCCTTTTTTCATTCTTACTTTTCAAGTTGTTAGGTTTCTGTTGTTTTTTTTTTTGTTAATATATGAAGTCACTTCTGTTTCTATTCCTTTTGCTGAAGTTTTCTTAAATTGTCTTTGTTCTGTCTTTTTGTGATTTTTTTTTTTTTTTTTTTTTTTCTATCTATATCCATTAGATTTCTACAAAGTACGCAGCAACTATCTGCAGTATTCATAGTTTTCCTGGCTTTGGAGATTTGGTCTTTATACTAAATATCTGGCCAGAGCAGTGACCACAATACCTACCATTTCTGCATGCAGTATTTCTCAGACTGTAGCTCCAGATTTCAACTGCTGTGCTGTTAGTTTAAGATCTCCATACAGCTTCTCTGGAATTTACTAAGGGCCAGAACTGTGCATTAAGAGTTCTGACTATATCACATTTGTGTTAAGTATTCTCCCCTCTCATCTCAGAATTGTTTATATGTCCATGCCATGGATAGTTCCCACTGAACTTTACACTTGCAGATGGCTCTTAATTTACAGTGCTGTGTCCTCAATTGAACTATGTCCTCAGTTGGTGCTCTCAGTCCAAATATGATTTCTTCCCTTCTTCTATTTATTTTTAACTCTTTTGAAGGAACACTGAATGGTCTTTGTTACTACAATTAAAATTCATCAGGACAGTTTTATATTGTTTACATGTTTTCTTCTTGTGGTACCTCACTACCTCATTAAGTAAATGTTCATTTGTATACCTTAACCTGTGTTTGTATATTTACTGTAGTCTTTATAGCTGTGTTTTAATTTACCTTTCATATTAGCTTGAGTGAATATTTGTAAGGCTTATTTGAATATTTACATAACTTGTGTGAATATTTACTTTGTTGTGTAAAAAATACTAACATAATTTGTGTGAATATTTACATGTATTGTGTGAATACTTCTCTAGCTTGTGTAAATATTTACATAGCTTGTGTGAACACTTACATAGCTTGTGTGAATGCTTACATTGCTTGTGTGAATATTTATATAATAGAAAACTGTCAGTTCTTCAATGTGAAGCCTCATGATGAATGTCGACAGTGAAGATGACAGTGTGTTCTAGAACTTTATAGAAACAGTCAAGCATTGAAGGGGCTGTTGATTTGATCTTGGCCACATCAGTGTCTTTTGGATTGTGGGGGTTGCAAAGTATTGCAATATACAACCTCTCATTCTACTTACTACAGGGGCATTTATGGGAGCTCATTTTCTGCTTCATAATCAGATACTATCAGTCTACCACACTTGTGAAGGCTGATTGTAGTATTAATACAACCTTTAATGCATATATTAATCAGTTTATCTTTGTCCACCACCGCTAGTGAGATATTCAGGTTTGTGTCACTTTGACAATATTACTGCTTTTAACAACACTTACAGGAAATAAATGATAGAATACTGAAATGAGGAAAATTTTGTGGTGGATTACATAGCAAAAGTAAAACTGCTTAAATGGTGTAAAAATTAGAACAAATTGAAAATATAGTACTCTGCTCAAATGCTGCAAAACTGAGAATAGATTACAAATATACTATGCTGAGAACAGATTAAACGATGTTGCACTCTTCTCAAACACTGTAAAGATGAGAACAGATTAAAAAATGTAATACCCTGCTCAAATGCTGTAAAGATAACATATTACTCTGGTGATCGAGTGAGATGGCAAAACATGACCGCCCATGCTTGCCGGCATGGCACGTAATAATGATGAATATTACAATTATAATATACTAATTTATGCAGATTGATATGTCAGAAGATACAGTAGTATAGGGAGTGAAAGCACATACAGGGCAAGTTAATTAGCTGAGGTCTTGTTGGTTTTGCTGCCTTTTTTATTTATAAAGTGTAGATATCAGATGACACATATCTTAGACTTGTGAATGTCAGATAAATGTATTAGATGGGTGCATGCAACTTTGTCAAATACCAAATATGATCCTGTATAATGTACTAGCAAATATGAATATTTTATCTGTTAACTTATTGTGTACATATAAGAACTGTACAGTGCATTGTCCCCCCAGAGAAGTACACTGTCTATGGCTGCTAGGATGATTACATCTGGTGTACATAAACTCTATATTCTCACTGCTTCTGTACAAAGCAGATGTTTGCAGAATGAAAAAGAACACGAGGTTGTGTACATTTATTTCTCAAGTGAAAGCATAATATAGTAATGTGTGTGTGGTTATGTGCATTATCATGATGCGCCAAATGGTGTACGCATTCATGTCTCCAAAGACCTTGGTTCTTGATGTTCTTGATCAATTCTCTTGATGTTATTCCTCCAAGCCACTGTCTGAGGACACCAGGCATCATTTCTCTAGGTATTCCTCTTCTGTCAGTGAACTTTCCAGTCATTGTGTTTTGTGTGTTTAAACAATATGTATTTAGTTGTCAGATGTATGGGGCATTGAGTTCAGTGTGGATTCTCCTCATTACACTGCCATGACCGCACATTGTCCAGTCTCCTCTGTAATAGACCCATTCATGTGTACAACGACCAACTGGTCAGTATTTGATAACATCACCAGCTGTTGTTCTGTACAGATAGAATGGTGCAGTTACCTCCCGAATGTTATCAATGTGCTCATTTATGTAGTTATTGAAATGTCATATTTCTCATTTCATTTGCCACTTATTATTTTCATTATATATAAAGCACAGTTAAGTCCAATTCCACACACAAAATTTGTCATTTGATTGGCTGATAGATAATTAAATATAAACAGGTAAAGGTAGTGACTTGACAAATGTTGCCATTGGGGCTCTCTAACATTCTAAGTTATGGCAGAATGATGTGGGGCGTCTTCTTTCCCAGATAATTCCTTAAAACTTGTCCGGTGCCCTGTTTATGAGGCTGGATCAACATTACAACCTTACAGGTCGGGGGAAAGCATCCAGTCATTGCTGGGAATTGAACCAAAACCAGTGGCTTAGTAAAGCAGCATAAGAAAAGCAAGCATGAATACCTTTGGTGGGTGTAGTTTCTGACCAGTTAAAAAAATTAAGAAAATGGTATGTGGTAGTATTGTTTCAATTATGTAATGAGAGAAAAGGCTGAGTTTATATGGTTGATTTTGCCTTCTTAATCTGTGACTTATTATTTATTATCAGTTTTGTTCTTTTTAGTTATCTTGTTTTAATATTTTATTTGTTGTCCTGATGGAAGGTTTGCTCTTTTCTTGCCATTTTTATAACTGCTGGTAATGATGTACAGAATGTTGTATTTGGTATCACGGAGAAGTTTTTGTGTGTCTTTGTCTATGTCTCGTCTTAGAACACCGGACGAATTGTCTTGAAAGTACACCATATGTACATCTCTGTGTTTGTCTTCATAAGTGTTTGTTGTCTTAGGAGATCATACCAATTGTGTATTGAAAGTACATCATATGCACTACTTTGTGTTTGTCTCCTTATGCATCAGTTGTCTTAGATAAGATCAGATCAAGTGTGTGTTGAATGCACGTCACTACTTGTATTCATCTGTTGACTCTGTCTGTTGATCTGTTTGTCTTTGTGTTTGTCTCCTTATGTGTTAGTTGTCTTAGAAAATCAGGTCGACTGTTTGTTGAAAGTACGTCGTCATGATCTGTTACCTCATTAATTATTTGTCTTTTTTGTTTGTCTCTTTACGTGCGAGGTGTCTTAGGTGATGAGACCAACTGCTTGTTGAATGTCTGTCACATATGCGCCTTGATCAGTTATCTGATTAATCGTATGTCGTGTTGGTCTCCTTATGTGCCGGGTGTCTTAAGAAATCAGACAACTGTTTGTTGAATGTTTGTCCCACATAGATCTGTTACCTCGTGAGATTATGCAACAGAAAAATAAACAGCTGGTGATTTAGTTATGCAAATACAGAATGGCAAATAATTCATTACCGTGTACAGTTGTAACATATATGTATATATGAAACATGGCAAATTAAATTCAGATTTTCTATTTATTTAACAGGTGTATTACCATTATATGATGTGTCTTAGAAAGGACTTCAGCCTTAGACTTTAAGGCCGTTTGTTCTGTTATCAAGTGGATTCTTGTAAAGTTAGCCTTCTGAGTTTTGAGAGCTCGCAATTGTCTGATTGTGTAAAATATTTCTGATACTTCCGTAATTATCAGCTGTTAACAGACAAATGTTTTTTTTTTTGGTCCTGCATTGGGTAGCATGATTGTCAGTTTGTGGCAGTAAGTTTGTGTGTTGTTTGAATTGTCATGTATCAATAGTTGGGACAGTAACACGATGTCTGAAATGTACTGCTTTGTATCAAAGTTTGGGATAGTAACACATTGTCTGAAATATTGTCTTTTATCTAAGGTTGTGACAGTAACACAGTATCTGAAGTAATCTAAGGTTGGGACAGTAACAATGTCTGAAGTATACTGCCGTGTGCCTAAAGTTGGGACAGTAACAGTCTGAAATACTGTCTTGTATCTTAGAGTTACTGTGTTGCATCTTAGGGTTACTGTTTTGTATCTTAGACTAACTCAGTAATAACAATGTATGAAATACTATCATGTACCTAAGATTGAGGCAGTACTGTCATGTATCTAAGAAGTACTGTCACATATTGTTTGCCACATATTGCTTGCACTATTGAACAAGACTAGTTATATTATGTATGGTTTTGAACTGGACTGTTGTTCTTCTTTTAATCATCTTCACAGTAACTGGAGTCTGAGGTAAGAGGTTGCATACAGAGGTAAGGTATCTTGTGCTATATATAGTTAGTACCAGCCGATGATAAGTAACTCCAGATTTTAATCTTTTTGGAAATAGTTTCACATTAGCATGCATAATACGTGGTAAACAGCCATGGAGAAGAGGGAGCGTGTAACAAATTCCATCTGTAAACGTTACATTTAACAGGGATATAGTAATTGTCTCATTTGGTAACATAACCAGATTCAAGTCCGCCAGGTTTTTTGTAAAAGATAACCAATCATGTAACTTGTTGAAAGTTAAGGCCATCACAAACATCTGTCCTTAAACAACATGGCAGCTTGTTATTGAGACAAAATATCTTCTCTTGTAAATACAGTTGATCTTATTTCAATTGATGTTCTATTTGTGCACGCTATTATAGTCCATAACACTTCTCTTTGGCAATTAGATAACAGTACTGTGTGTTTTGTTAATGTCTTTTTTGTCCTTATAATCCTCCATAATTTAATTATTACCTGGTGTTGTACATAGTGTCTGAACTATCCTTTGCTATATAATTTATGAAAACGAAGTGTCCTGACTGTGATTTCCATATTTTAACCCAGATTTGGATTGTGTTCTTAATCTAAGACCTTTTAAAACTGCTTCCCTTTGTTTTTAAATTATACCAGTAAATAATGAAGCACAAGAAGTATTTGGCAATGTGTAAAGTGCAGGGCTTTTAGTTTAGTGAAATAATAGTCACTTTAACTCTGGTTGGTGTTTGAGGATTTTGATTGCTTCTTCTTGGAGTCCCTCATGTTAGCCTCTTTCACTCATCTGCTGGGACATAGTGTTTCTTAACAGGACAGGGTTTAATCCTAACATTGTTCTGGTGTTGACAGCAACCACACATTGGATTCCGATGAGGGATAACCACTGGACACTAGATCCTGTTTGTTTCCACACAAACATTGTTAATGTAGAAACATAATGTATTGTAAAATCTCATAGTTGTCATGGAAGCATCCAGTAGATTTTGCTGTTAGCTCAGGCTTGTAATATATGGTGATAATAATCTAAATGGCACAAACTCCTGCTGAAAATATATTTTCTTAGCATTGGTATATTAATTTTCTCTTTGTGTGTGACCAGACATCACTTTAATATGCTTGAGGATATTAGACTGCATTCTGACGACCACATTCTAGGCACATACCATTATGGTCAACAGTTTAGCATTGTAGTCATTTAATAAGATAGCATTGTTATCAGCGAATTAACAAGTGTTGTGAGCATTATGGTCAACAGTTTAGCATTGTAGTCATTTAATAAGATAGCATTATTATCAGCGAATTAACAAGAGTTGTGATGTTGAGAACATGAGGGATAACTATTTAAACCAGAAATGGTACATTTTGCTTAGTAGAACTTATATTCTTGAGAAATAACCTTATTTTACATATAATTCTAATCACTTAACTCTCCCATTCACATTTTTATGCATCAAGAATTCAGACACCCGTATTTATTTTTATAAGTGATTGTTGTATAATAATAGAAAACCCTTTGTGGCTTACGTGTTCAGAGACCGCAGCAGTTTGTATCACCCATTATCTCTCAGATACAAATAATACAATTGTAGCTTTATCTTATTGCCCTCATGTATTCCGCTTCTAGTTGTTTAAGTTTTACGTGCAGTGTATTTTCTGTAACCTGTATAGTGCCTGCATTAATAAGACTTCATTTGCAAGTACCATTCATTTACACGCAGCGTTGACTGAAATTGATTAATTTTGGGGTATTAATTCAGTTTTTAAAAAAGTTAAAAATCAGTTACAGACAGGGTAATGTGTCATTGGCATTTTGTTTTCTCTTATTTATCATAAATGAATTAATCTCCTTGTGATCATATTCAGTTGCTTCTTTTCTGTGTATCTTCTAGTGCAATAACTTGTTTCTTCTGTACTAACAGTTTGATTGTTGTTAGTAGAAATTAGATGCATGTCTTTTCCTACCACTGGTCACAGTGGCCAACTGTAGATAGAGTATGTTAATCTGAAATATACCAAGGGCAATGTTTCTCTCTCATGTAACGTGTAACATGCAACTTTCTTGTTGAAAATTGAAATACTTTGTGATTTCATTTGATGGAATCTACTGTAGCAAATTTCTGTGCCTGTAATCCTCTGTTGTGTTTTCCATTATTATTTATGATTTGAAACATGCTTTATAGGCATAAGATCAACAATATCATGGCTGGTATTGTCTGCCTGTTGTGTTATTGGGAACAAACTCACTGTCCTGCCAGTTTACCATCCTCTGTTTGGTGCTATTCTACTTCATTCATCTATTTCTTTCAGTTGCTGATGTACAAGAAACTATTTTGGTGACCTTATGCAAACTTTTCATTTTTATTTAGCACAAGCTAATTATGAGGGAGATTTTATCATTGCAATTTTGTGACAACATGCAAAATAAAAATGCCAAGAAAATCATTCAGATGTTCACAGTAATGATAATTTCCACACAAATGTTAGAATTGGTGTAATTTCGAGCTAACAGAAGCTCAACAGGAATGAGGATAGATCATTGAGCTTTTATTCAAGCAAGTTAAATTGGCCTTATTTTCTACATTAGAATCGGTTCTGCAGCAGTGTAACATGCCTTCAACTTTCTGATTTCTTATTTGCAATGTATTTATTTATTTATTTAATTTTGGTCTGTAATTTTTGTAACACAACCGGTTCCTTTGAACTTTTTAAAAGAATATTATAATCAATATTAAATAGCTACAAAATGTATCCTCGCCTTGTTCTTTATTGCGATATGTGTAACAAGTTATGTGTGTGTTATATATGTAAGGATATTTTGTGTTCTTAAAGAAGAGAATTAGAGAAGTAGGAACAGCTTGGCTACATAGACTATTCAACCATGTTTGGGTAGAACAACAGACACCACGAGACTGGGGAAACGCCATAATTATCCCAATTTGAAAAAACAAAGGCAGCAAAAGAGACTGCACTCAATACAGAGGCATTTCACTGTTGTCATACTTGGAAAATATTTTGCAAAATTCTTGAAAAAAGATTACGAATTACTTTAAAACCCCAGCTAAGCGAGACACAACTTGAATTTAGGAAACACAAAGGATGCACAGATACCATTTTTGCTCTTAGACAACTTATAGAAAAATAAATCGAATTAAATGAAACTCTCTACTTAGCCTTTGTCGACCAAGAAAAGGCATTCGATAGAGTAGATAGAAACAAGCTGTGGGAAATCCTTAAACAATATGGAATGAGTACACATCTAACAAACCTATGTAGAAGTTTATACAACAAAAGTGAATGCATAGTTAGAGCAACTGGAGGACATTCAGAACCCTTCACCATAAGATCTGGAGTACGACAAGGTTGTGTCCTGTCCCCTCTCTTGTTCATAACATATATAGACAACATATGTAAAGAAACCAGCCAAGCAGAGACAGCAAGAATACTGCATGACCAGAACACAGAAAAAGAACCATCTGCAAATCTAACCATTAGAGAACTCCTGTTTGCGGACGACCAAGCACTAATAGCAAAATCAGAAGCTGAATTACAAGACCACATAAATAGTCAAAACAGAGGTAATGGCAATAACTAAAGAAGAAAAAAAAACAATTTACCTAAACGAACATCCCTTGAAACAAGTAAAGAGTTTCAAGTACCTAGGAAGTATAATATCATCAAATGGCAGATCAGAAGACGAGATCGAAAATAGGTGCAATAAAGCAAATCAACTCATTAGACAAATGGCACCAATACTAAAGAACAAACATGTATCAATAACTACTAAGAAAGCACTTTACAACACTAATCTTCCTACCAAACCAACTCTATGCTACCAATACCAAACCTGGACAATGACAGAAAAAGAGAAAAGAAAAATCACAACAACAGAAATGAGGTTCCTGAGAAGAATACTCAACGTATCAAGAAGAGATAAGATCAGAAATGAAGAAATCAGGGTTAAAAAGGGGGGGGGGGGGTTTAAAGCAGCACTAGATTTTATTAGAAAGCAGCAAGTCAAATGGTTTGGCCATGCAAGTAGGTTACCAGTCAACAGCATACCACAACAAACAATGATGTACAGACCAGATGGAAACAGGAAGAGGCCGACCACGTAAACGTTGGACGGAGGGAATAGCAGTCCATGGGAATATCGATATATGAAGCCCATAATCGGGCACTCTCACGAAGTTTATACTTCACCTCGACACCGCAAGGTACAAGAGGAACATAATGAGATGAGAAAGAAGAGACAATCAAAATTATTAATATATGTCACAATATCTGTCGCCTACTGCCTATAGTACCTTGCAGTGTAGGACAGGGGGACTTAAGCCTGGGGAAATAAGGCCGCCTGGCTAGTGCAGTCACTGTAAACTGCAGGTTGGGGTGTTTTATTTGGCTACCCGACAGAAAAAAATCCACACCTGCCCCAGGATTCTAACCTGGGTCTCCCGAAGGAGAGTCCAGCATTCTAGTCACTCTGCCAGCCGCTCCTCTTTAATATATGTAAATTGTATATTTTGTCTTCCTGTTGAGTTGAGTTGAGTCAAGAACCGACATCACTGCACTCAGGACATTCCCATACGTGCTCAGTCCCCTCGTTCAACAGCCAGCGAAGAGTGATACTACTAAGTCCAGCACAGTTAGGGCTATAAGAGCTCGCAGGGCATTCAGTTATGATCGCGACCACTCTTCGCTCTTGAGGCGCCTAAAATCACAGGGAAGATCTAAACCAACAAGAAGACTCTTCACCCAACCACCATGGTGAACACCAGAGGTGGAGAATTCATGGAGGGAAAAGAAGGTGGCCATAAGGAATTGGCAGAGGGTGCGGAGAGCAACCAATCCAGTTGACACAGAATTGGAAGAGGCTGAAAGGTATAAAAAAGTAAAGGTGCAGGACTTCAAACTCCAGGCAGCAGAGGCAAAGAGGATTAAGTGGGAACAGTTTATCAATGAAGTCGGTGGGGATGTGACATTGGGAAAATTCTGGAAGCTGCACCGGCAGATGAAGAGACAGGTGATGCCTAGTACACATGGTACCGTTTATGATGATAACAACCGACCTATGACAAGGACAAAGGTGAGGCTTGTCTTCCAGTTACAGAGCTGATTATCACAGCTCACTTAATGTGAGATTAGATGCTCTCTCTCTCTCTCCCAGTGTCTCTCTCCCCCCATTGTCTCTCTCTTTCGTCTCTTTTCTCTCTTCTCTCTCTCTGCCATTGTATCTCTCTGCTTCTCTCTCCCTCTCTTTGTATATCTCTCTCCCCCATTATCTCTCTCTCTACTTCTCTCTCACCATTTCACTCTTTCTTATATTCTCTCCCTCTTTCTCTTCTCTCTCTCTCATTGTCTCTCTCTGCTTCCCCCTCTCTCTCTGATTCTCTCACTCTCACCCATTGTCTCTGCTTCTCTCTCTCTCTCTCATTGTCTCTCTCTCCCCCTCTCTACCATTGTCTCTCGCTCTGCTTCTCTCTCTGCTTTTCTCTCTCTATCCAATTGTCTCTCTCTGCTTCTCTCTCTCTAATTGTCTCTCTCTGCTTCTCTCTCTCTCTCTCATTGTCTCTCTCTTTTTCCCTTCTCTCTCTCTCTCTCTCTCTCTCTCTCTCTCTCTCTCTCTCTCTCTCTCTCTTCTCTCTCCCATTGTCTTTCTCTAAAAGACTGGTGATTTGGTTTTCTCTTTGATAAAAGACTGGTGAAAAGTTGGCGGTTGTATATGTATCTTTGAGGAGCTGCCAAGTCACATGTTATCATTCGTGGTCGTTATCAGCTGGAGATAGCAGTCACACCTATTGTGGCTATCATGATTCTGATACGAGTGATATAGCCAATATAGGTCAATCAAACATCACAATCTGGGGGTGTGGAGGGGAAAACAGAGAAAGGTATTTGTTGTTCTTGGTTTGTTGATAAACATCACGTTGTTTTTGTTGTTCTTGTTTTGTTGGTGATATTGATGTTGTTCTTGTTTTGTTGATAATAATAATGATGATTCAGTTCTTGTTAATGTTATTGTTCTTGTTTTGTTGATGGTAATGATGATGCTGTTATTGTTCTTGGTTTATTGATGGTAATGGAATGATGATGCTGTTATTGTTTTTGTTTTGTTGATGGTAATGATGATGCTGCTGCTGTTCTTGTTTTGTTGATGATGATGTTGTTTTGTTGACTGTAGTGATGCTGTTAAAGAAGCCCATTGATTCGAGTTGTTTACTCCCGACTTGATCTTTTAGGGTCTTGTAATGACTCAGTTCCTACACGGTAATCCACCAATACACTGAGTCCAGGCATACTCGTGGCCCCGCAGGACGCAGGTGCTGATTGCCTACCATCATCATTAGAAGTTGATGGGGATCTCTTGCAGTCTAGTGGCGTGCACGGTTGGTAGTCCTTGGCAGGCTTCGTCACTGTGGAGACCGCGGACAAAAGCTACCTTCATTCACCAGACTGGTGTCTGCCGGGGATGCTCCACCCGGAGACCATAATCCACCGTTTGTCAGTATGAACTTTGACCCTGGGACATCGGTCCCATTGCATGATGTCGCGGAATGGTAAAAGCCAACAGTGAATAGTGACACTTGGTATTCCCCATGAATACATAAACTTGGAATTCTCCATGTTTATTGAAATTTGGTATTCTCCATAGATAGTGACACTTGGTATTCTTTATGGATAGTGAAACTTGGTATTCTCTATAGATAGTGAAGCTTGGTATGCTCCATGGATAGTGACACTTGGTAATCTCCATAGATAGTGACACTTGGTAATCTCCATGGATAGTGAAACTTGGTATTCTCCATAGATAGTGAGTGACACTTGGTAATCTCCATGGATAGTGACACTTGGTAATCTCCATGGATAGTGAAACTTTGTATTCTCCATAGATAGTGACACTTGGTATTCTCTATAGATAGTGAAACTTGGTATTCTCCATAGATAGTGACACTTGGTATTCTCCATAGATAGTGAAACTTGGTATTCTCCATGGATAGTGAAACTTGGTATTCTCCATAGATAGTGACACTTGGTAATCTCAATGGATAGTGAAACTTGGTATTCTCCATAGATAGTGACACTTGGTAATCTCCATGGATAGTGAAACTTGGTATTCTCCATGGATAGTGACACTTGGTATTCTCCATAGATAGTGACACTTGGTATTCTCCATGGATAGTGAAACTTGGTATTCTCCATAGATAGTGACACTTGGTAATCTCCTTGGGTAGGGAAACTTGGTATTCTCCATGGATAGTGACACTTGGTAATCTCCATGGATAGTGAAACTTGGTATTCTCCATAGATAGTGACACTTGGTAATCTCCTTGGGTAGGGAAACTTGGTATTCTCCATGGATAGTGACACTTGGTAATCTCCATGGATAGTGAAACTTGGTATTCTCCATGGATAGTGACACTTGGTATTCTCCATGGATAGTGAAACTTGATATTCTCCATGGATAGTGAAACTTGGTATTCTCCATAGATAGTGACACTTGATATTCTCCATAGATAGTGCAACTTGGTATTCTCCATAGATAGTGACACTTGGTAATCTCCTTGGGTAGGGAAACTTGGTATTCTCCATGGATAGTGAAACTTGGTAATCTCCATGGATAGTGAAACTTGGTATTCTCCATGGATAGTGAAACTTGGTATTCTCCATAGATAGTGACACTTGATATTCTCCATAGATAGTGAAACTTGGTATTCTCCATAGATAGTGACACTTGGTAATCTCCATGGATAGTGAAACTTGGTATTCTCCATAGATAGTGACACTTGGTAATCTCCATGGATAGTGAAACTTGGTATTCTCCATAGATAGTGACACTTGGTAATCTCCATGGATAGTGAAACTTGATATTCTCCATGGATAGTGAAGCTTGGTAATCTCCATGGATAGTGAAGCTTGGTATTCTCCATGGATAGTGAAACTTGGTATTCTCCATAGATAGTGACACTTGGTAATCTCCATGGATAGTGAAACTTGGTATTCTCCATAGATAGTGACACTTGGTAATCTCCATGGATAGTGAAACTTGGTATTCTCCATAGATAGTGACACTTGGTAATCTCCTTGGGTAGGGAAACTTGGTATTTTCCATGGATAGTGAAACTTGGTAATCTCCATGGATAGTGAAACTTGGTAATGATATTCTCCATGGATAGTGAGACTTGGTATTCTCCATGAATACATAAACTTGGCATTCTCCATGTTTATTGAAACTTGGTATTCTCCATGGATAGTGACACTTGGTAATCTCCATGGGTAGGGAAACTTGGTATTCTCCATGGATAGTGACACTTGGTATTCTCCATGAATACATAAACTTGGCATTCTCCATGTTTATTGAAACTTGGTATTCTCCATGGATAGTGAAACTTGGTTTTCTCCATGGATAGAGCACGCACAACAGGAGGTCTCTAAGTAACTGAACAACTCTACCCACACCCCGTTTCCCTTTTGTTTATTAAGCAACTGTTTCAACGTGTTTCTTTTCTTGACGTTCTATGGCAGGAAATGCTGGGTTCACTTCCACCATAACTCGCAAGCGTCATTCTCTTGTTACAATTTCCGTACCCCTAAATTTCAACTAAAATCGGCTACTTAAGCCGCTTTTTGTTTTTAAAGATCACATCTCACCATTTCATCTGCTAGCGCGCTACCCTGACTTTCTTCAGTCCTGCCTTGGTATTAAAAACCACACTCTCACTTTAATTTCTGGCCTAAACTTTTTTTCTGGGGCTAAATTAAACTCATATATTGCACTGACGTGATGCCTTGCTTCTTCATACATCAGACATAACCACGAGGACGCATCGTGAATGATGATGGTGATCATCTTCTTCCACTTTTGCCGTCAAGCGGAGTGGGGAGAAGTAGTTGACGCTCCAGTGTCCGGTGGGTGGCACTGGATAGTGCCATTCAGTGTGATTGTACAATGTCTTAGATGTCAATTTTCTTCTTGTGTGTCCTCTTGCTCTTGTATCAGATCTTCTTTGAAGTAGCGTCGTGCTGGTAGTTGATGGTGTTGCATTCTAACGAGATGGTCGAACCATTTGATCTTCTACTTTTCAATATATGTGGCACAAGGTCTTGCTGTCTGCTGATGACGTCTCGGATAGTTTAGTTTACAGCTTTTCTCAAGCATCGCATCTTGCAGATGTTGATTTTGCGTAAGTGTGATTTGGATAATGTCCAAGTTTGACATTGGTAGCATAGGGTTGGTGTGAATATGCTATTATATGTCGTTTTGCGGACATAGGTATATTTGGATATTTCCATATAGGCGATAGTTGATGTGTAAGTGCTCTTTTTTTTTAAACATCTATTTCGATTTCTCTGTTTATTCTGCCATCTTCTGTGACCACACTTCCTAGATATTTAAATTCTTTAACTTGTTTCAGAGATGTGCTATATAAACAGTATATTTGGTGGACCACGAGATCCGCTAACCTGCATTACTTCAGCTTTGGTTGTATTTATATTCATATTGTATCTGCTGCATGTTGAACTCACCTTAGTAATATGATGTATTAGTCTTCCCACGTCGACGTAAAACGACGCTGATCATCTGCAAATAAAAGCTCACTGATTGCGGGTGGATCTGTTGTTTCACCTGAAGTAAACAGTTCTACATTTTCTTAACCTGTTCTGTCAAGGCTTGTTTCTTTGAATATTATGTCTATGTAGATATTAAATAACAGTGGGAGAGCACACACCCCTGTCTCACTCCTGTATTTACTGTAAACATATCTGATATACCTTCTTGCGTTATTACTGCACCTTGGTTCAAGTGGTACATGGCTCTAATATTTTTCTTGTAATTGTCCTTGTATCTCGTCGTCTTCAAGGATGGTACATAACTTATTTCTATATACTCTATGAAAAGTCTTTTCCTGATCTTCAAAACAACATTCACCTAGTAACTGTATTCAATTGTTTTTTTTTTAAAATACATATTTGTCTTAGTGTAAATAGTGCATCAGTGCAACTTTTACCTTCCCTGAAACCAAATTGTACTTTGCTTAACTGTTGTTCGACTATGGGTCTATTTATTTGTTCCAATAGTTTTGCGTACATTTTCCCTATGTGACTCAAGAGTGATTATAGTATGAGTATGTTTCTTTCTTCTCAGGCTATATTAAAACATCTTGTTAGCACTTTAATTCCTCTTATCCAACAAGCCTGAATAGCTTCTGTGGTTATTCCATCTGGACTGGTGATTTGTTTTTAGGACTTTTTTGTATAACTGATTTTTAATTCTGCAGGGATCAAGTTTGGTTCTTGTTGTTCACAGTTTTTAGGCACACAATTTGGATTTTGTATGTTATGTGTGCCGGACTCTGTGACGAAGGGCTTATGGACGCAGGTCACAATCCCGTATACCCTCGCTCGAAACACAGCTGCGTGTTTGGCAGCAGGCCGCATTGCGTTGGGTTTTATGTTGGTATCGATGCCGGTCGTTCAGAGAGCAATTGCAAACTACTGAACGTAAACTTGCCGAGAGATTATAGCGGCAGAAATGCTGGTGTTGATTGCGATGTCCTGTAAAAAAAGGATATGCAAAAAAACAAAACATGTTTTATGTGTGGGGTTAAGTAGTTCTTGAAAGTATTCTGCCCACCTTGCTGGTCTTTGTTGTGGATTAAATGTAGGCATAGCCCGTTTGTTAGTTATGGTGGTGGTTAGGTTGTTGCACGCATCTCTGTTTTTCATATTGTTGACACGTGTATAAAATTTTCTTGGATAGGCTTTGCTGAGGGTTGCCATCTGTTCATCGTATATTCTCCAGGACTCATCTTTAGAAGCTTTAATTGTTTATTTGGCATTTCGTTGAGCTATTCTATAAGTAACATTGTCTTGTTCAGATTTAGTTGTGATCCATTTTTGGAACGCTACCTTCTTTCTGGATACGCTATCTTTAACTTGATTGTTCCACACAGCGGTTCTTAATCTTGTGTCCTGCCCTTTATGTTTCACTTTAAAAAAAAAATTTAAGTGTGTCAGGCATGGCAGATTTGAAAATTATTAATTTTTATTATCGTGTAGATAAGTGTCACTCCATGTGATTGTACAATGTCTTTCATGTCGTCAATTCATTTTCGTCTCTGGCGTTCTCTTGCCCTCAGAGAGGATCTTATGTAGCTTTTTGGTGTCTCGCTTCTGACCGTATTTTTCTGAAGCCTCCTGTAAATTATAATATCTGTTGCTATCTTTTTGTTTCTTATTTTCCTGTGTGTCGATATTTTAAAATTATAACAGGTGTATGATCAGTATCAATGTCTGTCTATGTTTGGGAGTGAATGATCAACATTGACATAACGAGTTCTCAATGAAAACACACACATTTCGAGCTCCGCTGAGGTCGAAAAATCATGCCTACGGTATATACTGATCACAATAACATATTCGTTCCCGCGGACTGGGTTTATTTCTGGCTCCTGTGTGAACTTGGGCCAACCCGACATAAAACAGTTTCGTAATATCAACTTACATCTTGCTTCATGTGTTGCTTCATGACATTCAATACACTTCGCTGTAACTGAATAAACCAGAATTTCCGGCATGAATGGATGAAACATATATTACAAGTAACGTAATCTCTGTAAATGTACTTTCTGACTCATCGGTCTTTGGGTCTAAAGACACGTTTTTTTTTTTTTTTAAATAGCTCGACAAACGGGCTTATTATTTGTTTAACTAACCGAAAACAGTAAGGTAAAATCTGGTTGTCTTATAAGGAGGTTTAGAAGCAAAGAGGGCGGACTTCACTAGACCCAGTTTTATCCCGCATGGCTCGGTCTCTGTCCACATGGGCCTACCGAAAGCGTCGCAGGGAGCTGAAATTTCGAACCTCCAGTGACGACTCCTGGTAGTCTCGGAGAAAATTGTACTTGTGAACCGAATAACGGAGTCGAGAACGAACCCAAGACCTTCGACGGCAAAGCCTTCGCCACGGAGACCTTCGAAGGCATGACTTCTTCGCCAAGGAGGGCTTCACGTGCTGACTGTGCTGTTGTAATAGGCAAGGTCCCTCAAACACGCATGGGGTCATTTGTATTGCAGGTATTCAGATAACCTGTGCAATTTTACAATCTGTTTAGGGGTGAAAGTGCGATATATAGCGTCTAAACTCGAGACTGTGTAGATGTAATCTTAGAACGTTGAGAATATCGCGAGCAACGAAGAAAAGCGTCTTAATATAGACAGCTACATGTGTTCCTATACCACTCATCAAAACGGCAAGGAACAGACAAATGGAATGTATGGGGCATATCAACAGAAGATGCGGCTGCATTGGTGTAGCGGTTAGGAAGTTAAGCTGACAGTGGCGTGACCACGGTAGGGTCACGGTTCGATGGCAGCGCTGGACGGAAGAGAAGGAGACTGACCACCTGTTTCTTGGTGCACTCAGGCCCACAACATGTGTTGGCCCCAAACCTTCACATAACTACAGCAGGTTCTTACTACGTCACTTGTGTGTGTGTGAGGGAGGGGTGTGAGTGAGTGTGTCAGTCAGTCAATAGAAGATACATTAGCCTCATATGGCGTAGGTAAAGGGAGCAGAGGAAGACAAAATTGTATGTCATCATCGTGTGTCACGCCGGTAAGCGTGGGCGGTCATGTTTCACAATCTTACACGATCACGATCATAAATAAGATTCCTGAGAAGAATACTCAATTTATCAAGAAGAGATAAGATCACAAATGAAGAAATCAGGACTAAAGTGGGGGTTATAGCTGCACTAGATTTTATTAGAAGGCAGCAAGTCAAAGGTTTATCCATGCAAGTAGGTTACCAACTAACAGTATACCACAACAAGCAATGATGTACAGACCAGAGGGAAGCAGATGAAGAGGCCGACCGCGTAAACGATGGACGCAGGGAATAACAGAGTCCATGGGAATATCGATACATGAAGCCCATACGCGGGCACTCTCCCGCTGTTTATACTTCATCTCGACATCGCAAGGTACACGAGGAACATGATGAGATGAGATGAGATGAGACATGATCACCACATCCATGGATCAGCTCTGTGTTCTTCTTTCAACCACGCCACGTGGCGAAGCCATCCAGATATTTACTTCTCTGCCTTCCACTTGTTCTTCAATCCTTGTTCCCTTCAGTTTGGGGAGCCTTCGTGGCGAAGTGGTCAGTCTTGCCAGTTGTCACCAAGTTGTCTAGTTTATTTCTTCTCATAACGTGGCCAAACGCTGTGACTGGCTACGTCTAATGTCTCTAATCAGTTTCCGGTTTTCATCTGCTTCTTGTAGGACTTGCTCATTGGTTTGTCTGCCTGTCTGACATACAAGAAAACAGGTGAATAGCGCGTCATGGGGGCCAGCGCCTGCCCCGGATCAGACAGCTGAAGAATAAGAGAAATACATCGTCTTCACTATAGATAGTAATTTTGTGTGTTTTCATAATATTATAAGTAACACATGATGCCGGGGGTAACGGATTCAACTAATACAACTAACAATTCAACTAAAATGTTGACGTCTCGTGCTTGACTTTGGGGTATAAATTATAAGTACCTCAGAAGTCGGAGTTGGTTCGCATGATGGCGAGGTACACTAGTAATAAGGAAAGCTAATCCACACGCCAAAAAAGGCACTAGAAGTAGCACGGGTATGGACTAGGCTTGAGTTCTAAGCGAGCAACAACAAACAAATTTTGAAACAAAACTTAACGAATAAAGAACCCGTTTACATGCCTTAAGGCGCTTTGTCCGCTAGACCCATATTTGTATAGACCAATGGGCAGTATCACGCCGGCGGCTTTGCTTTCCGAGACATTTCTTGGTACCCATTTTAGGCTGGTTCGACCTGGGAGCGCGGATTCATTGTAAAATTCCCGCCTCAATATATGGATTCGAATACAAGCAGAAAAATGGCAGCTGGCTTTCCGTTTCCACATCCGGGCTTTTAATACTGAGCAAATTTTGGGCGGTGTTATGTATACAGGAAGTTGAGTGTCGTGTTTACTTTATTGTCAAGGCAAATACAAGATTGAAGAAAATCATCTCCGAAGCAATTACACTGAAAGACTTCTTTCTATGCACTCAATGTGACACAGGTGATCACCTCTATGTGCCTTGCCAATAAGCGTGGGCGGTCATGGTTCGCTAGCTCATACCATCACCAGAGTTAGGACCAGGTCTGTGTTCTTGCCCCGATTATGTCACGTGACCAAGCCATCCGGGTATTTATCTCCCCGCTTGCCCCTGGCTCTTTCCCCATTTATTTTGCCAGTTGTCACTGAGTGTTCTAGTTTATATCTCCACATAACATGCAAAATACACAAATTAAACCTACTGACAGTCTTTGTCCAACTTCTCTAATAAATTTGTTGTTTTCATTTGTTTCTTGCAGAAGTGTCTCAATTGTGTGTTGTTGTTTTTTTTTTTTTCCTGTCCGTCAATTAAATATTTTGCATTTTCCTCAGAAACCACACGTTCTCTGTCATTAGATGTTTCTAGACTTGTCCACTTATTGTCCATGTTTCACAAGCCTATAACATTATAAGTTCTACATAGCACTAGGATACACTTTTTGTTTTCTCACTGCCGTTTACAATTCTTCTTCTTCTTCAGCGTTCCGAGCCATTGAGTTTCTTTGCTGCAGATAAATGTAATATAAGGAGTTCGGTCTCCCTGGCAAAGGGATTTATTGACTTTCTCCGTAATCCCGTATATCCACGGAGGGTAACGCAGCTGAGCGAGATTCGGTAGCGGATTGCGTCGCGTTGGTTCCTTACGGGGGTATGTGAGCCGGTCGCTTAGAAAGCAATGGCAAACTACTGAGCGTAATCTTGCCAAGAAATCAACAACAGCGGTACAATGCTGGTGTTTACAGCGATGTCCTGTAAATAGGATATGCGAAAAAAATATAAGGAGAATTATAGCCTATAGTGTGTGTGTGTGTTTTTTTTTTTTTTTTTTTGCCTCAATATAAAATTCAATATCTCAGTAACCAACTTAGGGAAAATGATGAGATTTAGTATATAACCTTATCATTATGTCCACCCAACAATAAAATTTTTGTTCTGGAGATTTTACAGCAGATTTCAAAGTTAGTTTATATGCGGTATATTAATTACGACTTAGAGATTACGTCCATGCTTTTAACAGTATTACAGCTTCACCAAGAGACGTCCCGGCATTTTTTGAAATTTTCACGTGATTTCCGTTTTGAAACAAACAGCGCGAAGATTCAGAGGTGTCTCCAAATGGGGGTTCTTTCATGAAACGTGATTATATAAATAAACTAGCTTACAAGGCCCGGCTTCTGGCGGGGATCTATCTATCTATCTATCTATCTATCTATCTATCTATCTATCTATCTATCTATCTATCTATCTATCTATCTATCTATCTATCTATCTATCTATCTATCTATCTATCTATCTATCTATCTATCTATCTATCTATCCGTCCGTCCGCCCGCTGCCTGCCTGCTTATCTATCTATCTATCTATCTATCTATCTATCTATCTATCTATCTATCTATCTATCTATCTATCTATCTATCTGTCTATCTATCTGTCTATCTATCTATCTATTTATCTATCTATATATCTATCTATCTATCTATCTATCTATCTATCTATCTATCTGCCTACCTGCCTGCCTGCCTGCCTGCCCGCCCGCCCGCCTGCCTGCCTGCCTGCTTATCTATCTATCTATCTATCTATCTATCTATCTATCTATCTATCTATCTATCTGTCTGTCTGTCTGTCTGTCTGTCTGTCCGTCCGTGTGTCCGCCCGTCCGTCCGTCCGTCCGCCTGCCCACCCGCCTGCCTGCCTGCTTATCTATCTATCTATCTATCTATCTATCTATCTATCTATCTATCTATCTATCTATCTATCTATCTATCTATCTATCTATCTATCTATCTATCTATCTATCTATCTATCTACCTTTTGAAAATAAAGTTTGTTCGTTCGTTCGTTCGTTCGTTCTATCTATCTATCTATCTATCTATCTGCCTACCTGCCTGCCTGCCTGCCTGCCTGCCTGCTGGCCGGCCGACCGGCCGACCGACCGACCGACCGACCGAAAGTCAGCAAGCCAGCCATCCACCCACCCACCCACTCACCTACCTTTCTGTCTGCCTACCTACCTACCTTTCTGTCTGTCTGTCTGTCTGTCTGTCTGTCTGTCTGTCTGTCTGTCTGTCCGCGCTATTAAATATTGATAAAAGTTACTGGAAAAAACGTCACGACCATGTGTTGAAAGAGGAAGAGGACTATTGGAGAAAGGATGGATTGAATTTTATGCAACCGAGAGCAATCATCAACCTACTGGAATCGTCCGACACGGATTTTCTGGGTAAAAGTCGGCAGGATCTTTTGTTGTGGGAACAAGAATTCTCTAGATCACAGGCCGGCAACACTTTTTGAAGTACCGGGACAGGTCCCCAGATGAAAGCGGAATAGACGGCGGGTTGTTTCCACCCAGTCTAGACAGGAGAGAGAAAAATAGATTCTAGACCGTCTAGTGTCTAGACAGTTTTGTGACTTCACTCAGACCCAGTATTAAACCAGTTGAGGTAAGCAACCTTTGGGTTAGTCGACCAAAAGTTGTGAAGCGCTACGGACGTGTGCAATATTCTTAGTTTGTTTCTAGAGAGAGACTATAGTGTCTAATGTTGATTTGCATCGGCGGACATTTAACCATTGTGTTATTCAATAGTCTCAATTTTCAAACCGGAATACATATATGGTAATTAAGTAAATAAACCTACATTAGATTATTCTTAGGAATCGAGTGTAGTAATGTGCGTTGATAGAACCTATCATAAGAGCGTCGGCAACAGTAGCTTATCGCGTAGCTTAAACTAGCTGGTGTGAGATATCATTTAACTCAGTGAGTTAAGGGCAATGTAGTGGGATGATATTTAGGGAGATTGAGGATGGTTGGGGGTGGGGGGGGGGATGAAGGAAATGTCAAATGGTAGGATCTTCCAGTAGGGCATCTGCTTGGCTTCTGCCCTTTTCATTTAGTCTGTCCTTGTCTTACCATGGCTCAGACCGATGTGATGAGCTCCTCGGCCTTATGACAGAGTTTGGTTCTCTGTTATATTTCTGAGTGCGGCCGGTGGCCTACACTCACCTAATAAAGGTTGGAATCGGGTTGCTCTCACCAGGTGTGTTCTCTCTTCAACAGGCTCCACCATAGTTACCATCAGCTAGAAGAAAAGTCATGGCTCGAGTATTGAAGGCAGAGTTTACTGAGAGACTTTTGCACTGGGCTCATAACTCAGAGGGTCTGCAGGAACCTGGCCTCTGCTGAGCAGGAAACGAAGATAATATAAGAGTGTTTCCTAGGTGATAGGTTACATCACATTAAAATCAAGACACTGACAATAACACCTGTACCAGGAACATTAGTAGATCTAGATTCCTGGAAACTTAACAGTATATGTTACAATTGGTGAATTTCTATCATTACCAATTAGCCGTATGTGTTACAATTGGTGAATTCCAATCATTACCGATTAACTGTGTGTGTTACATTTTGGGAATTCCTATGAACAGTAAAATACTAACATTGGGTTGTTTTTTTCCAAAGTGACAGGAACATTAATTTTTAGGATTATTTGATCCCAGAACTTTTATGAAAGAGTATTTACACTGTGTGTGTTAGATTGATGATCAGTATTGGACTGTTTCCACTATCGATGACCAAGCATTCGGACTGTTCAAGAGCTATCGGAGGAAGTCGACACTTGGCCTGAGAGACACATCATTTGGGTGAGGCTTTCTGTCCATCATATATGGTGCTGTTGTGTGGCCAGTACAGTGATGAAACTGACTTTGCTCCTGAGCTATTCGGTTTGACTCTACATACACGTTAGATTATACGACAGACATTCTACACATACACTTTGCACACACCTGACACTTTTCTTTATTAAATTGTTTTTTTTAAAATCAGTTTTTTAAAAAGCTAGTGTTGTGTGAGTATGTTTTGGAAAAGAATGAGAGGGGGCATGGTCCATTGGTAAGAGAGAGAGAGAGGGGGATCCAGGGATTGACGGGGTGTTGTGGACAGAAAGCTGGGAGATTCTCAGGATAAGGATTTGGGGTTAAAAGGATGTCGGTGTTGATTCCCCTCACCCCAGGGACGACACTTATATAAAATACGACATATGTTTATAATAAAATGTTCGAATAATGTTTAAATTCAGAAATTAAAAAATACAGGTTTAAGGACAGAATCTGATTGGGGTGGTGCTAACTTAGTTGCTGATTTTTAAAATTGGACATTGTTTTAAATAGTTTAACATTCTACATTTCGTGACGTTTAATTTATGGACTATATGTTTCATACTGACAATATACAAGTAGCTTGTCAACATTTGAGACTTCCGTAACAATTGTGCCCAGTTCGTTTTTTTTTTTTTTTTTTTTAAATTTTAGTTATATTGTAATGTTTCGAGTTTTTGGGTGAATTTGAATTTGCAAGGCACGATTCTTAAATAACTTGAATCTTTAGACATGCAGCAGAAAACAATCACCGTTATTGTTTGCTTCAACTGCTACGTTAATTAAGAGAGAAATAAGTGTTCTTAACATAAATGAAATTTAAAAAAGGTCGATTTGCAAACCATGGCGAATGTCTACCTCTACTGTCGATTATTTAATTTATAATTGCTCATAAAGCGACACAAACACAAATGAAAGGCTCTTACGGAGCAAAATGTCTAAAGACCGCCCTGGCTACATGACAGAATTTATCACCCACCACGACATCCTAAAATCACCAGCGTTGTGCCCGTATGTTCTCCATGTCCTCCGAATGACGTTGGAGAGTTTGGTTACGAGCAGTTCAAGTGGCCTGTTGGTTACGCACGCCAGACCCTCTTCTCTGCAACAATTCTTCCCGCCTGTGCCAAACTGAATTCTTGATTTCACCAGGCAAGTGATCATCGATTTCTCTTTCCGTGTGCAAGATACGATCATTTAATAATCAATATCATGCCTTGCTTGCTCAACCTCAGCCAATCGATCCTCTCATTTCCTCGTACACAGCATGGCTGAACAAAAGCCACTTCGGCTCTGAAAGGTGTGACCACTGTATATGTCTACAACGCATGCGCGAAATATTCTAGCTGAATCTTAAGAGTATTGACTGAAAGTTAGTTAGTCACGTCTGACGGCTGCCTTGTTGAATGGATTCTCAGAAAGCCATCTCAGAGCCGCAGTAACCCCCACCCCCTACTTCATACTCATGCTGGATGTTATGTTTAAATATGACCCACTCTTCTCTGCGACTATCGCACCCCTTCATTGGGGTGTCGGAGCCCTAGAATGGAGCTTGCGTCTATTGGAGTGACGCGAGTGTGCAGCATTTTCTCCCGACAAGGTGCCCAAATACCACTCCGCCGGGATACTGCCGCGGAGCCCTCGTTCCACTCCTCAAGTTCAGAAACCGGAAGAGTGTGCCAGAATGGTTGTGGATACTGCCAGAATGGTTGTGGATACTGCCAGAATGGTTGTCGATACTGCCAGAATGGTTGTGGATGGATACTGCCAGAATGGTTGTGGATACTGCCAGAATGGTTGTGGGTACTGCCAGAATGGTTGTCGATACTGCCAGAATGGTTGTGGGTACTGCCAGAATGGTTGTGGGTACTGCCAGAATAGTTGTGGATACTGCCAGAATGGTTGTCGATACTGCCAGAATGGTTGTGGATACTGCCAGAATGGTTATGGATACTGCCAGAATGGTTGTGGGTACTGGCAGAATGGTTGTGGGTACTGCCAGAATGGTTGTCGATACTGCCAGAATGGTTGTGGATACTGCCATAATGGTTGTGGATACTGCCAGAATGGTTGTGGGTACTGCCAGAATGGTTGTGGATACTGCCAGAATGGTTGTGGGTACTGCCAGAATGGTTGTGGGTACTGCCAGAATGGTTGTGGATACTGCCAGAATGGTTGTCGATACTGCCAGAATGGTTGTGGATACTGCCAGAATGGTTATGGATACTGCCAGAATGGTTGTTGGTACTGGCAGAATGGTTGTGGGTACTGCCAGAATGGTTGTGGATACTGCCAGAATAGTTGTCGATACTGCCAGAATGGTTGTCGATACTGCCAGAATGGTTGTGGGTCCTGCCAGAATGGCTGTGGATACTACCAGAATTGTTGCGGATACTGCCAGAATGGTTGTGGGTACTGCCAGAATTGTTGTGGGTACTGCCATAATGGTTGTGGATACTGCCAGAATGGTTGTTGGTACTGCCAGAATGGTTGTGGGTACTGCCAGAATGATTTTGGGTACTGCCATAATGGTTGTGGGTACTGCCAGAATGGTTGTTGGTACTGCCAGAATGGTTGTTGGTACTGAATGAATAGTTGTGGATACTTCCAGAATGGTTATGGATACTGCCTGAATGGTTATGGATACTGCCAGAATGGTTGTGGATACTACCAGAATGGTTGTGGATACTGCCAGAATGGTTGTGCGACTTAACATCTGTGGAGCGGCTCATCAATATGTACCAAGGCCATGATTCAGCTTAAAGCACACACAGACACGGTAGAATCAGGCCCGGTAGGCACTGCTTCATCCTCAGGGTTTAGGTATTTCATTGTCGATAGGCTCCATCCCAATGCCCATTGCTCCATCCCCATTCCTCCCAGGTGTGGGATGTGCGGGTGGATGAAGGATGTATGTGAGGATGGGGGATGTGTGTCTGGCTGGGTGGTTGGGGTATGTGTGGGTGGGTGGGTAGATGAGAGATGCATCTGTAGATGGGTGGGTGGGTGATGTGCGGGTGTGAGTGGTTGATGGATGAGAACGTGAGTGGGTTTATGCGTGTGAGAGATTAGTGTATGGGTGGGGGATGAGTGTGTGTGTGGGAAGGCGGATGTGTGTGGGTGGGTATATGTGGGTGGTGGGGTGTGTGTGGGTGGTTGGTGTGTGTTTTTGGATAAGGAATGTGTTGATGGGTGAAGATGTGTGAATGGGTGGGGAGATATGTGTGTGTGTGTGTGTGTGTGTGTGTGTGTGTGTGTGTGTGTGTGTGGGTGGGTGGTGAGATGTGTAGTTAAGGGATGTGTGATTGAGGATTGGAGATCGGGGGGGGGGGGTGGTTGGCGAGTGGGTGGGTGGAGGATGTGTGGGAGGGTGAGTGTATGTAGGTTGGGGTGGGTGGTGGATGTGTATTGTGTGGGTGCGGGATGTGTGGGTGCGGGCAATTGTGTGGGTGGGGGAGATTGTGTGGGTGGGTGATGTGTGTAAGTGGAAAATGTGTGGGTGGGTGCGGGTTTTGTGTGTGGGTAGGTGCGGGATATGTGACTTGGCGGGAATATGTGTGTGTGGGTGTTGGATATGTGGTTGGGGGATGTGTGTTTGGCTGGGTGGTTGGGGGTGTGTGGGTGGGTGGTATAGGATATGTGGGTGGGTGAGTGTTAGTAGGTTATGGGATGGATTGAGGATGTGTGCGTGTGGATAGGGAGATGTTTGAAGGTGGGGGGATGTGTGGGTGGGTATGGATGGGTTGATGCATGCATGTGTGCCTGGGTTTGTGTGTGGGTGGGTAAGGGATGTTGGTGTGGGATGTGTGGTGGGTGGAAGACGTGTGTGAGTGTGGGTGGGGAGATGGTGTATGTGGGGTGTGTGTGTGGGATGTGCGGGTTTGGGATGAGTGGACGGATGGGGGCATGTATGTGCCTGTGGGTATGTGTGTGGTTTGGTGGTGGATGTGTGTGTGTGGAGGGGGGGACACGCGGATGGATAGGGGATGGGTGGGTGGGTGAGGAATTTGTCTCATAACATGATAACATGCATTGTTTATGTTTACAACATTCATTTGACAATGTTTTTTTTTCCTATGTGAATGCACTATGCACTGATGAACGAAAGATGAGTGATTGGAAGGGCCGAATTAAGACGGGCCTGCGTGCCCAATTTGTTACCCTTCGAAAATAAAGATCGTTTGTTCGTTCGTTCGTTCGTTCGTTCGTTCGTTCGTTCCTCACCTCGGGGCTCTTACCCGTCGACATGAACAAAATCATCATCCTTTCCAGCGAGACTCTCTATCAGTTGCTTCATTTCCATATCTGCTCTCCCACTGCATCGCCCCACTCATTCTCTGCTCAGATTTGTGTGGACTTGGTGATATCTTCTTGTACGTTCATCTGGAGTGTGTGTGTTGTTTTTTTTTAGACGTAATTGCGGTGTGTTCGGTTATGCGCTTTCAGGCCAACAGTCTTCGACTTTGGCAGGCGTTTGTTGACCGGGTTAGCCTTCCCGGGGACTTAGTGATATGCTGTCCTGTCTCTACGTGACTGAATGCATTCACCCCTAATACAAACATTTTCTGCCCGTATCATTTGCGTGATTATCTTCTCTCCATCTCCATCGGCAACAACGGCACGCCTCTTGTAAGTCCTACACCCTTGCTCTCGGGGGTGTTCCTATGTAGCGGGTATCGGATGTAACTTGTGATGAACATCAATCTTGGCCCAGGTCAATATACATCTGTATCTGGTTGCGAGGAGGCAAAGCATGTACCGCATTGTTTTATGTGACTATCTATAGTTCAGCTCAGTCACGTGAAAAATTACGCTTATCATCAACTTTCAAGGAGACAGTTTATGATTTATCGATTTGCGACTGGGAATTCAAGTGTAATCTATATCATAGGTTAAAAATATGTCCTTCAGATCTGTGTGTCTGAGGCAATTGTCATACGCTCGGGCATCTGCTACAGCCAAAGCATCAGCCAACATCTTTCCAGTAAACATTGTCGGGAAATGTCATGAAGCTGAAACAAACTACTGCTTGATTGAAGTAATTTAAATCCGAGAGAACGTGATTAAGAATGAGTAGAAGTGTATACTTATTTACATAATACATGAGTTCAGAAAGTGCCAGGTTTTCTCATCACATCATGTTCCTCTTGTAACTTGCGGTGTCAAGGTGAAGTATAAACATCGTGAGAGTGCCCGATTTTGGGCTTCATATATCGATATTCCCATGGACTCTGCTATTCCCTCCGTCCAACGTTTACGTGGTCGTCCTCTTCCTCTGTTTCCATTTGGTCTGTACATCATTGCTTGCTGTGGTATGCTGTTGACTGGTAACCTACTTGCATGGCCAAACAATTTGACTTGCTGCTTTCTAATAAAATCTAGTGCTGCTTTAAACCCCACTTTAGTCCTGATTTCTTCATTTCTGATCTTATCTCTTCTTGATACGTTGAGTATTCTTCTCAGGAACCTCATTTCTGATGTTGTGATTTTTCTTTTCTCTTTTTCTGTCATTGTCCAGGTTTGGCATTGGTAGCATAGAATTGGTAGGAAGATTGTGTTGTAAAGTGCTTTCTTAGTAGTTACTGATACATGTTTGTTCTTTAGTATTGGTGCCATTTGTCCAATGAGTCGATTTGCTTTATTGCACCTAATTTCGATCTCGTCTTCTAATCTGCCATTTGATGATATTATAATTCCTAGGTACTTAAAACTCTTTACTTGTTTCAAGGGATGTTCGTTTAGGTGAATTGTTGTTGTTTGTTCTTCTTTAGTTATAGTCGTTACCTCTGTTTTGCTTGTGCTAATTTTCATGTTATGTTCCCTACACATTTCGTTTAGACTATTCACGCGGTCTTGTAATTCAGCTTCTGATTTTGCTATTAGTGCTTGGTCGTCTGCAAACAGGAGTTCTCTAATGGTTAGATTTGCAAATTGTTCTTCTTCTGTGGTCTCGTCATGCGGTATTCTTGCTGTCTCTGCTTGGCTGGTTTCTTTACATATATTGTCTATATATGTTATGAACAAGAGAGGGGACAGGACACAACCTTGTCGTACTCCAGATCTTATGGTGAAGGGTTCTTAGTGTCCTCCAGTTGCTCTCACTATGCATTCACTGTTGTATAAACTTCTACAGAGGTTTGTTAGATGTGTACTCACTCCATATTGTTTACGGATTTCCCACAGCTTGTTTCTATCTACTCTATCGAATGCCTTTTCTTGGTCGACAAACGCTAAGTAGAGTGTTTCATTGAATTCGATTGATTTTTCTATAAGTTGTCTAAGAGCAAAAATGGCATCTGTGCATCCTTTGTTTTTCCTAAATCCAAGTAGTTGTGTTTCGCTTAGCTGGGGTTCTAAAGTAGTTCATAATCATTTTTCAAGAATTTTGGAAAATATTTTTCCAGTATGACTCAACAGTGCCAGGTTTTAGGAGAGCAAAATAATATTATCATATAAAATAACATCATTATACCATATTAAATTACAGGTAAGGCTTGACGTGTGTTGGTTGGGCACCTGTGTGTGCATCACATGATTACATTGCGAAGAAGGAGAAAGGCACTCTTGCAATAATGATATTATTATCTCCCTTTACAATGTGATTGAATAAACACTTCGACAAATGCACGAGTTAATAGATTCCAGCCCGCTGCAGTATTCCGAGAAGCAGGTCGATTTGCAAAACATTGGTGAAATATTGACCTCTACGCTTGATTATTTAATTCATAATTGCTTATGAAACGACACAAACACACATGAAAGGCTTTTGCCGACCAAGATAGTCAAAAGATCGCCCTGGCTACAGAATTTGTCACGGCATCCTACACGTCTGGTTCTGGTTAAACGTAACATTACTGAAGATAACAACTACAGTTTTGGTATCTGTTTTCTATTTAGTCATTTTCTGATAGCTGGTTGAAATTCAGGCCACATCAGATAACCCATTTTATGTAAGATTAAGATGTGGCCAGTATAAATAATCGCCCATATGATAACTGGGCCCATAAAGGAAGAAAATAATAATAGTAACACTGTAACTATAACTTAACATAACTGTCATAAAGGAAGCAAATAATATTAACACTGTAACCTTTCATAATTATCATTAAAGGCGACCAATGGAAGTTGACAAATGACTGCCTACCTCATCCCATAGGAAACTTTAGCATTAAAATCCAAAGAATCATAAACAGTCTACAAAGGGCGTGGCTAATATTCCGTTGTGAGATTAGAGGCAGAAAAAGAAGTTAAATATTTAGCTGCATATTCTTTACAGGACGTCGCAATCAACCCCAACATTGTTTGGCTGTTTGTGATTTCTTGGCAAGTTAACGTACAGTAGTGTAACATGGCTTGCTGAACGACAGGCACGCAAACCACTGTACGAAAACCAACACAAGGTAGTCTGCTTCCAGTTCGCATGCAGCTGTGTTTCGAACGCGGTATATGAGATTACGAATCGCGTTTGTAACCCCTTCGCCACAGCGCATGCATAAGAAGACGACGAAGTAGAAATAAATATAAGTACAATGACAGGAATGTGATGTGGCTGCAACAACTAGCATCAGTCCGTTGTATTGATTCGTTGATACTAATGCTTGCTTGCTTGCTTGTGTTCGTTGGCTATGAACTCCAGCGTGAAGTCCTGTATGTCAGATGAAGACATCCTGTTGTCCAACATCAGTGGGATGCCATACAGGACCTGAGGTTTGCGTGAGTATCCGTGTCCCATGTCTGGCTTATTGGTGTGCAGACTGGTGGTTCCTCGCTGTGCAGGCAGACACTCTCCGACTTCGGAGGAGTTGATACTAATAATCTGGCAGTCATTGAAAGCCCCGAGGAAAGGCCAGACGGACATATATTCAGACTTGCTACTGGTACCATTAACATTGGGACTCTTCGTTGGCTGTTGCAGATGAGGACGGGGCGCGTATGGGAATGTCCAGAGAGCTGTGATGTCTGTTCTTGCCACACCTCAACTCAAATGTTAAAAAATCTAAGTTTCTCACGCGTATTTTACCACAGAAAATATGCACACTCTTAGTATTCTGATGTTTTTCTCCATCTGTTCCAGTCCATACAGATTTTAATTGCTTCAGTTTTTATAGAGCAAAGTTTATATATCTTTAAAAAAAAGTATGTCATCACATTTACATGGCAAGTCAATAATGAACATATACACCCAGAACTACTTTATAATAATCATAATAATAACAATAATAATAATAATAATAATAATAATAATAATAATAATAACAACAACAACATAATAAATCCCATAGCAGGAACCTACCGTGGGAGAACCGTTACATGTTTAGGCCTGAGTGCATGAAGAAATCGGTGATCAGTCTCTCCCTCCCGTAGCAGATGGAGACTGCAAGTATGAAACCTTCATCCGATCGCGTCCTACCGTTGTCAGTGTAACTTTACAACCGTTACACCGACGCGCCCTCTCAACACTACTTATTTTCGCTACTTTGTCTACGCTGATAAAATCAACACCTGAGAGATGAGAGGCTTGAGAAAAGAGATGCCAACTTAACTATCCGAGACCGAGTAAGAAATGATGTTATCAGACAGACAGTGGGATCAGCATCTTGTGCCACATTTATTGGGAGGAAGAAAATCAAATGGTTCAACCATCTCGTAAGAATGCAACACCATCAGAAACCAGCACTTGCCCTACATCAATGCGAGATCAAGAGGATGCTCGAGAAGCACATGGATCTGATACGAGTGCAAGAGGACGCCTGACAAAAAATAAAATATATGGATCTGATACGAGTGAAAGAGGACACCTGAGAAAAAAAAATGGACCTGATAGGAGTTCAAGCTGGCGTGAAGAAGAAAAATGGATTGGCGACATCAAAGACATTGTACAATCACACAGAATGACACTATCCAGTGCCGCCCATCGGGCGCTGGAGCGAATATTATTCTTCTCCACGACGTCTGACGGCATAAGTGGAAGATGATGATGATGATAAATATCTGTGTTGGCATATGTTTTTAATGGATTGTCATTATTAAAATCAAATTGAGGTTTACATTTTGTTTACTTTGTTCGCGCGCTTACTTATTTTCTCAGTTTCTATTTATGCTGTTGACGATAACATGTCGGTCTTCTGCTTATGGAAGTTCGATATTTCCATTCCCCCGAGTATAAAGGCATCACATTGTTTCTTGTCAATATTTTCTATAACCCTATTTTAAAGTAATAAAGGACCTAGAAACGCTACCCGATCAATAAACTCCTGAAGGAATGGAATGTTTCTGCCGAAAGGCGCTTGTATCGCATTTCTTATATAAATAATGATAATAAATTAATCAATGAACAGACAAGCTGAATAACATAGTGGTAGTGAAAATGTGGTTTCTGAGCAAAACGCTAACAATACCATGGACAGACAGAAAAACCAATGAGCAAGTCCTACACAAAGCAAATGAAAACCGTAAACTGGTTAGAGACCAGTCACAAATTTGTAGGGCATGTTATGAGAATAAATAAATTTGAGAACTTGGTGACGACTGTCAAGACTGAGGGGAAAAGAACAAGGAGAAGGCAGAGAAGTAAAGATCTTAATGGCTTGCCACATTGTCGCATGATTGCGCACTCCGTCTTGTTCACTGCTGCACATCACAATTTCAAAACACACTTCTCACTAAGGGTTTGCACTAGAGAGAATTTGGATGCTAGGAATGTGGCGTCAACAGTATTAATAGCTGTGACACCCAACGATGGACAGATCATGTGGTTTAAGCCCGTTCTGTCCATTGGTTAACCTAGAATAATCGCGTCGCCCGCGAAATATTCTGGGTCCAGTGACGCTAAATTTCGGCACTTGCAGAGCGACCGGCAAAGCATCTAGATGTGGTTTAGGTCTCTGTATGTCCCTCATCCTGATTCAGAAGGAAAGCTTCAGACGAAATTATGCCTGAGTTTGTTTATTTCTGAGTCAGGTAAAGCTTTAAGTATGAGTGTGTGTGTGTGTAAGTTCCGGCACTAATATATATATATTTATTCTTCTATTAGAAGATAGAACCCAACTTTCAACCAGTCCCAAAATGGCTACTCTCTGCCAGCACTGATGTAGATATCTGACTCCATCTCTCATTCGTTTCAAGAAGAGTGCTGTACAATCACTATGTCTGAAGCTGTGAAAAGAGGCTCAATTATGCCCAGACTGTTTCCTATTCTTGAGTCTAGATCCCACTGGCTTGCTGACTGTGTTCAGAGCAGGTTTAGTACAAGATAAACTATGATCTGTGTGCTGGGTGTCGCCTTGGTTGCAATCCACAGCGAATCGCCAACACACGCGAATGTGAGAAGGAGGAATGAAAGACTCTACCTCTTATCTTATATGTTCGTGGCGTGAAGACAGAATGTGTGTGTAACTGTTTAGCATCCAGGACTGGTCCAGCATTTATACTGTTGTGATTTATTCGAACAAGCATTTAGCACTCTGACGAACAACAGTCCAGCTAACAGACCAACACCGGCACTCAAGTGAACGAATAAAAGAAGAATAGTGTTAGTTTGAGAGAATGAGTACAATGTGGTGTCTCATCTTTCTTTCACTCTGTATATATATGTGTTATTGAATGAGAGGCAGTGTAAATCCTCATAAGGAACATTTCACATAGACCTCCACATTCATACCCATTATATGTTACTTATATTAACTTTAGAGTGAAATATTTAATGTATGTTTCTTTACATTATTACTTTGATGCAACATGTGGAATGTAGTTTATTAAACCATCACCCTGTTTGACCGAGTAAGTAAAGGACATAATATGCTTTCATGCATAAGCACTTCTAAACTGTCAAGGGGAGATATCACCCCAGTGTCAGAAGAAGTAAGTAAAGGAAATGACAGAAGAGGTGAGAGGGTATAAACAGGAAAGTATCCAGGCAGACTAAAACAATGGTGGCAGCACTGATTTGTAACATGAGTTAATGAGAACAATCATCCTATTCTGTTCCATTACTATGTAGGGATCAGATATGCTGGGTACATCTCATCATTTACTCTCCATCATTCTTTTCTGGCCTTGTCAGTCACTGTGTCTGTGTCCTCTGTGAGAACAACAGCCAACCGGCCCTAGGTACAAGTGCAGTAAAAAGAAAGCTTGCCCAATATAATTGCTGATGTCTAATGCCAGTACAAGGAGACACAATGTAGCTCTTAACTTGTAGGTACTTCCTGAATCTGCTACCTTCTGTACCTCATGTCTGTAAACCCTTTTCATTCTTGTCCACTGGAGAATCATCATCCTGTGGCTAGATATAAATGTGTTCACCATGTTTATCCACCTCAGGTGAGGATGGCGGTGTTCGCAGATTGATATATTTACAGTGTAGAAACAGTTCTAAGATCATTAGGATCAAGTTTATACCTCAATGCAAATTATTTACAAATATGGCAGAAGTTTGGCACCATTTCATCACTGCTATACTTTGATTTTACTCAGTGAAACTTTATACTTGTGAGAACAATCAATAACTTTCAGGAACAGAGAGTAGTCATGGACTCCTCTGATTCATACAGTGTGTAGAGACTGTTTAGACTATTTGTTTTACAAATCCTTGAGAAATGTTCCAGTACCATCTGGGGTATTTATTACAGAAACAAGAGCAGGCTAACTGATGGGAGGGCTTAGTGGCCAAATGACTGAAGTCATCTCTGAACATGAGAGTTCTTATTTCTAATGTTGAATATGAACATTATCTCAATGTCTTGATGTATTTCATATATGTCATAATGCATCACTGGTTACTTCCACAGGTGTTTTATTTTGATTAATAAACCAAAATTAACTGTTCCTGCATTTTTCTGTCAGTCCATTGTGGTGTGACAAAACTTTTCATTATTATCTATGTGTTTAGTTAATGTAACTACTTCACATAAAGGTAGTATCTGGAACTACAGGTGACTGGGTAAACTCTAATAGACAGCTAAAGTCTGTCCTATTGTAATCTCCCAGGTTCCAGGTTACTCAGAAAAGGGAACTTTACATTTTATTAATTCCTGTGACCATTTCATCTAAAAGGGAAAATGATCATAGGTGGGGGACTCTCGAGCTAATTAAGTTTCTTTTTTCGGGAAGGAAGATTTTGGAGGGAAGAAATTAATTTTCCTGGGGAAACCCCTAGATTTCCAGAGCTATTATGGGTCACTTTGGCTTCCAAGAACCCATCCCCTCCAAATGAAATCAGTCCCATCCTTATGGCTTTACTTCATTGTGGGGTTAGTCAGAGTGGGTACTGCTTCCAACTCTCAGTATGTCACATTTACTGTTAGGCTCGTCTCGGGGTAGAACTCGTGCGTTCTCGTAACCATACAACATTTATTGTTGGTACCACATAGTGGGTTAATTTTGTTCACACCACAATTGCTTGAAATATGTGAATATTTTCTTTCAGGTTTTTAAGGTGAAACAGAACTCTACATTTTTTGCGGAACTTTATTTACAATTTTGAGGACCGCATTTGCAAGGCCACTAGGTGGACTTTGTGTAATTCAAGATTCAGAACCACTGATTAGAAATCACTTTAGGTCTTATGTTACCAGGTGTAGATCAGAGGGGTAAATCAGAATCTTTATTGTCTAGTGAGGTTGACTTCGGGTGTTTGGTGTTTTTCTCTCAATAGTCGAAAACTCCTGATTTCGTGCAAGATTTTCCTGCAATATTACATTGTTGATTTGTTGTTTGTATTTCGCCATTGCATGCTTTGTACCGTTTCAGATACAGGGGTTTTCCTATCTGAATCAGACAGAGGCGACACTTAGTATTTTTTTCAAATATTTGGGAAAGATCTAAAATTTAGCATGGCGGAAACAGCTTTACTACGGAAACAATATGTCGATGTAGGCAAATCATGTGGGTTAAAGGGTCCTGAGCTCGCGAAGTACGTCTCTGACGAATTCGATAGACATGAGCGTTTACAGGTTGAGATAACCCAGAAGGAAAAAGACAGAGAGGCTGAAATAATTCAGAAGGAAAAAGACAGAGAGGCTGAAATGATTCAGAAAGAGAGAGAAAGCCGGATAGCTTTAGAGTTGGAGGATAGGAAGCTGCAGGCTGAGATGGATAATAGAGAAAAGGAGAGACAACATCAGTTGGAGATTAGGCGCATGGATAATGAGTTGGAGAGGAGGAGACTGGAGAGTGGTGTTCCTACCATCCCCTCCATTTCCACACGCAGGCCAACTACAGATATACAGACAGAGGAAAACCATCACACTGGAGCGATGGCATTTCCTTTAGAACCCTTAATGAGAACGCTGAAGGGATTGATCACTATCTTTCCAGGTTCGAACTTATGTGTTCTACATGTGGGCTTGATGAATCTAAATGGTCGGTGAAACTATCCCAGGGTTTAAGAACTACTGCTTTTGAAATTTTCTCTAGACTTAGTCATGAGGAACGACAGGATTACGGTGTTCTCAAAAGAGCTTTACTAACTCGCTTCGAAGTCGATTCTGATAACTATAAAAGGAAATTCAGATCAGCTAAGAAGGAGCCTGGGGAAAGTTACGGCCAATGGGTTGAAAGATTAAAATCCTACCTGCACAAATGGGCAGAGATGGGAAAGTTTGAAGAAACATTTGAAGGACTCCGAGAGATGATATTGATTGACCAATTAAGGGATAAAATGTCATCAGAACTTCGGGCGTTCTTAACACAGAATGGAGCTGATAGACTTGAGGAAATTATTCTTTTGGCAGAGAGATGGGAGAAATCTCAGAAGGAGGTGGGAAGTAAGAGTCGGATGACCAAAGCTTCTCCCCCAGACCAATCACCCAAGACCAAAGAAAAAGAACACACCAACCCCAATAAGAAGTTGAAGAAATCTGCGAGCACCAGTCTAACTTATATTCAGGCGGCCAAGAAGAGTGGGAAGGACTACTGTACTAATTGCCGGAGGGTAGGACATCACACAAAAGATTGTCGGAAGAAACCTCCTACCCCTCACACAGTTGCATGTCTGACTCGCCGGAAGGAACGTAAGGTGAGCACTAGTGAAACGTCCAGTGTGACAACTCATGAAGACACCCACTCCAAAATTCCGGTAGTGGAATCCATCTTGCTAAATGGATACCCCGCCATTTGCTTATATGATACAGGTCTAAATTATGACTGCGTCGTAGCAACATCCTTAGTTCAGCCAGAACAGTTGACTGAGGAAATGGTGATTATACAGGGACCCTTGAAAAGTTCAGCCAAGATGTCACTACCTGTGGCTCGAGTACATATAGCTTCGCGTTATGTTACTGGAACAATCAAGGCAGCGGTGATGGAAAATCCCGTGTACCCAGTCCTGCTCGGTTGTCGTTACGTCTTTCTAGGAGAACCTATACAGCCTGTGATAGTCGCTGCTTTGACGACTAATTCGCAGACAGAAAAGACTCCAGCATCGTCGACTCCGACCAACCCTCGATCAGAGGATTTGAAGAAAGCACAGAGTGCTGACAGCACCTTGTTGCCATGCTTCAACAAACTGCCTAAAGCACATTCACCTCCACGTAGAGGCGACATGTATATGAAAGGTGGACTTCTATATCGCAAGGCAGGTAAAAGTGGACAAGAATATTCTCAATTAATTGTCCCGTCTACGTATCGTGCTCAACTATTGGATATGGGCCACAACTTATCTTTCAGTGGGCATATGGGAATAAATGCTACTATGCAAAGAATTTCCATGCACTATTTTTGGCCCGGAATGAATTCTGACATCACCAGATATGTCAAGTCATGCCCTGAATGCCAAAGAGTGACCCCAAGACATAGGACACCCCCTGTCCCGCTTGGTGAGATGCCCCTAACTGGATCTCCTTTCGAGAGAGTTGCCGTAGACATTATCGGACCACTCCACAGGACGCGGAGGAAGAATCGATACATATTAACATTGGTGGACGTCTGTTCAATGTGGGCAGAAAGTATTCCAATGCCATCAAGTGACTCCAAGCACATTGCTGAAGCCTTACTTGAGATATTTACTCGGATTGGATTTCCCCTCAAAATCCTAACCGACAATGCATCACAGTTTCGCAGTAAACTCATGGAAGAAGTCTTTCGGCTATTTCATGCTCGCCATATCTATTCATCTCCCCATTTGCCTCAAACGAACGGGAGTGTAGAACGGTGGAACGGTACCCTCATCAGTATTCTGAGAAAGTTAGCTCATGAAAAACCAGAGGATTGGGACACATATATTCCTGCTGCATTATTCGCATACCGGGAAGTGCCGCATCACTCTACTGGGATTGCGCCCGCAACCCTGTTGTTTGGGAGGCCAATCAAGGGACCCTTGGAAGTATTACTGAGAACATGGACTGATGATCATGCAGATGATACAGTTGTTACTGCATCTGTTTATGTTGCTGAGTTGAAGAAACGTCTACAACATGGTTGGAGACAAGCGAATGTGAATCTGCGTCAAGCTCGACGAAGAATGACTCGCAACTTCAACAAGAAGGCACAAGATAGAGAGCTGACAGTGGGTGAAAAAGTGCTGCTACTACTTCCAACCAGTCAGAACAAGTTGCAAATTGGATGGAAAGGACCATTTGAGGTGACAGAGAAAATATCTCGTACTCACTACAAAATTTCTGTCAAAGGCAAGTTGAAAGTGTTTCACATAAACCTTTTGAAGAAATGGAATGAAAGGTCCGCAACCTCCGAAACGGCCCACCTGATGGCTATGGCTGTTGCTACTGGAGTAGAACAAGGAATTACCATGGGAACAGAATGATCACTGCAAGCCAAAGAGACATTTCAGGATGTGGATATCAATCCCAACCTATCTCCAGATCAACAGAAGCAAATTCGAGATCTTATGGCAATGTATGCAGAAATACTTACCGACAAACCAGGTCTTACTAATTTAGTGGAATTTGATATGAAGCTAACAGATGATACACCTGTGCGAGTCAAGACGTACCCAGTTCCTTATGCCAAGCAAAATACTTTGCAGGAAGAGATACAGCAGATGCTCTCATCAGGAATTATATCACAATCTGAATCTCCATACAGTGCTAGTGTGGTGGTGTTGAGAAAACCTAATGGTGAACACAGAATGTGCATCGATTATCGACAGCTCAACGCGATTACTGAATTTCAGGCAGAACCTCTACCCGACCAGAATCAGCTGTTCACTAGTCTCAACACAGCCCAATACTTCACCAGGATTGATCTCAGTAAGGGATATTACCAAATTCCCGTGAAACCGGAAGTCAGACCGTGGTTAGCTTTCAGCACTCCTGGAGGACACTACGAGTTCAATGTTCTTCCATTTGGATTAAGTAACGCTCCAAGTGTATTTACACGCATGATGAGAAGATTACTTGACCCATTACATCATCCGGCCATCAGCCACTTCATGGATGATATTTTAGTTGCTACCGAAACATTTGAGGAGCATGTCGAAACATTGCATCTCTTGTTCAAGCGACTTAAGGAAACAGGTTTGACAGCAAGACCCAAGAAGTGTCAAATAGGATTTCAACAATTGGACTTCCTAGGCCATAAGGTATCTCAAGGCTTCATAACACCTCAAGAAGGAAATGTGGAGAAACTTCAGAGAGCACCTCGCCCAAGGACCAAAAATGATGTTCGATCATTCGTCTCCTTATGTGGATTCTATCAAAGATACATTAAGGACTTCAACACACTGGCTGCACCCTTAACGGATCTTACCAAAAGGGGGAATCCAGAGAAAGTCATATGGTCAGCTGATTGTGAGAAGGCTTTTACAGCTCTCAAACAAGCTTTAACAGCCAAACCGATCCTACATCTACCCAACCTCGACCGCTCATTCGTGCTCCGCACAGATGCGAGTAATATTGGAATAGGGGCCACCTTACTCCAGAGGAAAGGAGATGATCACTCAGAGCTATTACCTGTAGCTTATGCAAGCAGGAAACTGAATGCTTCTGAACGGAACTACTCGGTGATCGAGCGTGAGTGCCTTGGTCTAATCTGGGCTGTGGAAAAGTTTCAGGCATACCTGTATGGTAAACATTTTACAGTGCAATGTGATCACCAACCCTTGATGTTTCTGGCATCGTCACGGAATCTGAACGCAAGACTCATGCGATGGTCACTGCTGTTGCAACCATTCTCATTCCAAATCGAATACGTTCCTGGGAAAATGAACGTAGGCGCCGACTTCTTGAGTCGTTGTCCAGTTCCTAATGAACCATCAACTTCGGATGAAGTGGAAAACCAACAAGAGGGATCACAAAAGGAACCGTGTCAGCTGTGAACGACTGAGACGATAGTTCTCCACAGAGATCAATCTGGAGGGGGGCTCTGTCGAATGATTGCGCACTCCGTCTTGTTCACTGCTGCACATCACAATTTCAAAACACACTTCTCACTAAGGGTTTGCACTAGAGAGAATTGGGATGCTAGGAATGTCGCGTCAACAGTATTAATAGCTGTGACACCCAATGATGGACAGATCATGTGGTTTAAGCCCGTTCTGTCCATTGGTTAACCTAGAATAATCGCGTCGCCCGCGAAATATTCTGGGTCCAGCGACGCTAAATTTCGGCACTTGCAGAGCGACCGGCAAAGCATCTAGATGTGGTTTAGGTCTCTGTATGTCCCTCATCCTGATTCAGAAGGAAAGCTTCAGACGAAATTATGCCTGAGTTTGTTTATTTCTGAGTCAGGTAAAGCTTTAAGTATGAGAGTGTGTGTGTGTAAGTTCCGGCACTAATATATATATATATATATATATATATATATATATATATATATATATATATATATATATATATATATATATATATATATATATTCCTCTATTAGAAGATAGAACCCAACTTTCAACCAGTCCCAAAATGGCTACTCTCTGCCAGCACTGATGTATATATCTGACTCCATCTCTCATTCGTTTCAAGAAGAGTGCTGTACAATCACTATGTCTGAAGCTGTGAAAAGAAGCTCAATTATGCCCAGACTGTTTCCTATTCTTGAGTCTAGATCCCACTGGCTTGCTGACTGTGTTCAGAGCAGGTTTAGTACAAGATAAACTATGATCTGTGTGCTGGGTGTCGCCTTGGTTGCAATCCACAGCAAATCGCCAACACACGCGAATGTGAGAAGGAGGAATGAAAGACTCTACCTCTTATCTTATATGTTCGTGGCGTGAAGACAGAATGTGTGTGTAACTGTTTAGCATCCAGGTCTGGTCCAGCATTTATACTGTTGTGATTTATTCGAACAAGCATTTAGCACTCTGACGAACAACAGTCCAGCTAACAGACCAACACCGGCACTCAGGTGAACGAATAAAAGAAGAATGGTGTTGGTTTGAGAGAATGAGTACAATGTGGTGTCTCATCTTTCTTTCACTCTGTATATATATGTGTTATTGAATGAGAGGCAGTGTAAATCCTCATAAGGAACATTTCACATAGACCTCCACATTCATACCCATTATATGTTACTTATATTAACTTTAGAGTGAAATATTTAATGTATGTTTCTTTACATTATTACTTTGATGCAACATGTGGAATGTAGTTTATTAAACCATCACCCTGTTTGACCGAGTAAGTAAAGGACATAATATGCTTTCATGCATAAGCACTTCTAAACTGTCAAGGGGAGATATCACCCCAGTGTCAGAAGAAGTAAGTAAAGGAAATGACAGAAGAGGTGAGAGGGTATAAACAGGAAAGTATCCAGGCAGACTAAAACAATGGTGGCAGCACTGATTGGTAACATGAGTTAATGAGAACAATCATCCTATTCTGTTCCATTACTATGTAGGGATCAGATATGCTGGGTACATCTCATCATTTACTCTCCATCATTCTTTTCTGGCCTTGTCAGTCACTGTGTCTGTGTCCTCTGTGAGAACAACAGCCAACCGGCCCTAGGTACAAGTGCAGTAAAAAGAAAGCTTGCCCAATATAATTGCTGATGTCTAATGCCAGTACAAGGAGACACAATGTAGCTCTTAACTTGTAGGTACTTCCTGAATCTGCTACCTTCTGTACCTCATGTCTGTAAACCCTTTTCATTCTTGTCCACTGGAGAATCATCATCCTGTGGCTAGATATAAATGTGTTCACCATGTTTATCCACCTCAGGTGAGGATGGCGGTGTTCGCAGATTGATATATTTACAGTGTAGAAACAGTTCTAAGATCATTAGGATCAAGTTTATACCTCAATGCAAATTATTTACAAATATGGCAGAAGTTTGGCACCATTTCATCACTGCTATACTTTGATTTTACTCAGTGAAACTTTATACTTGTGAGAACAATCAATAACTTTCAGGAACAGAGAGTAGTCATGGACTCCTCTGATTCATACAGTGTGTAGAGACTGTTTAGACTATTTGTTTTACAAATCCTTGAGAAATGTTCCAGTACCATCTGGGGTATTTATTACAGAAACAAGAGCAGGCTAACTGATGGGAGGGCTTAGTGGCCAAATGACTGAAGTCATCTCTGAACATGAGAGTTCTTATTTCTAATGTTGAATATGAACATTATCTCAATGTCTTGATGTATTTCATATATGTCATAATGCATCACTGGTTACTTCCACAGGTTTTTTATTTTGATTAATAGACCAAAATTAACTGTTCCTGCATTTTTCTGTCAGTCCATTGTGGTGTGACAAAACTTTTCATTATTATCTATGTGTTTAGTTAATGTAACTACTTCACATAAAGGTAGTATCTGGAACTACAGGTGACTGGGTAAACTCTAATAGACAGCTAAAGTCTGTCCTATTGTAATCTCCTAGGTTCCAGGCTACTCAGAAAAGGGAACTTTACATTTTATTAATTCCTGTGACCATTTCATCTAAAAGGGAAAATGATCATAGGTGGGGGACTCTCGAGCTAATTAAGTTTCTTTTTTCGGGAAGGAAGATTTTGGAGGGAAGAAATTAATTTTCCTGGGGAAACCCCTAGATTTCCAGAGCTATTATGGGTCACTTTGGCTTCCAAGAACCCATCCCCTCCAAATGAAATCAGTCCCATCCTTATGGCTTTACTTCATTGTGGGGTTAGTCAGAGTGGGTACTGCTTCCAACTCTCAGTATGTCACATTTACTGTTAGGCTCGTCTCGGGGTAGAACTCGTGCGTTCTCGTAACCATACAACATTTATTGTTGGTACCACATAGTGGGTTAATTTTGTTCACACCACAATTGCTTGAAATATGTGAATATTTTCTTTCAGGTTTTTAAGGTGAAACAGAACTCTACATTTTTTGCGGAACTTTATTTACAATTTTGAGGACCGCATTTGCAAGGCCACTAGGTGGACTTTGTGTAATTCAAGATTCAGAACCACTGATTAGAAATCACTTTAGGTCTTATGTTACCAGGTGTAGATCAGAGGGGTAAATCAGAATCTTTATTGTCTAGTGAGGTTGACTTCGGGTGTTTGGTGTTTTTCTCTCAATAGTCGAAAACTCCTGATTTCGTGCAAGATTTTCCTGCAATATTACATTGTTGATTTGTTGTTTGTATTTCGCCATTGCATGCTTTGTACCGTTTCAGATACAGGGGTTTTCCTATCTGAATCAGACAGAGGCGACACTTAGTATTTTTTTCAAATATTTGGGAAAGATCTAAAATTTAGCATGGCGGAACAGCTTTACTACGGAAACAATATGTCGATGTAGGCAAATCATGTGGGTTAAAGGGTCCTGAGCTCGCGAAGTACGTCTCTGACGAATTCGATAGACATGAGCGTTTACAGGTTGAGATAACCCAGAAGGAAAAAGACAGAGAGGCTGAAATAATTCAGAAGGAAAAAGACAGAGAGGCTGAAATGATTCAGAAAGAGAGAGAAAGCCGGATAGCTTTAGAGTTGGAGGATAGGAAGCTGCAGGCTGAGATGGATAATAGAGAAAAGGAGAGACAACATCAGTTGGAGATTAGGCGCATGGATAATGAGTTGGAGAGGAGGAGACTGGAGAGTGGTGTTCCTACCATCCCCTCCATTTCCACACGCAGGCCAACTACAGATATACAGACAGAGGAAAACCATCACACTGGAGCGATGGCATTTCCTTTAGAACCATATAATGAGAACGCTGAAGGGATTGATCACTATCTTTCCAGGTTTGAACTTATGTGTTCTACATGTGGGCTTGATGAATCTAAATGGTCGGTGAAACTATCCCAGGGTTTAAGAACTACTGCTTTTGAAATTTTCTCTAGACTTAGTCATGAGGAACGACAGGATTACGGTGTTCTCAAAAGAGCTTTACTAACTCGCTTCGAAGTCGATTTTGATAACTATAAAAGGAAATTCAGATCAGCTAAGAAGGAGCCTGGGGAAAGTTACGGCCAATGGGTTGAAAGATTAAAATCCTACCTGCACAAATGGGCAGAGATGGGAAAGTTTGAAGAAACATTTGAAGGACTCCGAGAGATGATATTGATTGACCAATTAAGGGATAAAATGTCATCAGAACTTCGGGCGTTCTTAACACAGAATGGAGCTGATAGACTTGAGGAAATTATTCTTTTGGCAGAGAGATGGGAGAAATCTCAGAAGGAGGTGGGAAGTAAGAGTCGGATGACCAAAGCTTCTCCCCCAGACCAATCACTCAAGACCAAAGAAAAAGAACACACCAACCCCAATAAGAAGTTGAAGAAATCTGCGAGCACCAGTCTAACTTATATTCAGGCGGCCAAGAAGAGTGGGAAGGACTACTGTACCAATTGCCGGAAGGTAGGACATCACACAAAAGATTGTCGGAAGAAACCTCCTAACCCTCACACAGTTGCATGTCTGACTCGCCGGAAGGAACGTACGGTGAGCACTAGTGAAACGTCCAGTGTGACAACTCATGAAGACACCCACTCCAAAATTCCGGTAGTGGAATCCATCTTGCTAAATGGATACCCCGCCATTTGCTTATATGATACAGGTCTAAATTATGACTGCGTCGTAGCAACATCCTTAGTTCAGCCAGAACAGTTGACTGAGGAAATGGTGATTATACAGGGACCCTTGAAAAGTTCAGCCAAGATGTCACTACCTGTGGCTCGAGTACATATAGCTTCGCGTTATGTTACTGGAACAATCAAGGCAGCGGTGATGGAAAATCCCGTGTACCCAGTCCTGCTCGGTTGTCGTTACGTTTTTCTAGGAGAACCTATACAGCCTGTGATAGTCGCTGCTTTGACGACTAATTCGCTGACAGAAAAGACTCCAGCATCGTCGACTCCGACCAACCCTCGATCAGAGGATTTGAAGAAAGCACAGAGTGCTGACAGCACCTTGTTGCCATGCTTCAACAAACTGCCTAAAGCACATTCACCTCCACGTAGAGGCGACATGTATATGAAGGGTGGACTTCTATATCGCAAGGCAGGTAAAAGTGGACAAGAATATTCTCAATTAATTGTCCCGTCTACGTATCGTGCTCAACTATTGGATATGGGCCACAACTTATCTTTCAGTGGGCATATGGGAATAAATGCTACTATGCAAAGAATTTCCATGCACTATTTTTGGCCCGGAATGAATTCTGACATCACCAGATATGTCAAGTCATGCCCTGAATGCCAAAGAGTGACCCCAAGACATAGGACACCCCCTGTCCCGCTTGGTGAGATGCCCCTAACTGGATCTCCTTTCGAGAGAGTTGCCGTAGACATTATCGGACCACTCCACAGGACGCGGAGGAAGAATCGATACATATTAACATTGGTGGACGTCTGTTCAATGTGGGCAGAAAGTATTCCAATGCCATCAAGTGACTCCAAGCACATTGCTGAAGCCTTACTTGAGATATTTACTCGGATTGGATTTCCCCTCAAAATCCTAACCGACAATGCATCACAGTTTCGCAGTAAACTCATGGAAGAAGTCTTTCGGCTATTTCATGCTCGCCATATCTATTCATCTCCCCATTTGCCTCAAACGAACGGGAGTGTAGAACGGTGGAACGGTACCCTCATCAGTATTCTGAGAAAGTTAGCTCATGAAAAACCAGAGGATTGGGACACATATATTCCTGCTGCATTATTCGCATACCGGGAAGTGCCGCATCACTCTACTGGGATTGCGCCCGCAACCCTGTTGTTTGGGAGGCCAATCAAGGGACCCTTGGAAGTATTACTGAGAACATGGACTGATGATCATGCAGATGATACAGTTGTTACTGCATCTGTTTATGTTGCTGAGTTGAAGAAACGTCTACAACATGGTTGGAGACAAGCGAATGTGAATCTGCGTCAAGCTCGACGAAGAATGACTCGCAATTTCAACAAGAAGGCAAAAGATAGAGAGCTGACAGTGGGTGAAAAAGTGCTGCTACTACTTCCAACCAGTCAGAACAAGTTGCAAATTGGATGGAAAGGACCATTTGAGGTGACAGAGAAAATATCTCGTACTCACTACAAAATTTCTGTCAAAGGCAAGTTGAAAGTGTTTCACATAAACCTTTTGAAGAAATGGAATGAAAGGTCCGCAACCTCCGAAACGGCCCACCTGATGGCTATGGCTGTTGCTACTGAAGTAGAACAAGGAATTACCATGGGAACAGAATGATCACTGCAAGCCAAAGAGACATTTCAGGATGTGGATATCAATCCCAACCTATCTCCAGATCAACAGAAGCAAATTCGAGATCTTATGGCAATGTATGCAGAAATACTTACCGACAAACCAGGTCTTACTAATTTAGTGGAATTTGATATGAAGCTAACAGATGATACACCTGTGCGAGTCAAGACGTACCCAGTTCCTTATGCCAAGCAAAATACTTTGCAGGAAGAGATACAGCAGATGCTCTCATCAGGAATTATATCACAATCTGAAACTCCATACAGTGCTAGTGTGGTGGTGTTGAGAAAACCTAATAGTGAACACAGAATGTGCATCGATTATCGACAGCTCAACGCGATTACTGAATTTCAGGCAGAACCTCTACCCTACCAGAATCAGCTGTTCACTAGTCTCAACACAGCCCAATACTTCACCAGGATTGATCTCAGTAAGGGATATTACCAAATTCCCGTGAAACCGGAAGTCAGACCGTGGTTAGCTTTCAGCACTCCTGGAGGACACTACGAGTTCAATGTTCTTCCATTTGGATTAAGTAACGCTCCAAGTGTATTTACACGCATGATGAGAAGATTACTTGACCCATTACATCATCCGGCCATCAGCCACTTCATGGATGATATTTTAGTTGCTACCGAAACATTTGAGGAGCATGTCGAAACATTGCATCTCTTGTTCAAGCGACTTAAGGAAACAGGTTTGACAGCAAGACCCAAGAAGTGTCAAATAGGATTTCAACAATTGGACTTCCTAGGCCATAAGGTATCTCAAGGCTTCATAACACCTCAAGAAGGAAATGTGGAGAAACTTCAGAGAGCACCTCGCCCAAGGACCAAAAATGATGTTCGATCATTCGTCTCCTTATGTGGATTCTATCAAAGATACATTAAGGACTTCAACACACTGGCTGCACCCTTAACGGATCTTACCAAAAAGGGGAATCCAGAGAAAGTCATATGGTCAGCTGATTGTGAGAAGGCTTTTACAGCTCTCAAACAAGCTTTAACAGCCAAACCGATCCTACATCTACCCAACCTCGACCGCTCATTCGTGCTCCGCACAGATGCGAGTAATATTGGAATAGGGGCCACCTTACTCCAGAGGAAAGGAGATGATCACTCAGAGCTATTACCTGTAGCTTATGCAAGCAGGAAACTGAATGCTTCTGAACGGAACTACTCGGTGATCGAGCGTGAGTGCCTTGGTCTAATCTGGGCTGTGGAAAAGTTTCAGGCATACCTGTATGGTAAACATTTTACAGTGCAATGTGATCACCAACCCTTGATGTTTCTGGCATCGTCACGGAATCTGAACGCAAGACTCATGCGATGGTCACTGCTGTTGCAACCATTCTCATTCCAAATCGAATACGTTCCTGGGAAAATGAACGTAGGCGCCGACTTCTTGAGTCGTTGTCCAGTTCCTGATGAACCATCAACTTCGGATGAAGTGGAAAACCAACAAGAGGGATCACAAAAGGAACCGTGTCAGCTGTGAACGACTGAGACGATAGTTCTCCACAGAGATCAATCTGGAGGGGGGCTCTGTCGCATGATTGCGCACTCCGTCTTGTTCACTGCTGCACATCACAATTTCAAAACACACTTCTCACTAAGGGTTTGCACTAGAGAGAATTGGGATGCTAGGAATGTCGCGTCAACGGTATTAATAGCTGTGACACCCAATGATGGACAGATCATGTGGTTTAAGCCCGTTCTGTCCATTGGTTAACCTAGAATAATCGCGTCGTCCGCGAAATATTCTGGGTCCAGCGACGCTAAATTTCGGCACTTGCAGAGCGACCGGCAAAGCATCTAGATGTGGTTTAGGTCTCTGTATGTCCCTCATCCTGATTCAGAAGGAAAGCTTCAGACGAAATTATGCCTGAGTTTGTTTATTTCTGAGTCAGGTAAAGCTTTAAGTATGAGAGTGTGTGTGTGTAAGTTCCGGCACTAATATATATATATATATATATATATATATATATATATATATATATATATATATATATACATATATATATATATATATATATATATATATATATATATATATATATATATATATATTCCTCTATTAGAAGATAGAACCCAACTTTCAACCAGTCCCAAAATGGCTACTCTCTGCCAGCACTGATGTATATATCTGACTCCATCTCTCATTCGTTTCAAGAAGAGTGCTGTACAATCACTATGTCTGAAGCTGTGAAAAGAGGCTCAATTATGCCCAGACTGTTTCCTATTCTTGAGTCTAGATCCCACTGGCTTGCTGACTGTGTTCAGAGCAGGTTTAGTACAAGATAAACTATGATCTGTGTGCTGGGTGTCGCCTTGGTTGCAATCCACAGCAAATCGCCAACACACGCGAATGTGAGAAGGAGGAATGAAAGACTCTACCTCTTATCTTATATGTTCGTGGCGTGAAGACAGAATGTGTGTGTAACTGTTTAGCATCCAGGACTGGTCCAGCATTTATACTGTTGTGATTTATTCGAACAAGCATTTAGCACTCTGACGAACAACAGTCCAGCTAACAGACCAACACCGGCACTCAGGTGAACGAATAAAAGAAGAATGGTGTTGGTTTGAGAGAATGAGTACAATGTGGTGTCTCATCTTTCTTTCACTCTGTATATATATGTGTTATTGAATGAGAGGCAGTGTAAATCCTCATAAGGAACATTTCACATAGACCTCCACATTCATACCCATTATATGTTACTTATATTAACTTTAGAGTGAAATATTTAATGTATGTTTCTTTACATTATTACTTTGATGCAACATGTGGAATGTAGTTTATTAAACCATCACCCTGTTTGACCGAGTAAGTAAAGGACATAATATGCTTTCATGCATAAGCACTTCTAAACTGTCAAGGGGAGATATCACCCCAGTGTCAGAAGAAGTAAGTAAAGGAAATGACAGAAGAGGTGAGAGGGTATAAACAGGAAAGTATCCAGGCAGACTAAAACAATGGTGGCAGCACTGATTGGTAACATGAGTTAATGAGAACAATCATCCTATTCTGTTCCATTACTATGTAGGGATCAGATATGCTGGGTACATCTCATCATTTACTCTCCATCATTCTTTTCTGGCCTTGTCAGTCACTGTGTCTGTGTCCTCTGTGAGAACAACAGCCAACCGGCCCTAGGTACAAGTGCAGTAAAAAGAAAGCTTGCCCAATATAATTGCTGATGTCTAATGCCAGTACAAGGAGACACAATGTAGCTCTTAACTTGTAGGTACTTCCTGAATCTGCTACCTTCTGTACCTCATGTCTGTAAACCCTTTTCATTCTTGTCCACTGGAGAATCATCATCCTGTGGCTAGATATAAATGTGTTCACCATGTTTATCCACCTCAGGTGAGGATGGCGGTGTTCGCAGATTGATATATTTACAGTGTAGAAACAGTTCTAAGATCATTAGGATCAAGTTTATACCTCAATGCAAATTATTTACAAATATGGCAGAAGTTTGGCACCATTTCATCACTGCTATACTTTGATTTTACTCAGTGAAACTTTATACTTGTGAGAACAATCAATAACTTTCAGGAACAGAGAGTAGTCATGGACTCCTCTGATTCATACAGTGTGTAGAGACTGTTTAGACTATTTGTTTTACAAATCCTTGAGAAATGTTCCAGTACCATCTGGGGTATTTATTACAGAAACAAGAGCAGGCTAACTGATGGGAGGGCTTAGTGGCCAAATGACTGAAGTCATCTCTGAACATGAGAGTTCTTATTTCTAATGTTGAATATGAACATTATCTCAATGTCTTGATGTATTTCATATATGTCATAATGCATCACTGGTTACTTCCACAGGTTTTTTATTTTGATTAATAGACCAAAATTAACTGTTCCTGCATTTTTCTGTCAGTCCATTGTGGTGTGACAAAACTTTTCATTATTATCTATGTGTTTAGTTAATGTAACTACTTCACATAAAGGTAGTATCTGGAACTACAGGTGACTGGGTAAACTCTAATAGACAGATAAAGTCTGTCCTATTGTAATCTCCTAGGTTCCAGGTTACTCAGAAAAGGGCACTTTACATTTTATTAATTCCTGTGACCATTTCATCTAAAAGGGAAAATGATCATAGGTGGGGGACTCTCGAGCTAATTAAGTTTCTTTTTTCGGGAAGGAAGATTTTGGAGGGAAGAAATTAATTTTCCTGGGGAAACCCCTAGATTTCCAGAGCTATTATGGGTCACTTTGGCTTCCAAGAACCCATCCCCTCCAAATGAAATCAGTCCCATCCTTATGGCTTTACTTCATTGTGGGGTTAGTCAGAGTGGGTACTGCTTCCAACTCTCAGTATGTCACATTTACTGTTAGGCTCGTCTCGGGGTAGAACTCGTGCGTTCTCGTAACCATACAACATTTATTGTTGGTACCACATAGTGGGTTAATTTTGTTCACACCACAATTGCTTGAAATATGTGAATATTTTCTTTCAGGTTTTTAAGGTGAAACAGAACTCTACATTTTTTGCGGAACTTTATTTACAATTTTGAGGACCGCATTTGCAAGGCCACTAGGTGGACTTTGTGTAATTCAAGATTCAGAACCACTGATTAGAAATCACTTTAGGTCTTATGTTACCAGGTGTAGATCAGAGGGGTAAATCAGAATCTTTATTGTCTAGTGAGGTTGACTTCGGGTGTTTGGTGTTTTTCTCTCAATAGTCGAAAACTCCTGATTTCGTGCAAGATTTTCCTGCAATATTACATTGTTGATTTGTTGTTTGTATTTCGCCATTGCATGCTTTGTACCGTTTCAGATACAGGGGTTTTCCTATCTGAATCAGACAGAGGCGACACTTAGTATTTTTTTCAAATATTTGGGAAAGATCTTAAATTTAGCATGGCGGAACAGCTTTACTACGGAAACAATATGTCGATGTAGGCAAATCATGTGGGTTAAAGGGTCCTGAGCTCGCGAAGTACGTCTCTGACGAATTCGATAGACATGAGCGTTTACAGGTTGAGATAACCCAGAAGGAAAAAGACAGAGAGGCTGAAATAATTCAGAAGGAAAAAGACAGAGAGGCTGAAATGATTCAGAAAGAGAGAGAAAGCCGGATAGCTTTAGAGTTGGAGGATAGGAAGCTGCAGGCTGAGATGGATAATAGAGAAAAGGAGAGACAACATCAGTTGGAGATTAGGCGCATGGATAATGAGTTGGAGAGGAGGAGACTGGAGAGTGGTGTTCCTACCATCCCCTCCATTTCCACACGCAGGCCAACTACAGATATACAGACAGAGGAAAACCATCACACTGGAGCGATGGCATTTCCTTTAGAACCATATAATGAGAACGCTGAAGGGATTGATCACTATCTTTCCAGGTTTGAACTTATGTGTTCTACATGTGGGCTTGATGAATCTAAATGGTCGGTGAAACTATCCCAGGGTTTAAGAACTACTGCTTTTGAAATTTTCTCTAGACTTAGTCATGAGGAACGACAGGATTACGGTGTTCTCAAAAGAGCTTTACTAACTCGCTTCGAAGTCGATTCTGATAACTATAAAAGGAAATTCAGATCAGCTAAGAAAGAGCCTGGGGAAAGTTACGGCCAATGGGTTGAAAGATTAAAATCCTACCTGCACAAATGGGCAGAGATGGGAAAGTTTGAAGAAACATTTGAAGGACTCCGAGAGATGATATTGATTGACCAATTAAGGGATAAAATGTCATCAGAACTTCGGGCGTTCTTAACACAGAATGGAGCTGATAGACTTGAGGAAATTATTCTTTTGGCAGAGAGATGGGAGAAATCTCAGAAGGAGGTGGGAAGTAAGAGTCGGATGACCAAAGCTTCTCCCCCAGACCAATCACTCAAGACCAAAGAAAAAGAACACACCAACCCCAATAAGAAGTTGAAGAAATCTGCGAGCACCAGTCTAACTTATATTCAGGCGGCCAAGAAGAGTGGGAAGGACTACTGTACCAATTGCCGGAAGGTAGGACATCACACAAAAGATTGTCGGAAGAAACCTCCTACCCCTCACACAGTTGCATGTCTGACTCGCCGGAAGGAACGTACGGTGAGCACTAGTGAAACGTCCAGTGTGACAACTCATGAAGACACCCACTCCAAAATTCCGGTAGTGGAATCCATCTTGCTAAATGGATACCCCGCCATTTGCTTATATGATACAGGTCTAAATTATGACTGCGCCGTAGCAACATCCTTAGTTCAGCCAGAACAGTTGACTGAGGAAATGGTGATTATACAGGGACCCTTGAAAAGTTCAGCCAAGATGTCACTACCTGTGGCTCGAGTACATATAGCTTCGCGTTATGTTACTGGAACAATCAAGGCAGCGGTGATGGAAAATCCCGTGTACCCAGTCCTGCTCGGTTGTCGTTACGTTTTTCTAGGAGAACCTATACAGCCTGTGATAGTCGCTGCTTTGACGACTAATTCGCTGACAGAAAAGACTCCAGCATCGTCGACTCCGACCAACCCTCGATCAGAGGATTTGAAGAAAGCACAGAGTGCTGACAGCACCTTGTTGCCATGCTTCAACAAACTGCCTAAAGCACATTCACCTCCACGTAGAGGCGACATGTATATGAAGGGTGGACTTCTATATCGCAAGGCAGGTAAAAGTGGACAAGAATATTCTCAATTAATTGTCCCGTCTACGTATCGTGCTCAACTATTGGATATGAGCCACAACTTATCTTTCAGTGGGCATATGGGAATAAATGCTACTATGCAAAGAATTTCCATGCACTATTTTTGGCCCGGAATGAATTCTGACATCACCAGATATGTCAAGTCATGCCCTGAATGCCAAAGAGTGACCCCAAGACATAGGACACCCCCTGTCCCGCTTGGTGAGATGCCCCTAACTGGATCTCCTTTCGAGAGAGTTGCCGTAGACATTATCGGACCACTCCACAGGACGCGGAGGAAGAATCGATACATATTAACATTGGTGGACGTCTGTTCAATGTGGGCAGAAAGTATTCCAATGCCATCAAGTGACTCCAAGCACATTGCTGAAGCCTTACTTGAGATATTTACTCGGATTGGATTTCCCCTCAAAATCCTAACCGACAATGCATCACAGTTTCGCAGTAAACTCATGGAAGAAGTCTTTCGGCTATTTCATGCTCGCCATATCTATTCATCTCCCCATTTGCCTCAAACGAACGGGAGTGTAGAACGGTGGAACGGTACCCTCATCAGTATTCTGAGAAAGTTAGCTCATGAAAAACCAGAGGATTGGGACACATATATTCCTGCTGCATTATTCGCATACCGGGAAGTGCCGCATCACTCTACTGGGATTGCGCCCGCAACCCTGTTGTTTGGGAGGCCAATCAAGGGACCCTTGGAAGTATTACTGAGAACATGGACTGATGATCATGCAGATGATACAGTTGTTACTGCATCTGTTTATGTTGCTGAGTTGAAGAAACGTCTACAACATGGTTGGAGACAAGCGAATGTGAATCTGCGTCAAGCTCGACGAAGAATGACTCGCAATTTCAACAAGAAGGCAAAAGATAGAGAGCTGACAGTGGGTGAAAAAGTGCTGCTACTACTTCCAACCAGTCAGAACAAGTTGCAAATTGGATGGAAAGGACCATTTGAGGTGACAGAGAAAATATCTCGTACTCACTACAAAATTTCTGTCAAAGGCAAGTTGAAAGTGTTTCACATAAACCTTTTGAAGAAATGGAATGAAAGGTCCGCAACCTCCGAAACGGCCCACCTGATGGCTATGGCTGTTGCTACTGAAGTAGAACAAGGAATTACCATGGGAACAGAATGATCACTGCAAGCCAAAGAGACATTTCAGGATGTGGATATCAATCCCAACCTATCTCCAGATCAACAGAAGCAAATTCGAGATCTTATGGCAATGTATGCAGAAATACTTACCGACAAACCAGGTCTTACTAATTTAGTGGAATTTGATATGAAGCTAACAGATGATACACCTGTGCGAGTCAAGACGTACCCAGTTCCTTATGCCAAGCAAAATACTTTGCAGGAAGAGATACAGCAGATGCTCTCATCAGGAATTATATCACAATCTGAAACTCCATACAGTGCTAGTGTGGTGGTGTTGAGAAAACCTAATAGTGAACACAGAATGTGCATCGATTATCGACAGCTCAACGCGATTACTGAATTTCAGGCAGAACCTCTACCCGACCAGAATCAGCTGTTCACTAGTCTCAACACAGCCCAATACTTCACCAGGATTGATCTCAGTAAGGGATATTACCAAATTCCCGTGAAACCGGAAGTCAGACCGTGGTTAGCTTTCAGCACTCCTGGAGGACACTACGAGTTCAATGTTCTTCCATTTGGATTAAGTAACGCTCCAAGTGTATTTACACGCATGATGAGAAGATTACTTGACCCATTACATCATCCGGCCATCAGCCACTTCATGGATGATATTTTAGTTGCTACCGAAACATTTGAGGAGCATGTCGAAACATTGCATCTCTTGTTCAAGCGACTTAAGGAAACAGGTTTGACAGCAAGACCCAAGAAGTGTCAAATAGGATTTCAACAATTGGACTTCCTAGGCCATAAGGTATCTCAAGGCTTCATAACACCTCAAGAAGGAAATGTGGAGAAACTTCAGAGAGCACCTCGCCCAAGGACCAAAAATGATGTTCGATCATTCGTCTCCTTATGTGGATTCTATCAAAGATACATTAAGGACTTCAACACACTGGCTGCACCCTTAACGGATCTTACCAAAAAGGGGAATCCAGAGAAAGTCATATGGTCAGCTGATTGTGAGAAGGCTTTTACAGCTCTCAAACAAGCTTTAACAGCCAAACCGATCCTACATCTACCCAACCTCGACCGCTCATTCGTGCTCCGCACAGATGCGAGTAATATTGGAATAGGGGCCACCTTACTCCAGAGGAAAGGAGATGATCACTCAGAGCTATTACCTGTAGCTTATGCAAGCAGGAAACTGAATGCTTCTGAACGGAACTACTCGGTGATCGAGCGTGAGTGCCTTGGTCTAATCTGGGCTGTGGAAAAGTTTCAGGCATACCTGTATGGTAAACATTTTACAGTGCAATGTGATCACCAACCCTTGATGTTTCTGGCATCGTCACGGAATCTGAACGCAAGACTCATGCGATGGTCACTGCTGTTGCAACCATTCTCATTCCAAATCGAATACGTTCCTGGGAAAATGAACGTAGGCGCCGACTTCTTGAGTCGTTGTCCAGTTCCTGATGAACCATCAACTTCGGATGAAGTGGAAAACCAACAAGAGGGATCACAAAAGGAACCGTGTCAGCTGTGAACGACTGAGACGATAGTTCTCCACAGAGATCAATCTGGAGGGGGGCTCTGTCGCATGATTGCGCACTCCGTCTTGTTCACTGCTGCACATCACAATTTCAAAACACACTTCTCACTAAGGGTTTGCACTAGAGAGAATTGGGATGCTAGGAATGTCGCGTCAACAGTATTAATAGCTGTGACACCCAACGATGGACAGATCATGTGGTTTAAGCCCGTTCTGTCCATTGGTTAACCTAGAATAATCGCGTCGCCCGCGAAATATTCTGGGTCCAGCGACGCTAAATTTCGGCACTTGCAGAGCGACCGGCAAAGCATCTAGATGTGGTTTAGGTCTCTGTATGTCCCTCATCCTGATTCAGAAGGAAAGCTTCAGACGAAATTATGCCTGAGTTTGTTTATTTCTGAGTCAGGTAAAGCTTTAAGTATGAGAGTGTGTGTGTGTAAGTTCCGGCACTAATATATATATATATATATATATATATATATATATATATATATATATATATATATATATATATATATATATATATATATATATATATATATATATATATTCCTCTATTAGAAGATAGAACCCAACTTTCAACCAGTCCCAAAATGGCTACTCTCTGCCAGCACTGATGTATATATCTGACTCCATCTCTCATTCGTTTCAAGAAGAGTGCTGTACAATCACTATGTCTGAAGCTGTGAAAAGAGGCTCAATTATGCCCAGACTGTTTCCTATTCTTGAGTCTAGATCCCACTGGCTTGCTGACTGTGTTCAGAGCAGGTTTAGTACAAGATAAACTATGATCTGTGTGCTGGGTGTCGCCTTGGTTGCAATCCACAGCAAATCGCCAACACACGCGAATGTGAGAAGGAGGAATGAAAGACTCTACCTCTTATCTTATATGTTCGTGGCGTGAAGACAGAATGTGTGTGTAACTGTTTAGCATCCAGGACTGGTCCAGCATTTATACTGTTGTGATTTATTCGAACAAGCATTTAGCACTCTGACGAACAACAGTCCAGCTAACAGACCAACACCGGCACTCAGGTGAACGAATAAAAGAAGAATGGTGTTGGTTTGAGAGAATGAGTACAATGTGGTGTCTCATCTTTCTTTCACTCTGTATATATATGTGTTATTGAATGAGAGGCAGTGTAAATCCTCATAAGGAACATTTCACATAGACCTCCACATTCATACCCATTATATGTTACTTATATTAACTTTAGAGTGAAATATTTAATGTATGTTTCTTTACATTATTACTTTGATGCAACATGTGGAATGTAGTTTATTAAACCATCACCCTGTTTGACCGAGTAAGTAAAGGACATAATATGCTTTCATGCATAAGCACTTCTAAACTGTCAAGGGGAGATATCACCCCAGTGTCAGAAGAAGTAAGTAAAGGAAATGACAGAAGAGGTGAGAGGGTATAAACAGGAAAGTATCCAGGCAGACTAAAACAATGGTGGCAGCACTGATTGGTAACATGAGTTAATGAGAACAATCATCCTATTCTGTTCCATTACTATGTAGGGATCAGATATGCTGGGTACATCTCATCATTTACTCTCCATCATTCTTTTCTGGCCTTGTCAGTCACTGTGTCTGTGTCCTCAGTGAGAACAACAGCCAACCGGCCCTAGGTACAAGTGCAGTAAAAAGAAAGCTTGCCCAATATAATTGCTGATGTCTAATGCCAGTACAAGGAGACACAATGTAGCTCTTAACTTGTAGGTACTTCCTGAATCTGCTACCTTCTGTACCTCATGTCTGTAAACCCTTTTCATTCTTGTCCACTGGAGAATCATCATCCTGTGGCTAGATATAAATGTGTTCACCATGTTTATCCACCTCAGGTGAGGATGGCGGTGTTCGCAGATTGATATATTTACAGTGTAGAAACAGTTCTAAGATCATTAGAATCAAGTTTATACCTCAATGCAAATTATTTACAAATATGGCAGAAGTTTGGCACCATTTCATCACTGCTATACTTTGATTTTACTCAGTGAAACTTTATACTTGTGAGAACAATCAATAACTTTCAGGAACAGAGAGTAGTCATGGACTCCTCTGATTCATACAGTGTGTAGAGACTGTTTGGACTATTTGTTTTACAAATCCTTGAGAAATGTTCCAGTACCATCTGGGGTATTTATTACAGAAACAAGAGCAGGCTAACTGATGGGAGGGCTTAGTGGCCAAATGACTGAAGTCATCTCTGAACATGAGAGTTCTTATTTCTAATGTTGAATATGAACATTATCTCAATGTCTTGATGTATTTCATATATGTCATAATGCATCACTGGTTACTTCCACAGGTTTTTTATTTTGATTAATAGACCAAAATTAACTGTTCCTGCATTTTTCTGTCAGTCCATTGTGGTGTGACAAAACTTTTCATTATTATCTATGTGTTTAGTTAATGTAACTACTTCACATAAAGGTAGTATCTGGAACTACAGGTGACTGGGTAAACTCTAATAGACAGCTAAAGTCTGTCCTATTGTAATCTCCTAGGTTCCAGGTTACTCAGAAAAGGGAACTTTACATTTTATTAATTCCTGTGACCATTTCATCTAAAAGGGAAAATGATCATAGGTGGGGGACTCTCGAGCTAATTAAGTTTCTTTTTTCGGGAAGGAAGATTTTGGAGGGAAGAAATTAATTTTCATGGGGAAACCCCTAGATTTCCAGAGCTATTATGGGTCACTTTGGCTTCCATCCCCTCCAAATGAAATCAGTCCCATCCTTATGGCTTTACTTCATTGTGGGGTTAGTCAGAGTGGGTACTGCTTCCAACTCTCAGTATGTCACATTTACTGTTAGGCTCGTCTCGGGGTAGAACTCGTGCGTTCTCGTAACCATACAACATTTATTGTTGGTACCACATAGTGGGTTAATTTTGTTCACACCACAATTGCTTGAAATATGTGAATATTTTCTTTCAGGTTTTTAAGGTGAAACAGAACTCTACATTTTTTGCGGAACTTTATTTACAATTTTGAGGACCGCATTTGCAAGGCCACTTGGTGGACTTTGTGTAATTCAAGATTCAGAACCACTGATTAGAAATCACTTTAGGTCTTATGTTACCAGGTGTAGATCAGAGGGGTAAATCAGAATCTTTATTGTCTAGTGAGGTTGACTTCGGGTGTTTGGTGTTTTTCTCTCAATAGTCGAAAACTCCTGATTTCGTGCAAGATTTTCCTGCAATATTACATTGTTGATTTGTTGTTTGTATTTCGCCATTGCATGCTTTGTACCGTTTCAGATACAGGGGTTTTCCTATCTGAATCAGACAGAGGCGACACTTAGTATTTTTTTCAAATATTTGGGAAAGATCTAAAATTTAGCATGGCGGAAACAGCTTTACTACGGAAACAATATGTCGATGTAGGCAAATCATGTGGGTTAAAGGGTCCTGAGCTCGCGAAGTACGTCTCTGACGAATTCGATAGACATGAGCGTTTACAGGTTGAGATAACCCAGAAGGAAAAAGACAGAGAGGCTGAAATAATTCAGAAGGAAAAAGACAGAGAGGCTGAAATGATTCAGAAAGAGAGAGAAAGCCGGATAGCTTTAGAGTTGGAGGATAGGAAGCTGCAGGCTGAGATGGATAATAGAGAAAAGGAGAGACAACATCAGTTGGAGATTAGGCGCATGGATAATGAGTTGGAGAGGAGGAGACTGGAGAGTGGTGTTCCTACCATCCCCTCCATTTCCACACGCAGGCCAACTACAGATATACAGACAGAGGAAAACCATCACACTGGAGCGATGGCATTTCCTTTAGAACCATATAATGAGAACGCTGAAGGGATTGATCACTATCTTTCCAGGTTCGAACTTATGTGTTCTACATGTGGGCTTGATGAATCTAAATGGTCGGTGAAACTATCCCAGGGTTTAAGAACTACTGCTTTTGAAATTTTCTCTAGACTTAGTCATGAGGAACGACAGGATTACGGTGTTCTCAAAAGAGCTTTACTAACTCGCTTCGAAGTCGATTCTGATAACTATAAAAGGAAATTCAGATCAGCTAAGAAGGAGCCTGGGGAAAGTTACGGCCAATGGGTTGAAAGATTAAAATCCTACCTGCACAAATGGGCAGAGATGGGAAAGTTTGAAGAAACATTTGAAGGACTCCGAGAGATGATATTGATTGACCAATTAAGGGATAAAATGTCATCAGAACTTCGGGCGTTCTTAACACAGAATGGAGCTGATAGACTTGAGGAAATTATTCTTTTGGCAGAGAGATGGGAGAAATCTCAGAAGGAGGTGGGAAGTAAGAGTCGGATGACCAAAGCTTCTCCCCCAGACCAATCACTCAAGACCAAAGAAAAAGAACACACCAACCCCAATAAGAAGTTGAAGAAATCTGCGAGCACCAGTCTAACTTATATTCAGGCGGCCAAGAAGAGTGGGAAGGACTACTGTACCAATTGCCGGCAGGTAGGACATCACACAAAAGATTGTCGGAAGAAACCTCCTACCCCTCACACAGTTGCATGTCTGACTCGCCGGAAGGAACGTACGGTGAGCACTAGTGAAACGTCCAGTGTGACAACTCATGAAGACACCCACTCCAAAATTCCGGTAGTGGAATCCATCTTGCTAAATGGATACCCCGCCATTTGCTTATATGATACAGGTCTAAATTATGACTGCGTCGTAGCAACATCCTTAGTTCAGCCAGAACAGTTGACTGAGGAAATGGTGATTATACAGGGACCCTTGAAAAGTTCAGCCAAGATGTCACTACCTGTGGCTCGAGTACATATAGCTTCGCGTTATGTTACTGGAACAATCAAGGCAGCGGTGATGGAAAATCCCGTGTACCCAGTCCTGCTCGGTTGTCGTTACGTTTTTCTAGGAGAACCTATACAGCCTGTGATAGTCGCTGCTTTGACGACTAATTCGCTGACAGAAAAGACTCCAGCATCGTCGACTCCGACCAACCCTCGATCAGAGGATTTGAAGAAAGCACAGAGTGCTGACAGCACCTTGTTGCCATGCTTCAACAAACTGCCTAAAGCACATTCACCTCCACGTAGAGGCGACATGTATATGAAGGGTGGACTTCTATATCGCAAGGCAGGTAAAAGTGGACAAGAATATTCTCAATTAATTGTCCCGTCTACGTATCGTGCTCAACTATTGGATATGGGCCACAACTTATCTTTCAGTGGGCATATGGGAATAAATGCTACTATGCAAAGAATTTCCATGCACTATTTTTGGCCCGGAATGAATTCTGACATCACCAGATATGTCAAGTCATGCCCTGAATGCCAAAGAGTGACCCCAAGACATAGGACACCCCCTGTCCCGCTTGGTGAGATGCCCCTAACTGGATCTCCTTTCGAGAGAGTTGCCGTAGACATTATCGGACCACTCCACAGGACGCGGAGGAAGAATCGATACATATTAACATTGGTGGACGTCTGTTCAATGTGGGCAGAAAGTATTCCAATGCCATCAAGTGACTCCAAGCACATTGCTGAAGCCTTACTTGAGATATTTACTCGGATTGGATTTCCCCTCAAAATCCTAACCGACAATGCATCACAGTTTCGCAGTAAACTCATGGAAGAAGTCTTTCGCCTATTTCATGCTCGCCATATCTATTCATCTCCCCATTTGCCTCAAACGAACGGGAGTGTAGAACGGTGGAACGGTACCCTCATCAGTATTCTGAGAAAGTTAGCTCATGAAAAACCAGAGGATTGGGACACATATATTCCTGCTGCATTATTCGCATACCGGGAAGTGCCGCATCACTCTACTGGGATTGCGCCCGCAACCCTGTTGTTTGGGAGGCCAATCAAGGGACCCTTGGAAGTATTACTGAGAACATGGACTGATGATCATGCAGATGATACAGTTGTTACTGCATCTGTTTATGTTGCTGAGTTGAAGAAACGTCTACAACATGGTTGGAGACAAGCGAATGTGAATCTGCGTCAAGCTCGACGAAGAATGACTCGCAATTTCAACAAGAAGGCAAAAGATAGAGAGCTGACAGTGGGTGAAAAAGTGCTGCTACTACTTCCAACCAGTCAGAACAAGTTGCAAATTGGATGGAAAGGACCATTTGAGGTGACAGAGAAAATATCTCGTACTCACTACAAAATTTCTGTCAAAGGCAAGTTGAAAGTGTTTCACATAAACCTTTTGAAGAAATGGAATGAAAGGTCCGCAACCTCCGAAACGGCCCACCTGATGGCTATGGCTGTTGCTACTGAAGTAGAACAAGGAATTACCATGGGAACAGAATGATCACTGCAAGCCAAAGAGACATTTCAGGATGTGGATATCAATCCCAACCTATCTCCAGATCAACAGAAGCAAATTCGAGATCTTATGGCAATGTATGCAGAAATACTTACCGACAAACCAGGTCTTACTAATTTAGTGGAATTTGATATGAAGCTAACAGATGATACACCTGTGCGAGTCAAGACGTACCCAGTTCCTTATGCCAAGCAAAATACTTTGCAGGAAGAGATACAGCAGATGCTCTCATCAGGAATTATATCACAATCTGAATCTCCATACAGTGCTAGTGTGGTGGTGTTGAGAAAACCTAATGGTGAACACAGAATGTGCATCGATTATCGACAGCTCAACGCGATTACTGAATTTCAGGCAGAACCTCTACCCTACCAGAATCAGCTGTTCACTAGTCTCAACACAGCCCAATACTTCACCAGGATTGATCTCAGTAAGGGATATTACCAAATTCCCGTGAAACCGGAAGTCAGACCGTGGTTAGCTTTCAGCACTCCTGGAGGACACTACGAGTTCAATGTTCTTCCATTTGGATTAAGTAACGCTCCAAGTGTATTTACACGCATGATGAGAAGATTACTTGACCCATTACATCATCCGGCCATCAGCCACTTCATGGATGATATTTTAGTTGCTACCGAAACATTTGAGGAGCATGTCGAAACATTGCATCTCTTGTTCAAGCGACTTAAGGAAACAGGTTTGACAGCAAGACCCAAGAAGTGTCAAATAGGATTTCAACAATTGGACTTCCTAGGCCATAAGGTATCTCAAGGCTTCATAACACCTCAAGAAGGAAATGTGGAGAAACTTCAGAGAGCACCTCGCCCAAGGACCAAAAATGATGTTCGATCATTCGTCTCCTTATGTGGATTCTATCAAAGATACATTAAGGACTTCAACACACTGGCTGCACCCTTAACGGATCTTACCAAAAAGGGGAATCCAGAGAAAGTCATATGGTCAGCTGATTGTGAGAAGGCTTTTACAGCTCTCAAACAAGCTTTAACAGCCAAACCGATCCTACATCTACCCAACCTCGACCGCTCATTCGTGCTCCGCACAGATGCGAGTAATATTGGAATAGGGGCCACCTTACTCCAGAGGAAAGGAGATGATCACTCAGAGCTATTACCTGTAGCTTATGCAAGCAGGAAACTGAATGCTTCTGAACGGAACTACTCGGTGATCGAGCGTGAGTGCCTTGGTCTAATCTGGGCTGTGGAAAAGTTTCAGGCATACCTGTATGGTAAACATTTTACAGTGCAATGTGATCACCAACCCTTGATGTTTCTGGCATCGTCACGGAATCTGAACGCAAGACTCATGCGATGGTCACTGCTGTTGCAACCATTCTCATTCCAAATCGAATACGTTCCTGGGAAAATGAACGTAGGCGCCGACTTCTTGAGTCGTTGTCCAGTTCCTGATGAACCATCAACTTCGGATGAAGTGGAAAACCAACAGGAGGGATCACAAAAGGAACCGTGTCAGCTGTGAACGACTGAGACGATAGTTCTCCACAGAGATCAATCTGGAGGGGGGCTCTGTCGCATGATTGCGCACTCCGTCTTGTTCACTGCTGCACATCACAATTTCAAAACACACTTCTCACTAAGGGTTTGCACTAGAGAGAATTGGGATGCTAGGAATGTCGCGTCAACAGTATTAATAGCTGTGACACCCAATGATGGACAGATCATGTGGTTTAAGCCCGTTCTGTCCATTGGTTAACCTAGAATAATCGCGTCGCCCGCGAAATATTCTGGGTCCAGCGACGCTAAATTTCGGCACTTGCAGAGCGACCGGCAAAGCATCTAGACGTGGTTTAGGTCTCTGTATGTCCCTCATCCTGATTCAGAAGGAAAGCTTCAGACGAAATTATGCCTGAGTTTGTTTATTTCTGAGTCAGGTAAAGCTTTAAGTATGAGAGTGTGTGTGTGTAAGTTCCGGCACTAATATATATATATATATATATATATATATTTATATATATATATATATATATATATATATATTTATTCTTCTATTAGAAGATAGAACCCAACTTTCAACCAGTCCCAAAATGGCTACTCTCTGCCAGCACTGATGTAGATATCTGACTCCATCTCTCATTCGTTTCAAGAAGAGTGCTGTACAATCACTATGTCTGAAGCTGTGAAAAGAGGCTCAATTATGCCCAGACTGTTTCCTATTCTTGAGTCTAGATCCCACTGGCTTGCTGACTGTGTTCAGAGCAGGTTTAGTACAAGATAAACTATGATCTGTGTGCTGGGTGTCGCCTTGGTTGCAATCCACAGCAAATCGCCAACACACGCGAATGTGAGAAGGAGGAATGAAAGACTCTACCTCTTATCTTATATGTTCGTGACGTGAAGACAGAATGTGTGTGTAACTGTTTAGCATCCAGGACTGGTCCAGCATTTATACTGTTGTGATTTATTCGAATAAGCATTTAGCACTCTGACGAACAACAGTCCAGCTAACAGACCAACACCGGCACTCAGGTGAACGAATAAAAGAAGAATGGTGTTGGTTTGAGAGAATGAGTACAATGTGGTGTCTCATCTTTCTTTCACTCTGTATATATATGTGTTATTGAATGAGAGGCAGTGTAAATCCTCATAAGGAACATTTCACATAGACCTCCACATTCATACCCATTATATGTTACTTATATTAACTTTAGAGTGAAATATTTAATGTATGTTTCTTTACATTATTACTTTGATGCAACATGTGGAATGTAGTTTATTAAACCATCACCCTGTTTGACCGAGTAAGTAAAGGACATAATATGCTTTCATGCATAAGCACTTCTAAACTGTCAAGGGGAGATATCACCCCAGTGTCAGAAGAAGTAAGTAAAGGAAATGACAGAAGAGGTGAGAGGGTATAAACAGGAAAGTATCCAGGCAGACTAAAACAATGGTGGCAGCACTGATTGGTAACATGAGTTAATGAGAACAATCATCCTATTCTGTTCCATTACTATGTAGGGATCAGATATGCTGGGTACATCTCATCATTTACTCTCCATCATTCTTTTCTGGCCTTGTCAGTCACTGTGTCTGTGTCCTCTGTGAGAACAACAGCCAACCGGCCCTAGGTACAAGTGCAGTAAAAAGAAAGCTTGCCCAATATAATTGCTGATGTCTAATGCCAGTACAAGGAGACACAATGTAGCTCTTAACTTGTAGGTACTTCCTGAATCTGCTACCTTCTGTACCTCATGTCTGTAAACCCTTTTCATTCTTGTCCACTGGAGAATCACCATCCTGTGGCTAGATATAAATGTGTTCACCATGTTTATCCACCTCAGGTGAGGATGGCGGTGTTCGCAGATTGATATATTTACAGTGTAGAAACAGTTCTAAGATCATTAGGATCAAGTTTATACCTCAATGCAAATTATTTACAAATATGGCAGAAGTTTGGCACCATTTCATCACTGCTATACTTTGATTTTACTCAGTGAAACTTTATACTTGTGAGAACAATCAATAACTTTCAGGAACAGAGAGTAGTCATGGACTCCTCTGATTCATACAGTGTGTAGAGACTGTTTAGACTATTTGTTTTACAAATCCTTGAGAAATGTTCCAGTACCATCTGGGGTATTTATTACAGAAACAAGAGCAGGCTAACTGATGGGAGGGCTTAGTGGCCAAATGACTGAAGTCATCTCTGAACATGAGAGTTCTTATTTCTAATGTTGAATATGAACATTATCTCAATGTCTTGATGTATTTCATATATGTCATAATGCATCACTGGTTACTTCCACAGGTTTTTTATTTTGATTAATAAACCAAAATTAACTGTTCCTGCATTATTCTGTCAGTCCATTGTGGTGTGACAAAACTTTTCATTATTATCTATGTGTTTAGTTAATGTAACTACTTCACATAAAGGTAGTATCTGGAACTACAGGTGACTGGGTAAACTCTAATAGACAGCTAAAGTCTGTCCTATTGTAATCTCCCAGGTTCCAGGTTACTCAGAAAAGGGAACTTTACATTTTATTAATTCCTGTGACCATTTCATCTAAAAGGGAAAATGATCATAGGTGGGGGACTCTCGAGCTAATTAAGTTTCTTTTTTCGGGAAGGAAGATTTTGGAGGGAAGAAATTAATTTTCCTGGGGAAACCCCTAGATTTCCAGAGCTATTATGGGTCACTTTGGCTTCCAAGAACCCATCCCCTCCAAATGAAATCAGTCCCATCCTTATGGCTTTACTTCATTGTGGGGTTAGTCAGAGTGGGTACTGCTTCCAACTCTCAGTATGTCACATTTACTGTTAGGCTCGTCTCGGGGTAGAACTCGTGCGTTCTCGTAACCATACAACATTTATTGTTGGTACCACATAGTGGGTTAATTTTGTTCACACCACAATTGCTTGAAATATGTGAATATTTTCTTTCAGGTTTTTAAGGTGAAACAGAACTCTACATTTTTTGCGGAACTTTATTTACAATTTTGAGGACCGCATTTGCAAGGCCACTAGGTGGACTTTGTGTAATTCAAGATTCAGAACCACTGATTAGAAATCACTTTAGGTCTTATGTTACCAGGTGTAGATCAGAGGGGTAAATCAGAATCTTTATTGTCTAGTGAGGTTGACTTCGGGTGTTTGGTGTTTTTCTCTCAATAGTCGAAAACTCCTGATTTCGTGCAAGATTTTCCTGCAATATTACATTGTTGATTTGTTGTTTGTATTTCGCCATTGCATGCTTTGTACCGTTTCAGATACAGGGGTTTTCCTATCTGAATCAGACAGAGGCGACACTTAGTATTTTTTTCAAATATTTGGGAAAGATCTAAAATTTAGCATGGCGGAAACAGCTTTACTACGGAAACAATATGTCGATGTAGGCAAATCATGTGGGTTAAAGGGTCCTGAGCTCGCGAAGTACGTCTCTGACGAATTCGATAGACATGAGCGTTTACAGGTTGAGATAACCCAGAAGGAAAAAGACAGAGAGGCTGAAATAATTCAGAAGGAAAAAGACAGAGAGGCTGAAATGATTCAGAAAGAGAGAGAAAGCCGGATAGCTTTAGAGTTGGAGGATAGGAAGCTGCAGGCTGAGATGGATAATAGAGAAAAGGAGAGACAACATCAGTTGGAGATTAGGCGCATGGATAATGAGTTGGAGAGGAGGAGACTGGAGAGTGGTGTTCCTACCATCCCCTCCATTTCCACACGCAGGCCAACTACAGATATACAGACAGAGGAAAACCATCACACTGGAGCGATGGCATTTCCTTTAGAACCATATAATGAGAACGCTGAAGGGATTGATCACTATCTTTCCAGGTTCGAACTTATGTGTTCTACATGTGGGCTTGATGAATCTAAATGGTCGGTGAAACTATCCCAGGGTTTAAGAACTACTGCTTTTGAAATTTTCTCTAGACTTAGTCATGAGGAACGACAGGATTACGGTGTTCTCAAAAGAGCTTTACTAACTCGCTTCGAAGTCGATTCTGATAACTATAAAAGGAAATTCAGATCAGCTAAGAAGGAGCCTGGGGAAAGTTACGGCCAATGGGTTGAAAGATTAAAATCCTACCTGCACAAATGGGCAGAGATGGGAAAGTTTGAAGAAACATTTGAAGGACTCCGAGAGATGATATTGATTGACCAATTAAGGGATAAAATGTCATCAGAACTTCGGGCGTTCTTAACACAGAATGGAGCTGATAGACTTGAGGAAATTATTCTTTTGGCAGAGAGATGGGAGAAATCTCAGAAGGAGGTGGGAAGTAAGAGTCGGAAGACCAAAGCTTCTCCCCCAGACCAATCACTCAAGACCAAAGAAAAAGAACACACCAACCCCAATAAGAAGTTGAAGAAATCTGCGAGCACCAGTCTAACTTATATTCAGGCGGCCAAGAAGAGTGGGAAGGACTACTGTACCAATTGCCGGAAGGTAGGACATCACACAAAAGATTGTCGGAAGAAACCTCCTACCCCTCACACAGTTGCATGTCTGACTCGCCGGAAGGAACGTAAGGTGAGCACTAGTGAAACGTCCAGTGTGACAACTCATAAAGACACCCACTTCAAAATTCCGGTAGTGGAATCCATCTTGCTAAATGGATACCCCGCCATTTGCTTATATGATACAGGTCTAAATTATGACTGCGTCGTAGCAACATCCTTAGTTCAGCCAGAACAGTTGACTGAGGAAATGGTGATTATACAGGGACCCTTGAAAAGTTCAGCCAAGATGTCACTACCTGTGGCTCGAGTACATATAGCTTCGCGTTATGTTACTGGAACAATCAAGGCAGCGGTGATGGAAAATCCCGTGTACCCAGTCCTGCTCGGTTGTCGTTACGTCTTTCTAGGAGAACCTATACAGCCTGTGATAGTCGCTGCTTTGACGACTAATTCGCTGACAGAAAAGACTCCAGCATCGTCGACTCCGACCAACCCTCGATCAGAGGATTTGAAGAAAGCACAGAGTGCTGACAGCACCTTGTTGCCATGCTTCAACAAACTGCCTAAAGCACATTCACCTCCACGTAGAGGCGACATGTATATGAAGGGTGGACTTCTATATCGCAAGGCAGGTAAAAGTGGACAAGAATATTCTCAATTAATTGTCCCGTCTACGTATCGTGCTCAACTATTGGATATGGGCCACAACTTATCTTTCAGTGGGCATATGGGAATAAATGCTACTATGCAAAGAATTTCCATGCACTATTTTTGGCCCGGAATGAATTCTGACATCACCAGATATGTCAAGTCATGCCCTGAATGCCAAAGAGTGACCCCAAGACATAGGACACCCCCTGTCCCGCTTGGTGAGATGCCCCTAACTGGATCTCCTTTCGAGAGAGTTGCCGTAGACATTATCGGACCACTCCACAGGACGCGGAGGAAGAATCGATACATATTAACATTGGTGGACGTCTGTTCAATGTGGGCAGAAAGTATTCCAATGCCATCAAGTGACTCCAAGCACATTGCTGAAGCCTTACTTGAGATATTTACTCGGATTGGATTTCCCCTCAAAATCCTAACCGACAATGCATCACAGTTTCGCAGTAAACTCATGGAAGAAGTCTTTCGGCTATTTCATGCTCGCCATATCTATTCATCTCCCCATTTGCCTCAAACGAACGGGAGTGTAGAACGGTGGAACGGTACCCTCATCAGTATTCTGAGAAAGTTAGCTCATGAAAAACCAGAGGATTGGGACACATATATTCCTGCTGCATTATTCGCATACCGGGAAGTGCCGCATCACTCTACTGGGATTGCGCCCGCAACCCTGTTGTTTGGGAGGCCAATCAAGGGACCCTTGGAAGTATTACTGAGAACATGGACTGATGATCATGCAGATGATACAGTTGTTACTGCATCTGTTTATGTTGCTGAGTTGAAGAAACGTCTACAACATGGTTGGAGACAAGCGAATGTGAATCTGCGTCAAGCTCGACGAAGAATGACTCGCAATTTCAACAAGAAGGCAAAGGATAGAGAGCTGACAGTGGGTGAAAAAGTGCTGCTACTACTTCCAACCAGTCAGAACAAGTTGCAAATTGGATGGAAAGGACCATTTGAGGTGACAGAGAAAATATCTCGTACTCACTACAAAATTTCTGTCAAAGGCAAGTTGAAAGTGTTTCACATAAACCTTTTGAAGAAATGGAATGAAAGGTCCGCAACCTCCGAAACGGCCCACCTGATGGCTATGGCTGTTGCTACTGAAGTAGAACAAGGAATTACCATGGGAACAGAATGATCACTGCAAGCCAAAGAGACATTTCAGGATGTGGATATCAATCCCAACCTATCTCCAGATCAACAGAAGCAAATTCGAGATCTTATGGCAATGTATGCAGAAATACTTACCGACAAACCAGGTCTTACTAATTTAGTGGAATTTGATATGAAGCTAACAGATGATACACCTGTGCGAGTCAAGACGTACCCAGTTCCTTATGCCAAGCAAAATACTTTGCAGGAAGAGATACAGCAGATGCTCTCATCAGGAATTATATCACAATCTGAATCTCCATACAGTGCTAGTGTGGTGGTGTTGAGAAAACCTAATGGTGAACACAGAATGTGCATCGATTATCGACAGCTCAACGCGATTACTGAATTTCAGGCAGAACCTCTACCCGACCAGAATCAGCTGTTCACTAGTCTCAACACAGCCCAATACTTCACCAGGATTGATCTCAGTAAGGGATATTACCAAATTCCTGTGAAACCGGAAGTCAGACTGTGGTTAGCTTTCAGCACTCCTGGAGGACACTACGAGTTCAATGTTCTTCCATTTGGATTAAGTAACGCTCCAAGTGTATTTACACGCATGATGAGAAGATTACTTGACCCATTACATCATCCGGCCATCAGCCGCTTCATGGATGATATTTTAGTTGCTACCGAAACATTTGAGGAGCATGTCGAAACATTGCATCTCTTGTTCAAGCGACTTAAGGAAACAGGTTTGACAGCAAGACCCAAGAAGTGTCAAATAGGATTTCAACAATTGGACTTCCTAGGCCATAAGGTATCTCAAGGCTTCATAACACCTCAAGAAGGAAATGTGGAGAAACTTCAGAGAGCACCTCGCCCAAGGACCAAAAATGATGTTCGATCATTCGTCTCCTTATGTGGATTCTATCAAAGATACATTAAGGACTTCAACACACTGGCTGCACCCTTAACGGATCTTACCAAAAAGGGGAATCCAGAGAAAGTCATATGGTCAGCTGATTGTGAGAAGGCTTTTACAGCTCTCAAACAAGCTTTAACAGCCAAACCGATCCTACATCTACCCAACCTCGACCGCTCATTCGTGCTCCGCACAGATGCGAGTAATATTGGAATAGGGGCCACCTTACTCCAGAGGAAAGGAGATGATCACTCAGAGCTATTACCTGTAGCTTATGCAAGCAGGAAACTGAATGCTTCTGAACGGAACTACTCGGTGATCGAGCGTGAGTGCCTTGGTCTAATCTGGGCTGTGGAAAAGTTTCAGGCATACCTGTATGGTAAACATTTTACAGTGCAATGTGATCACCAACCCTTGATGTTTCTGGCATCGTCACGGAATCTGAACGCAAGACTCATGCGATGGTCACTGCTGTTGCAACCATTCTCATTCCAAATGGAATACGTTCCTGGGAAAATGAACGTAGGCGCCGACTTCTTGAGTCGTTGTCCAGTTCCTGATGAACCATCAACTTCGGATGAAGTGGAAAACCAACAAGAGGGATCACAAAAGGAACCGTGTCAGCTGTGAACGACTGAGACGATAGTTCTCCACAGAGATCAATCTGGAGGGGGGCTCTGTCGCATGATTGCGCACTCCGTCTTGTTCACTGCTGCACATCACAATTTCAAAACACACTTCTCACTAAGGGTTTGCACTAGAGAGAATTGGGATGCTAGGAATGTCGCGTCAACAGTGTTAATAGCTGTGACACCCAATGATGGACAGATCATGTGGTTTAAGCCCGTTCTGTCCATTGGTTAACCTAGAATAATCGCGTCGCCCGCGAAATATTCTGGGTCCAGCGACGCTAAATTTCGGCACTTGCAGAGCGACCGGCAAAGCATCTAGATGTGGTTTAGGTCTCTGTATGTCCCTCATCCTGATTCAGAAGGAAAGCTTCAGACGAAATTATGCCTGAGTTTGTTTATTTCTGAGTCAGGTAAAGCTTTAAGTATGAGAGTGTGTGTGTGTAAGTTCCGGCACTAATATATATATATATATATATATATATATATATATATATATATATATATATATATATATATATATATATATTATTCTTCTATTAGAAGATAGAACCCAACTTTCAACCAGTCCCAAAATGGCTACTCTCTGCCAGCACTGATGTAGATATCTGACTCCATCTCTCATTCGTTTCAAGAAGAGTGCTGTACAATCACTATGTCTGAAGCTGTGAAAAGAGGCTCAATTATGCCCAGACTGTTTCCTATTCTTGAGTCTAGATCCCACTGGCTTGCTGACTGTGTTCAGAGCAGGTTTAGTACAAGATAAACTATGATCTGTGTGCTGGGTGTCGCCTTGGTTGCAATCCACAGCAAATCGCCAACACACGCGAATGTGAGAAGGAGGAATGAAAGACTCTACCTCTTATCTTATATGTTCGTGGCGTGAAGACAGAATGTGTGTGTAACTGTTTAGCATCCAGGACTGGTCCAGCATTTATACTGTTGTGATTTATTCGAACAAGCATTTAGCACTCTGACGAACAACAGTCCAGCTAACAGACCAACACCGGCACTCAGGTGAACGAATAAAAGAAGAATGGTGTTGGTTTGAGAGAATGAGTACAATGTGGTGTCTCATCTTTCTTTCACTCTGTATATATATGTGTTATTGAATGAGAGGCAGTGTAAATCCTCATAAGGAACATTTCACATAGACCTCCACATTCATACCCATTATATGTTACTTATATTAACTTTAGAGTGAAATATTTAATGTATGTTTCTTTACATTATTACTTTGATGCAACATGTGGAATGTAGTTTATTAAACCATCACCCTGTTTCACCGAGTAAGTAAAGGACATAATATGCTTCCATGCATAAGCACTTCTAAACTGTCAAGGGGAGATATCACCCCAGTGTCAGAAGAAGTAAGTAAAGGAAATGACAGAAGAGGTGAGAGGGTATAAACAGGAAAGTATCCAGGCAGACTAAAACAATGGTGGCAGCACTGATTGGTAACATGAGTTAATGAGAACAATCATCCTATTCTGTTCCATTACTATGTAGGGATCAGATATGCTGGGTACATCTCATCATTTACTCTCCATCATTCGTTTCTGGCCTTGTCAGTCACTGTGTCTGTGTCCTCTGTGAGAACAACAGCCAACCGGCCCTAGGTACAAGTGCAGTAAAAAGAAAGCTTGCCCAATATAATTGCTGATGTCTAATGCCAGTACAAGGAGACACAATGTAGCTCTTAACTTGTAGGTACTTCCTGAATCTGCTACCTTCTGTACCTCATGTCTGTAAACCCTTTTCATTCTTGTCCACTGGAGAATCATCATCCTGTGGCTAGATATAAATGTGTTCACCATGTTTATCCACCTCAGGTGAGGATGGCGGTGTTCGCAGATTGTCATGATCCAGAGGTGCAGAACATTGCCCAATAATGTACAATGGCTGTCAACCTAGAGCAGATCTGTAATATAAAGGTGCAACAGGAATATGTGGCCAGGACCCAGAATATTCAAGGAGTCCTCACTGAACTGTGCCCAAACCGGATCTGTGTTTCATGATTGATCTGGTGATTGATATATTTACAGTGTAGAAACAGTTCTAAGATCATTAGGATCAAGTTTATACCTCAATGCAAATTATTTACAAATATGGCAGAAGTTTGGCACCATTTCATCACTGCTATACTTTGATTTTACTCAGTGAAACTTTATACTTGTGAGAACAATCAATAACTTTCAGGAACAGAGAGTAGTCATGGACTCCTCTGATTCATACAGTGTGTAGAGACTGTTTAGACTATTTGTTTTACAAATCCTTGAGAAATGTTCCAGTACCATCTGGGGTATTTATTACAGAAACAAGAGCAGGCTAACTGATGGGAGGGCTTAGTGGCCAAATGACTGAAGTCATCTCTGAACATGAGAGTTCTTATTTCTAATGTTGAATATGAACATTATCTCAATGTCTTGATGTATTTCATATATGTCATAATGCATCACTGGTTACTTCCACAGGTTTTTTATTTTGATTAATAAACCAAAATTAACTGTTCCTGCATTTTTCTGTCAGTCCATTGTGGTGTGACAAAACTTTTCATTATTATCTATGTGTTTAGTTAATGTAACTACTTCACATAAAGGTAGTATCTGGAACTACAGGTGACTGGGTAAACTCTAATAGACAGCTAAAGTCTGTCCTATTGTAATCTCCCAGGTTCCAGGTTACTCAGAAAAGGGAACTTTACATTTTATTAATTCCTGTGACCATTTCATCTAAAAGGGAAAATGATCATAGGTGGGGGACTCTCGAGCTAATTAAGTTTCTTTTTTCGGGAAGGAAGATTTTGGAGGGAAGAAATTAATTTTCCTATGGAAACCCCTAGATTTCCAGAGCTATTATGGGTCACTTTGGCTTCCAAGAACCCATCCCCTCCAAATGAAATCAGTCCCATCCTTATAGCTTTACTTCATTGTGGGGTAAGTCAGAGTGGGTACTGCTTCCAACTCTCAATATGTCACACACATGACATTGTCGAGGCAAGAACAAATAGCTGATCCACGACTCTCGTGATTGTGAGATGGCGAAACATGACCGCCTAAGATTATGGGCCTGGTACGTGATGATGATGATATAAATAGAAAAAAGGCAATTACTATCATTCATTCATTGGCACCTTGCCGTCTTGACAGACGATAGTTTGTGCTTTAAAAAGGCATAATAACTTTTAACTATGGCGGTAGCGAGTGTGACTGATAAGGCCAATTTGCGCTGTAAATGTCCGTTCACAGTGGGTGCATGTGAACACGTGGTCATTTCCACCATCATGCACCATACTATCAAGGCAGCACATATCGGACTAACAATCAAGAAGCAGAATTAAAAAAAAAAAAAAAAAAAAACTCAGATAAGGGGACAAAACTCAACCTTGCCTGACTCCCTTTGCCATATCAAACATCAAACTCACATGTTGTCTGACTCCCTGTTTTATAGCTTTTATGGCAAACTTATACGTGGTTTATCATAATAAAATCACTGAATCAATAGAGTTGAAATGTTGAATATGGATGTTGACTGGTCGTTGAAACCTCTGGAAGACTTGACATGAAGTCTGACGCATTTATGTTCAGCTCGTCTGACAACACAAATGGGTACCAAAAAGGCAACATGGCAACAAAGACGTATAGCGGTGCATAGCGAACCGTCGGCGTGGAGGCGACGACAGGGGCAATCGGCCAGGGAAGAAACTGGCTTCCCACAACCATAGGTGCTAGGATATGTGTGAGGGCACGAAGCACCGGGTGCAAGATGCCTCCTCCCTATGAGAGGAGTGGCTTGTGAGCAGGCACAGGTCACTGTTATGGGACGAGTACAAAGACAACCCAAAGCACGAAATAACGTAACGTTTCGAAACATGGTTTGAACATACGGCAGGAGAAACATCCCAGATTCATGACTCGGGTGGCCCTCCCCCAGAGAGCGTCAAGAAGATAAAGTGCTGAAACATTCCGGATAGAGGGACCTCTTTTGACGATCAGAAATCTCCTGTTGTGCCCTATCTGCGGCGGAGTTGTTAACACTAATCTTATCTAACTAAATGACCTAACAATGTAATCCGTTCATGTTCTATAAAGTTAGTAATAAGTGTTATTCCAACACTTACTCTTAGATTCTCATTTGTTTCCCCATCTCTTCTGGTTTTTCCATTTGCTTTTCTTATGCATCTCATCTCACATGATGTAATGTTACGCCTGTGTGTTTCTATGACTGTTCATGTTTGGCATTGACAACACAGCGATGGGACGAATAAAGGATGCTTTAATTGTTTCCACTTCTTTTTTGTTTTGTTTTGGATGCATATTGATATTTTGATATTTTAAATAGCTGCTATTTGATAGTTGTTTGCTTTCTGTATTTATTAAATATTTCTCTATCCACTCTTGTAAGACTGGCCTGCGTGCCCAATTTATTACCCTTTGAAATAAAGTCCGTCCTTTCGTTCCATCCTCTGTGAACACATTGCCAGATACTTATACTAACTTGTTTTAATGAGCCGAAAGTGTCTTTAACGTTCGGTGTCAAACTCCGTTCTGGTTGACCCCGCTTCTTCCAGAAACCAGCCCCGCCACTATTATTCTTTCTAAAACACCGTGACGTTTTCAATCGCCAAAGTACTTCAGTTAACGAGACAGGTTACTGTCTATGAGCCAGTGTTTGTTCCCGTGTTCAGATCTCAGAGCGTCAATAATTTACTTGTCCTTGATTATAAAGATTGTTTCTGTAATATCTGAGTTTAAAAATTCCAATTTTTATCTTCACTGATTACGAAACGGTCCATGACTCACATGCTGTGTTGCCACAGGAAAGGCGCATGCTCCCAAAATGTTTCATTTGCTTCCTGGTCCCGCCATTGTGGTTAACTATAGAGTTAAAATGTTCAACGTTTGTGGTATTCTCATTGCTGACTGTAAGCAGGGCCGTGCCGTGCTATGATACAGGGATGCGGCCGCATCAGCCGGCACCATAAGGGGGCGGCGTAAGTAGCGAAGGAGGGGCGGAATTTCGTACGGCACGGACCTGACTAAGTTAGGGTTGTCACGTAGTTGTGTGTACATTGCAAATTGATTAAATTGTACACAAGGAGTGCTGACATTGCGTGGACTGTACCCAAGGAGTGCTGACATTGACTGGATAATACCCTAGGTGTGCTGACATTGACTTGATTGTACCCAAGCCTTGCTGACATTAAGTTGACTGTACCCAATGATTGCTGACATCGAGTGGACTGTACCCAAGGAGTGCTGACATTGAGTGGACTGTACCCAAGGAGTGCTGACATTGAGTGGACTGTACCCAAGGAGTGCTGACATTAAGTGGACTGTACCCAAGCCTTGCTGACATTGAGTGGACTGTACCCAAGCCTTGCTGACATTGAGTGGACTGTACCCAAGCCTTGCTGACATTGAGTGGACTATACCCTAAAAGTGCTGACATTGACTGAATTGTACCCTAGGAGTGCTGGCATTGAGTGGACTGTACCCAAGGACTGCTGACATTGAGTGGACTGTACCCAAGGAGTGTTGACATTGAGTGGACTGTACCCATACCCATGGAGTGCTGACATTGAGTGGACTGTACCCAAGGACTGCTGACATTGAGTGGACTGTACCCAAGGAGTGCTGACATTGAGTGGACTGTACCCATACCCATGGAGTGCTGACATTGAGTGGACTTTGTCAAAATACAGCCAACCCCATCCTGTTCACCCTTCCCTTTCCCCACTTATGTATCATCAGTGTTCTGAAATTCCCAGTAGCTCAATTGTATTTCCCCGTAGTTCTTGTTCCCGGACATAAACGCCGCACATTGAATGTCCCCGTACTTATGTTCACCTGTAGCCTAGTGGCGGAACATACTTTTATTAATGCAGTTTCTATTTTAAACGTTAGCTTTGGCTTCACCAAGCAGCTCGGAATTCATGTATTAGTCATCCAAAAGTTGATTACTTGTCTGAACTCATTAACTCACTCTATTCAAATTGTTGCTTGACCTGTTTAGTTCTCTGGCGCAATTATGTTGACACCAGCCCCCTCTTTTGTTTGTTTGTGTGTTGTTGTTGTGTGTTTTTTTTTTTTAAAACGCAGTGCTTAATATTGTAAAATTATGACTATGTGATAAATAGATTGAAAGTGAAAATTGCTTCGATGGAGATGGTTAAAGAAACAAATCATTCATTAATGTAATAGACACGTTACAGTAATAACTTTTTGTGATAGAAGCGTTGTAGTACCAACTTAGTGTGATAGAATCGTTACGGTAACAATTTTTTGTGTGATAGAAACGTTATAGTAACAACTCAGTGTGATAAAAACGATACAGTAACAACTTCTTGTGACATAAATGTGACAACAAGAGCGCATTGTGATAGAAACGTTACAGCAACAACTCATTGTGAAAGAGTCGTTACAGTAACAACTCATTGTGATAGAAACGTTGAACGTCTTGTGATAGAAAATGTTACAGTAACAACTCCTTGTATTAGGAAATAGTTTAGTTTAGTCGTTTAGTCGTTGGATCAACATCACGGCACACGGTTTAACCCATAAGTGCTCCGTTTTCCTCCTAACGCAAACCTGAGTTTGGAGAAACTCAGCTCAATGCACGAACTCCGTTGCATCGGCGAGGATCCTGAAATGCCTATTGGCGGAACATACTTTTATTAATGCAGTTTCTATACAGTGTGTATTAGGAAATGAGTTAAAGTAACAGCTGCCTAGGACATACTATAGGTCAATAATAGCTATCTTGGGGAACGAAAATATGCCCGCAAAAATATACTCTTTCCTCCAACACCAACCCATCCTTGACAGGTGTCAGTAGTATAGCGAGCGTTGCTAGTATCCTTCAGGGTTTCCACCCTAGATGTTTTACATCTAGATCCAGATGTTTTCGCCTACGTCTAGATGTCGTTTTTTGACGCTGGGATGTTAGATGTAATTCAAGATGTTTTTCATTTGGATTTAGATTTTTCTTTTCTTTCGGTGTCAACCATTGGCGTTTATGCTACATTGAAGGAAGATATTCCATCTGTAATCATCATGAAATGTGCGTAGCATTCCTTGCTGCTAGCATTATCACAGGCCTTATCAGAATTTTTACCAAGACATTTGGAATTCCTTATTGCTGAAACACATAACTGGTTTTCCAAATCAGTACAATAATTTATATAAAGCATTAAGTGATAGTTCCTCACCACTGAAAATTAAATTATGCCATATTGCAAAACTAGATGGTTATCAATTCAACCATCTGTTGAAATAATTATGAACCAATGGGTGGAGTTGAAGACACACTTCGAAATAACAAGGCAAAGTGAAAAGTGCTACACAGCTGAAATACTATATGGAATGTACAGTGATGAAAAAAAAATGACATTCCTTCTCTGTTTACAACCCATTCTAAGTGAAGTGCAAAAAGTTAATAAACTGTTTTCATCTAAATTGTTGATAAAGTTAAATTACTTCACGATCTCACTTTGCTATTTCACTCAATTGGTGGAAGACTTATATTGCCAACTTCTAAAGCTGATGTTTTTCACCTGCACTATAGAGAGCTATTTGGCTCCTACGCCATCCCTGGGGATACCAAATCGAATCAAAAATTGATTGTTTAAAACCAAAGGACTGTTAACAGAAAATGAAGAGAACAACTTAAGAAAGCACTGTCAAGATTTTCTTGTCTCATTATTCAAGCTATTGAAGCAGAGACTTCCTGACAATTTAGATGCATTGAACAATATGTCACTCTTTTCAGTTAACAACATATTTCGGCCAGTAAAGTACATACCTAAATATTGTCAAGTTATGAAATTGCTATGGGCTACTGATAATTGTGTGGCGGAAGCTAAAATAAATTTGGTTGACTGGACAAACAAAACAGAAACTGAAAGTTTTTGGAGTGAATAAGACAATTTAAAGATGCCCCAGGTAGCAGTCCATTCTGTAAGCTCTTTGAATGTGCGATGTCTGCCATGATACTACCCCATTTAAATGCTCAGTGCTATGAATTATATAAAATCTAAACTAAGAAATGGGATTAAAGGTGACTTCTTAAATGTTATCTTGACAATAACATTTGACTTGATGAGAGCAGGACATTGCTGTTCAACTGATCAGCTTCCTGATCGTGTATTAAAAGAAATTGGAACAACTAAAGCGTACCAGAGCCATTTTGAATCTGAAGCTTCAACTTCATCATCCAAGCTAAGTTTATCCTGTGGATCTTGTGAGGCAGACATCAATGAAGATGAAGACATGATTATATAGGGTAAGTCACATCGATATCTATGTAATTTCTTACTTTTCCAATCTGGATGTTTTTCTAAATGTGTCATCTATACAATCTAGATGTCTATTTCTAAATGTTTTATGTCAAAGAAAAGTGGCAACCCTGGTATCCTTACCAAAGTACAGTCATTTGTTAACCCCGTACAGCATATTCTTATCTTGTGTATGCTTTATTAGAATTTAAATTTAAATGTGTCACGTTGAAGTGTGTTGATCAGGCGCACTACAGACGGCAATCTCAGATTTCACACAGACTACCAACCGAGCTCTTACGCAAGGCATTGGCCTGTTTATCTCTAGGTTCTGTTATCAGTTACACGAGGACAACAAAGCGGTACTTGGGTCTATTTTAGCATGGGCAATCTTGCGATACGCCCCTAGGAACTCCTATCATGTGTTAAACAGTTTACCCCACCCTTCCACCTTCCCCATTTCCGCTACCATAATTTTGAAAAGCTTAACTTGCAGTGAAACCCGAGTCAGTTAGAGTGGCTGGCAGTGGGAGTGATCTGTGTTTGAAGAGAAGTCAATTAGAAACGTCTATACTGGGCAATGTAATAACAGATTATTGATCTCGCACACAATAATGGATGCAAATAAAATCGTCTGCGAGCGGACGAGACACAAAGCCTCAACAAACAGCTATTTTAAATGAAATTCAAAGAGAGCTTGCATACGTCATGGTGTAATGGAGCAAACGATTTGTTATGTTCATTCAACATTATTATATAGCGAGGAAGTTTGAACAATGAACAAGCAATTCGAAAGTCAAACAGTGGTCCTGGAGATGTGCATATACAGAAGAACATGTCGTATTTCATGGAAACAACACCAATAAAATGCAGACGGTTTAGAAAAACTGGGAATGACAAAAGAGTTTATAACAGAAATAAGAAAAGGCAAGTAAAATATTTTGGCCACGTTAAAAGATATAACGCTCGTATAACAACCATACTGGAAGGTAAGGCTGAATTGAAGTTATTAAGAGGTAGACGGTACAAATGGGAAGATAACATCAAGAGATGGACGAACAGCAGTCTGGCAAAATGTACAATCGAAGAAGATTCAGTGTTGGCCATATATTGCAGCCAAACTTCATTGTGGAGACGGCAGCTGATTGATTGCTTGTGCTTTGCATGAGTTGGCGATCAATAAAAGGTTGATTTTCTAGGCAATTTCATCTTTAGCAGTGTGACATGATAGGACTGATAATATAGGAATAATTATGCAAATATAAAGTTTTCTTGGAATTTTCCTGTCTTGACAGACAATAGTTTGTTACTCTGTGCTTCAAACAAGGTACAATGGTACCTTGGGTTACGAACGCCTCAGGTCACGAACAATTCAGTTATGAACAACAACTTCAAAATTTTTTTTGTCTCGGGTAACGAACAGTGCCTCGGGTTACGAACAAAGGAGTGAAAGAGAGAAGTTTAACGTTAGAGACAAACGATCGCGTACAGTACAAACGAAGGCCACGCAGTGCTAACACCACTTAGCGCTAGCCTAGTAGCCTTGTTCTGCACGCGTGCGCAGCCTCGCTTTCATTGGCCTTACTACACAGCAGTAAACGATTTCTTAGCAGTTGAATAGTGTTCAGTTTATCTCAATCATTATTTTCCTTGTTAACCCCATCAATTATGAGTTGGAAGAACGGTAGTGGTACTGCTAGGAAGCAGAAACGTACAACAGTGGAGGTAAAGAAGGAAATAATTATGAAACATGAAAATGGCATTCTTGTGTGTGACATCGCTAATGAGTCGTCCGTGACCGTTTAAACTGCCAGGATTAAAGAAATTTGCAGCATGTGGGCAGACGTCGAAGTCTTCATTGTGAACCATCTTCCAAACACACTTGTTGCTAACAGGGCAGCACACCTGATGAATGATAATGCGATGGCCCACTTCAGAAAGATTCTCCAGCATAGGAAGCGACAAATTTCCCTTGATAGTTTCTTGGTGCAGAAAGATTCCTAGTCGGCTGACAAGAATCAGCGACAACAAACTCCTGAAGCTAATGATTCAGAATAGCAAAGAAAGTGATAAATTTCCCATTATCGTTTTCTTTGGTAAAAATTATAGACTAAATCTTATTTGTATTTTACATTTAATTTATTTGGTTGTTTTCTTTCTCTTCATTTAATACACTAGCTGACCCGGCCCGGCTTCGCCCAGGCCCTGGATGGGATCTATCTATCTATCAGTCTGTCTGTCTGCTTGTTTGTCTGTCTGTCTGTCTGGCTGACCCGGCCCGGCTTCACCCAGTCCCTGGTGGGGAGCATCTCATTTAATTCATATACGTAGTCATATAAGCTCTCCCGTTCCCGACTATCTGTTTGTCTGTCTATCTGTCTGTCTGTCTGTCCCGGCCCGGCTTCACCCAGTCCCTGGTGGGGAGCATCTCATTTAATTCATATACGTAGTCATATAAGCTCTCCTGTTCCCGACTGTCTGTCTATCTGTCTGTCTGTCTGACCCGGCCCGGCTTCACCCAGTCCCTGGTGGGGAGCATGTCATTTAATTCATATAAGTAGTGAAATAAGCTTCCGTTCCCGACTATCTGTCTGTCTGTCAATCTATCTGACCCGGCGTGGTTTCGCCCAGCTCCTGGCGCACAGTAACTTAAAAGAATGTCCTTCCACACACCATTCATTATTTTTAATGAAAACTGTTTTTAATCACCGACATGAGAGTTGATAAGTTCTTTAAGCAGAAAAAGATGGGTTACAATGTTATGCATTATGCATTATTTTTATGAAAACTTTGAAAATGCCTTAAAGATTATATCATTATTTATTATAACTCATATGCCTGTAAATAACTATAGACAAAGAGTTTATAAATCTTGGGGGGGGGGGGGGGGGGACGGCATTTTAACAGTATTTTAACAGGCGTGCTGCGTGTAAGGTATGCATAAAGTATGAACAACACACACAAAATTAACTTTAGAATGTCCTTCCAGACACCATGTGCTCACTTTCATTAGCTGCCCGGCCCGGCTTCGCCCAGGCTCTGGCGGGGATCTATCTATGTATGTATGTATGTATGTATGTATGTATGTATGTATGTATGTATGTATGTATGTATGTATGTATGTATGTATGTATGTATGTATGTATCTATCTATCTATCTATCTATCTATCTATCTATCTATCTATCTATCTATCTATCTATCTATCTATCTATCTATCTATCTATCTATCTATCTATCTATCTATCTATCTATCTATCTATCTATCTATCTATCTATCTATCTATCTATCTATGTGGAGCATCTCATTTAATTCATTGTCAATCAACTCATTTAAACTCAGGGGACGTAACTTAAAATATAACAATTATACTAAAAGTTATATCCCTTTTTGTCATATATTTTTATATTTTCTTATGTTCAGTCGTGTAATTACAAAATTAAATTGTAGGAAGGTAATAGCTGATAGCTGATAGATAAAACTATCACAGTTGGTTGCACAGGAATGAAAGGAAAACGTGTAGAAAATTTCATCTCAATCGGTTGGACCGTTCGCGAACGCATGAAGGACGGAAATACATACATACATACATACATACATACATACACACAAAGATTTTTATATATATAGATGAAGTACACGTATTCTTTGCGTTATGTCAGGTAAACGACCGGATGTTATTAAAAGCGGACGATTCGTTCATCTTGAAACGCGGAGTGTCTCTATTTCACTGATTTCAATGTTTCGGGTTACGAACTTTTCGGGTTACGAACTTAGTTCTGGAACGAATTAAGTTCGTAACCCGAGGTATCACATAATAATCACAACCCATGGCGGTAGCGTATGTGACTGATCAGACCAAATCGTGCAGTGCATGTTCGTGCACACTGGATGCACATGAACACATGGTTATTTCCACCATTTGCTATCTCACACGATCGGTGAGTGACCTATCTGCAATAATTTTCACCTTTGTCTTTATTACATTCTTGAACTTTCCCCTGCACGCAGCGCTAATAGCAGCGGCTTGCTCCCAAGATGCAATATCAATGCCTGTACCAACCATGTCACGCTTACATGCTTATTTGTACCCCAGTAGATGCCCACCCTGGGATCTTTTACCCACCAAGGTATGTCACAGTTAGAGCCTTGTTTCCACTCACACGATCGGTGAGTGACCTATCTGCAATAATTTTCACCTTTGTCTTTATTACATTCTTGAACTTTCCCCTGCACGCAGCGCTAATAGCAGCGGCTTGCTCCCAAGATGCAATATCAATGCCTGTACCAACCATGTCACGCTTACATGCTTATTTGTACCCCAGTAGATGCCCACCCTGGGATCTTTTACCCACCAAGGTATGTCACAGTTAGAGCCTTGTTTCCACTCCCTAACACGCCCTGGGTATATGGTGCTATTCCCATACTTTTATAAAACCCAAGTATTCGATCAGTGACGTTATCACTATCACACCGACAACCTTTACTTCCCAGGTCACATTCTGGTAGCAATTTGAGGCTGGACCGACCTGCGAGCCCGCGTCACATTCTAGTAGTAATTTGAGGCTGGGCCAACCTGTGAGTCCAGGTCAATAAAGAGAGAAATATCCACCTCTAAGGGTGTTCGAACACATGATTACCAGGTCATTGCGCAACTGCAGCTCCAAGCAATTTATACAATACATTTATATTTTATAAGAAAGAAAAAAAGAAGGCTGGCTATTAAAGACGATAAAACAAAGAAAATTGAAATATTTTGGTCACTTGAAACGTTATGAAAGTTTGGAGAGAGCAATAATTGAGAAGTACTTGCCCGGGAAGAGAGGAAGACGAGGGTCAAAGAGAAAATTGGTGCAGGAAGTTTCGGATGGTCTCCAGATGAGAGTATCGGACGCGGGAGATCTTCCTTATGACCGAGATGTTTTCCGGAAGGTTGAAATGGGAGCGAGGTTCTGCAAAGGACACGCTACTGAATGAATGAATGACCCAGACTCGCGCCGACCTTCTAAGCCATCTCCAACGACATGCTTGGTAGATTACAGTTTAACTATTCGTTGCATCCTGTATGGACCTGGTGACTCATGGGCGAGGCTATTGGGCAGATCATAATAAGGAAATCGTTTCTACGCCTTGAGACGAATTGTGTGTATAGTAACGTAAACAGTAACGTGTTTCTCTACACGCCTTGATGTGCACGGGTATATGGTGCTAATCCACGTGCTACTAATTCAGCTCTCAATGGGTGATGTAGCCCGCACCACACCGACCACCATTACTTCCAAGATTATATCCACTACCCGGTTTAGACTCAGAACCCAGGTCAATTAAAAAATAAAAAATTCTTCCCGGCGTACAGAGGGAGGGGGAAACATGCCCACCGATCCGACAGGCAACATGCTATGTCAAAAATAAATATAAAATATATATAAATATATAAATAAATATATAAAAATATATTTATATATAAATAAAATAAATAAAAAAAAAAAATAAGACACGAATGCCTGGAAAATATAACAATTTGGGAAAATGCACCAGGGGCCAGGCGATTGCGTTACGGATGCAATTCGTAATCTGGCGTACCGCTTTCGAAATACAGCTGTGGGGGATTTGGAAGCAATCCGCCTTGATTTGGTTTGCCATAGAAAGGTATGAGCGCGGTCGTTCATAAAGCTATGGCAAATTACTGAAAGTAAACTTGCCAAGAAATCACGAACAGTCCGAAAATGCTGGGGTTGACTGCGACGTCCTATAGAGGATATGCAACTAACTTAACTTGGGGAAGGGAAGAAGAACGTAGATGCATTCCAGGTGTGGATTATCTGTGGAACGCTTAAACACCTAGGAACAAATTACATTGTAAGCAACACTAATTTCATCAAAATGTCACGTGACCGGGAGAAGTGAAGAGTCCTCACCGCTAAACTATGCACCTACAGAAGACGACGAGGAGGAATAAGAGGCGGAATAAGAGGAGTAAGACGACGACGACGAAGAAGAAGAAGAAGAAGAAGAAGAAGAAGAAGAAGAAGAAGAAGAAGAAGAAGAAGAAGAAGAAGAAGAAGAAGAAGAAGAAGAATATGAGGAGGAATCAGAGGAGGTGGACAAAGAAAAACAGGAATTAGAGGAGGAATAACAGGAGGAATAAGAGAAGGAATACGAGTAGGAATAAGAGGAGGAGGACGAAGAAGAGAAGGAGGAATAAGAGAAGGAATGAGAGGAAGAATAAGAGGAGGAAAAGAGGAGGAATAACAGGAGAATAAGAGGAGGAGGACGAAGAAGAAGAAGAAGAAGAAGAAGAAGAAGAAGAAGAAGAAGAAGAAGAAGAAGAAGAAGAAGAAGAAGAAGAAGCAGAGATGTTTCCAAGGCGCCAGAGACAGGTTCTATACTGGCCAAGACCTATTGACACGTCCTAGTCGCGCGTCCTGGGCAACAGGTCCCTTCGGAGTCCTGGCTAACATAGTAGGATCGCTGATTCTTCCGAAGTCGGAGAGTATCTGCCTTCACAGCGAGGAACCACCAGTCTGCACACCAATAAGCCAGACATGTGACAACGGACACTCACGCAAACCTCAGGTCCTGTATGACATCACACTGATGTTGGACAACAGGATGCCTTCATCCGACATACAGGACTTTACGCTGGAGTTTACAGCCAGTGAACGCAAGCAAGCAAGCAAAAAGAAGAAGAAGAAGAAAGAATTAATAATTTACATATGACGGGAACAGATATAGGACATCTAGCTTACGATAGACACATTTCCAAAGAAGACCCCACTGAATGATGCACCTTTAAGGTGCATTTCAAATGTCAAATGAATTTCATATGAATTTCTGGTTTAGCCGTCGGAAAATGTCAAGTCGAATGCAATATTATATGTGTAGTCAATGTTATGTAGGCTAATATTTATTACCAAAGACGTCCTCAAACAGGAGGGAGTGGCCGAGAGGTTATTATGTCGATCAGTCAATCAGGAAGCAGATTATAATTTCAGGGTACGTTTTACCCCTGGAGTGTGAAATAAATGTTTGAACTTCCGACATTGCCAAGCAGTGGTGCAAATACAGTAACCGCATTACTTATAGTTTTTTTCTTTTTTGAACATTGTTGAAAGAAATGAGGTCATAGAATGAATGAAATCATCGCTGATACACCTATCACCTGTCCGAAAGTTAGTTTAGGTGGCCATGTCAGGTGTGCAACCGGTCCTGCAACTTGTTCTTTACTCCCCAGAATATGTTATGGATTGCACTTACCCGGTTGAAATTATAACAGAAATTATACTTATAAGATAATGTAGGCAGCAACGACAGTTATTCTGTTGATATGCCCCTACATTTCAGTTGCCTTGTAGATTGAATGAGTGATCGTGTAACGCCTGCAGCTGACAGTACCTTGGCACGTGTTGTCTTCTTTATCCACGGCATTTCTCATATTCTTCTACACAAGCACATCTTCAATGTCTTCGCTTGGCTATTTCATTTCTCCGGAACCAGAGTGCCCACCCATACAGATGTATTAGAAAAGTTTTAAAAAAATAAAATAAAATAAAAACAAGTCCTGTAGCAGGTGTGCTAAGTGTCAGACCCATCACATATATTTAGGCTTGCGTGCACGTGGGAGTAGAACCTAGCTAGTAGAACCTAACCTAGTATGCCCAACCAAGGACCGGTCTTTATCAGGACCAGCATAAGACAGAAAGGAAGCTACCAAGCAGCGTAAAAAATAACCCCATCCGACAAACAGTGTCCGACAATAAAAGCAGCATAAGTTAGGACTAACAGTCCACACAACCACGGTTCTCAACAATAACCAAAGCTGAAGAAGCAGGTTTAACGAGATCGAATTTGAATTTTTTTTGTTTTTTTTTGAAAATCGAATCGAATCGGGAGTAGAACTGACGGACTTTCCCTCCCGTAGTCCAGACATCAAACCCGTGTCCGGAGATCAGCATGGCCGAAAGGATAATAGCGCTTGTTCTTAAACTTCCGGTGTTCTGATGCCGAAGTAGCGGGTTCAACCCCTCCCCCCCGTCCCTTATTTTTGCATATCCTTTATAGGACATCGCAGTCAACACCAGCATTTCTGCCGTTGTGATCTCTTGGCAAGTTTACTTTCAGTAGTTTGCCATTGCTTTCTGAACGACCGGCACCGATACCAACGCAAAACCAACGCAACGCGGTCTGGTGCCAAAACGTTCACAACTGTGTTTCGAAAGCAGGTATACGGGATTACGAACCGCGTCTTTAATTCATTCGCCACGGAGAGTGGCCTTCAACCCTACACAACAAAACTAATTCCGACAAATATGACGAGATTCACACAAAAGTCAGAACATTATGTAAGGAGACAAAAGATAAACCTATAGAGAGAGGCATCAATGTGTGGATAAACCTCTTTAGAGAGAGGCATCAATGGGTGGCTAAATCTACAGACATTTGCGTCATTGTATGACATAAACGTATAGAGATAAACATACCAGGAGTGATGACGAGAAAGAAAGACGACATCGTAGATGAAATCAAAATGTGGTAGATAATTTATACACATGACAGTAATTGAGGCCGGACATCTGGTTAATGATAGACATGCATATTGAAAGATATTATAGGAGGTATGTGTGTGTGTGTGTGTGTGTGTTTGTGTGTGTGTGTGTGTGGGTGGGTAGGGAGTGGAGGGGAGGGGGGTTCTGCACAGGACAAGCCGCAAGGTGACGGTAATTATGTACATAATTTAATAATTTATGTGTGTTCTGTTTGAATTCTTCCACTCGTGTATTTTATAGTATTTATCTTGGGAGCCTCCGTGGCGAAGTGGTCAAGCTGTTTGACTCGGGCTCCGAAGGTTGTGGGTTCGATTCCGGCCCACGTCCTTCGGTTCACGAGTGAAATTTTTCCGAGACTCCTGTGGGTCGTCGCTAGAACTACGGAGTTCGTGCTTTGTGCGACGCTTTCCGCGCTGCGGAAAGAGACCGAGCCATATGGGATGAAAACCCGGTGCAATGAAGTCGACCCTGTCGACGTTTAAGCGATTTGTTTAAATAGTATTTATTTTGTTCTAAAATTTATGATCACCACTTTTAGTTCCTTGAATGCGTCGTGATTTTGCTCAACTCTCCATAATAATCCCTAAATATATGACAATTTATGACATGTATATGACAGATACGAAACACGGAGCTGATCCACGACTCTGGTGATCGAGTGAGATGGCAGAACATGACCGTCCACGCTTACCGGCATGGCACATGATGGATGGATGGATGGATATGACAGTTCATCACTGTGATAATCCCTAAATATATGACCATTGATCGCTGTGCGATAATCCTGCACGAGTGTCGTCTTTGAAAGACAAACAAGATCAGCATCTTTCATAAACCCATTATGTCTGCTACTTACATGATGCTGTTGTCAAGCGTATCCCTTTGCTACTTGGTACACACCGCTAAAAATAGTTTGATCTGCTAACTGCAATTCCGTTTCACTGATATGGTACTCAACGGGTGAGGAATTCATCCCAAGGGATTTAGGGTTTCCAAGGGGGGGGGGGGGGGAATTAAGACTATTTCAAAATCGTGTTAATACAGGAATGATTACTTGATATTGTTTTCCCCTCTATACTTTACAGTTCTGTACTTCTCACCCTTCTGAAATTCGTTTTATGACGTAAGTAGACCCGCAAATTACATTTTATAGACGTCTAGACTTGTTGTAGTATGTGGTATTAAATTTAGCTTCCAGTTTTACGTATACTGAGTTAAAAAGGGGGTGGGGGTGGGGTGGAGCGGGGATTTATAGGGAGGAAATATGAAAGGGGGGAATGACATTCTGAACATATGGTGAAGGGGTGCGTGGACCAAATTAGGCTGAGAACCACTGATCTACAATATCACAACTTTCTCTACGTATTTCTCTTACTTCAAGTAAATACTTGCTTCTTGTGGCTCCTATATGTGGCTTCGCACAAAGAAAACATATCTTCCAAATGTACATTTTCTAAAGGCGAAGCCGGCGATTCTTATAATTTTCCACAACGAACATATTGATGCATCAATTGCATTGTTCGGTCTCAGTAAATCTTCAATTTCCTTACTGCCATTGCTTCTTTAGCATCAAACATTTTAGAAAGTTACCGGATAACCTCTTTTCTTTCTCCAAGTTTTTAGTTTAGTTTAGTTTAGTCAACGGATCAACATCATGGCACACGGGTGTGACCCTCAAGTACTCCGTTCTACTCCTAACTCAAGCCTGAGTCCGGAGAATCTCAGCTCAGTGCACGAATTCCGTAGCACCGGCGAGGCTCCTGAAATACATTGAGTAGATTTTTAACTCGAAATTTTGCCCGTTCTTCTTCTTCCAATTTAACGGACTCAGAAAGCATGCTGACGAGGATGAGGACGGGCAGACTTCGTGCGGAGTGGCTTGCTTCGCTTCGGAGGTCACAGGTGACAAGCATCGCCTGGATCTTTTCTCCGGGGCATGCCGGTGTGCTGGGAAATGAACAGGCGGACAGATTGGCTGGCTCTGCAGAACTTGGTGGAGTATTGATACATGACAAGGCAGACGTGGTTGCGGCCTTGTGGGAGCACGTGCACACCTCGGAGGAGCAAATGGATTACCATGGTCTGGCAAGAATGAGACAACGAGGAGTGACGAAGGGATCTGGCCGACACTCAACGCTCAGAGGAAAGGCGAGACGGACTTATAATCAGATTGCTACTGGTACTATTAGTGGCGGAACTCTTCGCTGGCTGCTGAGGATGGGGACGGAGCACTTATGGGAATGCCCCGAATGCTGTGATGTCGATTCCTAAATCAATCAATCAATCAATTTAACGGATAACCCTTCTTTGTTTCTTGTTGTATAGTCTTCTGTGGAGGTGAACACACATACGCTTGAACCTAACGTCGAAATGTCAATTCACTGAAAGCCAAAGAGTGCCATGTTCTCTTCACTTGGGTTGAAATGGAAGATAAAGACTCCCATGATTAGCTTCCCGACAACAATTTCCGCGAACCTTTATTGCGATTGGTTGGAGGGTTACGAATTTCTCTTCAACCCTAATGTAGAATACTCGTAATGAAAGGTCTGCATTACATGCCTCTGAAAAACTCATGGTTTGTAAAAATGGGGTATAATCGTGAGACTCATTTCTGGTTCAATGACTTTCCTAAAAAATCACGTGGAAATTAATGTCAACAAATGTTCACAGCAAATAATTTCTACCAGGATAGTGCACAGCTGTGAAAAGATTGTCATTGTTTGCTGTACTGGTATTTTCTTTACCACAACAAATCAACCATCAAATCAGATGTCACTATACAATTCCTCATAGTGGCATTAAGATTGCATTGTTAATGCCACATTTCAACAATGACTGTCAATTGATTGTTGATTAATAGCATTTTAAATAGTAACAATGGTTTCTAAACGGACTATCAGACATCTCTAACATATGAGACTAATTCATCTGGAGCCCATTCCATTTTGCTCAAAACTATTCCCTAAACTAGCGGAGTGAATGAGGTAGCATTAAGCGTTACACAAGCAGGGCAGGGTAAGATGATTAAACAAAGGTGCTATATCCAACACTCCATTCCATTAGTTTCACTTGTTGAAAATGTGGATAATTGAAACTCCACCCTACATATTTTAGCTGCGTTAGTAGCTGATACATCATGCAGTATTTCTTTCTTTCTTTCTTTCTTTCTTTCTTTCTTTCTTTCTTTCTTTCTTTCTTTCTTTCTTTCTTTCTTTCTTTCTTTCTTTCTTTCTTTCTTTCTTTCTTTCTTTCTTTCTTTCTTTCTTTCTTTCTTTCTTTCTTTCTTTCTTTCTTTCTGTCTGTCTGTCTGTCTGTCTGTCTGTCTGTCTGTCTGTCTGTCTGTCTGTCTGTCTGTCTGTCTGTCTGTCTGTCTGTCTGTCTGTCTGTCTTTCTTTCTTTTTTCTTTCTTTCTTTCTTTCTTTCTTTTTAAATTGCTGCCAGTTTTTGTTTTCATCCAGCTATGGTCTGGGGTCCATACGTCGTCGCCTTACAGGGTTATAATTAACGCACAATTTGTTTGTGTAGCTTCCACAATGTTTATCCGTTTCCGTTTCCTGTCAAGGTACATACAGCCGCCATGTTTCACAGACTTCAAATTGTCTTGTCGATCCAAGAAATAACAATTATTGATGGATAAGTATCGGTTAACGCGGTGCTTTCATACAATGCCATTAAGAAAATGTGCATACTGGTAACTTTGTTATAGTTGTCCCTCGACATTCAATGTCAAGTCTTATGTTCTGTTAGTAACAGTCATGCTTCTTCTCTTCCTTATTGTCTTATCTCTCTTGTGACTTCTCCTAATTCAGGTATACAATTGAATATTAGTCTAAGGATGGTATGATTGATCTCTACACTGTTATTCAAGGACCGTAATAAGCGAGAACCAGTTTGGGATATGAAATGTGTTTAAACACAGCATTCTTGACGGATATGATCAATTGTCGTTTCAGACCGCGGGTATTTGTAAGACGAGTTAGTCGATAACAAAAATCGATTCGCAAGACTACATTGACATGTTCTCAGGTTGAAATAGGCTTCAGTCTTTCCAGATAAGCTTGTACCTCGAAGGCACTAGCTTGATTGACTTGAGTCAAGAACCGACATGACAGCTTCTCGTGGCATTTCCACACTCTCTGCGTCTTCTCTTCAACAGCCAGCGAAAAGTCCTGATACTAATAGTATTAGATGCAGTCTGATCACTAATCAACAACCATAATGTACCGGAGTCTGATCTTAACTAATTTTGGTGTGCTGAAAACGAAAATGATATTTAAAATGTTGATTGGCTCTAGTTTTCAAGATATATGCTACTAGTTTATTTAATTACGTCGATTTATATATGTGACGCAACTGTTGAGGTGACAAAAGTGGAGGCTATTTTGCTTGAACTACAGGGTGGATACATGAAGTACTGTTGCTTTCTCTGTGAGTGGATAGCCGTACAAGAATTGACCATTGTATCAAAAGACGTAGGCCTATCAGACAGTCATTGCAGCCTGGCAGTAAGAACGTTGAGAACCAGCACTTGTCGAAACCAGCATGATTGTGTTGCCACCCTTGCACTTTAAGCTAGGTCTCATGAACAACTTTGTCAGTGCAATGGGGAAAAAAACAACAACAACAGACGTGGCTTTCAAATACCCCATCAGAAAATTTCCAAGACTGAATGAAGCTAAAAAATGAGAGGGAGTATTTGTTGGTCCGCGAAACCGAAAACTTCTTCATGATGACGAGTTTCTTTGTTTGTTGCCTGGAAAGGAAAAAGCAGCATGGCTAGCATTTAGGTCAGTGGGGGAAAATCTTCTTGGAAACAATAGATCTGAAAATTACAATGAAATTGTAGAAAATCTCATTCAGAAGTATAAGAGGCTTGGTTGGAAATGTGTTTGAAAATTCTTTTTCTGGATTCTAATCTGGATTTCTTGAAGTCAAACTGTGGGGCTGTCAGTGATGAGCATGGTGAACGATTTCAACAGGGCAATGCTGCTATGAAGACAAGGTATCAAGGCAATTGGATCTCTTCAATGCTTGCTGCTTACTGTTGGTCTGTGACAAGAGACACCTCATCGATTGACTACAAGAAGCAAGCAAAGAGAGCTAGAAGAACGACTGAATACAGACGGAATGAGTTGAAATGTGCCTTTTTAAAACATTATATGTGAACTTTAAATAATTTATTAAAATTTTTCTATCAGTTTAGATTGAAATATCAATTAATTGAGTATGTAACAACAATTTTGTATTATGCGAAAGTAGAAAGACTTACTGTACACCCCAGAGAATTAAAAACGCATACATTATTTGTATAACTGTAATATGTTCGTCTGCTCGTTTCCACAACACCAGCTTGTCCTGGCAGAAAGGTCCAACACCAGCATGAAGTGGGAACAGATCCATCAAATGGCCCCTATCTTTTGTTGAACACACGCATAGGGGAGGCATGGCTAAATGTTTGTAGTTTCCGCCTCACGCTTATAAGGTTCCGGGTTAGAATCCCAGTATAGGGAAGGGCATTTTAACAATCTTTATTGACATTTAATGATGTCATACGTTCCCACGATCTCTTGAGAAGAGAGATGGGATACCAAGCCTCCCTGGGTAAGGACGAAAATCAGGAGATCTCGTGTGCAAGTTGTGCTCTTGGAAATCGCAAAGAGCACACCGTAATGCCGCAGTCCTGGCACAATTCTTATAAACAAAAATTATACACAGGTTTTCCGTTACCCTGGATGGCATCTGTCTTTAGGAAGAAAACCTTACACAAATGCATCCCGAAGTAGGACACACTGACTGTTGAGGTGTGTAACTAGGCACTAATTCAAACCTGCCACCTCCACGTGATGACAGCCCATAGATACAAGAACATGTGTACTTCGACGTACAACAAACTAATATCAACTACATATGCAATAACAAAATACAATCCTTTGATTCTTCTACAGTTGCTTTTAATGTTTATAAGAAATATGAGATTTGCAGCAGTGATCGTTACAAGTATTTATTAGTAAGTAATTGTTGTGCTTAACATAATCCGAAGCCAAAATCTATTTCATCATCATCGTTATCATGTGTCTTACCGACAGACTTAAGCCGTCAAGGTTCGCAATCTCGCATTATCGCCAGTCTTTGTGATCTTTCATCCATTCAGTAGTATGCCCTTTGCAGAACCTCGCTCCCATAACAACCTTCTGGAAAACCTCTCGATAATAAGCAAGATGTCCCGCGTCCTATACACCCATCTGGAGATTATCTGTCACATCCTGCACTCTCTTTGGCCTTCCTCTTCCTCTATTGCCAGTCATATACCCCTCCATTATTGTTCTCTCCAAACATTCGTGACGTTTCAAGTGACCAAAATATTTCAATTTTCTTTGTTTTATCGTCTTTAATAGCCAACCTTCTTTAACATTCAGCTCTTGAAGTGTGGATGTATTTGTTCTTTTCTGTACCCAAGATATTCTTAGAACCCGTCTATAAAATTTATATTCAGTCATTTATTCGCTGTTCAGCTTGTTTAGTATGTGTCCAGGTCTCACTGGCGTACTTTGCAAAGGGAAAGATGCGTGCTCTTAAAAATCTAATTTTTGTAGTTTTGACTGCCCACCTCCACAATTTATTCAGATGTTTTAGTTTTTGAAGAGCAATAGATATTCGTCTTTTAATTTCCTTCATTGTGCCACCGTTGTTGGTAATTAATGACCCAAGATATTCTAAATTTTCCACCACCTCCAATTTTTCTTCATTAACATATATTTCTTTCTCCATAATAGTTTTATTTGTAAGCATTATCTTTGTTTTCGCTATGTTAAGATGTAAGTTGTGATTTTCACTATTTAATTGATTTGAGGATATTAGTTTTTCTATACCATTCTGTGTTGTGGATAGCAATACTATATCATCAGCTTAATGAATGTCCGGTATGTCATGACCGCCGATATTTAGGGCATCATATTGCTCTCTGTTTAATATCATCTCTGACATTTCTCATATTTTCGGCGTACAGGTTAAACAAATGGGAGAACATCACACAGTCCCGACGGACTCCTTGCTTGATGTCAAACCAGTCTGATGTCTCGCCATCTATTCTAACCGCTGCTTGTTGGCCTAGGTAGAACATTTTTGAGTTGTATTACATGTGATGGAAAGCCCATATTTCTCATGATTTCTCAAAGTTTCCGATGTTGTACACAGTCAAATGCCTTTGAATAATCCACGAAACACGAGAACATGTTTACATTAAATTCTCTGCACTTCTCTATTATTAAACGCACGTTGAGAATGCCCTCTCTTGTTCCTCTTGCGTGTCTAAATCCAGCTTGAACCACATTAATTTCTTCTTCCATTTTCTTACGAAGTCTTCCATTACGGTCTTCAGTAGAATTTTACTTGCATGATTGATCAGAGCAACAGTTCTATAGTTGGTGCATAATTTCAGTCTTTGATCAGGTCTGTAATTTTGTTGCGATGGTTCCATGTGCCCAAGCATCCCATGTGTTTATTTCTGTGTCATTGCTGTGATATTTCCCAGTTAAGTTGGCTATTTGTACAGCTTTCAGGGTGGTTTCTTCTCATAACGAGCCCAACACGTCTTGACTGTTTAGTACTTACTTAATCAATTTACGGCTCTCGCCTATTTCTTGGAATCCTGTCTGATCAGTCGTTCTGTCTATTGTATTCTTTGCAATTTCACCAGAAACAACAATTTCCATTGCAATGTTTCTCACGTTTTCTGTTTATCGTCAATGTTTCACATGTATGCAGCAGTATAGTTTCTATATTGCACTTTAGCATTCTTCTTCTCATTGCAACTGGCAACTTTTTGTGTGTGAGTATGTGCTTATATCAAGGCTATTTGGTTATGGCTGGGGAGCTCACGTATGCTGGATTTGTGATTCCTCGGCTCGCTGCAGTGGTACTGACAACCTGAGCGTAAGAAGGAGGTAAACTATGTGTGGCTGGTTGTGTCCGGGTAGTAATTTGTGTTCTCCTTCCCTTGACCTTATAAATACCCCCGAGAATAGTAAGGATTACCACCAGGGGTATAAAAACACCAATAAACACTTTCAGACTGAGCGAAGTCCAGGAACAAAACGACTCATCTGAATCGTCACCACAATCGTCGTATCCATCACATAGGTCACTGGTCGGAATGCATTTACCTGATGCGCACAGATATTCGGAACATGACTGGATCGGGCATGTCCAATCCGTTTCGTCCGAGTTGTCTCCGCAGTCATCAACACCATTGCACATGTCACTTGAAGGAATGCAGTTTCCATTCAGGCATGCATGCCCCGAACATGGCTGACTCAGACATGTCAAGTCAGTTTCATCAGAGTTGTCGCCGCAGTCATCAATACCATTGCACATGTCACTCTGAGGGATGCAAATTCCATTTAGGCAAGTGTGCCCCAAACATGGCTGACTCACACATGTCCAGTCAGTTTCGTCAGTGTTGTCCCCACAGTCGTTGATCCCATTACACATTTCGCTGTAAAGGATACATTTTTCATTCAGGCAGGTATGCTCCAGACATAAGTGAGGTGACGAGCATCCGACACCACTTTCGTCAGAGTTGTCCCCGCAGTCATCGACACCGTCGCACACGTCCAGATAACGGATGCATAGACCAGAAGGGCAAGTGTGCTGTAAACATTTTGATTTTGTTATGTTGAGTGTACATGTCCAAAAGGTCTCGTCAGAATTGTCGCCGCAGTTATCACGTCCGTCGCAGAGAAACGAGCGAAGCAGCTTCTTGCCGTTAGTGCACGTGAAATAAAATGTTTTCGAGTCCTTCTCGTCAGAAAAATCACCACAGTCGTTGTTCCCGTCATTAACCTTAGAGAATGGCACACATAAATTATTGTCGCATCTCTGATAATCGGAAGCAAACGTGGCCAAAGAACTACAGTTTACAGCAGAGAATGGACATTGCACGTTGCTGGGTATTTCATCAGAATAGTCCCCGCATTCGGTTGTGCCGTTGCACAGTGCCAGATACGGCACACAGTAGCCATTTTCACACTTAAAACTTGTATCACTTATTATATTCTTATTTGGGCTCATTTCATCAGATCCGTCCTGGCAGTCTAGCTTCCCATCACATCTGTATTCTGGGGGGATGCATTTAGTGGCATTGTCACACAGCACATTCGGAAGTTTACAGTACTGTAGATTATCTTCTCGGGTCAGAACGTGAGATCCCCAACATCTTTTGCCTGACATAATTTTATCCTTTGTGACACACTTGCCAGTTGGGCAGATAAAATTACCAACATTGCAATTTTGGTGGTCTGGATTCAAACAGCTCTCATCGGCGCCATCAAAGCAGTCCTGGATACGGTCACATAAATGTTCCGGCTTCACACATCTATAACCGTTGTCACACGTCAACCCTCCTGAACAATAGCTACAGTTAAATTCGTCAGATTTGTCCATGCAGTTGTACACGCCATTACATACCATATTCACACCTTGCAATACTTGACCATTCGCGCATGTTACAACCTTCGAAGTAGGTTCCCAGCTACATATGGAAATGTCTTCATCGGAGCTATCTCCACAGTCGTTGAAACCGTTGCAAACAGAGGTTAACCCTACACATTTTCTATTAAGACAGGGAAATGTGTTCACGCAGGAAGTGCCGTTACAAAGCTGGGAATTTTCATCTGAACTGTCCGGACAATCAATTCGTCCATTACATAAGGATTTTCTAGGGATGGATGTCGAGCTATCGGCACACAGAAATATCTGACTTGTTGTATAACTGCGGTGACTTGTGCTAGATTGACGGTGGTTTGTTGTAGAAATGCGACGATCTGTTGTAAATTTAAGGCGATCAGTTGTTGAATATAGACGGCCAGTTGAAGGCTGATGACGACCAGTTGTAGAAAACTGACGGCCAGTTGTAGGTTGACGACGACCAGTTGTAGAAAATAGACGACCAGTTGTAGGCTGACGACGACCAGTTCTAGAAAACAGACGGCCAGTTGTAGGCTGACGACGACCAGTTGTAGAAAACTGACGGCCAGTTGTACTTGTAGGTTGACGACGGCCTGTTGTAGAAAACAGACGGCCAGTTGTAGGCTGATGACGACCAGTTGTGTACACCCTTGTACTCGCTTGTTGTTCTTTTCTATTCGGAAGTTGGTATGTTTTAATCTCTGTGGATGAGTTATCTGGAGCCTTCAGACCAGCCACTATGAAACAGCAAAGGGCGCCGATTAAAATCTTCAATAGGGTAATTTGTGCCATAATGAGACCCGCTGCAGACTAGCTTGGACCTAGTTTGAACAAGATCACAATGAAATGTATATGTTAAAGTTTAATGTACATTGTAAAGTAATACTTACACGTTTACTTCTCGTTCAGGCAGCGATGGCAAACTACTGAACGTTAACATTGCCTAGAATATCAAACTGGATTGATAACATCGTTCTCTAAAGGACATGCAAAATTTCTGTAGTAGCTAGACGTTCGTCTGCTTCCCTGGTGGCCAGGGGTTCAATCCTTGTCGGGGCCGATTCGAATTTATTTTAATTGTCCTGAGCTCTCAAGTTAATTCAGCCTACATGGATACCAGGAAATGTCCTTAGGGGTGAAGGTCGCCGGCGTGATACTGACCACATCCCCCACCGCATGCCGATTGGCCTGTAAAATTATGGGTCAAGACTGAATGCCCGATGTTAGTTAGTTAGTTAGTCTTTCCTCTTGAGCCTAAGGCGGCACATAGGGCAGAAGTTCTGTCTCTCCATGCTTGGCGGTTCGCTGCTACCTGTTGTAGATCTTGGATATTTACTTGGCCATTGAATGAGCCTTCTCTAATGATGGTTCTACGCAGGGTCTCTCTTGGTCTTCCCCGTTTTCTTTTCCCTACTGGTGACCATATGAGGGCTTGGTAGGGGAGTCTTGACTTGTCCATTCTGAGAACATGGCTGATGTAGTTCCAACGGCGTCTTCTTATGAAATTGGATACTGTATCTTGCTTAGTCTCTTGTCTTATTTGCGAATTGGTTCTGAAGTCTGTCCAGTGGATGTTTAGAAGTCTTCTAAGACATTTGTTCTCAAAATTGTCTAATTTGTTATCTAAAGCTACCGTTGATTTCCAACTTTCACATCCATACGTTAACACTGGATATAACAATGCCCGATGTACACCAGGGACATTGACTTATTTCACTTTTACTTACCTAATGTACAGTTATATATTTTGATTGCACGACATTGCATTCTAAACACTTTACCGATGCTAGTTAAGTTTAGTTTCGAAATAAGGCTGATTATGAATGTAATTAGACATTATTTATATTTGGTAATTCATGAATACGAGAGAAAATATTGTCCAAACCAACAGAACTTAATAGATTATTGATTTTATTTATCAGCATTCAACCTGCATTATTTAAGAAAAATCATCATTATCAAGTGTCATATGGATGAGCGTGATCGATAATTATGAGCCACCCCACACGATCACAATAATCGTGAATCATGTATGTTTTTGGCGTAAGTATGACATGTGATCAAGACATCCAGGTATTTATCTCTTTGTCTTCCACGTGTTCTGTCCCCACCAAGTTTGTCAGTTGTCACTTAGTTTTGAAGGTGATTTCTTCTCATAACCTGTCCAACAAATCTTGACTGTCTACGTTTAATTATCAACTTATAGTTTTCATTTGTTTCCTTTAAGACTACCCCATTCTTTGTTTTATCCTTCTGCAGCATTCATTACATGTTCTATATTTTAACATACAGTGTGTACACTAGTCCTTCGAGTTTTCGTGCTTGTCTGCTAATGCTAGATTTACAGTACACTACCTTAGGATAAGAAGACCCTGTTGAGCTTGACTCTAGTCCGACTTTGTGAAGACACATGAAGGGTGTAGCATAGGTGGGAGCGCAAGCGCAATTGAAATACCACTACTTTTATCGTTTCTGTACTTATTCAGTCATTGGAGATTTGTTCGCAATAGACGAGCAATATCCCCGGTGGGCCTATTCTCACAGGTCGCAGGATCCGCACAGTGGCAGAAGGGGAGATTTGCTCACAGCAGACGAGCAATATCTCCGGCGGGCCTATTTCCGTTGGTCGCGTGATCCGCATGAGTCAGGCGGGGAGTCTGACGGTAGTACACGCTTACGCAGGTCCAGACACTTGCGATTGGCAGGTGTACGTGCCCAGTGGTCCGCGCGCGCTTTGACCCTTACCTGTGGGATTTGGCTGAACGCCTCTAAATCAAATCCCAAAGTTTTAGGGTCTGGCCACCGCTCGCCTCATGCTCGTGGGGGGGGGGGGGGTCTCGGAGATTTCACGCTGAGCCGCCAGCGTCTGCAACCTACCTTGTTCCAGACCTACTGGTTATCCTTCCCTATGGATCAATCAAGGCAAGGTCGAGAGAGAGAACATGTCGGTTAGGCACCACATGTTCTCTGAAGCTCTGCCCAGGCATTGCGAGATGGAATTTTGGCTAAATTCCAATCCACATACTCTGGTGTGTCAAGACTGCAAGGCGCCACTCACTCACCTTAGGATTAAGGTGTCATATAGCATCTTTTTCTTAATGTGAACAAATCCGTCAAGTCCACACCGTGAAGAAACAAAATCTTCATTCCATATTTTATATATAATGTGTGTGTTACATATAATAATAATTATTATTCACTTGTACTGTAAGCGCTGTTCGTGGAGAAGACTGCTAGCGCCGAACCTTTGGATTTGAGTTTTATCATGTCATTTACTGCCAATATAGTACCTTGCCGTGTATGGCAGAGGGGTCTTTGAACCTGAGGAATAAAGGCCGCCTGGCTAGTGCAGTCGCCGCGAACTGTGCTGGTTAGTATTTTCTTTTTGCCATCGACAGAAAAAAATCCGACACCTTACCGAGGGATCGAACCCGGCCCTCCCGAATGAGAGTCCGGCGTTCTAGCCTCTCGGCCAGCCGCTCCTGAGTTTTGTGATTTACCTTAATCATTACATAATTCCATAATGTTATTGTATAATTTTTTACTGTCCTTTACTTTTGTTATCAATTTTCCTCCTGTGATTTGTTTTCGCCTGGCTAGAGTTCCCAAGTTATATACAAATTTCTGTGCTTGTATTTTCCAGGCCTTTGCGTCTCGGTTTAGATTGCTATATCCTGCTGCTGTTGGGATTTCTTTTAGCAGATCTGCATCAGTCAGAAGTGAACAGTCTCTCGATGTAATTAACAATAACAATATTAACAATGACAGCATCAACGATCAGTACTGACCTTTCTGAATGTGTGCACAATTTGCTTTATTTGTGGACCCACTTTGTTGTAAATGTTCAGTCCTCCTTTGTTGAAATGTTCAGTTCTCCCTTGTTAAAATGTTCAGTTCTCCCTTGTTAAAATGTTCAGTTCTTCTTTGTCGAAATGTTAAGTTCTCCCTTGTTGAAATGTTCAGTTTCTCTTTGTTGATATATTTAGTTGTTCCTGGGTGAAATGTGCAGTTGTAACACCAGAAAGTTAACACTGCTATATAGGGCCGCCCTATCTGTACATTATCATTACAGTGACATCACAATCCCGTGATTGTGAGTATATCTCTTCATCGTGTTGCAATGCAATAGGCGTCTCACACTGATTACATTTGATACAAATTAAATATTTTGAAGACGATAACACATATCAGTGTAAATTTAATAGCATCTCAGATCCTAACTTTAGGGTAGGAAGAGTTAGATCTTCACAATTTCAGGTCACACCATAGTTATTTATAGTTGGCCGGTTCCATTCCTCGCTGTTTTTAATCACATGCAATTCACTGAAATTTATAAAGGTAGGCATTTAATTAGACTGGGACCAATCGAGCAGTGCTGGTCGGATTAAAACATAATACTACTGCTGCTGTGGAATTCACATAAGAGATGAGTTTAGTTGACAACCGGCATCACATCACTCAGGACATTCCAGTTCTCGCTCCGTCCTTAAAATGCACTTGGAAAGATAGATGGACACAAAGTTAGCTATTTGGAACATATGGTTAAAGTGGTTAAAAGTGAAAAGTGGGCAGAGTTGTGTCAAAGAATAAGCACAGACAAGTCACTGAAATTGTTCTGTCGACTACATAAAAGTATAAATGGGGTCAATACTTTGGAAGTCAGGAACACTATTATTCTCACTAGCTAACTAACTAACTATCTAACTAGCTAACTAACTAACTAACTAACTAACTAACTAACTAACTAACTAACTAACTAACTAACTAACTAACTAACTAACTAACTAACTAACTAACTAACTAACTAAATAACTAACTAACTAACTAACTAACTAACTAACTAACTAACTAACTAACTACCTAACTAAGTTACTAAGTAACTAACTAACTAACTAACTAAATCACTAACTAACTAACTCACTAACTAACTAACTACCTAACTAAGTTACTAAGTAACTAACTAACTAACTAACTAACTAACTAACTAACTAACTAACTAACTAACTAACTAACTAACTAACTAACTAAATCACTAACTAACTAACTAACTAACCAACTAACTAACTAACTAACTAACTAACTAACTACCTAACTAAGTTACTAAGTAACTAACTAACTAACTAACTAAATCACTAACTAACTAACTCACTAACTAACTAACTACCTAACTAAGTTACTAAGTAACTAACTAACTAACTAACTAACTAACTAACTAACTAACTAACTAACTAACTAACTAACTAACTAAATCACTAACTAACTAACTAACTAACTAACTAACCAACTAACTAACTAACTAACTAATATTAATAGCCCAAACCAAATTTAATGAACATCATTTCATTGTTAAAGTCGGAAAGTTTCTTTATGCCAGGATTGAAACATTAATTCCGTAAAATAATGCTGGTCCATCCATCCATCATGTTCCATGCCGGTAAGCGTGGGCGGTCATGTTCTGCCATCTCACTCGATCACCAGAGTCGTGGATCAGCTCCGTGTTCTGTCTCGACCATGCCACAAGGCCAAGCCATCCAGGTACTTGCTTCTAGGTCTTCCCCTTGGTCTGTTCCCCTCGATCTTACCAGTTGTCACCAAGTTCTCCAAACCATTTCTTCTCATAACATGCCCAAAAAATTCTGACTGTCTACGTCTAATGTCTCTAATCAGTTTACGATCTTCATTTGTTTCTTGAAGGACTTGTTCATTGGTCTTTCTGGCTGTCCATGGTAGTCTTTGCATTTTCCTTAGAAACCACATTTCTACAGCCATCAGATGTTTTTCAGCCTGACTGCTCATTGTCCAAGCTTCACATCCATATAAATGTACAGGTTCTATGTAGCATCTCAACACTCTTTTTCTCGTTTCAATTGACATCTTTTTATTGGTCAGTATGTTTTTCATCTTACTAAAGGCTACTTTTGCCATGGCGATTCTTGTTGTAATCTCTTCAAGGCATCTCCCATCAGATGTTATTACTGTTCCGAGATAATTGTACCTATTCACTTGTTGAAGAATATTCCCATTTACTTGTATATTACATTGTGGTATTTCGTTCTTCCTAGTGACGACCATAATCTGTGTCTTTTTACAATTTTTTTCTAACTCTAGTTGTTCACTGTGTGTAACAACCGCATCTACTAAATTTTGCAGGTCCTGTTCATTGTCTGCAATCAAGACTGTATCATCTGCATATCTAATGCTATTGATGCATCGTCCCCCAATGTTGATTCCTTACATATCTTCAATATTTCAGAAAATATTTTCACTGTACAGGGAAAACATCTGGAGACATTACACATCCCTGTCTCACACCTCTCTTAATAGGCTGATATTGGCTTACTTCATTATCAACTCTTATGGCAGCTTGTTGTTTCTAATATATGTTTTTTACAAGTCTAAGGTCTTTTCCATCAATTTGTAGATCTTCAAGCATTCTTATCAGGTTGACATAAATTCTGGTACAAGTTTGCAATTTAAACTGCAATAATGTTGCGTTTCTTTGTTTTCTTTTCTGTTTTCTGGAACAGTATAATTCTATATTCTTCCACACTATTTTCATAATCCCAAAAGCCCCTGACCACATCTGCCTTATCGTGGACCAAAAGTACTCCCAACCGTGCGAGGACGCTAACCATTTATACTACCGCGGCAACGTATCTATTATATATGAGAACACATGAGTGTGACAAGCAATTTCACAGTACAACAGGTAATCTAAGAAATGACAACATCAAACTTTGAATGGGTAACCTAAATGCAAGGTAGGATCAAATCACTGGGAGACACGGACATAAGGAAATGAACGAAATTTAAGAATTATTCACGTCTTTTCCCCGAGAATTACTGTATGATAGGTGGAAGTGTTTTTCAAATGTAAGAACTCATAAAGTAACGTGCCAAATAGAAAGACAGAAAAACAAATTGCTAATATCTCAATTACAAGAAATTTATTTCATCATCATCTTCTTCTTTTATTCGCTTGAAATTGCATCCCTATATCTGCAGTGTTGTGTCTTATATAAACTTTATTGTCTTTTTGAGTTCACTTAGTGGTCCATAAAGTTTGTCTTCAACTATTGTTTGTCTAGGTAAGAAGGTTTGCCTAGATATATTGCATTCTGAGCAGTCAAGTATGTGAGCTGCTGTCTGCGACAAGAATCCACACGCGCTCAAGGATAATATGCTACTCTTCCGTATACTCTCGTGAGTGACGTGATGTGAGCGAGAATTGGTAACTTAGGGTATGTGAGCCGGTCGCTAAAAAAGCATTGGCAAACTACTGAGTGTAATCTTGCCTAGTACATCAACAGCAGCTGAAAAATGCTGGTGTTGACTGCAACGTCCTGTAAGGAATATGCAACAACAAAAATTGTGTTTAGTTGTGGTTATATAATTGATTGTTTCCCGTTTTAAGGGCCAGAATAAAGTCTTGTTCTGGTCTGTCCATAAAATGGTGATCGTCATGCATTGATGCTGACGGCTTTCTGCTTGATTTGATGGTTCAAATATGTTTCTGTTGATGGTATGTGCCTGGTACATCAGGTTACTCTTCAGTTGCACCTTCTGTAACTAATTCATTAGCCCTCAGGCCAACCACAGTGAGATGGTATCCACAGTATGGCTATCTTACGCTGGTGGTCTAGTTCAGATAGTAGTCTCCGAAGTATTAACAATTTCCCAAACGTATTTCAAATTCCAGTCAGCCATAAGGTGACATAAAGCCCCGAGATAGGGCATCCTCTAAGAAAACCTGAGGACATTATAGCTAGACACTCTGTTGTCTGGAACCCACAAGGCGAACGAAATATTGGAGAAATTAACAACACACGGAGAAGAGAATTACGAACAGAGATGAATAATAGTGGGATGACATAGAGGGAACGGCAGGAGACAGCAAAGGATAGGACAGCTTGGCACGGTTTGGTTGAGGGCCTACGCCACAATGGGGATACAAGGTAGAAGGAGGAGGAGAAAGAGGAGGAAGAAGAAGAAGAAGAAGAAGAAGAAGAAGAAGAAGAAGAAGAAGAAGAAGAAGAAGAAGAAGAAGAAGAAGAAGAAGAAGAAGAAGAAGACGAAGAAGAAGAAGAAGAAGAAGAGAAAAAGAAACACATTTTTTTCGATGTCTTCTAACATGGTAGAGATAATTGTCTACACTCATCTATAAGTGGGTGAGTGATATATTTTGTGCAGTGAATTTAGGCTTGCAGATTGATTCCTTTATCAAAATTTAAAACTGAAAAATAACCAGCACATCTATAGATGCAAATAGGGAAGTGGATTATGTATGGTTCTGTGAACTACATTATATATTATTACAGTAGCATCACAACGTCGTGATCATGAGCTTATTTAATACACCCTACGTTTATTATCAGCTGATACAGCAGGGGTGAGCAGAGGATCTGCGCGACACTCTCCGCATAGAAAACAACGCAGGCGGATGTTCATTCAGGCTACCGCAGGTACATTAAGTATCGGGCCTCTTCGCTGGCTACTAAAGAAGAAGACAGAGCACATGTTGGAATATCCGGAGCGTGGTTATGTTGATTCTTGTTGTCACATTCAGGTATCTAAAATCAAATACTTTGGCTCGGATATTGGACTCAGTGTAACTGATACCATTTGATATCAAGTAAATGTGTCCATAGATGAATTAACGCAATTGAAAAGAAGTTAAACTTAGCACCAAAAGTAGAATAGTTGACTCTAACGTTAAAACAGTACAGCCGTGTGGATAAGAAACACTGAGAGTGGCTAAAACAATTACTAGCAAACCGCAGACATTCATTAATTTGTGCTTGCGTAGATTCATCATCATAAAGTGCCCTACCAATTGGCGTAACTGTTCATCTCTCTCCACAGATCTCTGTTGATGATATTCCTCCATGCCACCGTCTCAATCCATCCAGCATAATTTCTTTTAGTCTGCCTCTGCTTCTCTTCCCCTTAATCTTTCCAGTTGTCACGATGTTCTCCAATGCCTCTCTTCTCATCAAATGAACAAAGAAATATGTTTGTCACTTTCTTATTCTTGTATATAATGTTCTTGTTTCATTAGTCTCTTTCAGTCAATCGTTGTTAGTTACTCAGGCGGCTCAAGGAATTCGCTGTAGAAAAATAACTAAATATGATAACAGCTTGAAACTAGTTCATTTTCATACATACATTGTCCCTTTATTTCTCAAAATAATTTACATCAACACTGATGAACTTATCCTATCGTGTTATCAGTCATCCCAAAGCGGCTGCATAGAACTGCGTGCTCTGTTTTCTAAACCACTTTTTCACTTCACATTCAACTTCAGCGTCATTCGCGAAATGTCTCCCACCAAGGTGGGTTTTCAGTGGACCAAAAAGGTGGCAATCGCTAGGGCTACGTCGGGGCTGTAAGGTGGATGTTCCAGAACTTCCCACCTTAGTTGGTTAATTTTCTCCTGAGTTATTCGAGCTGTATGTGGTCTGGCATTGTCATGAAGAAGCAACACTCCTCTAGTCAGCAATCCTGGACGTTTACTTCGAATTGCATCATGAAGCATCGATAGAACTTCACAGTACGATTCAGAATTCACATTGTCAACTTTCTTCTTGAAACTGGTTAAGAGCACTCCTTGACAATCCCAGAACACTGTCAGCATAACCTTCAGTGGTGATGGCGTAATCTTGAATTTTTGGACACATGGCAAAGAAGGATGTTTTCTACCCAGCTATGCACCGCTTTACGGGACAAATATTTGTCAGCATAAACCGGAAGCATTTCCTTATGAATTTCATTTGCAGACAGTCCTTTCCCCCTCCCCCCCCAAAAAAAAAACAAAAATAAAAAAACGCACAACAGCACGCTACCCTTTGGTTGTACACTCTGTAAGTACATTCGCCATTTTGTTTACGCGCTGCGCATGCGCATGAGACACCTAGCGCCACCTGATGAACGGGAATATAAAGTTCCATGTTGCTGTCACCTAATGACACCTGTAGAAAACACCAACTACATTTACCTACCATCCCACAGAACTATGTGACTTACTTATTGATTCGCCCTCGTATATTCCAAGATTCACTGTCATGCAGCAAAACAGCTCTATATAGCAATTCAGCACACTCTTTCTTACTTTCAGTGATAGTGACTTATTTCATACGATACCTTTCATTTTCTGGAATGCAGCTTTTGCTTGCCCTAGCCTGTTCTTAATCTCTGTTGTGCATCTACCATCTGATGTTATAAATGCCCCTAACATTTTAAATTTATCCAGTTGGTTAAGAAATTTCCCTGTCGTACTCCTAACTTTATTTGTTCATAATTGCCCTCTTTATTTCCCATTTTAATTGCTGATACTTTGTTCCAGTAAATATTCTCTATTATTCTGAAATCTTTCCGATCAATTTTGATATCTTCAAACATTTTAATCAATTCATCAAGTTTTACTTTATCAATTGCCTTAGTATAATCTATGAAGCACAAATATATGTCTTTTTGTGTCTCTATTGATCTTTCAATTAGTGTTTGTTATGTATATATTGCATTGTTTGTACCATTTCCTTCCATAAATCCATACTGTTCATCACCAATTTCCATGTTTACTTTCTTTCTTGGTTTTCTCATTATAATTCTGAGTAGATGCTTAGTAACACGGTTTATCAGGTTAATTGTACGAAAATCTATGCATTCAATTGTCCCCGGTCTTTTTGGTATAGCTATAAACACAACACCCGGAATACCAAATTAATGCACAAAAGAATTAATGACATCATTAACAAAAGAACACATACATCAAGGGGTTGCCTAAACACTAAAGATGGCAAAATCATAATAGAAAAATGGATAGGCCTTAGGTTCATACCAGAGTGCGATCAACGTTGCCACTGGTGGGTTGTGCCAATATTTAAATCTCAAATTTCGAAACAACCAAATAAATCAGTTTGATTATATATTTTTTTTCATATCCTTTACAGGACATCGCTGTCAACACCAGCATCTTTCAGCTGTATGTTGATTTCTCAGTAGTTTGCCATTGCTTTCTGAGCGGCCGGCTCACATACCCCGTAAGTTACCGATGCAATTCGAACCACTTCTGATTCTCACCGTCATCACGTTGCCCACGAGAGTATACGAGATTACGGAGAAAAGTCATAACCTCTAAGCCACGAAGCCGGCATGTGATTATTGCTCGCTGGAATTTAGGCGGCCTGGTGTGCCTTGCTGGTGAGAAGACCTGATCGTTCGGGTCCACATCGATTGACGGACATCAGTCGCAGCGATCGGGCAAATCTTGAGCTACGGCCTACGATGGGTGGCATTGTGGTATTCTGTTATGATAATTTGGCCGTGTCCAGCGTGTGCCGCGTGGTAACACACCCGCTTCACACGCCAGTGATCCGGGGTTTGTTTTCGGATCCGGTCAAGGATATGCACTACTGACGAGCTCAAACGAGAGCGAAACTTGAGTCTAGTGCTTCCAAATTGACGCGGATAAGCCTTAGGTTCATACCAGAGTGCGATCAGCGTTGCCAGTGGTGGGTTGTGCTCAGTATTCAAATCTCAAATCCCGAAACAACCAAATAAATCAATAATATAAAAAGATCAGATTTTACATGCGTGTTCAGATAATGTGAAAGATCTTTATGATGATACAAGAGAAGAACAATATGATCTTCGGAATAATAATGTAGGACCATCAATTTTGAAGATGGAAGTTCAGAATGCCCTTAACCATATGAAAACTGGCAAGATCCCGGGTACAGATAACATCACAATAGAAATGATCAATGCCTTGGAAAAAAATGGAATAGACCAAGTCACCAGACTGCTGAATGCAATATACGATACTGGAGATATACCTCCTGAATTATGTAATTCTGTATTTATTGCAATCCTGAAGAAATCAGGAGCCTTGGAGTGTGATCAACATCGAACAATTAGTATAATGAGCCACATCACGAAGATTTTGCTGAGAATTATCATGCAAAGAGTTAGGAAGAAAATACAACCTGAAATAGGAGAAGAACAATGTGGATTTATAGAAGGCAAAGGTACAGTAAATGCTGTGTATATACTGAGAATAATAATTGAACGTTTTATAGATGCAAACAAAGCTCTAAATCATTGCTTTATTGACTACACAAAGGCTTTCGATAAAGTGAGACATGTCGACATGTTAAGGATGCTTGAAGATCTACAAATTGATGGAAAAGACCTTAGACTTGTAAAAAACATGTATTGGAAACAACAAGCTGCCATCAGAATTGAGAACGATGCTGGCCAATATCAGTCTATTAAGAGAGGTGTGAGACAGGGATGTGTAATGTCTCCAGATATTTTTTCCCTGTACAGTGAGAACATTTTCATCAATATAGAAGATATGGAAGGAATCAACATTGGGGGAAGATACATCAATAACATTAGATATGCAGATGATACAATCTTGATTGCAGACAATGAACAAGACCTGCAACATTTAATAGGTGCGGTTGTTGCACACAGTGAACAACTAGGGTTAGAACTGAATATTAAGAAAACACAGATTATGGTCGTCACTGAAAAGAAGGAAATACCACAATGTGATATACGAGTAAATGGGCATATTCTTCAGCAAGTGAATCGATACAGTTATCTCGGAGCAGTAATAACATCTGATGGGAGATGCCTCGAAGAGATTAGAACAAGAATTGCCATTGCGAAGCTAGCCTTTTGCAAGATGGAAAACATACTGACCAATGAAAAGATATCAATTGGATCGAGAAAAAGAGTGTTGAAGTGCTACATAGAACGTATACTTTTGTATGGATGTGAAGCGCGAACAATGAGCAGCCATGCTGAAAAACATCTGATGGCTGTGGAAATGTGGTTTGTGAGGAAAATGCGAAGAATACCATGGACAGACAGAAAAACCAATGAACAGGTCCTTCAAGAAACAAATGAAGATCGCAAACTGAGTCATTAGACGTAGGCAGTCAAAATGTTTTGGGCATGTTATGAGAAGAAATGACATGGAGAACATGGTGAAACTGACAAGATCGAAGGGAAGAGACCAAGGAGAAGACCGAGAAGTAAATACCTGGATGGCTTGGCCGCATGGCACGGTCGAGACAGGAACACGGAGCTGATCCACGACTCTGGTGATCGAGTGAGATGGCAGAGCATGACCGCCCACGCTTATCAGCATGGCACATGTTGGATGGATAAATACAGATCACTCGGTAAATATCATCTGCTGTAAATATTATTCAACTTTTGGTTAATATATCTACTCCGAATTCTCCCAGTACTTCTAATTCATCTATTGTGATTCCATCTGGCCCAGCTGTTATTCTTTTCTTCTTATGTTTGACAGCGTCATCGAATTCTTTTAGAATAGGTAGACCTTCTAATTTACTTTCCTTTGTTAATTCCTTCCTTTCCCCAGCATATGATTCTCTTATACACTCATTCCACCTCTTCGTTATAGCAACTTCCTTCGAAACCTTCGATAATATCTTTCCGCTTTTTGATTTCAAACATCCTGCATTTATTCTTGTATTTCTTCCCGTGAGCTCACTGATATGTCTCTGCATATGTTTTGTAGCTTTAATATAATTTATTTCAGTTTTCTTGCACTGCTCATTTAACGAACTTTCTTTTGACGTCACACATTTATCTCTTAATTCTTTATTTACCTTAGCATATTCTTGTTTGTCATTTTACTCTTTTTACTTTTCTTCATCAACTTTAAGATTTCTTCAGTCATCCAGTTGTTCATAACTTTTTGGCTTCTCTCCGGTAATATTTCTATGCATGTTTGATAAATTGAGTACCTTAACATGTCCCACTATTCGTTTATGCTCTATATTGTACCTCAACAATCTATTGCTATTGCATTGTAAATCAACAATCAGCTGAAAGATGCTGATGTTGACAGTGATGTCCTATAAAGGATATGCAAACATGCATTGTAGATATTTTTCATGGTCACTCTGTATTGTTCTTGAACTTCTGCATCTACTTTCAGAACCTCTTTATTAAGTCTCATATTCTTAACTACTTTATTTCTTCTCTTCTATCTAACATTTATGTGTCCACATAGTGGTACGTGATCACTGTTACAATCAGCACCAGGCATTTTCTTTACATTAATTAACGTATTTCTAAATCTTTTGTGAATAAGTATGTAGTAAATTTGGTTGATTATTGTCTTATCAGGGCTTCTCCGTGTGTTTAGTAGTCTTGTATGGTGTTTAAACCAGGTGTTTACACCTACCATATCATTGATAATTTCCCAATCTGTTGGTTTCTCTCCTCTTTCGTTTCTTGTACATAAACCATAATTCCCCACTACATGCTCCATGTTTTCTCTTTCCTACTTTTGCATTAAAATTTCCTAGTATTATCTTTACTTTTTGTGATCTAGCGTGAGACATTACCATTTCTACTTCATCGTTAAAGTGTTGTATTTCATCGTCCCTGCTGCTTATTGTTGGCGCGTATACTTGTATAATATTTATATCTATTGGTTTGCCTTCGAATGTGACCACAGTAACTATATCTGAAATACACCAGTAACCATTAATTGACTTGGCTGTTTTTGTTTTTATCAAATAGTAGTCTTACTCCTTTTTAGTGTATATCTCTCTCTCTCCTCCCCCCCCCCCCCCCCCAATCCCTCCTGAATAAATTATTGTGTGTTCGTCGATTATAATTTTGCCAGACCCCTTCCTTCTCATCTCACATATACCTAGGATATTCGTATTTATGCTTTCAATTTCTCCTATAACTTTGTTCAACTTTCCCAGCTCATGCATTGTCCTAACATTTCATGTTCCTATCCTAAATTTATTGGTGTTAGTTATTGTTTTGCCATCTGTAGCTGGATGACGGTCTGGTGTCACCTGTTGCTCATAACTAATACTACCAAACGAAGATGCACTGTGACAGCCATTAACGTAGTTCACTGCCTATGAAATGTGTTTAGTCATGAAGTCTTGGGAAGCTAGTGTGGTGGTTTTCCCTTGACCACCACATCCAAATGGGGGTCTTTTATCTCCGCCTTTGCCAGCCATGTCCTACTGTTAGGACAAATGAGTGCCCTGCTCTGCTCTGCTGCAGAGTTGTCCACTTATCCCGATGGATTGCGCAAATTAGAAGGACTAAAATACTATTGACAGACTCATCAATGTGGAACTCGTTGAGATAATTAAACAAATACCAGTGAATAGTGCAGTGACGTAAAAATGCTGTCTCTGGATCTACTTCTCGTTTATTTGGGTGATTCATTCATTGGATTAGAGACACACTGATCGCATCTGAAAACTGTATGACTAGAAAGCCTCTTTGTTAAAAACTCGGCGTTTAAAAAACAGACATTAACTGCTTAACTTAAACATACACTGAGAAGAGAATTAGAGAAAGCTATGGATATTATGTGTAGCATTGCTACAAAGGATAGCGAAAGATAGGATAGATACGGCTTGGTTAAGGACCCAAATTTAAATGAGGGATAAAAGTCATAAGAATACTGGGAAGCCCTCTTTTGTTAGCATCTTAATATTCAGCCTAGAGTTTATAACTCTCTTGGCTTATGTGTTGCTGCAAAATAACACGGTAAATGGTTTTCTGACTACTGAAGTTTAGTTATCACAGTTCACAAAATATTGAGGTTGTAAGGCGAACTCTTGTGGTCATAGCTTTTGTCATGATGAACTATTTATCAGTGAACCAGATAACATCTTCTGCAAACAGTCGGTTTAATACACTTAAGTGTTTAGTCAGTTAAATATTAAGTTGATCAAGAAGGTACAGACTGAGGACAGGACTAGTAGAAGTCCTTATTCGGGAGTTCTTTTTCGACTGCATATCTGATTTGTATGGTTTTGTAGGCCAAAGAAGCGTGACCCATTAAACCACTGTCTCTCATATTCCCACACTGCTCATTGTTATCAAAAGACACCATATCCAGACCCTGGTATGTTGTTGGATGTCAGTGAACACAGTTATTGTGCTTCTCGAGGCTTGGAATCCATCAACAACATTTTGTGTGAACCTGAAGATGTGAATCATCTTTACGACATTAGCTTCTGACACCTGTTTTGTTCTTGTCTAGTAAACTGATTCATATTGTGCACCCTGTTCACTTTCTGTATCAAACTTCATCATACGTCAGTAGGCGCTGATGCACGCTACTTTGTTTTCTTTGTCTAGACTAAGATTGCTGACTGTGTTTAGACATCTTCAGACCCTTTAGAAACCAACTTATCTAAGACTATGGTCCTCTTTGAAGACGATATCACATGGTTTATTTACTGCCCATTCGGTCTTCATCTCCTTCTCCCTTGTTCCGACTTTGTCTAATGAAAGCCGCAGTCACTTTGAGCCTCATGACATTCTCGTGCAAGGTTTGCTGCAATGAAGTTGGATGATGTCATGTTTGTTTACATTCATGGTTATCACTTGGGCAGGACACACACACACACACACACACACACACACACACACACACGCACGCACGCATGCACGCACGCATGCACGCACGCACGCACGCATGCACGCACGCACGCACACACGCACGCACACACGCGCTCCCTCACACACTCGCTCGCTCACACACACACACGCGCTCGCTCACACACGCGCTCGCTCTCACACACACACACACACACACACACACGCTCGTTCACACACGTGATCGCTCACACACGTGCTCGCTCACACACACACTATGCTCGCACGCAATCACACAAAACACATGCACGCTTACGCTCCTTAATACACACATACACACACACACACATACACACTCGCTCGTACACACGCACACACTCACACACGCACATACACACACAGACATACAAACACTCACACACACACACACACAGAAATCAGTCCCATCTGACTTCATTTACTTTTAATATCGTTAATAAAAAAAAATAAATCTAACTACTGTAGTCGTTCAACAAATGCACTATTCCTTCCCTTTTTAATTCATGAATTATTCCTGCTTTTATGTAATGCATGTGTTATTCTTTCTTTTATGTAAGGTTGCATTATTCCGTGTTTTATTTAATCCTGCATTATTTTTTTTTAATGTTTTTAAATTCAGTAGATGCAATATTCCTTGAAGAGATTAGAACAAGAATCGTTATGGCGAAGGTAGCCCTTTGCAAGATGGAAAACAGTGACCATAAAAGAGTGTTGAAGTGCTACATAGAACCTATATTTTTATATGGGTGTGAAACGTGGACAATGAACAGACAAGTTGAAAAACTAATGGCAATGGAAATGGAAGCTCAGAGGAGATACAAAGAATACCATAAACAGACAGAAAAAGCAACGAGGAAGTCCTACAGGAAGCAAATGAAAACCGTAAACTGATTAGAGAAATTAGACGTAGCCAGTCAACATGTTTTGGACACGTTATGAGAAGAAATAAATTGGAGATCTTGGCGACAACTGGCAAGATTGAGAGTAACAGAACAAGGGGAAGGCAGAAAAGTAAATATCTGGATGACTTGGCCACGGGACATGATCGAGACAAGAACACGGAACTCATCCACTACTTTGGTGATCTTGTGAGATGGCGAAACATGACTGTCCACGCTTATCGACCTGGCACATGATAGATGGGTGCATATTTATTGTTTTATTTAGTGCATGCATTATTTCTTTTTTCTTTAATTAATGCATGCAGTTTTCATATTTTTGTGTAATGCATTCATTATTCCTTGTTTTATTTAATGCATGCATTATTTCTGGGCTTTTTCGTGTTTATCAATACCTGTATTATTTCTTTCCGTTTTTTAAAAATAAATAAATTTAATACATGCATTAGTTCTTTCCTGTTTTTTTTTTTTTTTTTTTTTTTTTGGTTATTAAATATAGGCATAATTTCTTATCATTTTTTTGGGGTGTGGTTTGATAAATGCAATATTTCTTCTTTCATTTAATACATGCACTATTTCTTATTTCATATAAGACATGCAATATCTCTTTGTGTTTCTAAATTTTACATATGCAATAATATTTCTTTCATTTAATGGATGCTGTATTCCTTGGTTGCTATGTGATATGGATTTCACCAGTTATTACGTCCTTTTATCTGGACAGCCGCTTACTTCGGCCAAAGTAGATATTATGGAAGCACTGTTCTAAAGTAGAGTGGACGGTATTTATAACTCATGCCTGTCAAAATGCCGACACGGAGGTTAGAATGGCCGAATGGACGAGAGAACCCGTTCTTAAACATCCGATGTACTGATGCCGAGGTAGCGGTCACATGATGACTTCTCGTCCTTGACTTGGGGACTCGATTTACAAGTACCTCTGAAGTCGAGTGGATTCGTGTGATGGCGAGGGTCAATGGTAATAGGGAAAGCTTAGCCACAGGCAAAAACAGCCCAGTGCACTAGAAGTAGTAGCACATCTGTGAATTACGCTTGAGTTCAAAACGAGCAATGAGAAAAAATCCAGACATGTTGTATACTGAGACATACAAGGTTTTACTAGGATTCCTGAATGCCAGATTTGTGATTCTGTGTGTGTAAAACATAGATAAGCTATCTGTGAGTTAGTGACATGTATCCTGGTGGTGACATGTGTCCTGGTAGTGACATGTGTGTCCTGTTAGTGACATGTGTGTCCTGGTAGTGACATGTGTGTCCTGTTAGTGACATGTGTGTCCTGTTAGTGACATGTGTGTCCTGGTAGTGACATGTGTCCTGGTTGTGACATGTGTCCTGGTTGTGACATGTGTACTGGTTGTGATATGTGTCCTGGTTGTGACATGTGTTCTGGTTGTGACATGTGTCCTGATTGTGACATATATCTCGGTTGTGACATGTGTCCTGGTTGTGACATGTGTCCTGGTTGTGACATGTGTCCTGGTTGTGACATGTGTCCTGGTAGCGACATGTGTCATGGATGTGACATGTGTTGTAGTGGGGATATGTGTTCTGGTTTTGACATGTGTCCTGGAAGTGACATGTGGTGTGGTGGGGATGTGTGTCCTGGTTGTGACATGTGTCCTGGTTATGACATGTGTCCTGGTTGTAACATGTGTCCTGGTTGTGACATGTGTCCTGGTTGTGACATGTGTTGTAGTGGAGATGTGTGTTCTCGTTGTGACATGTGTTCTGGTAGTGACATGTGTACTGGTAGTGACATGTGTTGTGGTGGGAATGTGTGTCCTGGTTGTGACATGTGTCCTGGTTGTGACATGTGTCCTGGTTGTAACATGTGTCCTGGTTGTGACATGTGTCCTGGTTGTGACATGTGTTGTAGTGGAGATGTGTGTTCTCGTTGTGACATGTGTTCTGGTAGTGACATGTGTACTGGTAGTGACATGTGTTGTGGTGGGGATGTGTGTTCTGGTTGTGACATGTGTACTGGTTGTGACATGTGTTGTAGTGGAGATGTGTGTTCTCGTTTTGACATATGTTCTGGTTGTGACATGTGTACTGGTTGTGACATATGTCCTGGTTGTGATATGTGTCCTGGTTGTGACATGTGTCCTGGTTGTGACATGTGTCCTGGTTGTGACAAGTGTCCTGTTAGGGTTAAGGGTTCTCGGTGGCTAGACTAAACAAAGCCAACCAATAATACCTGCGGCTAACACTGCCAATGGTGCACAATGACCCGTCGCCAGACCCTTAACAGTTGTAGTCTGAAGACACGAGATCTCGTCTGATCCATCTGCACAGTCATCTTTACCATTGCATAAATCGCTGAACAGGATGCATTTACCAGATGGACACGCATGTCCTCGGCAGGATGGGCCCGGAAATGTCCAGCCCGTTTCGTCTGAGTTATCCAAGCAATCATTGATGCCATCACACACGGAACTGTAAGGGATGCATTGTCCTAGAGGGCACTTATGTGCCTTGCACAAGTCAGTATTTTCGTGGTGAAATGGAGTTCGGACCGTGCAACGGAGTTCGTGCGCGCGCGCCCGGACTTCCTTCGGCGTATCATCGGCGCCCGGTGGCGATAGTTAAGACTAACATGACGACCAGACGACCAGCAAGGACACAACGTGGTAAGAGGGCGGGCGCACGCAGAAGGCGTTTAAAATGTGACAGATTGGGTATCGGAAACGTTCGAGTACTGTACTGGAACTGTGCATCATTTAGTCAACGCCGATCCATTCTTGAAAAACAACTCTACGGAAACGATATTGTAGTCATACAAGAAACACAGCTCGGCGACGGAACAGTCAATGTCACGGGATTTCAGGGATTCTTTAACAGGCGGCACCTCGGACAGGCCATTCTGGTCCGCGACAACATACTAGTGTCTGAGATCGATATGTCTTCCTGGAACAGTGATGCCCTGCAAGTGCAGGCATTAAGAATAATGACACCAGTGCAGCTTGTAATCGTGAACGTTTATGCGCGAAATGGGAAGGTCGACGTGCGACAATGGCAGAGTTTGTTCGATATGGATGAAAGGCATATCAACTACTGTGGGGACTTCAATGCCAGATGCAGTCAATGGGGGAATTGCATCACCAATAGACAGGGAGAAGATCTGGAGGACGCCCTGGCATCTGCTGCAATAATCTGTCTGAATGATGGGAAGGTCACTAGAATAGCCACTCGACCAGGTGACTCTGACAGCGTCATTGACTTGGCTCTGGTGTCGCCCACCATCGCACCAAGGTGCCGGTGGGGCACACTGGGATACCACGATAGTGACCACTACCCTTGTGTCATCCTGATCAAGAAAGACGGGGCCATGAGTCAAAGAAACAAGACAAATGCCTTCCCGTACGACAACACTGGTCAAGATGCCATAAGCAAAATCAGAAGAAGAAAACTAACTTCCTCCCGCAGGAGACAAGAAAGATGGTTGCAGCCACCATGGTGGAATGGAGAGGTCGAGAAGGCATGGCTGGGAAAGAGGCAGGCTGTCAAAGACTGGCAAAAGGCCATAAAGGCTAACATGCCACAGGTTGAGTTGGCGAACCTGAAGACTGAGGTCGATAGGACGACGACTTTATTCAAATCCTGCGCCAAACAGGCCAAGGCCGAGAAATGGGACGAGTTCTGCAGGAAGGTGTGCTCCGAGTGATCTCTTACGACATTCTGGCGCCTCAACAAGAGCATGAACGGTGCTGTACAACGTAGGGGTATTCCAGACTTTCAAGGCACAGACCTCGCATGGAAAAAGTCGGATGCGGATAAAGGTAAGGCCCTTCTTGCACGCTACATAGAACAGACTGACCAGAAAGACGAGCCCGCCAGACAGAGGACTCACTCTCACACTCTCTCAGTTGTGCGAGGGGGTCGGGACAGACGAAGAATGGACAATCACAGCTGAGATAGTGCGTGCGATGCTCAACAAATCACCTAACACCGCCCCAGGCCCAGACGGCATTCGATATGGTGACCTACTGGTGGTGATATCAGATGATGACATGGAAGAACTGGCCAGAGAATTCAACACCAGTATCCAGAGGGGTCAGGTCAAAGAAGAATGGCTACACAGCTACTTGCTGCCGCTGCCAAAACCGAACAAAGACCATTCCAAGATAAGCGGCTACAGAATCATTACGATGCAGAATACTGTTGGCAAGCTACTGGAGAAAATTGTAGCACACAGACTTGCTTGGGACATGGAACAGCTCGGCTGCTTCCCGCCCACACTTGGAGGATACAGACGCAACAAAGAGTCATGGCTGAATGCGGCGATCTTTGCTCAAGATGTTTACGAAGGATTTCAGGTCAGAGAAGAGACATGTGCGGCCGCCATAGACTTAGAGGACGCATATAACAGAGTATCTTTCGAGCACTTGATGCAAACCCTCCTCAGACTGAAAGTGCACCCTCACCTTGTACGATGGATAGCTGCAGTTCTGCTCCAAAGGAAGGTGGTGCTAAGATGCGGGAGTTGGTCTTCTGAGCCGATAACGATATGTCCAGGATTGCCGCAGGGTTCACCACTGCCACCAGTGTATACGGTGCCGATCACTGAACAACAGTTGGACAGGAGGGGTAGGTGTCGTGTCCTCCTTTACAGTGTCGTCCCTGGAGTGAAGAGAGTCGACACCCACATTATAATATTTTTTTCCTCTCAATATTCTGGAGAATCCACCAGCTTCCGTCCAACACACTCCATCAGCCTATGGACACCTTTTCCTATCACTCTCTCACTGTCGTACTATGCCCCCTTCTCATACTTCCCCAACGCAACATACTCAACAACTCTTGCTTCTAAAAATTAATAAAGATTAATTTATTAAAAGAAAAGTGTAACGTATATGAGACGTGTATGTGAAGAAAATGTGTGACGTGTTCTATAAAGTGTGTAGAATCGGACTCTCAGACAACAACCCAGTCAGCTGATCCCAGCAAGGATAGACCACAGCACGTTACGTCAGAACATGTACTTCTCACCCAGCGCCGAAACCATCCTGCTGGATACTGATTTGCCTCTGTAGACCTCTGGTAATCCCATTTCATGAACATCCGAAATAGACACCGGTGGTATTAACAGTTAATCATGGACCGGTTGCACTCTACACAATGTCCGTTCCTATCGTTCATAAAAAAATGCACAAGTCCTTTGTAGTGTGTACACAGATTAATGTTAATTGTTACTGTACTGGATCCTCCCTCGTGTCTATCTAGCCTCAAGTATCAAGTCTTGTGTTCTATTACACGAGATTATATCACACTATGTAATTATTAGACTTAATGTTTTCAGTTCGTTACTACTGTCTGATGCTGTGTGGTGCATCAGTACGCATCACTCTCTTTGGTGAATCAACTTCCTTCTAGCTTTAGTTACGTTCTGTATGCAACTTTATTGATTGTTGAACTGGTGTTCTTCCGAATGGGATTGGATTCTTTCCCAAAAACTTGTTGAGTTTCCTTGGATCTGGTAGGGAACCTAGGATAGAAACAACACATCTGGTGATAGTACTAGTCACTGATCCTTTCGGCTGAGTGTAAGCCTATCACCTTGCTTAATGATCTTTAGCTAACTAGACTTAGTCATAGAGCAGATTAGCTACCCACCTAGAGCCGAATCAGGCTATGACAAAGAAAAAAATCAGCAAACAGAATGCGGAACCCCGCCCACCAGGGACACCTACGGGAAGATCCCAATTATCCCTCATTACTCAATTCTCAACTAGTAAAGCTTATCAACACTTCACTAATCTATTCTTAACTAGCAGAGTTAATATCACTATTCTTACTCTAACTAGTTTCCACTAACAGTGCTAATCATCACACTATAGTTTAACAAGGCCACAGTCTATATTAAGTAGAACTAATATTATAATAGGTTATACCTTAAATGGCACTACTGCAGTCCTATCAATCATATCTACATCTGCCATTATAGGCACGTGTAAAATTAAGTCACTAATTAACACACGGTAGATATTATTTCTACTAAGCACTGCAGTGCCTTTGCACTCCGACTAGAGCCACATTTCCAAGTCCCCCTAGTTGGCCCCAACTCGGGTTTTTATGGCAACTCCTAAAGTTGGCCACGTGACGTTATCCTTTATGCCCCCACACAGGTGCCAATAACCCCGTCAATCTTCTCGATGTTCCGGAAACCCAGAATTGACATATGTACTGTTACTTCCGTGCTAAGTACTTCCGTTTTCCCTCTGATATGTTTATGACTTGTCAAAGTGATATATGATTCAGCGCACTCACTTCCTCCTCACTCACCACCAAATGTGTATATGGGCTGACCTGATGTATCCCGTGCAGCTGTGTTTACTCTGTTAGTACGACTGTTGTGGCCTAGAAAATATACGCCAAGCAAACGTCGGTATTATTATCTGGTTAACTCATGGCGAGCTCGTGACATAGGCCCCCTCTTAAGAGATTAGTCCATCTCACTCTTCTCCACCATGAGTTAAATCCAGATGATTCATTCCTCTTCTTCAGGAGCTGGGTGTCTTGACAAGAAGTCCGCTCCAACATTTTCCTTCCCAGGAATGTACTCTACTGTGAAATTATACGGTTGAAGTAACAACGACCACCGCATCAAACGTGCGTTGAGCTTCTGAGAAGTAGCCAGGAACATCAGGGGCTGATGATCCGACTGGACCCGAAACTTAACTCCATACAAATAGGGCTGAAATTTTTGCACTGCCCATACAAGGGACAAGCACTCTCTCTCGACGGTTGAATACTTCCTCTCCGCCTGTAGAAGTTTCTTACTTGCGTATGCCACAGGTTTCAAAACCGAAGCATCGTCTTTTCCTTCCTGTAACAAAGCGGCTCCAATTCCAATCGCACTCGCATCTGTTCTCAACACAAATTGTTTGGAAAGGTCAGGGAGCTGTAATACAGGTTTGCTGACCAAGGCCTCCTTTAACTGACTATAGGCATTCTCACATTCTGGTGTCCAAATGATTTGGTCCGGGAATCCCTTTTTCAAGGTTTCCGTCAACGGAGCTCCCAGTTCAGTGAAATGTGGGATAAATTTGTGGTAGAACCCACACAACGAGAGAAAAGATCGCACATCCTTCTTCGTTTTTGGCCTTGGTGCATTTCTGATTTTCTCCAGGTTCTTCTCTTCTGGAACAATGTGTCCTGGAGTGATGGTGTGACCTAGAAATTCCAGAGTCTGGTAACCAATCATGCACTTGGTTGGACGAGCGGTAAGCCCTGCTTCCTTGAGCCTATTAAACACTCTCTCCAAGGATTGTAAGTGGTCATCCAAGCTGTCACTGGAAATCAGAATATCATCCATGAATGAGATGATGGACGGATCCTGTAACGGATCTAGTAAAGTCCTCATCATGCGTGTAAACACACTAGGTGCATTGCTGAGTCCAAAGGGCATGACTTTGAATTCGTAGTGTCCACTGGGTGTACTGAAAGCTAACAGTGGTCGAATCTCCGGTTTGACTGGTATCTGATAGTACCCCCGACTCAGATCCACCTTCGAAAAGTATCGAGCCTTATGGAGCCTAGCGAATAACTGAGTTGGATTCGGCAAAGGTTCCACCTGAAATTGTGTGTGACTGTTCAGAAGTCGGTAGTCTATACACAACCTGTGTTCTCCACTTGGTTTGCGTAACAAAACCACCCCCGCATTGTATGGGGATGTGGATGGTGCAATCACGTCATCCTCCAGCAGTTTTTGTATTTCCTCCTCCAGGGCCTTTTCTTTAGAGAATGGCACTGGGTAAACCTTTTGGCGAACAGGCTCCTGTGTGGTCAAAGTCATCTCGAACTCCACCAACCTCGTTCGTCCTGGTTTATCCGTCAGTATCTCCTTATGAGACTTGAGAACCTGGGTTATCTTTTCCCTCTCCTGTGAGGTCAGATCAGGGTTCACTTGTACATCCCTATAGGTTTCCTGGTGTACCAAGGGATATTCCCTGCCCTCGTTGGTTCCCACTTCTGTCTCCACTGCAACTGCCATTGCCATGAGGTGCGCTGCCTTGTCTCCGGGTCTCTCTTCGTATTTCCGCAAGAGATTGATATGGAAAATCTTCGACTTTCCCCGGATCCGGATCTGATAGTTGGTTCTGGATATCACCCTTTCCACGGGAAATGGTCCTTGCCAACCTATCTCCAGTTTGTTGTTTCCCGTTGGGAGTAGCAACAAGACTTTGTCTCCCACCTCTAGAGATCTTTCTTTAGACTTACGGTTGTAGTAAGCCGCATGTCTTTTCCTGGCCTTTTTCAAGTTTTGATTTGCCAGAGTCCATCCCTTGTGGAGTTTTTCTTTCAGTTCCTCCACGTATTTGTAGGATGAGATCACTTCTTCCGACGTCCCCTCTTCAGTCCAACTCCTCAACATGGCTTCCAACGGTCCTTTGATTGGACGACCAAACAGCAACGTAGCGGGTGGTAGTCCTGTTGAGCCATGAGGAACTTCCCGATAGGCAAAGAGTGCTGCTGGGATATATTCATCCCACCTATCAGGTTTTTCCTGCGCTAGTTTTCTGAGCATTGTCATCAACGTGCCGTTGAAACGCTCTACTTGTCCATTGGCTTGAGGGTGGTAAGGGCTGGTATGTATGTGGTTAGAGTGAAACACCCTAAATACCTCCTCCATGAGTTTTCCACAAAACTGAGATCCATTGTCCGTCAGAATTTGATCCGGAAAGCCTAATCTGGTAAAGGCCTCCATCAGTGCGTCCGCCACTCTTTTCGAGTCAATCGTGGTCAACGGTATAGCCTCACCCCACATTGTACAGCAATCCACCATTGTGAGTATATACATGTTCCTCTTCCTAGTCCTGGGAAGTGGACCCACGATATCGATGGCTACCCTCTCGAAAGGAGAGTTCATGATGGGCATCTCACCCAACACCACCGGTGCTGTCCAGTGTTTCGGTGCCACCCTCTGGCACTCAGGGCATGACTTCACATACCGACGTACATCATCTGTCATTCCCGGCCAATAGTAGTGGCAGGAAATCCGCTGCATGGTGGCGGCAATACCCATGTGTCCACTAAAGGAGATGGTATGCCCCATATGAAGAATCTGGGACCGGTGAGCTTTCGGGACGACCAACTGACCGTATAGGTTGTCTCCCCTTCCTGCTCTCCTGTAGAGTATCCTATTCTTCATGTAGTACTGCCCCCGTCCTGGTGGATCAGCACTTTTCTGCAGCTTTTTGTAGCAAGGACGTAAAGTATCATCCTCACTCTGGGCAGTTCGTAGCTCCCCCGGCATTGGGTTAGTCACAATTGCATCTGCCTCTTCCGTTTTCGTCTGAGAGCGAGTTTGCAGTGCTCCCATATGGATTGGCTCCCTGGGCATTCCCAGAAAGACATACCGGCAACCTAGGATGACTGGAAAAATGGGATCGGTCAATACAGCGGCCTTGATGGTGCCGGTGACGTACCTTGACTGAATCTCCACATTAGCAATAGGCAACTTCATGACTACAGCACTCTTCTGTGCAGGCTGTATATCCAATGTCTCACCTGTGAATTGTTCTGGATGTACCAGATCCGCAGAAATCACGGCCTCCCCGTCCAGTCCTGTGTCGTATAAACACTCCACTTGACGACCGTTAACCTCTACCAATTCCCCTACAGGTGGTTTTTCCTGGTCTGGAGTCTCTTCCTCGGCCTCGACCTGTTCGGTGGGCTCCACCTTAGGTTTCCCGGGGCACACGACGAATTGAGTGTCTCCTGACTTTCCCCTGCAGTCAATAGCATTGTGCGTGTTTGACTTGCATTGGTTGCACCATTTCCCTGTCCTAGATTTTCGATTGCCAGACTTGAGTGAGCTCTCCTGGTGGCGAGCTTCCTTGTTGACCTTGGCATTTTCTGTGACAACCTCCTTGGAAGTCACTTGACATGCTGCGAAGTGAGGGTTCTTAGCCTTCGATTTGCAGTCCCTCGTATTGTGAGAGGGTGACTTACAAATTGAACACCACTTCTCCGACCACGGTCGTTTAGGTGTAGAGCTTGAAGTGCTCTTGCTTCCCTCCTTCTTCTTCTCTGAACTATCCTCTGATTTTTGCACATAAGGTTCCCACTTTTTTGTTCCTGAAATTTTGGTTTTCTTCTTGTCATGTTTCTCTTGACTTTTGGAGTAGGTGGAAAGGTTCTCCCCTGCCTCCCCATGTACCTCGACGAACCGTTCTGCTAATTTAGTCACGAGGTCAATACGTTCCACTCCTTGTTCTCCCAGGAACGTCCTGAGAGGTTTAGACATTTGCTTCTTCAGCTGGTCGACCACCATGAGCTCTTCCAGACTTTCATAGTCATGTGCGAACCCAGCCAAATCCATCCACTTGTGGAGATAAGATTTTAGACGCAAACTGTAGGCGGCAAACAACTCCCCCGGTTCTCGTTTCGCTGCTCGAAATTTTTTCCGGTAGGTATGTGACGTAACCTCGAATCGTTTCAGCAGAGCCGTCTTTAACTCATCATAATTGTTCTCATGTCCTGGTGGCAGGCGAGTATAAACCTCGTATCCGGTCCCGCGTAAACCCTGGGATAGCTTAAGATTCCATTTGTTACGCTCCAGACCCATAGCAACTGACATAGCCTCGAAGCGTTGAAGGTACTGGTCAATCTTCTCTTTGTCCTCCTCGTAGACCGCTAAAGGAAACTTCATAGCATGGTACCCATGTCCACCTACTGGTCTTGATCCTGGGATGGAGGAACCTCCAACTGCTCCCTCAGTTTCTCCATTAGATTGACTCTTGAGCTCGAGTTCCCGCATCCGGTACTCGTGCTCCCTCTTCTGTGCTTCTTGTTCAGCTTCTAATTTCCTAGCTGCTTGTTCAGCTTCAAATTTCCTAGCTGCTTGCTCAGCTTCCAATTTCCTAGCTGCTTGCTCAGCTTCCAATTTCTTAGCTGCTTGCTCAGCTTCCAATTTCTTAGCTGCTTGCTCAGCTTCCAATTTCTTAGCTGCTTGTTCCAACTCCATCCTTCTCAATTCCAGCTCGGCCTTTCGATCTTCCCTTTCTGCTTGACGATACTCTCTCTCCACTTCCTGTATGTAATCCGTTAGAGCAGAACCCCCCAATCCCATTTCTTCCCCCTTTGCCTTTAATTCTAACGTGGTTAGTTTAGGGGTGGCCATTATACAGAGAGGTAAGCTAGCAGGTCTAGTACAATATAACTGCAAATTACTATACAGATATATGAACAAGTACTATAAATCTAGATATTACTACACACAGCACATTCACTCAGTGACAAGAGTAGAATCAGGACCACAGACCTATGCAGACGTGTGAAGTGTGAACAGGTAAGATATTAATTAGTTAGGACCCCTATCCACATTCACTCTAGCTGGATTCTCCAAAATGATATCTCCCTCTTATAACTAAGGATCCCGTGTCCAAAGACCCCGTTGTCAGAAGATCCCACTGTCAAAGGTTCCTGCTTGCAGGAGATCTCGCTGTCCAAGGATTCCGTTTATTAGAGATCCCGCTGTCCAAAGATCCCATTTACGAGAGATCCCGCTGTCCTAAGATCCCGTTATCGAGCCCCCAATAATGTCGTGTCCTCCTTTACAGTGTCGTCCCTGGAGTGAAGAGAGTCGACACCCACATTATAATATTTTTTTCCTCTCAATATTCTGGAGAATCCACCAGCTTCCGTCCAACACACTCCATCAGCCTATGGACACCTTTTCCTATCACTCTCTCACTGTCGTACTATGCCCCCTTCTCATACTTCCCCAACGCAACATACTCAACAACTCTTGCTTCTAAAAATTAATAAAGATTAATTTATTAAAAGAAAAGTGTAACGTATATGAGACGTGTATGTGAAGAAAATGTGTGACGTGTTCTATAAAGTGTGTAGAATCGGACTCTCAGACAACAACCCAGTCAGCTGATCCCAGCAAGGATAGACCACAGCACGTTACGTCAGAACATGTACTTCTCACCCAGCGCCGAAACCATCCTGCTGGATACTGATTTGCCTCTGTAGACCTCTGGTAATCCCATTTCATGAACATCCGAAATAGACACCGGTGGTATTAACAGTTAATCATGGACCGGTTGCACTCTACACAATGTCCGTTCCTATCGTTCATAAAAAAATGCACAAGTCCTTTGTAGTGTGTACACATATTAATGTTAATTGTTACTGTACTGGATCCTCCCTCGTGTCTATCTAGCCTCAAGTATCAAGTCTTGTGTTCTATTACACGAGATTATATCACACTATGTAATTATTAGACTTAATGTTTTCAGTTCGTTACTACTGTCTGATGCTGTGTGGTGCATCAGTACGCATCACTCTCTTTGGTGAATCAACTTCCTTCTAGCTTTAGTTACGTTCTGTATGCAACTTTATTGATTGTTGAACTGGTGTTCTTCCGAATGGGATTGGATTCTTTCCCAAAAACTTGTTGAGTTTCCTTGGATCTGGTAGGGAACCTAGGATAGAAACAACACATCTGGTGATAGTACTAGTCACTGATCCTTTCGGCTGAGTGTAAGCCTATCACCTTGCTTAATGATCTTTAGCTAACTAGACTTAGTCATAGAGCAGATTAGCTACCCACCTAGAGCCGAATCAGGCTATGACAAAGGAAAAAATCAGCAAACAGAATGCGGAACCCCGCCCACCAGGGACACCTACGGGAAGATCCCAATTATCCCTCATTACTAAATTCTCAACTAGTAAAGCTTATCAACACTTCACTAATCTATTCTTAACTAGCAGAGTTAATATCACTATTCTTACTCTAACTAGTTTCCACTAACAGTGCTAATCATCACACTATAGTTTAACAAGGCCACAGTCTATATTAAGTAGAACTAATATTATAATAGGTTATACCTTAAATGGCACTACTGCAGTCCTATCAATCATATCTACATCTGCCATTATAGGCACGTGTAAAATTAAGTCACTAATTAACACACGGTAGATATTATTTCCACTAAGCACTGCAGTGCCTTTGCACTCCGACTAGAGCCACATTTCCAAGTCCCCCTAGTTGGCCCCAACTCGGGTTTTTATGGCAACTCCTAAAGTTGGCCACGTGACGTTATCCTTTATGCCCCCACACAGGTGCCAATAACCCCGTCAATCTTCTCGATGTTCCGGAAACCCAGAATTGACATATGTACTGTTACTTCCGTGCTAAGTACTTCCGTTTTCCCTCTGATATGTTTATGACTTGTCAAAGTGATATATGATTCAGCGCACTCACTTCCTCCTCACTCACCACCAAATGTGTATATGGGCTGACCTGATGTATCCCGTGCAGCTGTGTTTACTCTGTTAGTACGACTGTTGTGGCCTAGAAAATATACGCCAAGCAAACGTCGGTATTATTATCTGGTTAACTCATGGCGAGCTCGTGACAGTAGGACTCTGTCATTCGTTGACGACATCCTCGTGTATCGACAGGGTTGAGATAGACAGGCGGTTGCCAATGATATGCAGGGCGAACTAGATCGAATTTCCTCATGGTGTGCTAATGCCGATGCCCTTGTCAACCCTGCAAAGGCAACGGTTACGTGGTTCTCACTAAACAACCATATTGTGAAAACAGACCTGCCGGCAGTAAGAATGGATGGGAGCATTTTGAGTATAACCCAGTCAATGACATATATTGGCGTGAGGCTTGATCGTAGCCTGTCCTTCAGAGATCATGTCGATTATGTCATAACGAAGGCTCGAAAAGGTTTGTCAGCAATGAGAGTCATGGCGACTGCCAATATCGAGCAAAGACTGCTAATACTTCTGTTCCAAGGACTTGTGCTTTCTCGCATCGAGTATGCCCTGGCCATCCTCACTGTCAGCCCTACACAGATCGGAAGACTTGAAAAGGTACAAAACGAAGCCATGCGCATCATTTTGGGCTGCACGAGAGACACCAGCTGTGTAGCAATGAGATACCTCCTTGACTTCCCGACAATGGAACACAGGATCAAGATCTGGAGAGCTCGTGCATACTTAAAAATAAGTGCAGATGAGCAGCACCCTCTGCATGACGCTATATTCAGAGAAAAGGGTGACAGGCTAAAGAGGGGCAAATCATGGATGGGTCGGGCGGAAGATGTCGTCAGACAGGCCTGCAGTCTTACCAGTATCAACCCCGGCAAGGAATGGGTGCCGGTGCCTCCAGCTTTTAAGTGCACTTTCTCCTGCATTATCACACTCGACAGACGGTGCAGAGAGCAGAATCCTCCCGCTGTCAATGCAGAGGTTAACGCGCTCATCTATGAACACTCAGATAGCCCCGAAGTGCTCATCTATACAGATGGATCTGTTGTAAAGCAGCAGAGACGTGCGTGGGCATTTACAGCCCGTTCAGCGGGCCGAACCGTTCAAGAATCCAGTGGTGCCCACTCTATGACCACGAGCATCATGACGATGGAGGTGATGGCAGTTACACAGGCTTTCACATGGCTGGAATTACAGCATTATACCAACGTGAGTGTACTAAGTGATTCAATGAGCATGATTCAGAAGGTCGAAGCTGGATCTGTACGTAGACAGTGGACTGAATCGCTGCGGAAGTCTGCTGTCCGTAAAGTCACCTTCATCTTCGTCCCGGGACATGCGGGAGTCGAGGAAAATGAACGAGCTGACAAACTGGCTGGCTCTGCACCCCCTGTAGATGGCCAGCCCATGGATCGTGCCGATGTTATTAACGTCCTTAAAGATATACCGAGAACAGAGGACTTTGACGTCAGTGAGTCCACATCGCTGTCCAGGATGAAAGACCTGGGAGTAAGAATCGGCACAGCCAGACGCGAGAGGTACATCGGGAAAACAAAGCGCCTCGTCAACCAACACAGAACTGGCACTATTAGCCACCGGACGCTGATGCATAAGCTGGGGGGAGGATCTGAGCACCTATGGACATGTCCGGAGTGCAATGAAGATACCCCAACTGATAACTGATAACTGATAACTGATTAGCTGGACTCATTTCATCACTTCCGGTCAGACAATCACGGTGTCAGTCACACTTGAGTCCAGGACGAATGCATTTATTGCCACTGTCACACATAAAATTTGGTGTTTTACAGTACTTGAGGTTATCTTCTTGACTTGGAACCTGAGAACCCCAGCATGTATTATCTGACATAATGTTATCCGTCGTAACACACTTGCCATTTGGGCAGATAAAATTACCAACAACGCATTTTTGGTTGTCTGGAATCAAACAGCTCTCATCGGCACCATCGTAACAGTCCTGGATACGGTTGCAAATGGCGTTAGACTTTACACATTTTGTGCCAAAATCACACGACAGTCCCCCAGGACAACTGGGGCAGTTAATTTCATCAGATTTATCCATAAAGTTATAAATTCCATTACACAAAATATTCACATCTACCAACACTTGACCATTTGCACATGTTATTACTTTATCCACGACACTGGTGATCGAGTGAAATGGCGAATCATGACCGCCCACGCTTTCCGGCATGGCACATTATTGATTGATTGATTGATTGATTGATTACTTTTGAGACAGCAGACGACCAGCAAATTAAAGGCGATTCATCTGAGCTGTCGCCACAGTCGTTGGAACCGTTGCAAAAAGAGTTTAACTCTATACAGTTTCCATTAACACAGGGAAATGTGTTCATGCAGGAAGTGCCATTACACAACTGTGAATTTTCATCGGAACTATCAGGACAATCAACTCGACCATTACAAAGGGATGTCCCGTCAATGTGCTTTAGGCAATCAGCACAGGCAAACGTAGTTGTTGACCTACGGTAGCGACTAGTTGTAGAAATGGGACTTCCCGTTATAGCTGGAGGATGACCACTTGTAGAAATGGGACTTGCCGTTATAGCTTGATGATAACCAGTTGTAGAATTTGGTCCTTGTGTCCCTGATGACTGTTCCTTTTCAGGTGAAAGGATGTTTTGTTTAGGCGTTATGCTTGAACTACCAGGATCGTCTAAACCAGCCACCATAACGCAGCAAAGTAATCCGATTAACAGCTTGGATTTTTCAACTTGATCCATAATTATGAACGCTGGAAGGCTGGCTTGGATCTTAATTGCAAATGAAGAAATTGTAATGTTTATTAAGTAGAGAAACATTTATGGGAATATATCCTGCTTGCATTTAATATATATATATATATATATATATATATATATATATATATATATATATATATATATATATATATATATATATATATATATATATATATTGGCTATTCGACTTTATAATTAAGGTATTTATGAATGCTCATATTTCCTTGTGTAGAATACATGCATTAATATATCTTTGTTTTGTATGGGAGTAATTAAAACGTAAGGCAATAGCTTCTACCTCGAGCTTTCACGTTTACGAATCCTGTTAGGGGCCATGATCTTTCCGCAATAAGAACCTCGAGATGTCATTAAAGCTTTTGATTCCAACCAAGAAGTAGATCAGCTGTCTACTTCTTCAACAGCATGCAAATGTCTCGAGTTTTCATTGCGCATGTCATAAATTCCATGAACACAAAAAAGAGTGCAATCGAACAAGAGTATATATAGCATAGTAATGCTGGCATCGGTGATCATATGGTCGATATGCATTGGGAAGGAAATGGATTTTTAACACTTAAGCCTGTCTGCCATAGGTAGCAAGAGATCTATTGGACAGTAAAGGCAGCAGGTGTGATACGACCATATCATGGCACCGAGTAATGGTCTACATAGATATGAGTCTGTCATATATTCTGAAGGGAGTGGGAAATCACTGTGGTGCATGCCCCATTTCTAATCAAAGAAGTTGGGCCCCATCCTCTTCAATCTTCAATAACCCCAGAATATGACCCTCGAGTTATCTGCAGGCCTCGTCTTATTTAATTTAGTCTAGGAGATATAGATTATGGCTCTGGTGAGAATAATAAATACCAACTGGGATTCTGCCCCTTCTCCAAAGATTCTTATAGCTCTTGAGCCCCCCTTTTGTTTATCAAATCTGAGGAAAGTCTGGAGAATTCTCTCAGCCTGATTTATGTTAAGAAAGCATGGATATTGAGCAGTTGATAGACCTAGTCTTTTCTCCCCATTTTTAGTATTTCATCCTGATTGAATTTGTTTTTAAACAATTAAACACATAACCAATCACAATAGATCTTGACCACATGATGTACACATTAAATGGTGAATCACAGATAGGTTGAACTAATAAATCAACATAAGATCAGTGACAGTTAATTATTTATTGAATGGGACTGTGTCTTCTGGCCTGGTAAATACACTTTCTCTTGTGGGTTGCACAAGATAAATTAGAAAAATGCATATAGGACCAATGTCACAGACCATCAACAAATAAGCATCAATACATGTGATGTCAATAAGAGTGGAAACATGGTATACATTTGAATGTTGTACATGTTAAGTGTGGAGATGATGAATCTACATTTAGGTATCAGTTCTTGAAAACTGAGTGTTGTGTGTTTTCTTTCTAAGAGAGAGATAACCTTATGATTTGGAGGATTAGGATAGGCCTGGGTCCATTGACTGATGGATCCATTTCAGGTCTGCCCGTGTAGCTCCTCTGAAGGCCTCCCCATACTCTGCTCATGGCCAAGTTATCCTCCATCTCAAGTGCTGTTCATCTCTTTCTCTCTTGGGTCTGGTTTGGTTGGTTGGCCAGTTGGCTGCCAGTTGGTTGCCAGTTGGATGCCAATTGGTTGCCAATGGGTTGCCACCAAGACTTCACTGTGTAAAATTCACATAAACATATACAATCCTATCAATGCAATATTCTAGAAGTAGGTCAGAAGAAACCTAAATTCCTGAAGTAGGAACTAGTTTTTCCCCTCCCTCTCTTCTTTTCTCTAATCTAGTGTTGTGTTAATTTGGGGTGGTCAGAGTTTATCACACTGTGTACGCATTGTCTCAGTTGGTTCCTGCTGTATGTAAGTTCTCATTGGACCTGGGGTCAGTGAGACGTGTACAGTAAGACAGTGACAAGAGTGAGGAGGTGTCAAGATGCATGTAAATAAATGACATACATTTATAACATTTCTATTACTCAGTTGGGTTTGTAGTGTGTATAAATGATTCTCCGTGTCTTCCCAATTAACCAACTTCTTCTTCTTCTTCTTTGTATAATAACTCCTTTCCCATTATCTGTTGTTGTTGTGTTGAGTGTTGGGTGGTGTGGTGTTGAGTGTTGGGTGGTGTGGTGTTGTGTTTTTAAGTTGTGTTGAGTAATGAGTTAAGTCAACTTCTGGTGGTGGAGTTCCGCGAAGCACAACTTTTCTGATGTAATGCAGTTCATAAGTGCCCTTATCTAATTAATATTTGACACAAATATAAATATGTATTCCATCAAACCCTATTTATTCAATAGATGAAGGAGAAAGGGAAGATTTGATTTCTCTTTCAGCTTTCTAAATTGAAAATAGACATAGATAAGTCTGTTTTAGAACAAGGCACTCATTCTAGTACACGAACTGTCATTTTAGCTGTAGATAGTGATAGCATTTTAAGCAGTGGTTCAGAGGAAATGCACAAGATTGCCTTAGAATCATCACTTCGTACAGTTGTCCAGAATAGAATGTAGTAGTATTATGCACTTCTTAAAGTTAATATTCATCTTTAAGAATATCAGAGATTGCAGTATTCGAAGAGAGTAGTAGAATGTCAGTTTTCCCGGGAATCGGCTCTGCGTCGTCAGAATCTACAGTCGAGCATTTTTCACTTCAGAGGTTTTAATTTATAATAATGCATTTCAATTGACATTACAAACACTAGATACCCTTATTTGTCACTTGATACATCTGGTCATCAGTTTAATCAAAGGAGTAACAAGCCTAACTCGGATTCAGATATTCTGCCTTCCCTATTTGAAAATCGGTCACACTAGCTTTCACGTCTGTTCATCAGGCAGTTTGCAGAAAGAGTGCGCGATTAACATATTCTAAGCGGGTTCTCAAATGGAGGCGTTGTCACGTGTCTCTTTTTATCCAATGATCTCCTGAGTTTGGGCTGATGAAATGTTTCCTAGAATTGACGTCATCTGTCACTTGTTCCAGTTTCAGTTTTGATGTTGCGTTAATTTTTAAGGTTTGGTTTCAGTTTGCGTTGGTGTAGTCAATTGTTTTATATTTTCCCCTCTCTTTGGCGTGCATTCTTGTCAACTGAATAATGGTGGTTAGCGGTTATGCCACAGAGTCTATCATTGTAAGCCCAATGTGCATTAAAGCGTTTGAATGGACTCTTTTCTTGACCTGTTCATCTCTGGTACAAACACAATGCCATCCTCACTGGGATATGAAAACCGTCCACTGAGCTTATGCATGGCAGATTACAGTATTACTATATTTATCCTTCTCTTAAGGGCTCTGGTAATCCACGGGCGTCTTAAACTACTAGAGTGTCTTAAGAAGAAGAAGACCGAGGGGCTAATGGATAATGTCGGCTTTGATGATTCCTCGAATCCATTCATTTAACCACTCTTATTCTTTTCATTGAGTAGTTCATAAATATCAGGTAATCTTTTCTAAACTTAAAAATATCAAATTACAAACACTTTGTCTACGCACAATACTACTCGCCAATCAAAAAATCACATTTAGAGATCAAGAGATTGAACATGTTACAAACTATGAATATATCTTATCGGAATGATCAACAGCATTGGGAACTGCTTGAAAGAAGTCCGATAATAAACAGTGCACGGGTTACAGTATTAAGAAAATTTGCCACAACACCAGAAAACAAATTAACCATTTCGCAATCATGAAAGTAGAAATTTGGGGCGTTTGAAATTAAATGTTACAGACTAGTTCTTAAAATATCGTGAACCAACATAATGAAAAACGAAGAAACCTGGCCCATAAAAAGCATCATGTCTCTGACACTGAAATGTCTTGGTCACATTAAACGTCACGGTGGTTTCGAAACAGCGGTGAAGATAATAGGCATGTTTTCTAGCAGAAGAGGCTGCGGTCGACCAGCACGAGGTGGGCATAGGACACTGCAACCACACTGGGTATGAGGGTGAATGAGGCAGGAGAACTGGCCAAGGTTTGAGCAACTTTTCGGCCCGCCATGATGAAAGCAAATGACTTGCTCTGTGAGAGCAAAAGACTTGCTCGGTAATGATGATACTTCTATTCATTCAGTAATTTTTAAATACCAGAGAACGTGATATCAAAGTCTGGTATACTGCATTATACTACACCAAGACCTGTTGACGCGTCCTCGCCGAGCGTCCTGGGCAAAAGGTCATTTCGGGGTCCTGGCTAAAGTCAATAGGATTGTTGTTTCCTCCGAAGTCGGAGAGTATCTGCCTGCACGGCGAGGAACCTCCAGACTGGACACCAATAAGCCAGATATGGGACAACGGATACTCACGCAAACCTCAGTCCCGTATGACATCACTCTGATGATGGACAACAGGATGTCTTCATCCGGCATACTGGACTTCCGGCTGGAGTTCACAGCCAGCGAACACAAGCAAGCAAGCAAACAGTAAATGGTATAAGCTCTTTTAGGAAACAAGTCATGTAATTCTACTATGAGCTCTGCTTTTCTATATATCGTTTCTGTTCATATTTTTTCGTGTCTGAATTTGAAATATTCGCTAAATCAATCAATCAATCAATCATGCGCCATGCCGGAAAGCGTGGGCGGTCATGACTCGCCATTTCACTCGATCACCGGAGTCGTGGATCAGCTCAGTGTTCCTGTCTCGTCCATGCCATGTGGCCAAGCCATCCAGGTATTTTCCTCTCGGTCTTCCTCGTGGTCTGTTCCCCTCGATCTTGCCAGTTGTCACTAAGTTCTCCAATCCATTTCTTCTCATAACATGTCCAAAAAATGTTGACTGCCTTCGTCTAATTTCTCTAATCAATTTACAATTTTCATTTGTCTCCTGTATTACTTAGTCATTGGTTTTTCTGTCTGTCCATGGTATTCTGTGCATTTTCCTCAGAAACCACATTTCTGCAGCCATCAGATGTTTTTCAGCTTGACTGCACATTGTCCAAGTTTCCCATCCATACTAAAGAACAGGCTATATGTATCCCCCCAACACTCTTTTTCTCGTTTCAATAGACATCTATTTATTGGTCAGAATGTGTTTCGTCTTGCTAAAGGCTACTTTCGCCATGGCGATCCTTATTCTTACTCTCCAAGGCATCTCCCATCAGATGTTATGACTGTTCCGAGATAATTGTATCTATTCACTTGTTGAAGAATATTCCCATTTTCTTGTATATTACATTGTGGTACTTCGTTCGTCCTAGTGACGACCATAACCTGTGTCTTCTTACAATTTAATTCCAACCCCATCTGCTCACTGTGTGCAACAACCACGTCTACTAATTGTTGTAGATCTTGTGTATTGTCTGCAATCAATACTGTATCATCTGCATATCTAATGTTATTGATGTTTCGTCCTCCAATGCTGATTCCTTTTATATCTTCTACATTTCTGAAAATATTTTCACTGTATAGGAAAAAAAAAGATCTGGAGACATTACACATCCCTGCCTAACACCTCTCTTAATATGTTGATATTGTCCCACTTCAGTATCAATTCTTATGGCAGCTTATTGTTTCCAATATATGTTTTTTTATAAGCCTAATGTCTTTCCCATCAATTTGTAGACATTCCCAGAAAAGTGTCATCTATAAAAATTACAGGTGATATTATAAAACAGCCTCATGATAGTTCCTGGGGAATCATAACTACACATGGGAACTCTGTGTGACTAGAGGAAGTGAATTTCATCTCTCATATATTGTATGAACAGAACCAGAATAAAGTTCACTCACTGTCTCCCAAAGTCGAAGAACTAATCACATATTCTCTCCCTAAGCCTACTCTACAATCTCATAAAGAAGCTCAACTATAACTTTAGATGTACCAGTTCCCAAGAAAACTATGGTTTCCAAATTACCGAAAGACATCAGAAACTTTAACGAAACCACAACACCTCAACAACAGCAGCCAAACTGGCCAACGGGTCTGGTTTCGTCAGTTCATCTCTAGTGACTGCACCTCAACATACAACTTCTCCCATTATCTGCTGATTTCATTTTATTACCACATATTATGTTAATGAAAGCACTCGTGCCGCACCCAATGGTAGGCCACCATTTTCGAATGAATTTCACGTCACTCTGCGTGGGTGTTATTGACATTACTGTGGTATTGTGGAACAAAGGAGCTAATTTGAAACAAGGGGAATAATTTTCGCAGTTGTAGCCCTAGTCTCCTGCCAAGCGGTGATTCTTCATGACAACGATCTTGACAAACATCCTCTGGGATGGGCTCATTCTGTCATATCGTATGTTATCAAACGCCAGATGTTCATCTATTCTTAGCTTGTTTACACCTCCAGTCGTTGATAATTGTATACAAGGTGAAGGGGGAAAATGGACGAATGTTAAAGTTAGTTTTATTCTGTTCTTTCTGATTTTCTTTTTTTTTTTCAGATTTTTTTCTGAAACAGATTTTTCTGTTTGGGGGTACCCCTTAACACTGAAGTATTTGTCTCTCTGTATCTTTCTCCAAACTCTCATGACGTTTTAGATGACCAAAATATATCAATTTTCTTTGTTTTATCGTCTTTAATAGCCAAATCTTTTCAATACTCAGCTCTTGAAGTATGGTTACATTTGTTCTTTTCTTTACCTAAGATATTCTTAGAACCGATCTATAACACTTATGTTCAAAGGCATTTATGCGCTGTTCAGCTTGTTTAGTAAGTGTCCAGGTCTCACAACCGTATGTTGCAATGGGAAAGATGCATGCCCTTTAAAATCTAATTTTTGTAGTTCTATCTGCCTCACCCGATAATTTATTCAGTTGTTTTAGTCTTTGAAGAGCATTGACAGTCGTCGTTTAATTTCTTTCATTGTGTCGCCATTGTTGGTAATCAATATCCCAAGATATTCGAAATTTCCCACCACCTCCAATATTTCCTCATTAAAATATATTTCTTTCTAAGTTGTAGTCATATCTTTATGCATTATCTGTAAAAAGTCGCTTAAAATTCGACATGGTCGACTTCATTGCACCCGGTTTAATCCCATATGGCTCGGTCTCTTTCCGCAGCGCGGAAAGCGTCGCACCAAGCACGAACTCCGTAGCTCTAGCGACGACCCACAGGAGTCTCCGAAAAATTTCACTCGTGAACCGAAGGACGCGGCCCGGAATCGAACCCACAACCTTCGGAGCCCGAGTCAAACGGCTTGACCACTTTGCCACGGAGACTCCTATGCATTATCTTTGTTTTTGCTATGTTAAGATATAACAACCACATATAAATCATAGCAACCATGGACTACATTACAAGTATTTAAAAATTCAAAGTGGGTTCGTCTGAAGGCATGTATCACTGTTAATAAGGAAAGGTAATTGTAACATGCCTGGGTTAATTAACATTACCAGCCCTGAGAAATAATAGACGGAGGTAAAATGGGGCTGCGTGGTAGGTCCCCGGATAGGAAAATAAGAAGATAGACGGGGAGGGTTGGAGGCAGTGAGTTTAAGGGGAGCTGAGGAGGCATCAGCCCGCTAGTGTAGTTGTGAGGCAGACAATTTGGGCTGGGGAGTAGTGTGGTGTGGAGTCAGGAGACTGGATAGGACAGTGGAGTTTTGGGACCCGACAGTGGAGGTCGGCGGTCTGGGAGATTGAATGATAGCGGAGTTAGCGAGAGAACTCCGCCCTGTGTTTTTCAGTGATAGTGAGTTGAAGCATAGACCCAGAAAGGGTCGAATAGTTTTGTTGAGGCCTAGGCCCAGAGTGGGTTGGATCGAGTGAATTCGGGCCGGGAAAAGTGGCTGGTTAACTGTGATGGTGGATGAGATTAAGTAGGCCTGGAGAAGGCGGTGTTATTCGAGTGATAGGTTGCGGTGAGGATATATTCGGGAATTACTGGATTTATATATGTTACATGTTTCCGTGTTCATTCATCATTAAAGGGATATTAAGTGCGCAAACTCAATCTTGTTCAGTGACTAATACTGTGCTACAGTAATGACTTGTGTTGTGGGACCTAGGATTAACCCAGCTTACGCTCTGCAATGATATAGAAGGAGCATCGTGATCTAGACAACGACCAATCTCATTCTGTTGCAAAAGAGATTGTGACAGTAATACACACGCAAAAATAATCCCAGTGCACTTGAAGTAGTTGGCATGTATCGACTACGCTTGTGTTCAAAACTAGAGAACGAAAAAAAAATAGCAATCGTTATCATAAAGAAGAAGAAAGAAAAGGTAGAGTTATGGGGAGAATAAGAACAAATACCGCATCGGTAACAACACGTATGGTTTTGAATAATGAAGACTAACAATACTTTGCACAGTTTATTGTCTGGTGTATGTAGCTGCATCTCTCTTCAGGTATATACTGCAGAATGGAAAATTTTTTGGTCTAGCCGCATTGTTATAACCATACACCCGATATTCCACCACACTCGTATCAAGTCCATAACAAGAAAACAGATGAGTAACTTTTATACAAATATTTTCATGTAGAGTTTTTCTACACGAATGTTGCGAATTCCTTGGACTGCCAGAGTAACTAACAACGACTGCCTGAGACAGGCTAATGAAACTAGAACACTATACACAACAATAAGAAAGAGACAAACAGCTTTTTTTGGTCATGTGATGAGAAGAGAGGCATTGGAGAACATCGTGACAACTGGAAAGATCGAGGGGAAGAGAGGCAGAGGCAGACCAAGAGAAATTATGCTGGACGGATTGAGACGGTGGCATGGAGGAATATCATCAGCAGAGTTGATCCAGAACACCAAAGACCGAGATCTGTGGAGAACCATGAAAGCCTACGCCAGCCGGCACGGCACTTGATGATGATGATGAGAGTTTTTCATGTGTATGTATCGGTATGTATTTGTTGTTTGTGTGCAGAGGAAGGTGTCAGCCTCAGTTTCCATTTTATTACGTGTGATCGTGTTGTAGTAAAGCTGAGTTTTTCCACTTCTGGTTTTGTGGTGATTCAGTCATACCACAGAATGGAAGTATCAACCAGATGATATACACATGGCAAAATGGACAATCTGTTGATACAGCGAAATATGCCAAACAAAAATCTGTGCAATATATTCTGTGTCTTCATTATTCAAATTCACACTGGGAAAACATTGTTTTTAAACATTGGTTTTAATCTATTACTGCAAGCATTAATAATACTAGCTATACATTAAGATGTTTATCATCATCATCATCATCATCATCATCATCATCATCATCATCATCATCATCATCATCATCATCATCATCATCATCATCATCATCATCATCATCATCATCATCCTCATCATCATCATCATCATCATAATCATCATCATCATCATCATCATCATCATCATCATCATCATCATCATGATCTTCCACTTCTGCCGTCAAGCGTCGTGGGGAGGAATAATTTGCGTTCCAGCACCCGGTGGGCGGCACTGGATAGTGTCATTCCATGTGGTTGTACAATGTCTTCGATGTCGTCAATCCATTTTCTTCTTGGACGTCCTCGTGGTCTCGTCGCAGATGATCTTTGATGTAAGGCCAGTGATGGTAGTTGCTGGTGTTGCATTCTAACGACATGACCAAACCACTTGATCTTCTGTCTTTCAATAAATGTGGCACAAGGTGTTGATCCCACAGTCAATCGGATACGCCCTAGACATTGAGAAGTTCTGTACTAGGAAACGCCACTTTTTACTGGAATTGACCAGTTTTCCAGCGAGTCTGGTGTGCTCTAAGCCTTATTATTTCAACTTTGGCAGTGGGCCAAGACCGCACCAGAGAGAAATAATCACGCCTTGACAAATGTATCAGTTCAGATTCTGATACTTCCTAAGGCGTGATGCAAGAGAGCTCAGAACCTTCTCTCTGTGAATGTTCTATCCTTGTTCCATTAATCTTACCCGTTGTCACAGTATGTTCAGTGATGCTTTCCCTGGGCATGGTGTCGTAGTCTTTTTTCGAAACATTTAAATTATTGATGTTACTTTCCTATAGTATCTGTATCATTCTGTAAAATCACACGTGTCTCTTCGAGTATTCTCTTCCTGGTTAACCGATTCTCCCGAATAGCACTCTCGTATTTTGAAATGTGATCTTTGTAAACACGGAAAAATCATTTTTCTAATGACTAACAACAACATAATAAATTATTACATCATAATATACATTATGTTGTGTGACATCTGCAGTAATTACCTGATAAGATGCAGCGAAATGTGCCAGGCAATAAATCGTACTATATATGGTTTGTATCTTCGTTATTCAAATATTACATCATATATTTTAGATTTATAAATGAAGACATAGTCAGGTCTTAGTCAGATATGACTGAGCTACCGTATGACAGTAGATGGTACTACCTGCTTTCTGTCAGCGCCGAATATTGGGCGGCGCTTACCAAACCCGACACCCCACATTGTGCCAACGGCTTCGGGCGGAAGAGCGCAATTGGGAGGATACTAGCCTTATCCTGGTGCGAGGAAATGCAACCCAAAGACAAAATAAGTCATGGCAGGGCAGACCAGGCCCTAAGCCTTGGTTGGCAGCTGGTCTAGGATCGAAGCTCCGACAGGCGGACAGTTAGAGCATTGCTTTGCTGATCCGGTAGCTTCTGCAGCTTGTCTTGTTCCAGATGTATAGGTGTTAACTTTCCTCTGGAGTGAACTAGGCAGGCCGAGAGAGGGATCATGCTGCATGGGCAACACGTGGTTTCTTTATTCTAGCCCAGGCTTTGTGCTATGGGGAGGCAATAACTCCATCCCTGGCCTTAACCGGTCTCGGAATCAAAGCGAGAGGCAACTGTTACGGGTTATAAGTCCTTGTCAGTTGGCGTAGACATGGGGCGCCACGCGTTGCCTCTGACGGTGGGAGACACCTACAGGTGTCACTGATCAGCTACCGCCAGCCTCAAGCTGGGCAGCCCCCGGCCAATTGGGTGCTGATCCGCCACAGCCTGCCTGCTTCAATGGGTGCTTGGGGCTAGGACAAAATCTGAATCGCAGGCTGTAAAACCAATGCACCAGGTACTAATAAAAAGAATAATAGAAACCTCAAGCTACGGCTTGCAACCTGGAACGTGAGAACCATGTGTCCAGGATTTTCCACTGACTTGACAAATATTGACGATGTGAGAAAAACGGCTGTGATTGATGCTGAACTCAATCGTCTTAACATTGATATTGCTGGCCTGCAGGAGGCTCGCCTCGCTGAGGAAGGGTCACTCAGGGAAAACAATTACACCTTTTTTTGGAAGGGAAGAGGGCAGGCAGAAAAAAGGCAACACGGTGTGGGTTTTGCAGTGAAGAATTCGCTACTGGGAATGATTGATATCCCAGCAGGAGGTAATGAAAGATTATTATCACTGCGCTTGGCAACCTCTTGTGGATTTGCCACCATTCTCACTGCTTATGCACCGACACTCACTTCCTCTGATGATGTGAAGGATATGTTCTATGAGCAGCTAGACTCTGCGATCAAGGCAGTTCCAAAATCCGACTACATTTATATGCTCGGTGATTTCAATGCTCGTGTGGGCAAGGACTCGAGTTCATGGCCAGTGTGCCTTGGAAAATACAACATCGGTCGCATGAATGATAATGGGCAAAGGCTGCTGGAGCATTGCACTAGAAATGACCTATGTATTACAAACTCCTTTTTTAAAACAAAAGAGATGCATAAGGTCACATGGAAACATCCAAGATCCGGCCATTGGCATCAGCTGGACTTCATTATCACACGGAGACAACATCTGAACCATACATCATTAACTCGAAGTTACCACAGTGCTGACTGTGATACAGATCATTCTTTGGTTGTTGCAAGGGTTAGACTGAGACCAAAGAGAATCTACACAGCTAAACACAAGTCTAGCCCCAGGATTAATATTATTAACACTCACGATCCTGGAAAGTGCTTTGAATTTCAACAGCAACTTGAGGACGCTTTCAATGATACATCAGAAAATTGTATAGTAAATGATAAATGGAGTAAACTTAAGGAAACTATTTATAAAATAGCGGTAGAGGTTTACGGCACTGTGGATATAAGAGGCAGGACTGGTTTGCGGCAAACAGCCAGATACTGCAGCCCTTGATTGATAAAAAGAAGATAGCTCTCTTAAGAAACAAGGAAAGACCAACGCGTAACACTCTGAGTGAGCTGAAGCAAGCGAGGAAGGATGTACAAAAGGCTGCCAGGCAGTGTGCGAATGACTATTGGATCAAGTTATGTGAGTCCATTCAAATCGCAAGTGATAAAGGAAACATCAGAAGCATGTATGAAGGTATAAAGAAAGCCTGTGGTCCAACGATCAAAAGAAGTGCACCGCTGAAAACCTTGACTGGAGAAATCATCACTGATAAGAAACAGCAGATGGATAGATGGGTCGAGCACTATTTAGAGCTTTACTCAAGTGAGACCAAGCTAGCGGATGATGCCCTCAACGCCATAGAGGCCCTGCCAACTCTTGACCACCTGGACACACTTCCCACTATAACAGAAGTTAAGTATGCTATAAATGAGCTTGCATCTGGCAAGGCTCCAGGTAAGGATGGGATTCCAATAGAGGTGATCAGGAGTGGGCAAGACACCCTCGCTCTACAGATCCACCAGCTAATAGAGCTATGCTGGCGAGAAGGACAAGTCCCACAGGATTTCAAAGATTCAAACATCATAACGCTGTACAAGAACAAGGGAGATCGGAGCGACTGTAACAACTATAGGGGTATCTCACTTCTGTGTATTGTTGGGAAAGTATTTGCCAGAATTGTCCTGCGCAGACTTCAAGTCCTGGGAGATCAAGTCTACCCCGAATCACAGTGCGGCTTCCGTCAGAACCGGTCTACCATTGATATGATATTCTCATTGCGACAGATGCAAGAAAAATGCCGGGAACAAAATCAGCCACTATTTATTGCCTTCATCGACCTCACAAAGGCATTCGATTTGGTCAGTCGTGAGGGTCTGTTCAAAGCACTAAAGAAGATTGGCTGTCCACCAACTCTTCTGTCCATTGTGGAATCGTTCCACACAGGCATGAAGGGTATAATCAAGTTTGATGGCTCAACTTCAGAAGAGTTTGAAATCAAGAGTGGAGTTAAGCAAGGTTGTGTACTAGCCCCCACCCTCTTTGGGATATACTTTTCACTTCTACTGAAATATGCCTTTCGTGATCAGAATGACGGTATATACATTCACTCACGCTCAGATGGTGGCCTCTATAATGCTCAGAGATTGAAGGCCAAGACCAAAATTAGCAGGGTACTAATCAGAGAGTTGCTTTTTGCGGATGATGCTGCGATTACGACCCACTCTGAGGAAGAATTACAACATCTACTATCTGCATTCTCCAATGCTTGTTCTGAATTTGGTTTAACAATTAACAAAAAGAAGACACAGATTATGTCACAAGGTGCACATGGTGTACCATCAATCTTTATTGACGACGCCGAACTGGAGATAGTAGACCATTTTACATATCTAGGATCAGAGGTAAATAGCAAATTATCCCTCGATCAGGAAATCAACATCAGGATTGGCAAGGCAGCAACAACAATGAACATGTTAGCAAAAATAGTCTGGGAGAACAGGAAGCTTACTGCCAAAACAAAAGTCCTCGTCTACCAAGCCTGTGTCCTTAGTACTCTTCTTTATGGCAGTGAAACCTGGACAACTTACTCACGCCAAGAGAAACGTTTAAACAGCTTTCATATGCGGTGTCTGCGAAGAATACTTGGTATTAAGTGGCAAGACAAAATCACAAATACTGAAGTATTGGAAAGATCAGGTTGTGTGACGGTGTATTCCATGCTCAGTCTTCGTAGACTTAGATGGATAGGACACGTTAGGAGGATGGATGATGGTAGAATACCAAAGGACATCTTTTTTGGTCAATTACAGACGGGTAGGAGATCTCAAGGTCGGCCTCTACTACGATACAAAGATGTGTGTAAGCGGGACATGATTGATACAGGCATTGATAATGCACAATGGGAGCACGTCGCCGCTGAACGTGTTGCATGGAGGGCAACTATCAGAAATGGAATAAAGACAAAGGAGAAAATGATTGCAGATAAAGCACACACAGAGCGTGAGAGACGTAAGATGGTGCAAAATGGTGGAAATGACCATGTTTTCACATGCACCTACTGTGGGCAAACATTTGCAGCAAGAATTGGCCTTACCAGCCACACTCGCCACCGCCATGGATCGTAGTTATTGCCATATGACAGTTATTAAGCCTTTTTGAAGCACAATGTACCAAACTATCGTCTGTCAAGACGGAAAGGTGCCAATATAAATGAAGTAATTAAAGAATTATGTTCGCTGTATATGCAGAAAAATCATGTTTCTAACGTTTAATACCAATAACCTATTAATCATATATTTAGTTTTCTAAATGAAGTAATTAAATAACTGTGTTCTTTGTTTTTGAGCGCTTCCGTTGTTTTAGGTTCCTTACATGCTCCAAGCTAGGATAATTGTCTTCAGTCGTGTACATTTGGGCCAGATCCTTCTGTTTGATAAGTTCATTCCTTCAGTTTCCTTTCTATTACAGCTCTCTTGTTTTTTCCTTGTGCACTTTCTGTCGTCAACGTAACAAGAATTCTTTGAAATTATCATGCTTGCTATTAAAACTTAGCCATGGGCATAACGTCAGTTGTCAATATTCTCACAGTCCGCTGCAACTTATGACATAAGTTAAACTCAACACAGTATATTTTATCTGTACATTGAACAAGGAACTAGAAGGCGATATAGACACTATTTTATATTCTTAAATTATTGTCGTCGATTTTTACAGATGTTCTTTGTTGCCAATAATTGCATTTTGTTATTCTCAAGTTTTCATTATGTTTTTTGTTTAATGTTCTAGTATTTTGGTTATTTCCAAAAGTTTCACTTTGTTTCTTTTGTTAATAAGTACATAGCCACTATAACTTACGTTTTAAATAATGTAATTGTAGTTTATCTTACTTTGATTCATCCATTATCCCCCAAATTCACACATTTCATCACTGGGTTAATATATTATTTACACTAACATCATGTTTTTCGGTAACCGTTTTGTTATATTTTGATTCCTTCGCTCGTTTTGAACTCAAGCGTAGTCCATTCATACACGTTCCCCTACTTTTAGAGCACTGGGCTGATGTTTTTTAGTGTGGGTTAGCTTTCCCTTTCACTAGTGTCCTTCGCCACCAGGCGAACCCACTCGGACTTCAAAAGTACTTTTAATTTACGTCGCCAGGTCGAGCACGAGAAGTCAACATTTTAGTCCAACTGATCGGTGTGGGGCTGGACCCACTATCTCGGCATCCGCACACCGGATGTTTAAAAATGAGCGCTCATATCCATTCGGCCATGCTGATCTCCGTTTTGATATATCTATATCTATAAAACAAAGTGTATGTATGTAAATATGTAAATATGTATGTCCTTTATTTGTTCGCGAACGGCCCATCCGATTGAGATGAAATTTTCTACACACCTTCCTTTCATTCCAGAGCTGTCAACGGTCATAGTTTTTTTTTTCTTCTTCCTCCTCCTCCCTCCTCCCCTCCCAAAATACGTACGTAAATATATGATGATGATGATGAAAGAATCCCCGAACCAAAACGCTAGGGAAAGGGAAGAAAATGACGTGACTACACAGAATCGTCACACGGCAATCATCATCATCAAGTGCCGTGCCGGCTGGCGTAGGCGTTCATGGCTCTCCGTAGATCTCAGTCTTTGGTTTTTTGGATCAACTCTGCTGCTGATATTCCTCCATGCCACGGCAATATCAATAACAATTCATCTTTTTATGTGTAAGGAAGTTATCTACAGTCGTGTAGAAGGGAAGAACTAGACGAGTATGAATTCGGAATGGCGAACTCTCTCCTCCTCTCTTCTCCTCCCTCCTCCCCCCTCTACCTCCTCCCTCCACCCTCCTCCTCTTCTTCCTCCCTCTCATCCCTCTCCCGACTCCCTCCTCCTTCTCCCTCTTTCTTCTCCCTCTTCCTCTCCCCTCCTCCTCCATCCTCCTCCCTCCTACTCCCTCCGCCTCCTCCCCCTCCTCCCTCATCTTCCCTTCTCCTCCCTCTCCCTCCTCCTCCTCCTGCCTCCCTCTCCTCCTCCTGCCTCCTTCTCCCTCATCATCCTCACTCCTCCTTCTCCCTTCTTCTCCCTCTTCCCTCTTCCTCCTCCTTCTACCTCCTCCCTCCTCCTCCCTCTACCTCCTCCTCCTCCCTCCACCCTCCTCCTCCCTTCTCCTCCTCTTCCTCCTCCCTTTCCTTCCTCCTCCTCCTCCCTCTACCTCCTCCTCCCCCTACCTCTTTCCTCCTCCCTCCTCCTCCTCTTCCACCTCCCTTTCCTTCCTCCCCTCCTCATTCTCCCTCCTTCCTCTCCCTCCTTCCTCCTCCTCCTTCCTTCTTCTCCCTCTGCCTCCTCCCTCCTCCTATCCCCTCCTCCTCCCTCCTCCTCCTTCTCCTTCTCCCTCCTTCTCCTCCTCTCCCCTCCTCCTCCTACCCTCTTCCTCTTTCCCTCCTCCCTCTCCCTCCTCCTCCTCCCTCTTCCTCCTTCCTCCTCCTCCCTCTTCCTCCCTCTCCCTCCTCCATCCTCCTCCTCCCTCTTCCTCCTCCTTCTTCCTCCTCCTTCCTTCTCCTCCCTCTTCCTCCTCCTCCTACCTCCTCCCTCCTCCTCCTCTCTCCTCCTCCCCCCTCCTCCCTTTTCCTCCCTCCTCCTCCCTCTACATCCTCCCTCCTCCTCTCCACTCTTCCTCCTACCCTCTTCCTCTTCCCCTCCTCCCTATCCCTCCTCCTCCCTTCACATTCCTCCTCCTCCCTCTTCCTCCTCCTCCCTCCTCCTCCTCATCCCTCCTTCTCCCTCCTCCTCCTTCTTCCTCCCTCCTCCTCCCTCCTCCCCCTCCTCCTTCCTCCTCCTCCCTCTCCTCCTCCTCCTCCCTCTACCTCCTCCCTCTTCCTCCTCCTCATCCCTCCTCCTCCCTTCTCCTCCTCCCTTCTCCTCCTCCCTCCTCCTCCTCCCTCTACCTCCTCCTCCCTTCACATTCCTCCTCCTCCCTCTTCCTCCTCCTCCCTCCTCCTCCTCATCCCTCCTTCTCCCTCCTCCTCCTTCTTCCTCCCTCCTCCTCCTCCCTCCTCCCCCTCCTCTTTCCTCCTCCTCCCTCTCCTCCTCCTCACTCCTCCTCCTCCCTCCTCCTCCCTCTACCTCCTCCCTCCTCCTCCCTTCACATTCCTCCTCATTCCTCTTCCTCCTCCCTCCTCCTCCTCCCTCCTCCTCCTCCCTCCTCCTCCTCTCTCCTCCTCCCTCCTCCTCATCACTCCTCCTCCCTCCTCCTCCTCCTCCCTCCTCCCCCTCCTCCCTCTCCGCCTCCTCCCTCCTCCTCCTCCCTCTACCTCCTCTCCTCCCTCCTCCTCCCTCTACCTCCTCCCTCCTCCTCCCTTCACATTCCTCCTCCTCCCTCCTCCTCCCTCCTCCTCCTCTCTCCGCCTCCCTCCTCCTTCTCCCTCTACCTCTTCCCTCCTCCATCCTCCTCTCTTCACATTCCTCCTCCTCCCTCCTCCTCCTCCCCTCCTCCCCCTCCTTCTCCTCCTTCTCCCTCCTCATTCTCACTCTTCCTCCTCCCTCTTCCTTCTCCCTCCGCCTCCTCCATCCTCCTACTCTCTCCTCCTCCTCCCTCCTCCTCCCTCCTCCTCCCTCTCCTCCTCCTGCTCCCTTCTCCTCCTGCGTTCTCCTCCTCCCTCCTTCTCCCTCCTCCTCCCTCTTCCTCCTCCCTCCTCCTCGCCTCCTCCTCCACACTACTCCTCCCTCCTCCTCCTAATCCCTCCTCCTCCCTCCTATTCCTCCCTACTCCTCCTGTCTCCTCCCTCCTCCTCCCTCCTCTTCCCTCCTCCACCTCCCTCTTCCTCCTCCCTCCTCCATTTACCCAAGACAGACAGACAGTCAGACAGATAGTCGGGAACGGGATCTTATATGACTACTTATATAATTTAAATGAGATGCTCTCCACCATGGGCTGGGCCGGGTCAGACAGACAGACAGACAGATAGATAGACAGACAGACAGACAGACAGACAGACAGACAGACAGACAGACAGACAGACAGTCGGGAACGGGAACTTATATGACTACTTATATGAATTAAATGAGATTCTCCCCACCAGGAGTTGGGCGATGCCGGGCCGGGTCAGACAGACAGACAGATAGATAGTCGGAACGGGAACTTATATGACTACTTATATGAATTAAATGAGATTCTCCCCATCAGGGTCTGGGCGAAGACGGGCCGGGTCAGACAGACAGACAGACAGATAGACAGACAGACAGACAGACAGATAGTCGGTAACGGGAACGAGAACTTATATGACTACTTATATGAATTAAATGAGATGCTCCCCACCAGGGTCTGGGCGAAGCCGGGCCGGGTCAGCTAGTGGCTCATAAAACTTGCAGGATTCATTTCACTTTCTAAGCCATTTCTTTTCATAGTCAATGCTGTAAACGTTGATTTTAATACGTCATTGGAAACTCTACTTGCAGATATCTCATTGGCGTTATGTAGAAATACTTTTATTATTTAGATTCCACTTCATTATTTAGATTCTATTTTTATTATATAGATTCTACTTTTATTATTAAGATTCTACTTTTATTATTTAGATTCTATTTTTATTAATTAGATTCAAAATTTTTCCATTTCATCATAGTGTTCTAACGCAATGTCTGGGTTATCTTTCTGAGATTTCTTCATGTAAAGAAAAGAAACCTTAAATTCTGCAGGGAAAGTGACTGGTTATCTTTCACACTTGTGTGTGTTAGTGTGTGTGTGTGTTTGTGTGTGTGTGTGTGTGTGTTAGTGTGTGTTAGTGTGTGTGTCTTTGTGCGTGTGTGTGTGTGTGTTAGTGTGTGTGTTTGTTTGTGTGTGTTTGTGTGAGTGTGTGTTTGTGTGAGTGTGTGCGTATTTTTGTAATGTCAAATCTTGGTACGTTTCATGCAACAGGGATGGTTAAACAATTTAAATTTTGTTAAGTTTTGTTTTTAGAGTCATATCTAGTGTGTGTATGTGTGTGTGTGTGTGTGTGTGTGTGTGTGTGTGTGTGTGTGTGTGTGTGTGTGTGTGTGTGAGTGAGTGTGTGTGCTTGTGCTTGTATGTTTGAGTGTGTATGTATGCGTGTGTATGGGTGTGACCACTAATAAACAACAGTGTATCTTATGGTGACTGTATTTAGAAACTTATGCTGGATTACTATATGCCAGATTCGGATATGCTTGATTTGTTGGAGCTGAACCTACAACCTGGCTGTAAGGAGGAGGTAGGTTGCTTGCTACAGTCGTGGTTGTGACGACAGCTCCAGTCGCATATTGTGCCCTTGTAGTTCTAGTTGTCTTTAGGCTTCTCCTTCGCCAAATCACGAAAATGCTGCCAGCAACTATTATCACGCCTCCCGGCACACAAACACCAATCACCACTTTTGTGTACGTGTATGTCCAGGTACAGTAGGATTCATCTGAGCCATCCTCGCAGTCGTCACTACCATCGCAGACTTCGCTGTACAAGATGCATTTACCTGACGGGCAACTATGTGAAAAACATATAGAATTGGAACACCCAGATTCATCAGAATTGTCTCCACAGTCATTGAAACTATCGCAGACGTCGGTGTACCGAATACATTTACCAGATGGGCAAGTGTGTTCCAAACATATCGGTCTCCTCGTTGTTAATGGACAAAACTGTTCATCAGAGTTGTCTCCGCAATCATTGAAACGGTCGCAGACGTCAGTGTAGTGGATGCACTTACCAGATGGGCAAGTGTGTTCCAAACATATCGGTCTTCTTGTTGTAAATGGACATGATCGTTCATCAGAGTTGTCTCCGCAGTCGTTGTAACCGTCGCAGACGTCAGAGTAGTATATGCACGTACCAGAAGGGCAGGTGTACTGTGGACATGTTGGTCTTGTGTTTAATGTGCATGACAAATGGGATTCGTCAGATTTATCCATGCAGTTATCAACGCCATTACATAAAATATTCACACCTTTCAATATTTGACCATTGGCACATATTATAACTTGAGAGGAAGGTGGCTTATGACAAATTGTAGGGTCTTCATCGGAGTTGTCTCCACAGTCGTTCAAACCGTTGCAGAAAGAGTCTAACTTTATGCATTTTCCATTAAGACATGGAAATGTATTCATGCAGGATGTCCCGTTACACAGCCGTGAATTCTCATCTGAACTATCCGCACAATCAATTCTGCCATTACATAGCAGTCTTCCGTTAATGTAACTCGAGCCATCAGCACACACAAATGGGCTATTGTTTGTAGACCTGCTGTGGCTGGATGTAGTTGTGAACACACGTTGTGTCGTTCCACCCGATACTACTGGGTTTTGTGTCGACGCTCCGGTTTCAGCGGCTGAATTAACAGGATCGTTGGAACCAGCCACCACAGCACAGCAAAGCATAGTGACCAGCAGCTTGGCTATGTTGATTTGATTCATTGTCAATAATACTCACAGGATGTTTTGATTCTATTACAAAAGAACAAGAAAGATTATGTTAGTGAAATAATAATCTGATTTTAAAAATATTGTATACAAAGCAACTCAACATGCGTTTATTTGTTTTACCATGCACGATTGCTTTTCCAAATTGTTACTATATTAAATATCACCACCACCATCACCACCACCACCACCACCACCACCACCACCACCACCACCACCACCACCACCACCACCACCACCACCACCACCACCACCACCACCACCACCACCACCACCACCACCACCACCACCACCACCACCATCATCATCATCAGTGTATGCCCTGTCAAAAGATGATCATCTCTATAAATTTAGGTTTCTGGTGTTTTAAATCAGTTTCAATGAAAATGTTTCTCAATGCCACCGTTACAGTCTACAGAGAATCAATAACCTCGTTCCTCCAGTGATTTTTCTACCCCTCATAATTCCAGCTGTCACTATGTTTTGCAATGTCTCTTGTCTGTCGTACACAGCCATTGCATCAGCACAAAGGATTGTTCCTATAGTGTGTTTTTTTTTTGGTTGCCTCAATATAAAATTCAATATCTCAGTAACCAATTGAGGGAAAATGATGAGATTTAGTATATAACCTTATAATTATTTCCACCCAACACAAAAATTTTTGTTCTGGAGATTGTACAGCAGATTTCAATGTTTGGTTATATGCGGTATATATTTTTTTCCCCACACTCATTCAATCATTTTAAGAGTATTACCGTTTCAACAAGACACACCCCCAAATTTTTGAAATTTGTCTGCTCGGTTTTGCTTTTGGCAGACTGAGGGAATATATAGGGTAGGTTCAGAGGTGTCGTCAGACTGTGGGTTCTTTCTATCTATCTATCTATCTATCTATCTATCTATCTATCTATCTATCTATCTATCTATCTATCTATCTATCTATCTATCTATCTATCTATCTATCTATCTATCTATCTATCTATCTATCTATCTATCTATCTATCTATCTATCTATCTATCTATCTATCTATCTATCTATCTATCTATCTATCTATCTATCTATCTATCTATCTATCTATCTATCTATCTATCTATCTATCTATCTATCTATCTATCTATCTATCTATCTATCTATCTATCTATCTATCTATCTATCTATCTGTCTGTCTGTCTGTCTATCTATCTATCTATCTATCTATCTATCTATCTATCTATCTATCTATCTATCTATCTATCTATCTATCATCTATTTATCTATCTATCTATCTATCTATCTATCTATCTATCTATCCATCTAATCTATCTATCTGCCAGCCTGCCTATCAGCCTGCCTGCCTCCCGGCAGGCCGACCGACCGACCGATATCTATCTATCTATCTATCTATCTATCTATCTATCTATCTATCTATCTATCTATCTATCTATCTATCTATCTATCTATCTGTCTGTCTGTCTGTCTGTCTGTCTGTCTATCTATCTATCTATCTATCTATCTATCTATCTATCTATCTATCTATCTATCTATCTATCTGGCTATCTATCTATCTGTCTATCTATCTATCTATCTATCTATCTATCTATCTATCTATCTATCTATCTATCTATCTATCTATCTATCTATCTATCTATCTAATCTATCTACCTGCCTGCCTGCCTACCGACCGACCCACCGACCGACCGACCCACCGACCGACCGACTCACCCACCCACCCACCCACCCAGTCAGCCATCCACCCACCCACCCACCTACCTTTCTGCCTACCTACCTATCTACCTACCTACGTACCTTTCTGTCTGTCTGTCTGTCTGTCTGTCTGTCTGTCCGCGCTATTAAATATTGATAAAAGTTACTGGAAAAAACGTCAGGACCATGTGTTGAAAGAGGAAGAGGACTATTGGAGAAAGGATGGATTGAATTTTATGCAACCGAGAGCAATCCTTAACCTACTGGAATCGTCCGACACAGATTAAGGTATGAGCAGATCGCGTTCACACGTAGCAGATTTACGTACACACTTACTGGGATATTTTGCTCCAACTATTCAGACGAATTGCAGGCCATAAACATTACAGCATCAGCATCAGCTGAAGAAACAAGAAGGCAATGAAAAATAAGGTAAGAAATATATTTCTTCTACTTTCCTGTCAATTTACACATTATTTACTTCATGCCTCTGTACATTCTCTGTCTTTACTAATATTACACATTGCACCCGTCTCGGGAGTCTCCGTGGTGAAGTGGTCAAGCCGTCTGACTCGGGCTCTGAAGGTTGTATGTTCGATTCCGGGCCGCGTCCTTCATTTCACGAGTGCATTTTTTCGGAAACTCCCGAGGGTCGTCGCTGGAGCTACGGAGTTCGTGCTTTGTGCGACGCTTTCCGCGCTGCGAAAAGAGACTTCTTTCATTGCACCCACTCACATACGAATGTGGCTACGCCTTGTACTTGTGTCGTTACCCGAAATGACGTGCTTTACTGTAAGACTAGTTTGTTAGCGTGAATTCACTACATTTTCGCCAAAACATCAAAGAAATGTCGCCTCTTTTAATGATTTAAGTTACTTTTGGACCTATCAAAGACATATTCCTTGGGTGAGGGTAAATATAAGACGACAGGAAAAATTTCATAACGATGTAACAGACAGTTTTCAAAATAATTGATCGTGAATGACGGCATTCATTTCTGGACAGACTATAGTATCTCATTCGCTTAACTCCATCAGCAGCATTGCGTCTTTAGCTTAATTCGTATAGATTCAAATATGTTTCTTTACAGTAGCAATTGCCTTCAACAGAAAAAGTTAAACCAACAAACTCCTGTGGAAAAAGAGAGTTAAGTCTAGTGGCACAATTTGCAAACGTGAGGTCGGTTTTGATAGGCTGTTATATAAAACAACTTACAAGTTAAAAAAGTTAGTCGCATGTCCTTCACAGGACGTTGTAATCAATCCAACATTTATAGGCCAATTATGATTTTCTAGAGCAGTGGTTCTCAACCGGTGGGGAATTCCCCCCACCCTCAGGGGGAATTTTAGGGTTTCCTGGAGAGAGGGAAATTAGCACCACAGATTGGCAGACTCAAACTGGCTTCAGGACCACACAAAACGCGATCGTCACCCTTTCTTGAATTATGTGTGAACGTGTGGGTATATATATACTGTGTCAGGTCTTAGTAAGATATGACTGAGCTACAGTATAACAGTAGACGGTACTACCTGCTTTCTGTTAGCGCCGAACGTTGGGCGGCGCTTACCAAACCCGACACCCCACATTGTGCCAAAGGCTTCGGGTGGAAGAGCACAATTGGGAGGGTACAAGCCTTACCCTGGTGCGAGGAAATGCAAGCTAAAGACAAAATGTCATGGCAGGGCAGACCAGGCCCTAAGCCTTGGTTGGCAGCTGGTATAGGATCGAAGCTCCGACAGGCGGACAGTTAGAGCATAGCTTTGCTAATCCGGCAGCTTTTGCAGCTTGTCTTGTTCCAGATGTAGGGGTGTTACCTTTCCTCTGGAGTGAACTAGGCAGGCCGAGAGAGGGATCATGCTGAATGGGCAACACATGATCTCTATATTTTAGCCCAGGCTTTGTGCTATGGAGAGGCAATAACTCCATCCCTGGTCTTAACTGGTCTCGGAATCAAAGCGAGAGGCAACAGTTACGGGTTATAAGTCCCTGTCAACTGGCGTAGACATGGGGCGCCACGCGTTGCCTCTGACGGGAGACACCTACAGGTGTCACTGATCAGCTACCGCCCGCCTCAAGCTGGGCAGCCCCCGGCCAATTGGGTGCTGATCCGCCACAGCCTGCCTGCTTCAATGGGTGCTGGGGGCTAGGACAAAATCTGAATCGCAAGCTGTAAAACCAATGCACCAGGTACAAACAAAAATAAAAATAGAAACCTCAAGCTACGGCTTGCAACCTGGAACGTGAGAACCATGTGTCCAGGATTTTCCACTGACTTGACCAATATTGACGATGTGAGAAAAACGGCTGTGATTGGTGCCGAACTCAATCGTCTTAACATTGATATTGCTGGCCTGCAGGAGACTCGCCTCGCTGTGGAAGGGTCACTCGGGGAAAACAATTACACCTTTTTTTGGAAGGGTACAGGGCAGCAGATAAAAGGCAACACGGTGTGGGCTTTGCAGTGAAGAATTCGCTACTGGGAATGATTGAAATTCCAGCAGGAGGAAATGAAAGACTATTATCCCTTCGCTTGGCAACCTCTTGTGGGTTTGCCACCATTATTACTGCATATGCACCGACACTCGATTCCTCTGATGATGTGAAGGATTCGTTCTATGAGGAGTTAGACTCCGTGATCAAGGCAGTTCCAAAATCTGACTACATTTATATGCTCGGTGATTTCAATGTAATGACCTATGTATTACAAACTCCTTTTCTAAAACAAAAGAGATGCATAAGGTCACATGGAAACATCCAAGATCCGGCCATTAGCACCAGCTGGACTTCATTATCACACGGAGACAACATCTGAACCATATATCATTGACTCGAAGTTACCACAGTGCTGACTGTGATACGGATCATTCTTTGGTTGTTGCAAGGGTTAGACTGAGACCAAAGAGAATCTACACAGCTAAACACAAATCTAGCCCCAGGATTAATGTTATTAACACTCACGATCCTGAAAAGTGCTTTCAGTTTCAACAGCAGCTTGAAGACGCTTTCACTGATACACCAGAAAATTGTACAGTAAATGAAAAGTGGGGTCAAATTAAGGAAACTCTTTATAAAACTGCCGTAGGGGTTTACGGCACTGTGGATCATAAGAGGCAGGACTGGTTTGCGGCAAACAGCGAGACTCTGCAAGCTAGGAAGGATGTGCAAAAGGCTGCCAGGCAGTGTGCAAATGATTATTGGATCAAGTTATGCGAGTCCATTCAAATCGCATGTGATAAGGGAAACATAAGAAGCATGTATGAAGGAATAAAGAAAGCATGTGGACCAGTGATCAAAAGAAGTGCACCATTGAAAACCTTGACTGGAGAAATCATCACTGACAAGAAACAGCATATGGACAGATGGGTAGAGCACTATTTGGAGCTTTACTCAAGTGAGACCAAACTAGCGGATGATGCCCTCAACACCATAGAGGCTCTACCAACTCTTGACCACCTGGACATACTTCCCACCATAACAGAAGTTAAGTGTGCTATAAATGAACTTGCATCTGGCAAGGCTCCAGGTAAGGATGGGATTCCAATAGAGGTTATAAGGAGTGGGCAAGAACACTCACTCTACAGATCCACCAGCTATTAGAGCTATGCTGGCGAGAAGGCGAGTCCCACAGGATTTCAAAGATTCAAGCATCATAACACTGTACAAGAACAAGGGCGACCGGAGCGACTGCAACAACTATAGGGGTATCTCACTTCTGTGCATTGTTGGAAACGTATTTGCCAGAATTGTTCTGCACAGACTTCAAGTCCTAGGAGATCAAGTCTACCCCGAATCACAGTGTGGCTTTCGACAGAACCGGTCTACCATTGATATGATATTCTCATTGCGACAAATGCAAGAAAAATGCCGTGAACAGAATCAACCACTGTTTATTGCCTTCATCGACCTCACAAAGGCATTTGATTTGGTCAGCCGTGAGGGTCTATTCAAGGCACTAAAGAAGATTGGCTGCCCACCAACTCTTCTGTCCATTGTGGAATCGTTCCACACAGTCATGAAGGGTATAATCAAGTTTGATGGTGCAACTTCTGAAGAATTTGAAATCAAGAGTGGAATTAAGCAAGGTTGTGTACTAGCTCCCACCCTCTTTGGAATATACTTTTCACTTCTACTGAAATATGCCTTTCGTGATCAGGATGGTGGTATATACATTCACTCACGCTCAGATGGCCGCCTTTACAATGCTCAAAGATTGAAGGCCAAGACCAAAATTAAGAGGGTACTGATCAGAGAGTTGCTTTTTGCAGATGATGCTGCAGTTACGACCCACTCTGAGGAAGAATTGTAATGTCTACTATCTGCATTCTCCAATGCTTGTTCTGAATTTGGTTTAACAATTAGCAAAAAGAAGACACAGGTTATGTAACAAGGGGCACATGGGGTACCATCAATCTTTATTGACGACGCTGAACTAGAGATGGTAGACCATTTTACATATCTAGGATCAGTGGTAAATAGTAAATTATCCCTAGATCAGGAAATCAACATCCGAATTGGTAAGGCAGCAACAACAATGAACAGGTTAACAAAAAGAGTCTGGGAGAACAGGAAGCTTACTGCAAAAACAAAAGTCCTTGTCTATCAAGTCTGAGTCCTTAGTACTCTTCTTTATGGCAGTGAAACCTGGACAACTTACTCACACCAAGAGAAACATTTAAACAGCTTTCATATGCGATGTCTGCGAAGAATTCTTGGTATTAAGTGGCAAGACAAAATCACAAATACTGAAGTATTGGAAAGATCAGGTTGTGTGACAGTTTATTCCATGCTCAATCTTCGTAGACTTAGATGGATAGGACATCTTAGGAGGATGGATGATGGTAGAATACCAAAGGACATCTTTTTTGGTGAATTACAGATGGGTAAGAGATCTCAGGGTCGGCCTCTACTACGATACAAAGATGTGTGTAAGCGGGACATGATTGATACAGGCATTGACAATGCACACTGGGAGCAAGTCGCCGCTGAACGTGTTGCATTGTGGGCAACCATCAGAAATGGAATAAAGACAAAGGAGAAAATTATTGCAGATAAGTCACACACAGAGCGTTTGAGACGCAAGATGTTGCATGATGGTGGAAATGACCACGTGTTCACATGCACCCACTGTGAACGGACATATACAGCACAAATTGGCCTTATCAGTCACATGCGCTACCGCCATAGGTAAAAGTTATTATGCCTTTTTAAAGCACAAACTATCGTCTGTCAAGACGGCAAGGTGCCAATGATATATATATATATATATATATATATATATATATATATATATATATATATATATATATATATATATATCTTATATATAAATTAGGATCTCCGTCCGTCTGTCTGTCTGTATGTCTGTCTGTATGTCCGTCTGTCCTTTGTGCGCTCGCGAACGGCCCATCCGATTGAGATGAAATTTTCTACACGCCTTCCTTTCATTCCAGAGCTGCCAACTGTGATATTTTGTTAGTGTGAAATCGCCTGCTTACTCAGTATTATTTCATTTTTCATTTTTCATCATAATTTCATATATTTCAGGGGACCTAACTCTGTAAAAGTTATTTCAAGGGGCATAACTTTTCTGTATAACTTATAGTCATATTGTGGCATCGTTTTCAAAGATTTATAAACTCTTTGTCCATAGTTATGTACCGGCATATGAGTTATAATAAATAATGATACAATCTGTAAGGCATTTTCAAAGTTTTCATAAAAATAATGCACAATGCATAACATTGTAACTCATCTTTTTTTGCTTAAGAAGTTACTGTAGTCATGCAGGTGATTAGAAAGAGTTTTCATTAAAAATAATGGATGGTGTGTAGAAGAACGTTCTTTATGAATTTAATGAAGCCGGACAGGGTCAGGCAGACAGATAGACAGTCGGGAACAGGAACTTATATGACTACTTATATAAATTAAATGAGATGCTTCACACCAGGAGCTGTGCGATGCCGGGCCAGGTCAGACAGACAGACAGACAGACAGACAGATAGTCGGTAACGGGAACGGGAACTTATATGACTACTTATATGAATTAAATGAGATGCTCCCCACCAGGGACTGGGCGAAGCCGGGCAGGGTCAGGCAGACAGATAGACAGACAGATAGACAGACGAGAGCTTATATGACTACTTATATGAATTAAATGAGATGCTCCACACCAGGAGCTGGGCAATGCCGGGCCGGGTCAGACAGACAGACAGACAGACAGACAGACAGACAGTCAGTCGGTAACGGGAACGAGAGCTTATATGACTACTTATATGAATTAAATGAGATGCTTCACACCAGGAGCTGTGCGATGCCGGGCCAGGTCAGACAGACAGACAGACAGACAGACAGACAGATAGTCGGTAACGGGAACGGGAACTTATATGACTACTTATATGAATTAAATGAGATGCTTCCCACCAGGGACTGGGCGAAGCCGGGCAGGGTCAGGCAGACAGATAGACAGACAGATAGACAGACAGATAGACAGACGAGAGCTTATATGACTACTTATATGAATTAAATGAGATGCTCCACACCAGGAGCTGGGCAATGCCGGGCCGGGTCAGACAGACAGACAGACAGACAGACAGACAGACAGTCAGTCTGTAACGGGAACGAGAACTTATATGACTACTTATATGAATTAAATGAGATGCTCCACACCAGGAGCTGGGCAATGCCGGGCCGGGTCAGACAGACAGACAGACAGACAGACAGACAGATAGACAGACGGGAACTTATATGACTACTTATATGAATTAAATGAGATGCTCCCCACCAGGGTCTGGGCGAAGCCGGGCAGGGTCAGCTAGTATATATATATATATATATCCATCATGTGCCATGCCGGTAAGCGTGGGCGGTCATGTTCTGCCATCTCACTCGATTACCAGAGTCGTGGATCAGCTCCGTGTTCCTGTCTCGAGCATGCCCTGTGGCAAATCCATCCAGGTATTTACTACTCGGTCTTCCCCTTGGTCTCTTCCCTTCGATCTTGCCAGTTGTCACCAAGTTCTCCAAGTCATTTCTTCTCATAACATGCCCAAACAATTTTGACTGTCTACGTCTAATGTCTCTGATCAGTTTACGATCTTCATTTGTTTCTTGAAGGACTTGCTCATTGGTTTTTCTGTCCGTCCATGGTATTCTTTGCATTTTCCTCAGAAACCACATTTTCACAGCCATCAGATGTTTTTCAGCTTGACTGCTTATTGTCCACGCTTCACATCCATACAATATATCTATATATGGATGTGTGTAAAGGGGGAATGACTTTGTGGAAAAAAGGGAGGGGGAGGGGTAACATTCTGAACATATGGTGAAAGGGTGCATTGGCCAAAACAGGATGAGAACCACTGTTCTAGAGAAGTTACGTTCAGTAGTTGGCCAATGCTTTTTTTTTTTGAATGGTAGACATTCATAGCCAGTCTCCGTGGCGAAGGTGTTACGGACGCGGTTCGTAATCCCGTATATCCACGTTCAAAATACAGCTGCACGCGATTTGGCAGCAGAATGCGTGGCGTTGGTTTTGCGTTGGTATCGGTGCCGGTCGTTCAGAAAGCAACTGCAAACTACTGACCGTAAACTTGTCAACAGATCACAGTGGCAGAAATCCTGTGTTGACTGCGATGTTCTGCAAAGGATATGAAAAATAAGACACTAATACCATTGTGAAAGCATATAACACGATGAACTCAAGTCTGAGAATGAAGGTGGAATCGATAACTGCAGCTTTCCACTGGTTGGAGAACACACTGTACACGCGTGATGTGACTGTGATTGATTCACAAAGCATTCTGCCAAAGCTGAAGACTGACATGCTTCGTGCAGAACGGCTTACATCAATTCACAGGTGGCGGGTTGTGAGCATTCGCTGAATCTTTTCTACAGAACACTCTGATATGGTTGGAAATGAACAGGCAGACAGATTGGCTGGCGCTGGACCATTGAGAGGTGATTTTATGCAATACAAGGTTGATGTGGTGAAGGACCTCTGGGAGCGCGTGAATAATGCAGAAGAACAGATAGACTATCACGGTGTAGAGAGAATATGGCAGCAGTGGGTGGTAAGAGGATCTGTTAAAGACGGACATTTAATCAGAATATAACGGGAACCATTAGTACTGGAACTCTCCGATGACTGTTGAAGATGACGACTGAGCGATTATGGGAATACCCCGAGTGCTGTGATGTCGGTTCTTGACTCAACTCAACTCAGTGATTGAGAAAATAATCGCAATGCGATCTGGTCCCAATTCGGCTGCGGCGGACTTCGAACGCGGTATGTCGGAATTGGGAAACTACATTCATTACCCTAAGCCACAAACGCTGACAAATTACGAGTGTTTAACCTAAATCTCCCAAGATGGTTCTTATGCAAATGTCATTGCCTGGGAAAATATAAAGCAGGATTATTCTGGAGAGATTTAGATATGTCATTGACAATCAGTTATCAGTTATCAGTTATCAGTTGGGGTATCTTCGTTGCACTCCGGACATGTCCATAGGTGCTCAGATCCTCCCCCCAGCATATTCATCAGCGTCCGGTGGCTAATAGTGCCAGTTCTGTGTTGGTTGACGAGGCGCTTTGTTTTCCCGATGTACCTCTCACGTCTGGCTGTGCCGATTCTTACTCCCAGGTCTTTCATCCTGGACAGCGATGTGGAATCACTGACGTCAAAGTCCTCTGTTCTCGCCATATCTTTAAGGACGTTAATAACATCGGCACGATCCATGGTCTGGCCATCTACAGGGGGTGCAGAGCCAGCCAGTTTGTCAGCTCGTTCATTTCCCTCGACTCCCGCATGTCCCGGGACGAAGATGAAGGTGACTTTACGGACAACAGACTTCCGCAGCGATTCAGTCCACTGTCTACGTACAGATCCAGTTTCGATCTTCTGAATCATGCTCATTGAATCACTTAGTACACACACGTTGGTATAGTACTGTGATTCCAGCCATATGAAAGCCTGTGTAACTGCCATCACCTCCATCGTCATGCTGCTCGTGGTCATAGAGTGGGCACCACTGGATTATTGAACGGTTCGGCCCGCTGAACGGGCTGTAAATGCCCACGCACTTCTCTGCTGCTTTACAACAGATCCATCTGTATAGATGAGCACTTCAGGGCTATCTGAGTGTTCATAGATGAGCGCGTTAACCTCTGCATTGACAGCGGCAGGGTTCTGCTCTCTGCACCGTATGTCGAGTGTGATAATGCAGGAGAAAGTGCACTTAAAAGCTGGAGGCACCGGCACCCATTCCTTGCCGGGGTTGATACTGGTAAGACTGCAGACCTGTCTGACGACATCTTCCGCCCGACCCATCCATGATTTGCCCCTCTTTAGCCTGTCACCCTTTTCTCTGAATATAGCGTCATGCAGAGGGTGCTGCTCATCTGCACTTATTTTTAAGTATGCACGAGCTCTCCAGATCTTGATCCTGTGTTCCATTGTCGGGAAGTCAAGGAGGTATCTCATTGCTACACAGCTGGTGTCTCTCGTGCAGCCCAAAATGATGCGCATGGCTTCGTTTTGTACATTTTCAAGTCTTCCAATCTGTGTAGGGCTGACAGTGAGGATGGCCAGGGCATACTCGATGCGTGAAAGCACAAGTCCTTGGAACAGAAGTATTAGCAGTCTTTGCTCGATATTGACAGTCGCCATGACTCTCATTGCTGACAAACCTGTTCGAGCCTTCGTTACGACATAGTCGACATGATCTCTGAAGGACAGGCTACGATCAAGCCTCACGCCAAGATATGTCATTGACTGGGTTCTACTCAAACTGCTCCCATCCATTCTTACTGCCGGCAGGTCTGTTTTCACAATATGGTTGTTTAGTGAGAACCATGTAACCGTTGCCTTTGCAGGGTTGACAAGGGCATCGGCATCAGCACACCATGAGGAAATTCGATCTAGTTCGCCCTGCATATCATTGGCAACCGCCTGTCTATCTCGACCCTGTCGATACACGAGGATGTCGTCAACGAATGACAGAGTCCTACCCCTCCCGTCCAACTGTTGTTCAGTGATCGGCACCGTATACACGTTGAATAGTACTGGTGACAGTGGTGAACCCTGCGGCAATCCTGGACATATCGTTATCGGCTCAGAAGACCAACTCCAGCATCTTAGTACCACCTTCCTTTGGAGCAGAACTGCAGCTATCCATCGTACAAGGTGAGGGTGCACTTTTAGTCTGAGGAGGGTTTGCATCAAGTGCTCGAAAGATACTCTGTTATATGCGTCCTCTAAGTCTATGGCGGCCGCACATGTCTCTTCTCTGACCTGAAATCCTTCGTAAACATCTTGAGCAAAGACCGCCGCATTCAGCCATGACTCTTTGTTGCGCCTGTATCCTCCAAGTGTGGGCGGGAAGCAGCCGAGCTGTTCCAAGCCACAAGCACACATGCTACAATTTTCTCCAGTAGCTTGCCAACAGTATTCTGCATCGTAATGATTCTGTAGCCGCTTATCTTGGAATGGTCTTTGTTCTGTTTTGGCAGCGGCATCAAGTAGCTGTGTAGCCATTCTTCTTTGACCTGACCCCTCTGGATACTGGTGTTGAATTCTCTGGCCAGTTCTTCCATGTCATCATCTGATATCACCAGTAGGTCACCATATCGGATGCCGTCTGGGCCTGGGGCGGTGTTAGGTGATTTCTTGAGCATCGCACGCAATGTCTCAGCTGTGATTGTCCATTCTTCGTCTGTCCCGACCCCCTCGCACAACTGAGAGAGTGTCGTTGTGGTCTTCTGTCTGGCGGGCTCGTCTTTCTGGTCAGTCTGTTCTATGTAGCGTGCAAGAAGGGCCTTACCTTTATCCGCATCCGACTATTTCCATGCCAGGTCTGTGCCTTGAAAGTCTGGAATACCCCTACGTTGTGCAGCACCGTTCATGCTCTTGTGGAGGCGCCAGAATGTCGTAAGAGATCGCTCGGAGCACACCTTCCTGCAGAACTCGTCCTATTTCTCGGCCTTGGCATGTTTGGCGCAGGATTTGAATAAAGTCGTCGTCCTATCGACTTCAGTCTTCAGGTTCGCCAACTCAACCTGTGGCATGTTAGCCTTTCTGGCCTTTTGCCAGTCTTTGACAGCCTGCCTCTTTCCCAGCCATGCCTTCTCGACCTCTCCATTCCACCATGGTGGCTGCAACCATCTTTCTTGTCTCCTGCGGGAGGAAGTTAGTTTTCTTCTTCTGATCTTGCTTATGGCGTCTTGACCAGTGTTGTCGTACGGGAAGGCATTTGTCTTGTTTCTTTGACTCATGGCCGCGTCTTTCTTGATCAGGATGACACAAGGGTAGTGGTCACTATCGTGGTATCCCAGTGTGCCCCACCGGCACCTTGGTGCGATGGTGGGCGACACCAGAGCCAAGTCAATGACGCTGTCAGAGTCACCTGGTCGAGTTCTTTTCTAGTGACCTTCCCATCATTCAGACAGATTAAGGCAGCAGATGCCAGGGCGTCCTCCAGATCTTCTCCCTGTCTATTGGTGATGCAATTCCCCCATTGACTGCCTCTGGCATTGAAGTCCGCACAGTAGATGATATGCCTTTCATCCATATCGAACAAACTCTGCCATTGTCGCACGTCGACCTTCCCATTTCGCGCATAAACGTTGACGATTACAAGCTGCACTGGTGTCATTATTCTTAATGCCTGCACTTGCAGGGCATCACTGTTCCAGGAAGACATATCGATCTCAGACACTAGTATGTTGTCGCGGACCAGAATGGCCTGTCCGAGGTGCCGACTGTTAAAGAATCCCTGAAATCCCGCGACATTGGCTGTTCCGTCGCCGAGCTGTGTGTCTTGTAAGACTACAATATCGTTTCCGTACAGTAGTTTTTCAAGAATGGGTCGGCGTTGACTAAATGATGCACAGTTCCAGTACAGTACTCGAACGTGTCCGATGCCCAATCTGTCACATTTTAACCGCCTTCTGCGTGTGCCCGCCCTCTTGCCACGCCGTGTTCTTGTCGGTCGTCTGGTCGTCATGTTAGGCTTAACTATCGCCACCGGGCGCCGATGATACGCCGAAGGGAGTCCGGGCGCGCGTGCACGAACTCCGTTGCACGGTCCGAACTCCATTTCACCACGAAAAACACTCTTAATCCATACACATTTCGGAAAAAAACACGTTCCATTTTACGGGACGAAATGTCCCGCCATCTTGCTCAAGGGAACTCACTCAAGAAATGAACAGGCAGGCTAACAACCAAACAGATCCTGCACTGACCACAGAGTCACATTACGCATAATCATAGAAGAAATCAGTGAACTTCATTAGCCACTTTATATTGGATTCGTGAATTATGAAAAGTCTGTTGACAGCATTGATAGGGGATCCTTTGGAGCCTGATGCGACAGTTTGGGATCCCACAGAAAATCGTTAACTTAATATAGAAATGTGAAATGTAGAATTTAATGTATGATTTATCAGAAACGAAGAAACAACCCAACGATTTATCAACACTGTCTCTAATAAGTACAATGCAACAGTTAACAGATGATTCCATTACTGATAATTTCTGACAGCATCTTAAAAGCATTTGAAATTAATCAAATATAGAAGTTATAGAGTCCTATGAGTAATGTGGTCAGTATCGCGCCAACGACCTTTACTTCCCAGGAAATTATACAGTACCCATTATAGGCCGATTCAAATTGTGAGCAAAGATAAATGAGGAAAATGCCATTTCTACCTCGAAGGGAATTTGATCACAAGACCACTGGGTACGTGTGCTAGTTCACTGTGCTTCAACGGTTCCTTGCTCAAAGTGTAGCAAGGGGAAAACAAAAGCAATATCTAATCGTGTGAATATTAAAGTTTACAGAACAAGGTTAAAGAGACAAGAACAAAGGAACTACAGGCGGCAAACGTTTGATAGAGGAATGAATTATTATAACATCAGGAATTCGAAGATTACAAGGTATAAACAGTCAATGCATTTTAAAAATCAACAATGGTGGTTAGAATGTATTATCTTGAATATTTCGTCTAAGGGAAACAAAAATAGCGTGACTGGCATGGAAGGGCCGAAGATTATATTTCACGACAATAATAGCAGAAGGTGGCGTAAAGACCACGAAGTAACAATACATATACAAATAATAATAATAATAGTAATAATAACTTACCGTCAAAAAAGTACACAAAAATAGGATTGCTTGAAAACTATTTCTTCCTTCAAATGTTCATTTGCTTCCTACTTCAAGTTTTCCGTTAATTCCTACTTAAAGTATCCAGTTGCTTCTTACTTGCTTTTTCAATTCTTTCTTTCTTAAATTGTTTCTCCCGTGTGCCTAGTTAGCAATCTAAATATTACCGTGCGTGTAGCCTTACTTAAAGAAGCCCTATCTCCTACATAAGATTACAGTGACTTCGCTGGCCAATACAGCCCTAGGCTGCGCATGTGCCACTGATAACACTTTAGACTAAATAAATATGTTCAGCAAGGCTGCAGTTATCTGTACTGCAGTGCAAACCGAAATTTAACTGAAATATTTCGGCGCATCATATTACTAATCTATCTTTTAACAAAAGGTCGTTTTTAAATTCATACTCCAAGGGGTATACCATAGTCATAAACTGAGATGTTGTAACTGGTATTTCTCAATACCTGGGTAGGGATTCCATGCAAAGGATTGCACATTTACCATACCGCTCATAGAACTCTTAATTGGAACGTTTCTATGCCCATTGCATGTAAGTCACGGCAAAACATACACTGGAGACAGATTACTGCTGGCAGAGTCGGCGCTCTAGGCTTCAGCCTGTCGGGGCACATATTTTAGGACATTTAAATTGTGTCGCACAGATACAAATAACATTAATATTCTGATATCGCCATGCCTCCGCCCTCATTGGATATTTGTTACTAAGTCAGCGAGGAGTAATGTTAAAGTATAAGTGATGGGTATATGTTTGCGTTAATGAGAGAGAGAGAGAGAGAGAGAGAGAGAGAGAGAGAGAGAGAGAGAGAGAGAGAGAGAGAGAGAGAGAGAGGGTGGGGGGTTAGAGAGCGGAGGAAACTCAGCTGCCAGCTGTGTAATTAACTACGCGTACATTGGTAGATCAAATAATAAACACCATCTATAATAAACTACACCATGTGATATTACTCTGGGAATCAGGCTGGAATATGTTAACAATGAAATACCTAAAACCTGAGCAACCATTACCAAGCTAGGTCTAATTCCATCCAGTGATGTGCTGTAGTACAATCTCGTTATATATCCGAGGATGTGAAGTTCCAGTACCGGTCTTGCTCACCTACGTGTTGCTGGGCTTGGAGACGGGAAAGGAAACCCATCACAACCAATCTATTGAACTGTTATTTTGCAATGTCCACAGTTTCTCACAGCCTACTAAAAACAAAAAGTAATTGACCCTTTCATACTCTTTAAGGCACATTTGGCAATTTGTGTTGGGTCCATATTTTAGACCAACCGGCACTCGGTGGGTCATGAGGTCAGTGTCAGGCAGACCGCCTTTACTTCCAAATACATTTCTGTATGCCCATATTAGGTCAGGACGACCGGGAAGCCCACGTCAATTATTTAACAATTAAACTACCTTGACGCGGATCTAACCCGTGATTACCGGGTCGGTGCAGTGATTATAGGGACGAATTAATCTCAGGATCTGACATAAATGGCCCGCCTTTGGAGTATGTTACAACACTCACTTTGTCTGTATTTGTTTTGTAGATTCCCTTTCCATAAATGCCGAGGCACACTATGACGGAGTTTGCTATATTCTGAACTTGTCACCGTGGAGCTGACATTGAAGTGTCTCTTGCCTTAGTATTCTATTATCTTTAATGATTCCTCCATCTTTGTTGTCAACAACCTAGTTTAGACATGCATACAGGGATTCTTCATTTGTACCGCACGAATATCAACTCGTAGGTGTACAAAGGGTAAATTCGCTTTATTGCGCACTGATTACAATTGGCTCCACGAGCTCACATGAACATACATATATCATCAACACATCATCACATTCAATACATTTATAATACTGCTAAGCACAATCTCTATCTGTCCTAGCTTAAGTCACTATACTACTGTGCCCTGAAAACTACACAATGGTCAGGGCGAATACATCGACCTGTCTCCTGAGCTGTCCAGTCCCGTCTGGCTAAACTTCGCAGCGTTGTCCAGCTGCGGACTTGTAAATCCTCGTGCGCCAGCACTATTACGTGCTCGGTTACCTCGCACGTAGTTCAGTAGTCTGTCCCTAGTTACTGTACTCTAGTTAACGCTGTTTACGGGTACTTCCCGTGTTTATTGTCTCCAACTCTAACCTGGGAGTAAATCCCTGTCATGTCCTGCAGTGTCCTACTTATGACACGTGCGTGTCCTGTTGGATAACTGCTTAAGAGTTCTATCTTCTACTTCTGTCCCTTGAATCTCTATTCCCTGTTCAGGGATGTTATCTCTATCCTATCTTAGTCTTATCCCTAACTTATATCCTTCTGTTACTTCTGTCCTCAGCTTCTTGACATACTCTCCTCCCCTCTGTGTTGCGTCACCAACTTTAGGTTATGGGTGTGATGCAATTTTGGTTATCTTAAAAATTAGGCTGTCTAATTTTGTTAAGAGCTGGTTGAGGTTGCTAACAATGTTCTAGGTATAATGACTGACTACTACTGTCTGATGTCACACTGTTGTATGCATCCACTGGCTAATCATTATCACAACACACCTGTATTGTTGGCCAGAGCTAACGCTCCTCTTCCACTATATTTCTGGGAGCTGTTCGAACCGAAGCCGTTGTCTTTTAAGACCTGCTTCTCACATTGCCAAATAAATGACAACCCGCACAAATTGTCCCTGTTATAGGTACAATACATGAATAATATTCATGGATCCCCCATATAATGCTAATCCAACTCGTTTACATGCTGTGTGTGCTAGTTTTTCACCTATCTAACTTCCGTTTGTGAAAACATCTTTCAATGTTATACCAGAGTTTCGTAAGTCTGTAATGTCCCCTGTTTCGAGTTAAGCCCCTTTCCAGTCACTGCTGTATGCATGTTTATCTGAAAGTATTCCTGGTTGTTTGCGTGTTTGTTTATAATTAAAGTATGTGTAAATTATAAACATGTGTGTATGTCTATAATTTAGTTGAATATTATGTTTCAAGATCCATAAAACGGTTTAATGCAGTCACAAATGAGTGCGTATGTGTGATTCATGACTGATTTGCCGGTTTAGGAAGCTTAAAATATGTTTCCTTACCTGCAATGTATTTGTGGTTATCACACACATAAAAATAGACAACACGTGTGCTACACAAATGGAACGAAGACGAATTACAAAAACTCGCGCTGTGCGGAAAAATGTCGCACTAATGTTTCGCTCATCTGCTTTTAATCCATTCACTCAGTTTCTTTCTCTCTCCTTTTTCTCACTCATTCACTCCACATTAGTTTAAAAACAAAATGTCATTAAAATATTGTCATCAAGAGAAATTAAATGAAAAAATTATTTACACTAACTTCGGGCTCAGTTTACAGAGTTGTAGAGCCGTATGACTGTGCTATGTTTTCGCACTAGTCATGGTATGTACAAAAATTATTTACATGGTTGCAAGGATTGTTTGTAATCAATCCTGGGTATGATGACTAATCTACATATTCTATTCTAATTTCGTGGGCTGAGCTAAGCTAGCTAAGTGAATGAACTAAGCTAAGGGCACTAATCTAACTAAATGAATGAAATGGGGTAAAATGTGTTAATTACCTTATTGTATTTGTAAGTATGATGATGTAAATTTCCAATAATGGTAGAAATTTAAGTGATGATTTATTTAACTAACTTATCTTAAAATGTATGTACTTAACGATGAATTGCTAATGTGCTTATGAGATTAATGGATATAGTTTCGTAGTTTTAGATTTATCAATTCCTAAATGAATGTGAATGAAATTTAGAAAGTAAATGCTATTAATTTCCTATCAATGAAGAAAAATGGGGATGTTTTTATAACTTTTGTTACTCTAACAAAGATTTCAAACTATATGCACCTGAAATAAAAACATGTTATAATAAATATCACAATATATTTCTAACTAATTCCAGGTTTGATGGTGAAGTCGCGTTCCTTGAAGTTGAATATCACTTTATTTTGCAATGTTATTTACAAAGTTTGATCTTCTTCGCGATGATCCTGGGTTTTGTCTCTATGTCGATTTACTGTTGTGTCGAATATAATAAATGACGGCGTAGCAAGATCATGATGTGCTTGTCCGTTTTAATTCATAATTACACAGTTATATGCACAGTTCTCTTTATGGCGACACACAAATCTATGAGCACTATAGTTTCTGTAACACACCAGTCTGGACACAGAGCAATTATAATGTCACTGACTATGGTGATGTTGGCTCATTCCTCCGCGTTACTTCAGGTATGTCGGCCTCAGAGGGTCTGCTCAAAGTGTCAGCAATTAAGTTCATTCTACCCTTGATGTGTTTGATGGTAAAAGAGTAGTTTTGGAGAATCAGAGACCATCTATAAATACGGATGTTTCTGTGGACTCCTGACTCCATGACGGTGAGTGGGGAGTTGTCAGTCTCGATGACAAAATGTGTCCCTGTCAAAAACCTATGAAGTTTACGGACACAGTAGATGATACTTAACCCCTCCATTTCAGAGCCTCCGTACTTCGACTCTGTAGGAGTGATCTTCCGGCTCACGTAGATGATCGGGTGGAAAATCCCATCATAATGTTGACCTAGTACGCCGGCGATGTATACAGTACTCGCGTCTGTCCTAAGAAATTAGGTGAGGTTCGGGTTAGGTAAGCGTAATATTGGTACATCGCTAAACATTTGCTTAAGTTTTGATAAAGCGTTTATTAACTTAGCATCTTTTACATTGATTTTTACAGAAGCTTTCAACAAATTCGAAAAAATGCTGGTAATCTCAGCTAAATTTGGGATGAACTTGTTATAATTGTTCACTAGCCCGAGTAGACTTCTCACCTGCTTCTTGGTGGTTGGCATGGTGATGTTAAACATTTTTGTAACAATTTTATTATCTGTTTTCAGTTGGCCTTTTGTGATGGTATGGCCAAGGAAGTCAATTTCTTCCAGTCCCAACTCCACTTTTGTCGGTTTCACTGTGAGACAGAATAGTTTTATTCTGTCGAATGAATATGTATGGATACATATGTCGTCTATATATGTCTCCGTATTCGTTACTCCATGCAATAGATCTCTAGTAAGGCGAACAAATGTGGCGGGCGCATTCCGAAGGCCAAAAGGAAGAAATCACCACTCATAAAGACCTAGAGGTGTTGAGAAGGCAGTAAAATGCATAGAAGTTTTGCTCATTGGGACCTGCCAATATCCTTTCGTGAGGTCAAGTTTAGAGAAGATCATAGATGTAGACATGTTTAAGATAAGATCTTCGCAAGAAGGGATAGGTTCTGCGTCAACCTTGGTGACTTTATTTAATCTTCTGTAATCTACGCAGAGACGGATGGTAGAGTCCTTCTTTTTGACCAGGACAATAGGAAAAGAGTATTCCGACTGAGACTTCTGAATTAATCCACTCCTTTCAAGATGAAGAATTTCCTTGTCTAGTTTTTGTCTATAATTTAAAGGGACGGAATAAGGTCGGCATTTTATAGGAGTGTAGTCGGATAGAAGAATGGAGTGTTCGATTCTGTCAGTCCTACCTGGAATGTCGTAAAAAATTTCTTTGTACTCCGTCAATAATGCTATTGTCTGCTATTTCTGCTCGTCTGTGAGTTTTTGGTTCTATATGTATGCTGTCAATTATCGCTGTTGTGTCCACTGTTGGAACTGGTAGTTCCATGTCGTCGTCTTCTATTTGGTTAAGTACTGTGGTGGTACTAAGTGCGTATTCTGTTTGCTGATTAAGTGTGGTTGCGTTGTCGTCGTCTTCTGTCAAACTAATTAGTGTAGTTGCGTTATGTTCGTCTGTTGTCCGATTGATTGGTGTAGATGCATCCTGTTCGTCTGTCGTCTGTTCCTCTTGTCTTGAAAAATACCGTTTCAGCATGTTGATATGGAATATCTTTAATTTTCGGTTTATCGATATTTCATAGTCGACATCTGATATCTTTCGTACCACTTTGAATGGCCCTTGCCATGATGTTAATAGTAAGTTACGTTTGTCTGGCAATAGAAGTAGCACCTCTTGTTCTGGTTCGAGGTGTAGGGTTTTGGCACCTTTGTTTGCATAATGGCGGTAGATTTGTCCTTTTCTCTCCAAAGATGATTTAGCTATTACACAAGCTTTCATGATCTTATTGCGTGTTTCTGTCACCATTTCATAAGGTGATACTTGTGTTGGATTCTCTGAGGTGTTAGTAATCAACTGATGGTAAATTGTAAGGGGTTCACGTGGGTTAGCCCCGTACACTAATTCAAATGGGGAGAAACCCGTTCTTGAGTGCGGAATTTCTCGGTAGGCGAACAGCACTGTTGGTAACAGTGTATCCCAATCAGATGGGTTCTCTGCTGTCACCTTAGCCAGCATGTGTTTTAAATCACTTTAATTTTCTCTATAATTCCATTGCTGGCTGAGTGGTAGGCCGTGGTGAACTGTTGTTTAATCCCTAGCAATTTTGTAAGAGCTTGCGTAGCAACTGATATAAACTGCGTTCCCCGATCCGATGTAATGGTCCGAGGAAATCCGAAACGGGAAAACAGGTGCAAAAAGACGTTAGCTACATCTTTGGAGGTGCTATATTTTAGGGGTACCGCCTCTACCCACCTCGAACAGAGATCTACCAGGGTTAAAATAAAACGGTTTCCTTTGTTCGACACCTGATTTAGGCGTCCAACAATATCGACCGCTACACTTTCAAAAGGTCTAGAGGCCAATGTTGTTGGTTGAACCTCTGCTGTTACATGCTTTCCTTTCTTACCAACTGTTGACAAATGGTACACGAACGACAAAAAGTTTTAATATCACTACAAAATTTTGGCCAGTAAAAATGGGCTAGAATTCTGGCTCTAGTTTTGTCGTAGCCTAAATGTCCAGCAAACGGTGAGTCGTGTGAAATTTTTAACACGGTTTGTCGGTGTTTTACAGGTAACACCGTCTGCTGAATTTCATGGTTATTTGTGGTATAATTTCTCATGAGAATACCATTATGGAGTTTAAAATACCATGACGCATTTTTGGTCACTTTAGGTTTCTCTTCCAGAAATTTTAAATATGGTGAGATAGTTGGATCGGCGCGTTGCGTCTCTATGAAATTTTGTCTTGTGGTGTTACTTATCGTACCTCTAGGTGTTACTAATTGTAGCATTTATTCCTGCAGGTCATCTTGTTGTTTCTGCGTTTCTGACCTGGTCACTGCATTAGCCTTATTGTTTTCTTGCCAGGCTAATATTTCTTCTGTAGTGCAGTTTTTCAGCTCTGGTAGGCACCCAAGAATCAGGTCTGTACACGGATTGTGTAGAATGGCGCATGTGAATGTGCCGGAAAGAAATGGGGTGTTTATACGGGCTTTCGCTAGTGGGTACTTTTCAATATTACCCGAAAAGGTATGGTATTTCACAAAGCCGCCCTATAATCCTCTTGTTTGGCCAGTTTTTTCCTCAAACCGATTAATGTACTTCCGCTGTCCAGCAAACATTGGCATGGCTGGTCATTAACCATTGCATCGTGGAACACTAAATTGCCTCTGGAGGCTATGGCTGCGATGGCGTTCTCGCTAGAGAACGGTACAGTGTGTCCACATTTAAGTATCCCATCTTCGTGGAATTGGTGAAAAGTATTACATTTATCAAAATTTAAAATATCAATAGCAGCTGACACATTCTCACACTGATTGAATGGCAACACTTCCTCATTCTTACTTTCGTGCTCGCTTCCACTTTCAGACGAGGTATCAATAAGTACAGCATTGCTGGCTCTCAATCTCTGTCGTCCAGGACATTTAGCGGGATAATGTCCGTAAGAAAGACAAAAGAAACATTTAACGGTACGTCTATACGTGGTTCTTTTGTTCTCTTGCTTCTTAATCATCATTTCCAGGTGTGACGGGTACGAAGGATTTTTATCGCACATAGAAAATTCATGATGGAAAAACCGACAATACATACAATGAGGTGGCTTTGATTTTTGTCTATCTTTCATTTGAAATAGTTTTTGACTAGGAGTTTTTCTTATTTGACTTTTTGCAAAAGCAGCAATTTCTGACTCCTCTATCGATGTCTTAAAAACGTCTCTGTTAGAAGAAAAATAAGCCGACCCACGTTTTTCGAGTTGTTCAAGTGATTCAATGTCGGCTTGTTGTAAGAACATCGCGAAGGGGGTTGGAACAGTGGAAATAATTTTGTCCATTACCATTAGATCCCTTAATTTCTCAAAACTTGTTCCTATCTTTGCCGCGTTAAGCCATTTATTGAAAATACTTTGGACATTTGAAACATAATCTATGAAAGTTTCTGTAGCTTTCGGTCTTAGCTTGGAAAACTGAATCTGATATCCCGGAGCGTCAAGCAAAAAATGTTGCATGATGCGAACATGTATGTATTGGTAATTATTTCTTAATTCAGGTGGAATTGACTCTATTACTTTTAAGGGCTCCCCAGAAAGATTCTTCATATAGATCATTGCCCAATCTTCTAAAGGTACCTTCTGGAACTTGAGTTGGAACTCGACATTTTCAGCCCATGCGGAGATGGAATCCCCTTGGCAATAGGGCTTCACTAACCCTTTATACTTATTGAATTTATTCTCTTCCTCGTGAATCTTTATTTTCGTGGTAGCAATCTGGACATGAGATTCAATTTCCATTTCTTTCATCTTTAATTGTGTTTGTAACTATATTTCTTTCTGTTTGGTTATCTCAGCTATTTCTTTCTGTTTGGTGGCTTCACTTAACTCTGCCAGCTCCTTCTGATGTTGTCTTTCTCACGCCCGTTCATCTCTCTCAGCTGCAGCTTTCTTATCTGTGTATTCTTTGTACTCTTTATTTGTCCATTGTTCTAATTTGTCCCCACTAAATCCTAGATCTTTCCCTGCTTGGATAAATTCACTGAGTGTTGACATTCTTACTATTTATATTTATACACCGATGGCAATGAGAACAAGAATATTCAATTATATACACAAAATTACAGTACAATTTGAAACAAAATAAGATGCTTCGTTAATATACTTAATCAAAACTGTAATTGTACTCATCTGATTTCGGTGTTTGCTTGATTCCTTGGAGTGTTTCACTCTCTCTCCGTTTGTACTGTACTTCTGCTCGCTACTACGTTACAGCCTGTTACGCAGAGCAGCAAAAATTAATACACAGAATATATTGGAAAATACACGATGTTATTTATGTCTCAATTCCTTTCGAATGGATGACGAAAATGTGATATGGATGATATGAATGATATGAATGGTTGCATGAATGAATAAATGAACCGTCGTCGTCTGTCTTATGTCGTCTTGTCTTTAATTTTTCTTTGGTTACTGACTGCGCTATACCTCTCAGGGAGAATCTCTTCGGTTTCGACAATCTTAATCACTTCTTAGTGGTCAGTTGACATAACCACTTTACTTTTGCATCTTCTGGGTGATTACTCAACAAACATATGCCATTCTGATTCTGCTATTATACTAATTGCAATGATTGTTTCTCGTGGGTAGTTTTCAAATAACCTTTATAGTAACAATTCTGATATCAAAATATCACTGTTGTGGGTAGTAAAGAAACCACGCTATGATACCAAGATGTTACTATAATAATTCTAGAATATATCAGTCGCAATATGGGTTGGTTCAACAACCACTTTATAACACCAAAATATTTCAGAATATTTATGTGGGTATTTTTTAGTGGGCACTTTAAAGTTAAAGTCCCACTTTTGACACCAGAATACTTCCGTGGGTATTTACAGTGGGCACTTTTCAGTCAAAGGCCCACTTCTGACACCAGAATACATCCGTGGGTATTTATAGTGGGCACTTTTCAGTCAAAGGCCCACTTCTGACACCAGAATAATCCCGCCTGTCAACAACCTAGTTTAGAGAGGCATACAGGGATTCTTCATTTGTACCGCACGAATATCAACTTGTAGGTGTACAAAGGGTAAATTCGCTTTATTGCGCACTGATTACAATTGGCTCCACGAGCTCACATGAACATACATATATCATCAACACATCATCACATTCAATACATTTATAATACTGCTAAGCACAATCTCTATCTGTCCTAGCGTAAGTCACTATACTACTGTGCCCTGAAAACTACACAATCGTCAGGGCGAATACATCGACCTGTCTCCTGAGCTGTCCAGTCCTGTCTGGCTAAACTTCGCAGCGTTGTCCAGCTGCGGACTTGTAAATCCTCGTGCGCCAGCACTATTACGTGCTCGGTTACCTCGCACATAGTTCAGTAACCTGTCCCTAGTTACTGTACTCTAGTTAACGCTGTTTACGGTACTTCCCGTGTTTATTGTCTCCTACTCTAACCTGGGAGTAAATCCATGTCATGTCCTGCAGTGTCCTACTTATGACACGTGCGTGTCCTGTTGGATAACTGCTTAAGAGTTCTATCTTCTACTTCTGTCCCTTGAATCTCTATTCCCTGTTCAGGGATGTTATCTCTATCCTATCTTAGTCTTATCCCTAACTTATATCCTTCTGTTACTTCTGTCCTCAGCTTCTTGACATTTGTCTACATTGATAAATAGGTGTATGATTCCGTCTCTTGAAGAGAGGTTTTATCAAGGTGGGTAGGGGTATCATTTGCTTGATTTATTATCATTATCTTTGCCTTTCCTCTATGGAATGTAACACTTAATTGTTGTGACTCCCTGCACCGAGACCCTGGGGCTTTTATAGGTAGGGGTAAACTGTGACCCTCCCACCCTGCCCTGACCACAACACAAGGATAGTTAGTCTACCGAACCCCACCCAGACTCTGGACACCACCTGTCTTGCACTTCCCAGCCTAATACCCTTTGGGGGATCAGCCCAGACTACACACAAATCCAGCAACTAATTCAGGATAATGCTCGCTCGGGTGATGTGTTTATCTACACAGATGGTTCGGTGTCGAGAGGTAGGAGAAGTGCCTGGGGGGTTGAGGGTCATAGCAAAAGCTAATGGCCGACGTTTGGTGCAGGAAAGCCCGGTATACGATACCACAGCATCTAGCTTAAGAATGGAGGTGGAGGCGGTCACTGCAGCTTTCCGCTGGATCGGGAATACGATACACAAACATATAGTGATTGTAACTGACGCAGAAAGCATGCTAAGGAAGGTGAGGACAGGCATGCTTCGTGCAGAGTGGCTTGTTCGCTTCGGAGGTCACGGGAGACATGCCGGTGTGCTGGGGAATGAACAGTCGGACAGATTGGCTGGCTCTCAAAGCTTGGTGGAGTATTGATGAATGACAAGGCAGACGTGAAGTAATACTAAAAGAGGCATAGTGGCGTTTTTCATGCTACGTTTGATGTTCGGACAATGGAGAGGCCAGTGATTATTAATGGTGAATGTCTTTTCCCGCATTGGAAAAGCATTCTCCTCCTCCTGCCTTGAGGACTATGACCCTCCTGTTGTCATTCATTATCATGTATGAAAATACCTCATCTTTATCCAAACAAAGATCGTTTCAGCCCAATGATGAAAGCATTGTTCCCTGTAGAAAACATGTGCCAAAGACTATAGTCACACCCATAGAAACAAGTGCAAAAGGAAAGACAACAATCACAAACAATAACATCAAAAAAGAAGAGAGAGAGAGAGAGAGAGAGAGAGAGAGAGAGAGAGAGAGAGAGAGAGAGAGAGAGAGAGAGAGAGAGAGAGAGAGAGAGAGAGAGAGAGAGAGAGAAAGAGAGGGTGAAGGAATGATTACACAAAGGCAGGTCAGTCCGCCCGGCCCTGTTGATCCTCATCTCTCCAACATCTGACGCAGTCCTTCCTCCTTTATCTTTACATGATATGTCTCTCTCACTCCTACCTGATGGAGGTGAATCTCTCGCGTTCTTTCAAGTCTCTAGCGCCGAGATTATATGGTGGACATCAACAAGGTGATGTCGTTTCTCCGTCCTTGCAGTGCTTCTCTCTCCCGTATTATGGTATAGATAACATCCCGTCACATGTTTACATATCTATATAAACTCATTATTAATTCTTCCTAGATGAACACACATACAAAGAAACATATTCTCCTCGGAATATAGAACAAAGAAATTATAGGACATTTCCAGAAAAGTGTCATCTATAAAAACCACAGGTGATATTATAAAACAGCCTCATGATAGTTCCTGGGGAAGCATAACTACACATAGGAACTCTATATAACTAGAGGAAGTGAATTTCATCTCTCATATATCGTATGAGCAGAACCAGAATAAAGTTCACTAACTATCTCCCAAAGTCGAAGAACTAATGACATATTCTCTTCCTAGGACTACTCTACAACTTCATAAAGAAGCTTTACTATAACTTCAGATGTACCAGTTAAGTTAACTATGGTTTCCAACTTAATAAACGACATCATGAACTTTAACGAAAACAACATCACGACAACAGCAGCCAATTGGCCGAAAGGTCTGGTTTTGTCAGTTCATCTCTAGTGACTGCACCTCAACATAAACTTCTCCCAGCATTTACTGATCTCACCTTATGTTCATCTTTTCTTAGCTTGTTTACACCTCCAGTCGTTGATAATTTTATACAAGGTAAAGGGGGAAGTGGACCAATGTTAAAGTTAAAAATCACAGATTTTTATGTCTGGGGGTATCCCTTAACACTGAAGTATTTGTCTCTCTGTATCGTTGCTGTCTTACGGGATTTATCAGGGCTGAACAAGAAGTTTTACAGCCACAAAGCCGGTATTGTTGACATTGGGACATAAATTCACTGAGTAGCATGTCCTTTGCAGAACCTAGCTCCCATAACAACCTTCCAGAAAACTTCTCGATCACAAGCACGATCTCCCGCATCCGATACACCCATCAGGAGAATATTCACCACATGCTGCAGGCATCTTCTCTGTGGCCTTCATATTCTCTCTTCCAAGGTATATACCCTTCCATTATTGTTCTCTCCAAACTCTCATGACGTTTCAAGTGACCAAAATATATCATTTTTTTTTTGTTTTATCGACTTTAATAGCCAAATATATTCAATATTCAGCTCTTGAAGTATGGATACATGTGTTCTTTACTTTAAACAAGATATTCTTAGAACCCATCTATAACACTTATATGCAAAGGCATTTATGCGCTGTTCAGCTTGTTTAGTAAGTGTCCAGGTCTCTGTAATATAATTTTTCACAAGCGAAACATCGCGGTAAATATTTCCCGTCGACAATTAAAGTTTGGCACCGTCTCAGGGATAATTTGTTCCTCGCTGCGATAAATCCTACTTTTTCATCGACCCATTGTGACGTCACCACCGGAACACAACAAACTAAAATAAAAGGCATGACAGCAGTGTAAGCGGTCTGTTTGATAGTCCGCCCAACAAGAGAAGGAACCACTGGGTCCGACGGCATGGCAAAATTGTAGCAACCTCAACATTGAAACTAAATCAGCATGGGAGAAGAAATAAACTACATGCTATACGCCGCATTTCCGAGGCTTGGATCCTGAACACTGTGTTGCTCCCCCGATGTGTCTCCACCTTGACGTGGTGGGGGATCTTGCGTGTCCCATCGACCCCATTTGCTTGCCGATGGATGGAAAACTACATATCGGACAGCTTATGGGATAGGGACCAGACTAAGAGAGACACAACCTGCTGCTCTGCAGGTAGACTGAGGATCTTCTTCTTCTTCTTCAGCTTTCCGAGCCATTGAGGTTCTTTGCTGCAAATACAATCCGTCTCCATTCGTCTCTCTGGTGGACCTTCTCTTGCCAGTCGTTGATTCCAAGTGCTTGTAGGTCTGTACATGTATTATCTCTCCACCGTCTTCTTGGTCTACCTCGGGGTCTACGGTCATTTATTTCCTGAGTGTAAGCGAGTTTTGTTTCCCTATTATCTTCCATTCTTTCTATATGCCCCAGCCATTGTAGTCTATTAGCCTTCATGATACCAGTGATTAGCGGAGACTTAAACAGATCATAAATGTCTTTGTTACCTCTTCTTTTCCACTCTCCACTTTGTGTATCCCTAATGAGAAGAAGACTGAGGATAGCAGTCAAAAATTTAAATCAGGTGCACGAAGGCAGAAGTTCTTAGTCCGGACAAAACTCTTAAGGCTCCCTGTCGAGGGCTGTGGCTGTACGCCTCTAAGCCACAAACCCTCGGATCTGAGAGCCGGGCCGATACCCACCTACCGAAAAATAGAAGCGTGATACTGAGCAAGCTACATGCTCAGGTCTGATACATGTTCGAAGGCTCTCAGCTGGGGGATATGAGAGATTCCCGGATGAGAGGGCCAGGCCGTTTCTCGTTCACTGCTGCACGAAGGTAAGGTGATGAGCCGGCAGCACATGTAGCCTACCTCGTGAGCGAGTAAAAAAAGTCAGAAAATTGCCCCAGTCGAAAGAAATGGTTACGAAAACTGTCTGTATCTAACTCATAGAGATTGTAGACAAAAGTGGAAGAACGTCTCAATGACGAGAAATGGAACGCACGGCGAGCGAACCTATTGCGTGGTCTGAAGTCAAAAGCAAAAGCTTACCGAGTGGATGTTGCTCGCAGTCTGACAGCTCCTAGTGTGTGCTTGAGCGATCAGTGGCAAGCGAGATGCCCAACACATGGAAGTGAGGAACTAAAGCAGCCATGAGCAGGACGTGGCAACTCCTCGGGTGAGCCCAGTCTCAGAGCAATATGTGCCGGCTCTGCAATTATGGCAGCCTCCTTGGATAGCGAGGGAATGCCCATGGTCTGTCCCTGCCTTCCCTTGAGGGCCGACCGCGATTTCGTTGATCGTTCTATCTTGACCAGCTGAGATGTTGGCGACATCAAAACAGTCTAACGTGCCTCGAAACCAGAGGAAGGCTAACCTCATTAAAAAATTCCCGCCGGAAGTCGGAAGTGTCGTCCTACGGGTGACAAACTAAAAATTGACACTACGCGATTACGTCCGAGTGTAATGTCTCGTCCGAATGTCTCTCGTGCTAGGAACAGATCTGACTACCTAGTTTCTGAATGCCGCTCTTGTTCGGAACAGCTCTGACTACGTAGTTTTCCGAATGTCTGTCGTGCCTGGAACAGCTCTGACGGGCGCAACGACAAGCACATGTCCGAAAACTCGCTGAGTGGATACCGTCTGCAAACCTGTCTGGTTTGTGCGGGAATGGCCCGGGGCAAACGAAATGACCAATATATTGAAGTGAGGATGTAAAGCAGCCATGAGCAGGACGTGACGTTTCCCTCGGTGAGCCCAGAACCAGGGCGCCATGTGTCGGCCCTGCAACTATGGAAGCAACCTTGGATGGCGGAAAATGCTATGGACTGTCCCTGCCTTCCTTTGAGGGGTGACCGTTGTCTTCGACCGTTCAACCTTGGCCAGCTGGGTTGTAGATGGCACCACAAACGTGAGAGTCTCCCAGGAATGCTACCTGGTCAAAAAAGCACGCTATAGTCGGATGTGTTGGCCTACGGGTTTCGGCCCAAGGGTGCATAACAGACACACCGCAATCACATCTGAAAAAAAAAAAAAAAACACTCCGGATAAACGAAAAGAAGAAGAAGAAGAACACTGTGTTGGAAGCGTCCTGTTCGGATGATGGTAAATAGAAAATTTATTTTAAATTTTAGTCTAATCTGTGAGTCTTTTCCCCAGAAAAAGAGTGGTAAGTCAGTATTGTAAAACCATGTGATAAGTTTTTAAATTAATTTAGTAAGAACTAAATAAAATATTCATTTCTCATAGCCTATGGGTAAACTGTCCATTAAGAATAACCATAGTGAGTCTTATTTTTCTCCCAAGTAAACAACTGATTTAATGTATAAGCATTAGTCCAAGTTGTACATTTATTTCTTAAGTAGGTAAATCAATAGTGATTTAGAGTGGTGAGTTCTTTAGAAATTAATTTATTAGAAAGTAAATAATATACATTCAGTTATCATAGTCATAGATAACTGTACATTAGGAGAAAACTACAGTGAGTTTTATTTTCTCCTAGCTAAACAACTTAGTTAATGTAAGCATTAGACTGAAGTTGTACATATTTCTTAAGTAGTCAGTTCATTCAGTAATGATTTAGGATTGATGAGTAACTTAAGATTTAAAACTAGTTTATCTGTGCCAGCACTAATAGAGAAATTAGTGTAATGTGTATAGTCAAGTAGATTTGAGCACATGCAAAAACAAATAGTTTTCTTGTATTTCATGAACACACGAGAACCAAAAAGAGTTCTATAGGTATCATAATTTGTGTGGTGTTAAAGCACACATGTGGTAAGGCAAATATATTTTCATGGTTGTCAAACATGTGGAATAATAATACTTGTGCCACATAATAGTGCGTAATCAACCGCCATAGAAGAATGATTATGATTCATAATGAATGAATGCAGATGAGTGTATCACATAAATTTTATGTATTTTATAAAAGCATGCGGTGACTCATGGATTTAATTTGGCTAAATTCTTGGTGAATTTCATACGTATGTCTAAAGATCACATAAGTCTATGTCACTGAAGAGCATGCTTGTGTCATGTGTTATTCATTATTGTTAAACCGATGTGAATGTATGATTTGATAAAACCCATCAGTATGAATGACTAATTATCCTCCAGGAATTATTATAATTTCTCATGAAGGATAAGATCTCATTGTAATGTCATAGTGGTTAAATCTGTGAGTTTATCATGTGTAAAGCACAGCCATATACTAATTGTAATTCCTACAGATATGATGTGTCTGATGAACGATTGTGAAATGAGAGATTTCATTGTGATATCAATGATGTTAAACATGTTAAGTTATCATTGGAAAATCACATAAGTCTAATTAACCACCTTATATGCAAGTATGAATGATGTTAGATGAGAGAATTGATCAGCCATGCACATATGAATGTGTCTGAAGACTGAGTGAAATGATCATCCATAATATGAATATGATGTCTGAGAATGAGTGAATGCTGCAAAGGAGTATAATTCATTGGCACCTTGGCACTGTAAATGTCCGTTCACAGTGGGTGCATGTGAACACGTGGTAATTTCCACCATCATGCAACATCTGACGTCTCACACACTCGGTGTGTGACTTATCTGCAATAATTTTCTCCTTTGTCTTTATTCAGTTTATGATCTTTGCCCTCAATGCAACACGTTCAGCGGCGACTTGCTCCCAATGTGCATTATCAATGCCTGTATCAATCATGTCCCGCTTACACAATCTTTGTATCGTTGTAGAGACGGATCCTGAGATCTCTTACCCATCTGTAATTCACCAAAAAAGATGTCCTTTGGTATTCTACCATCATCCATCCTCCTAAGATGCCCTACCCATCTAAGTCTACGAAGACTGAGCATGGAATAAACCGTCACACAACCTGATCTTTCCAATACTTCAGTATTTAAAAGAGTATAAGCTGTCTGAAGACTGAGTGAACTGATCATCCATAATATGAATATGATGTCTGAGAATGAGTGAATGCTGGAAAGAAGTATAAGCTAGCAATCAATCTCATGATAGAAGGCAACTGTGATGTGTAATGCCATGTCTATCACCAGAGAACTTGTTCGGCATAACACATAAACTGAATAATAATTTAGTACACTCCGACGCATTAAAACACATTGTATTAAATATCACTTATCGTACAATCATCTCGGTTTGTGCGCTAAGAACGACACAACCAATATCATACATTATGCATACTACAAGCATCTGGTTTTGTACCTTAAGGAAAATCGCACTTTGTGTTTCATGTCACTCCTAGTAACACATATGGTCTAGTGTCCTGACAAATGTAATACAATGATGATGATGATGATGATGATGATGATGATGATGATGATGATGATGATGATGATGATGATGATGATGATGGTGATGATGATGATGATGATGATGATGATGATGATGATGATGATGATGGTGATGATGATGATGATGATGATGATGATGATGATGATGATGATGATGATGATGACTGTAATGTAATGATAATAATGTAATAATGATAATGATTGTAATGACTGTGATATAAGGAAACCATGATGATGTTGATGATGAGGATAATTAATATTACTTTCATGAGAATGGAAGATAACTTCTTACTTGAAGCACTTAATGAAGAAGAATGCACCTGAATGCTATACAAGAATTTATTCCATGATGTACTTATATTGTTTATAAGAAACTACTCATTACAGTGGGAAATTATTTGTAAACCCCATAATGTATGAGACCCTTTTCCTTGAATAGAAAAGATGTAGAGAAATAACTAGGTACAGGAGAGGATGGGAAACATAGTTGTCAAATCCCAAATCAATCAAAATATTACTCAACCTGGAAACCATGAGGACAGGGGTGAAGAGGAACTGCACATCTGCTAGTCTAAACCTTGAACACCATGTAATAGAAGATTTAATAGAGGACAACCATTAGATAACTATTAGAGAGCACCAAGACTCCTTTCCCTCCACTGTTTATTATTTTCTAGGAACAAAATTCCTTTTATTGATTTTACTGGTGTTCTTGGGCTGTTACAATATTTCATTTCTAATGTCATATTGATGATATCATTAGATGTATGTGATTGATGAAATTTCATGTAGTGGTCATACTCATGTAGATCCAGACCTGACTTGGTGAAGATTGAATGCAGCACCTGTTGAGTGAGCATATTGTTGAGTAATGCCCTTGATAGAGTAGTGCAGAAACGTATCTACCTGCAAACGTTCCATTTGTCTCATAGGAGAGGTAATCTTTATTTAAACATTTACCTGCCAAAAATTGAAAGACAACCAAGAGCCAACTTATAATGTTCTACTCAGACCTGGAATATTAAGACTACAGAACATACAACAGTCAAGTGTTAGCAAAAGGGATTCACAAACCTGGAAGTGGAGAACCCTGAGTGTAGACAGTTCTTTTTTTTTCTAGATCATCCATGTCAGTAAACGATGAGCTGTACCGGTCATTGAAAAAAATATAACTGGAAATATACACTTTATAACTGGCCCATCCATGCTGTATTACATGTATATGTCATACTTGAATTTCATAATATTGTCAGTTTAGAATGCAATGTTCAAAATCCAAGTTTATGGTTATTAAAAACTGTCATGCATTGATTGTATTTTACTTGTCATAGTCAAATTGTTTTAAACTACCCTAGATAGAATTAATTAGTTGGTAGAGGAGAGGCAAGGAACCACTTAAAGGATATTTTGGGTATAAAAGGGAATACAACTTTTTCAGTTATTTTCTAAAGGTATTTCTTGGTTCTCTAAAACTTTATTTCTGGTCTCAAACAATTGAGTCAGTACAGCTAAATTAATTAAACGGACAGGATCACATTGGGAAAAAGGACTTTGCATCCTTTCTCTCTTTGGGGTTGAGCCATCAATCTCGACGTATCCGCCAGTCTCACAGGCGTATGTTGCAATGGGAAGGATGCATGCTCTTAAAAATCTAATTTTTGTAGTTCTATCTGCCCCTATCTGCTTTCTCCATTGTAGTTTTATCTATATGCATTATCTTTGTTTTTGCTATGTTAATATATAACAAGCATATATAAATCATAACAACCATGGACGTACATTACAAGTATTTAAAAATTCGAAGTGGGTTCGTCTGAAGGCATGTAACACTGTTAATTGGGAAAGGTAATACACACGCAAAAATAATTCCAGTGCACTTGAAGTAGTTGGCATTTATCGACTACCGTTGAGTTCAAAGCTAGAGAACGGAAAAAAAAAAAAAAACAGTAATCGTTATCATAAAGAAGAAGAAAGAAAAGGAAGAGGTATTTGGAAAATAAGAACAAAAACCGCACCAGTAACAACACGTATGATTTTGAATAATGAAGACAAACAATACGTTGCACAATTTATTGTCTGGTGTATGTAGCTGCATCTCTTCAGGTATATACTGCAGCATGGAACATTTTTGGTCTAGCTGCATTGTTGTAACCATACACCCGATATTCCACCACACTCGTATCAAGTCTATAACAAGAAAACAGATGAGTAACGTTTATACAAATATTTTCATGTAGAGGTTTTCATGTGTATGTATCGGTATGTGTTTGTTGTTTGTGTGCAGAGGAAGGTGTCAGCAGCAATTTTGCATTTTGTTACTTGTGATTGTGTTGTAGTAAAGCTGAGTTTTTCCACTTCTGGTTTTGTGGTGATTCAGTCATACCACAGAATGGAAGTATCAACCAGATGATATACACATGACAGAATGGAAGAATCAACCAGATGATATACACATGACAGAATGGAAGAATCAACCAGATGATATGCAAGTGACAATGGAAGAATGAACCAGATGATATACACATGACAGAATGGAAGAATCAACCAGATGATATGCAAGTGACAGAATGGAAGAATCAACCAGATGATATACACTTGACAGAATGGAAGAATGAACCAGATGATATACACATGACAGAATGGAAGAATCAACCAGATGATATGCAAGTGACAGAATGTAAGAATCAACCAGATGATATACACATGACAGAATGGAAGAATCAACCAGATGATATGCAAGTGACAGAATGGAAGAATCAACCAGATGATATACACATGACATAATGGAAGAATCAACCAGATGATATGCAAGTGACAGAATGGAAGAATCAACCAGATGATATACACGTGACAGAATGGAAGAATCAACCAGATGATATACACATGACAGAATGGAAGAATCAACCAGATGATATGCAAGTGACAGAATGGAAGAATGAACCTTTGATATACACATGACAGAATGGAAGAATCAACCAGATGATATGCAAGTGACAGAATGGAAGAATCAACCAGATGATATACACGTGACAGAATGGAAGAATCAACCAGATGATATACAAGTGACAGAATGGAAGAATCAACCAGATAATATACACATGACGGAATGGAAGAATCAACCAGATGATATGCAAGTGACAGAATGGAAGAATGAACCAGATGATATACACATGACAGAATGGAAGAATCAACCAGATGATATACATGTGACAGAATGGAAGAATGAACCAGATGATATACACGTGACAGAATGGAAGAATCAACCAGATGATATGCAAGTGACAGAATGGAAGAATGAACCAGATGATATACACATGACAGAATGGAAGAATCAACCAGATGATATACACATGACAGAATGGAATAATCAACCAGATGATATACACATGACAGAATGTAAGTATCAACCAGATGATATACAAGTGACATAATGGAAGAATGAACCAGATGATATACACATGACAGAAGGGAAGAATCAACCACATGATATGCAAGTGACAGAATGGACAATCTGTTGATACAGCGAAATATGCCTGACAAAAATCGGTGCAATATATTCTGTGTGTCTTCATTATTCAAATTCACACCGGGAAAACATTGTTTTGAAACAATGTTTTTAATCTGTTACTGCAAGCTGTAATAATACTAGCGATACATTAAGATGGTTATTCCATGGATATATTACTCAAGGTGCATTATGCATACATTGTTTCTTTGTATATATGTAGAAATAAGTATGGATATCATCATTATGAAATATACTGTCAATTGTCTTTTGGGATTATAAATGTCCTTAATAATCTCTAGAAAGATGTCATGAAATGTTTACATAGAGATTTTAACCGATCTGTCATGATGTACGTAAATGTCTTGTGTTAGGAGAGAGCCATGCAAAAGCTGAAGTACCGCGTCGAGTTGCTCTTCACGGGACAAATGAACTTGGCTCATGATCGCTATATAAGTCATGAGCAGAGGTGAACAACTACTAGCAGGAGTACTAGTATTGCTGCTGCTGCCGTCAGTCTGCTGTTTAACAATTTTGCTGTTTGTTAGACACATCTTGAGGCTGATTGATGTTGCGGAGGTCCCAAGTAGTCTCCCTTGTTTTATACATATACTATTCCATGCCGTATGACAGTAATTGATGTTTGCAGTGTCAGTTTATGCTGTCTGCAGTGTCACTATTTGTCAACGTCCGACTTTAGTGTCCTGTCAATTGTTCGTCAGAATGGGTTTTCATTTGTCAGCATATGAACTTCCAGTGATCATCATTATATGTGCACATGTTGCTATTATTAGACTGGAAAGCAGAAGAGAATATATCGGATACGCCCTAGACATTGAGAAGTTCTGTACTAGGAAACGCCTCTTTTCACTGGAATTGACCAGTTTCCAGCGAGTCTGGTGTGCTCCTAAGCCTTATTATTTCAACTTTGGCAGTGGGCCAAGCAAGGACCTGCAAAATTTAGTAGATGCGGTTGTTACACATAGTGAACAACAAGGGTTAGAATTAAATTGTAAAAAGACACAGATTATGGTCGTCACTAAGAAGAACGAAATACCACAGTGTAATATACAAGTAAATGGGAATACTCTTCAACAAGTGAATAGGTACAATTACCTCGGAACAGTAATAACATCTGATGGGAGATGCCTTGAAGAGATTAGAACAAGAATCGCCATGGCAAAAGTAGCCTTTAGCAAGATGAAAAACATACTGACCAATAAAAAGATGTCAATTGAAACGAGAAAAAGAGTGTTGAGATGCTACATAGAACCTGTACTTTTATATGGATGTGAAGCTTGGACAATGAGCAGCCAGGCTGAAAAATATCTGATGGCTGTAGAAATGTGGTTTCTGAGGAAAATGCAAAGAATACCATGGACAGCCAGAAAGACCAATGAACAAGTCCTTCAAGAAACAAATGAAGATCGTAAACTGATCAGAGACATTAGACGTAGACAGTCACAATTTTTTGGGCATGTTATGAGAAGAAATGATTTGGAGAACTTGGTGACAACTGGTAAGATCGAGGGGAACAGACCAAGGGGAAGACCTAGAAACAAGTATCTGGATGGCTTGGCCTTGTGGCATGGTCGAGACAAAAACACGGAACTGATCCACGACTCTGTTGATCGAGTGAGATGGCAGAACATGACCGCCCACGCTTACCGGCATGGCACATGATGGATGGATGGAGTGGGCCAAGACCGCACCAGAGAGAAATAACCACTCCTTGACAAATGTATCAGTTCAGATTCTGATAGTTCCAGCTCAGAACCTTCTCTCTTCGAGTATTCTCTTGCTGGTTAACCGATACTCCCGAACAGCACACTCGTATGTTAAAATGTGGTCTTTGTAAACACGGAAAATCATTTTTCTAATGTCTAACAACAACAAAATAAATTATTACATCATATATTTTAGTTTTATAAATGAAGTAATTAAAGAATTATGTTCACTGTATATACAGAAAAATCATGTTTCTAAAGTATAATAATAATAACTTATTACATCAACCTGTCTCCATGGCCAAAGCCTTGCGAACGCGGTTCGTGAGCCGGGTACCAGGCGTTCGAAGCTCAGCCGAGACCGATTTGTGCAGCAGACCGTATCGCGTTGTGTTATAACGTGCTGGTATGGGAGCCTGTCGTTCAGAAAGCAATGGCAAACTACTGAACGTAACACTTGCCTAGTACATCAACAGCAGCTGGAAAATGTTGGTGTTGACTGCAACGTCTGGTAAGGGATACGCAACAAAAATTACATCATATATTTAGTTTTCTAAACGAAGTAATTAAAGAATTATGTACGCTGTATATACAGAAAAATTATGCTTCTAACGTATAATAACAATAACTTATTACATCATATGTTTAGTTTTCTAAATGAAGTAATTAAATAATTGTGTTCTTTGTTTTTGAGCTCTTCCATTGTCTTAGGTTCCTTACATGCTCCAAGCTAGGATAATTGTCTTCAGACGTGTACATTTGGGCCAGATCCTTCTGTTTGATATTTTCATTCCTTCAGTTTCCTTTCTATTACAGCTCTCTTATTTTTTCCTTGTGCACTTTCTGTCGTCAAGGTAACACGCATTCTTTTAAATTATCATGCTTGCTATTAAAACTTAGCCATCGGCATAACGTCAGTTGTCAATATTCTCACAGACCGCTGCAACTTATAACATAAGTTACACTCAAAACAGTATATATTATCTATACATTGGACAGAGAACTAGAAGACGATATAGGCACTCTTTATATTCTTAAATTATTGTCGTCAATTTTTACAGCTGTTCTATGTTACCAATAATTGCATTTTGTTATTCTCAGATTTTCGTTAGGGTTTTTTGTTTTTTTAATATTCTAGTATTTTGGTTATTTCCACAAGTTTCACTTTGTTTCTTTTGTTAATAAGTACATAGCCACTTTGACTTACGTTTTAAATAATGTAATTGTAGTTTATCTTACTTTGATTCATCCATTATCCCCCAAATTCACACATTTCATCACTGGGTTAATATATTATTTACACTGATACCATGTTCTTCGGTAACCGTTTTGTTATATTTTGTTTTCTTCGCTCGTTTTGAACTCAAGCGTAGTCCATTCATACACGTGCCCCTACTTCTAATGCACTGGGCTGTTTGGTTTTTTAGTGTGGATTAGCTTTCTCTTTCAACAATATCCTTCGCCATCAGGCGAACCCACTCGGACTTCAAAAGTACTTTTAATTTACGTCGCCAGGTCGAGCACGAGAAGTCAACATTTTAGTCCAACTGACCGGTGTGGGGCTGGACCCACTATCTCGGCATAAGCACACCGGATGTTTAAAAATGAGCGCTCATATCCATTCGGCCATGCTGATCTCCGTTTTGATATATGGCTCATAGAACTTGTAGGATTCATTTCACTTTCTAAGGCATTTCTTTTCATAGTCAATGCTGTAAACGTTGATTTTAATACGTCATTGGAAACTCTACTTGCAGATATCTCATTGGCGTTATTTAGAAATACTTTTATTATTTAGATTCCACTTCATTATTTAGATTCTATTTTTATTATATAGATTCTACTTTTATTATTTAGATTCTACTTTTATTAATTAGATTCAAAAAAATTTTTCCATTTCATCATAGTGTTCTAACGCAATGTCTGGGTTATCTTTCTGATATTTCTTCATGTAAAGAAAAGAAACCTTAAATTCTGCAGGGAAAGTGACTGGCTATCTTTCACACTTGTGTGTGTTAGTGTGTGTGAGTGTGTGTGTGTGTGTGTTAGTGTGTGTTAGTGTGTGTGTGTTTGTGCGTGTGTGTGTCTGTGTTAGTGTGTGTTAGTGTGTCTATGTTAGTGCGTGTGTGTGTCTGTGTTAGTGTGTGTTAGTGTGTCTATGTTAGTGTGTGTGTGTGTCTGTGTTAGTGTGTGTGAGTGTGTGTGTGTGTTAGTGTGTGTGTGTTTGTGCGTGTGTGTGTCTATGTTAGTGCGTGTGTGTGTCTGTGTTAGTGTGTGTGTGTGTGTGAGTGTGTGTGTTTGTGTGAGTGTTTTTGTAATGTCAAATCTTCGTACGTTTCATGCAACAGGGATGGTTTAACAATTTAAATATTGTTAAGTTTTTTTTTTTTAAGTCATATCTAGTGTGTGTGTGTGTGTGTGTGTGTGTGTGTGTGTGTGTGTGAGTGAGCGCGTGTGCTTTTGCTTGTTTGTTTGAGTGTGTATGTATGCGTGAGTTTGTGTGTGACCACCAACAACACAACAACAGTATATCTGATGGTGACTGTATTTAGAAACTTATGCTGGATTACTAAATGCCAGATTCGGATATGCTTGACTTGTTGGAGCTGAACCTACAACCTGGCTGTAAGGAGGAGGTAGGTTGCTGGCTACAGTCGTGGTTGTGACGACAGCTCCGGTCGCATATTGTGCCCTTGTAGTTCTAGTTGTCTTTAGCGATCTCCTTCGCCAAATCACGAAAATGCTGCCAGCAACTATTATCACGCCTCCCGGCACACAAACACCAATCACCACTTTTGTGTACGTGTATGTCCAGGTACAGTAGGATTCATCTGAGCCATCCTCGCAATCGTCACTACCATCGCAGACTTCGCTGTACAAGATGCATTTACCTGACGGGCAACTATGTGAAAAACATATAGAATTGGAACACCCAGATTCATCAGAATAATCTCCACAGTCATTGAAACTATCGCAGACGTCAGTGTACCGAATACATTTACCAGATGGGCAAGTATGTTCCAAACATATTGGTCTCCTCGTTGTTAAAGGACAAAACTGTTCATCAGAGTTGTCTCCGCAATCGTTGAAACGATCGCAGACGTCAGTGTAGTGAATGCACTTACCAGATGGGCAAGTGTGTTCCAAACATATCGGCCTTCTTGTTGTTGTTAATGGACATGAGTGTTCATCAGAGTAGTCTCCACAGTCGTTATAACCGTCGCAGACGTCAGTGTACAAAATGCATTTACCAGATGGACAAGAGTGTCCCCAACATATCGGTCTTCTTGTTGTTGTTAATGGACATGATTGTTCATCAGAACGGTCTCCGCAGTCGTTGTAACTGTCGCAGATGTCTGTGTAGTAGATGCACTTACCAGAAGGGCAGGTGTACTGTGGACACGTTGGTCTTGGGGTGTTCAATGTGCATGATACATCGATTTCATCAGAATTGTCGCCGCAGTTATCACGCCCATCGCATAGAAAAGAACGAAGCAACTTCTTCGTATTATTACATGTGAAATAGAAAACTGAAGAGCTCTTCTCATCAGAGAAGTCACCGCAGTTGTTTTTACCGTCATTTAATTGGTTGTATCGTATACATAAGCTGTTGTCGCATTGCAAATAAAGATAGTTGATAGCAGAGGCGCAGTTTACAGCAGTGAACGAAGGACATTGATCGTTAATGGGAAGTTCATCTGAACTGTCTCTACAGTCATTGATACCGTTACAAATTGCCAGATATGGGACACAGTAGCCATTTGCACACTTGAAACTTGTGTTACTCATAATATTCCTATTTGGGCTAATCTCATCAGATCCGTCCTGGCAGTCCAACTTCCCATCACATCTGTATTCTGGGGGGATACATTTAGTGGCATTGTCACACAACACATTCGGAAGTTTACAGTACTTTAGAGTTTCTTCTCGGGTAAGAACGTGAGAGCCCCAGCACCTGCTGCCTGACATGATTTTATCCTTTGTGACACACTTGCCAGTTGGGCAGATAAAATTATCAACGTTACATCTTTGGTTGTCTGGAATCAAACAGCTCTCATCGGCTCCATCAAAACAGTCCTGGATACGGTCGCAGATGCCTTCAGGCTTCACACATCTATAGCCTTTATCACACATCAGTTGTCCTGGACACTTGCTGCAATTGAATTCGTCAGATTTGTCCATGCAGTTATAAACGCCATTGCATAAAATATTCACACCTTTCAATACTTGACCATTAGCACATGTTACAACTTGTGATGAAGGTGGCCATTGACAAATGGAAATGTCTTCATCGGAGCCGTCGCCACAGTCGTTGGAACCGTTGCAGAAAGAGTTGAACTGTACACATTTTCCATTAAGGCAGGGAAATGTATTCATGCAGGAGGTGCCGTTACACAGCTGTGAGTTCTCATCTGAACTATCCGCACAATCAATTCTGCCATTACATAGGAGTCTTCTGTTAACGGACCTCGAGCCATCAGCACACACAAATGGGCTATTGTTTGTAGACCTGCTGTAGCTGGTTGTAGTTGTGAACTTATGTTGTGTTGTACCTCCCGACTGTTTTGTTCCCGTTATTACTGGGTTTTGTGTCGACGCTCTGGTTTTAGCGGTTGAATTATCAGGATCGTAGGAACCAGCCACCAGAGCGCAGAAAAGCATAGTGACCAGAAGCTTCGCTATGTTGATTTGTTCCATAGTTAATAATGCTCACAGGCTGTTTTGATTCTGTTACAAAAGAACAAGAAAGATTATGTTAGAGAAAGTTTAATCTGATTAAAACAATTTTGTGTTGCAAACACCTCAGCATGAGTTTATTGGTTTCATTATGCAATATCTCTTTTTTAAATTGCTTCTATCTTACACATCATCATCATCATCATCATCATCATCATCATCATCATCATCATCATCATCATCATCATCATCATCATCATCATCATCATCATCATCATCATCATCATCATCATCATCATCATCATCATCATCATCATCATCCACTTCTGCCGTCAAGCGTCGTGTGGAGGAATAATTTGTGTTCCAGCACCCGGTGGGCGGCACTGGATAGTGTCATTCCGTGTGGTTGTACAATGTCTTTGATGTCGTCTATCCATTTTCTTCTTGGACGTCCACGTGGTCTCGTCGCAGATGATCTTTGATGTAAGGCCAGTGATGGTAGTTGCTGGTGTTGCATTCTAACGACATGGCCAAACCACTTGATCTTCTGTCTTTCAATAAATGTGGCACAAGGTGTTGATCCCACAGTCTGTCTGATAATAGCATTGCTTACTCGGTCTCGGATTGTTAAGTTGGCAGCTCTTCTCAGGCATCTCATTTCGCAGGTGTTGATTTTGCGAAGGTGTAATTTGGATAAAGTCCAGGTCTGAGATTGATAGCAAAGGGTTGGTGTGAATATGCTGTTTATTATCTGTCGTTTTATGGGCATGGGTATATTTGGATGTTTCGGTAAGGGTGATAGTTGATATGTAAGTGCACTAGCTTTTTGACATCTGATTTCGATTTCTCTGTCTAATCTGCCATCTTCTGTGATCTTACTTCCAAGATATTTGAATTCTTTAACTTGTTTTAGAGTTGTGCTATTTATCTGTATACTTAGTGGGCCCGGTGATCTGCTAACTCGCATTACTTCGGTTTTGGCTGTATTATGCTCATATTGTATCTCCTGCATGTTGAACTCAGATTATTAATATGATCTTGCAGTCTGCCCTCGTCGCTATAAAACAGGCACTGATCGTCTGCAAATAGAAGTTCATTTATTTCCTGTGGATCAGTTGTTTCATCTGGAGTAAAGAGTTCTACATTTTCTGAATCTGTTCTGTCGTGACATGCTTGTTTGGAAATTCTGTCCATGTAGATATTAAATAGCAGGGGAGAGAGCACACATCCCTGCCTCACTCCTGTATTGACTGTGAACATATCTGACATACCTTCTTGTGTTCTTACTGCACTTCGGCTGGAGTGGTACATGGCTTTGATGTTTTCTAGTAGTTGCCCTTGTATCCCTTAGTCTTCAAGGATGGTCCATAATTTGTATCTGTCTACTCTATCGAAATCCTTTTCCTGATCTACAAACACAATATTCTGCTGGTCACTATATTCGATAGTTTTGTTTTACATATTTGTCTACGTGTAAATAGTGCATCAGTGCAACTTTTACCTTTCCGAAAACCGAACTGTACTTTGCTTAACTGTTGTTCAGCTATGGGTCTAGCCCTTTGTTCCAATAGTTTTGCATACATTTTCCCTATATGGCTCAGGAGTGATATACCTCTGTATGTTTCGCACTCTGTCATATTGCCTTTCTTTTTCCATATTGGTACTATTATTGCCTGTTGCCAATCATCTGGGTCTTTTCTTACTTCCCATGCTATATTAAAAACTCTTGTTAGCCACATAACTCCTGTTTCCCCACAGGATAGCTTCTGTAGTTATTCCATCTGGACCTGCTGATTTGTTTTTAGGACTTTTCTGTATAACTGCTTTGACTCTGCAGGTATGAAATTTGGTTCTTGTTGTCCCTGGCTTTTAGGCACAAAAGTGAGGTTTTCTATGTTGTGTGGGGTTAAGTAGTTCTTGAAAGTATTCTGCCCACCTTGCTAATCTTTGTTGTGGATTAAATATCGGTATACCTCTTTGCTGTTTATGATGGTGGTTGGGTTGTAGCATGCATCTCTGTTTCTCATTGTGTTGACACGTTTATAAAATTCTCTTGGGCAGTCTTTGCTAAGGGTCGCCATCTGTTCACCAAATATTCTCCAGGATTCATCTTTAGATGCTCTAATTTTTTGTTTGGTATTACGTCGTGCTATTCTATAAGTAACATAGTCTTGTTCAGATTTAGTTGTGATCCACTTTTTGAACGCTACCTTCTTTTTGAATATGCTTTCTTTAACTTCGTTGTTCCACCAGACTGTTCCACTCTATGAGTAATGTGGTTAATATCACGCCGACAACCTTTACTTTCCAGGAAATTCAATAGTACCCATTAAAGGCTGATTCAAAATGTGAGCAAAGATAAATGGGGAAAATATAAATTTGTACCTCGATGGGAATTTTATTACAAGATCACTGGGTACGAGCGCTAGTTCACTGTGCTTCAGCGGTTCCTGCTCAAAGTGTAGCAAGGGGAAAACAAAAGCAATATCTAATAGTGTGAATATTAGTTTATAGACAAAGTTAAAGAGACAAGAACAAAGTAACTACAGGCGCCAAACGTTTGATAGAGGAATTAATTATTATAACATCATGAAATCAAAGATATCATGGTATAAAACAATCAATAAATGTGTCAAGATCTCCAATAAGACCTTACAGAGTTAAGGAGAGTAAACATAAGTCTAGTAGGGAGACACCAGACAGGAGAGACACCAAGCACTATAAATAGCCTCACAAGGAGACACATTTGTGTCAGACCAGGGGCCAATGCGTACAACTGAGCGAGGGCTTTCCCCACGCCATTGGCAAGCTTGTTCTTGCGAGTAACCGTGAAGTACCCGGTTACTCGAGCTCACAAGCCAGCGTGCTTGCGAGACCATGCACGCAATAATAGCTACTGCACGGAGAGGACAGTGTCCGTGCTTGTCCACGCAATGTGTAGCGTGTGGACAGACCCGACTGGAGACGGTAGAGAGCAGACGTATCCTTAACCAATGCTATAGTTTCTAGGCAATAGGCAAACATTAGGCTATTCATTTAGATTGTGATTTCGAGCATCATTTCTCACCACTTCATTGCATTCATGTTGTATAACGATGATGAAGTATTACGCTCGCAGAGCCATTGAAATGTCAGCTCTAAATAAATTGCATTCCTTTCGCAAATGTCACGAGTTGTTATTTCGTGCGGTGCGAAAGTAGGGGAGTCCTGAGAATCTGCAGCGAACAAGTCGCTGACAGGCAGGACCCCAATTGGTGTCAGAAGTGGGATCTGAACCCACGCCCACAAAGCAATTGGTGTCAGAATACAGTGAACCAACGCTAGCAAAGCAATTATAGCAGGCATTTGTTGTAATATTCAACCAACAGTTTACGCCAGCAGGCAAGTTGTGTTATAAACCACTAAACTAACGCCAACTATCGATTGGTATTAGAAAGTTCTGAACCAGCATCAGTTCATTGCACGATTCAACATCATTACTGTGTGATATATTTCAAAGTAATGTAAATTTGTTTCCATACATGTGTTACAGTGTTGGATCTCTAGGGGATCCGAAAGCGGGTTCAAACAGGCAACAATAACTCCGTTAACTATAATATAGCAACATTTATTGACACTTAGGTATACAGTGCATTGGCGCAGTGGGTTTAACAAGCCCGCACTGATAAGTTGCTTATCACAGTGGTTTAACATCATACATGGTTATAACAAACATTCTATGCAAACTATCTAGCATATGTCTATGACCCTAAATACACATGGGTCTGAACTACTAAGTCCCTCTAAGGCAGGCCCTGTTGCCTCGCCGACGTCCTGTCTCTCTCTGCCGGTTCACACGTGTCGCAATCCGACACGGGTGGTAACTCTATCCGAGTTCCTCGTGGACCCCGCAATAGGCGGGCCACATCAGTGTCCACGGGATAGTGGACTCACTGACCAGTCCTTCGAGAAGGCTCTGGATTACTCTGGCCTTCGAGTGTCTTACTTCTTTCCCTTGGGCGGGAGTTGTAGCCCTTTGCCCGTGTATATTAACTTATGTTAGTTTACCGTATAATGTGAGGCTGTGACAGGATTCCCCCCTCTCCCCCGATTTGATGGGTTGTTATAAGGTAATTAGTTCTGTACTAATTCTGTCACAGAGTCACATTAAATCGGTGTTTGTAGTTTGGTGGACAGTAACTTGGTAACCTACACACTGGCATCAACACTCATGTATTCTCCCATACAACACTTCTCTGATTTGCTGAAGAGGTCTCTCTCTCCTGTGTCCTTAAAAATGCTTATCTGACCGAAGTTACGTGACGTTTCCTAGTTGTTTCTACAACCCGTCCTTCTCAAAGTATCCCACTGATACCAAGATAATTAACCTCTGTATTAGAGAGGATTAACAAGACACAAGTCTTGGCTAATTAAGTACACCTGCAAATCTTGTTCTGTGTGTGCATTTCAATACACTTTTACTCTCGTATGTTGTATAATGCTGAATATGTAGTTACGCTGTTATTTTATCCCATCTGACTACATGTGTCCCTGTTGGCTTGTTAGTGTGTGGACTAAGTAGTTGCTTCTAATAAAGTGACTGTATTTTAATTGATAGTGTTCAGTTTTGAGTTTGATGTAAAGTGTGTGTTGCATGTGTGGCTTATCTCCAAGCGTCACGAGTTGGGATATCCTTAATCATGAATTACCCCAATGTGTGTAATGCATGATCAGGCATTCCAAGCAGGGTTGCTTAGATGTAGTATCCTAAATACTAAACGTGTATTAACAATTAAGACAAGTACTACAATTTACATGAAAGACGCAGACAAATTAAAATACGTTTTGCGTACAATTTGTCCGCTCAGTATATCACTCTCATTTAATTCATTCACCCTGTCATTCACACATCTTTCATTCAAAATAGTATTTCGTTAAAATATATAAGTAAAGTTGAGGTAAGTGTTATTGCCCTTAGAAAAAATGGAATAGGCGATATGTTCCCTTTAAAATACTACGTAATTTTTTGTACGATGACTCAAAAATGGTTTATAAATTACATAGAGAAAATTGCATAGGAAGAATCTTTCGCCTATGAGTGGAAATACATGTAATATTATGGTAGAAAATGTACAAATTACAGGTTGACATATTTTATATACATACTTCAATACAAATATAATATATATTCAATACTAAACTAATTAATTAACTAAGTAACTAAATCCAACGATGATGTGCGCGTTGTCCTCCTGTTGTCAGCGTGTCGTGCCATGAATGTTAATAGTTAGTATGGCTGTCTCTTGAGTGTTGTAATCGTCGCAGTTCTCTTTTGGCTGTTTGCAAAGTCTCTTAGCAACAGCAAGTATGGAATGTTCTCAATGTCGAGTATGAAGTGTTCTTAATGCTTTCACGATCAATGTCAGTTCACTGGTTGAATTCATTTCACACCTAATGTCTCGCTCGGAATGTTTATAGAGCTTTTGGTGATTGGTAGTATAGGGTTCTTAAAGTGTCATGTTCGTAGGTGTTATACGTAACCTATTCACTTGGGTGATATTTCTTCTAAATGAAACTTCTCTAGCAGGTGTAGAGGTACACTGTTCTATGCCACAGAATAAAATTATCACAGCTACTTGTATGGCGAATTGTTAATGTAACTACTGTTAGTCTGATGGTGCATTCGTTTGCCGTGATAAAATATCAGCAATAATGTTGTCAGTGCCTCTGATATGTCGGATTTCGAAGTCGAAATCTTGAAGAAGAAGACACCATCTTTGTAAACGATGGTTTTTCGGGACACCTTGCTTCAGCACCAACAATGGCGAGTTATCGGTGTGTACAACGAAGTGGGAACCTAAGAGGAACTTAGATAATCTGAGCATACAAAATAATAGACTTAGTGCCTCCAATTCCACCGTTGAATAATGGGTCTCTGCTTTCTTCAGCTTACGGCTCACGTAGAGAATTGGGTGTCTCACTCCTTTCACTTCTTGCATTAAACATCCACCAATTGCGATAGCACTCGAATCTGTGGTCAAAATAAAGGGTAAATCTATGTTTGGTAATCGTAATACTGGTGGATTAGAAAAAATGCATTTCAATCTGCATATTGCATCCTCTAAGCGGGTACTTTTACAAAATTTTTCTGGATGATCTTTCGTCAACATATTAGAAAAAACTGATGTAAGTTCTGCCCAATTTGGTATAAACTTAGCATAATAGTTTATAAGACCTAATAAACTTCTAACTTGTTTCTTCGTAGTTGGAACTTCTAGATTGAGAATTTTAGAAACAATTTTATCATCTGTCAACAGTTTGCCTTCAGAAATTCTATGACCAAGGAAGTCTATTTGTTTATAGCCTATTTCAACCTTGGAAGGTTTGATAGTAAGTCCAAAAAGATAGATTTGGTTAAAGACTTGTTGGAGTGTAAGTAAGTGAGAAGCCATATTAGAAGAATGAATGCATATATCATCAATATAAGATTGCACGTCTTTGATGCCGTGCAATAACAACCTAGTTAACCTGACAAAGGTGGCGGGAGCGTTTTTGAGCCCAAATGGAAGATATCTCCATTCGTACAACCCCAGAGGTGTTGCGAATGCTGTTATATGTCTGGAAGAAGAGTGTAGTGGAACTTGCCAATAACCTTTCGCTAAATCAACCTTCGAAAATAAGGATGATTGAGACATATTCAAAATGAGGTCTTCACAGCTGTTCATTGGCTCTGCATCTGTAGTGGTTATCGTATTTACCCTTCTATAGTCTACGCACAAACGGATTGTTTGGTCCTTCTTTTTTACAAGGACAACCGGTGAAGAATATTGGGACATAGATTTCTGAATTATTCTATTTTTCTCTAAATCCAAAATTTCTTTGTCTAAATTTGCTCTATAATGCAGAGGAATAGAATATGGTCTACATTTGACCGGTGTCAGATCTGTCAACACAATTGTATGTGTTATTTTGTCAGTCCGTCCAGGTTTGTTAGAGAAGATAGATTTATAATCGTTAAGGAGAGACAAAATGTCTTGTCGTTGCTGTTGTGTCAAAGTGTCAGAGATTTGTATGTCCTTTATACTGCCGTCGTCATTCATAATTTATACTGGAATTTCAGTATTGTCTACGTCCGTCTGATTTATTACAGATGCTACTGTTTGTAAATTGTCCTCAATGTCCTTGTCGTCGTCGTCGAGATTAATCGTTGTCAATGTGTCGTCAAATTGGTCATCGTTGTCATTATCGCATATTGTCGGTAATGTAAATATGTCTTCGTCGTCTTTGTCGTCGTAAGAGTGCGTCGTTAACGATGCTTCGTTTGTCGGGGTGTCATTCAGTTGGGTACTTGTCATTTCGTTTCTGTCATCAGTTAACTGCGTCTGCTTACTCGTGTCACTGTCCTCTCTAGCATAGTATGGTTTTAACATATTTACATGGAATATTTTCAACTTTCCATTCAAAGAAATTTCGTAGTCAACTTCCGAAATTCTTCTCACAATTTTAAATGGTCCCTGCCAAGAGGTTGATAGTAAATCTCTCTTGTCAGGTAGTAATAGTAAAATATCCTGATCTGGTTTTAATACAATTGTTTTTGCACCTTTGTTGGCGTACTGCCTGTACCTAAAACCTTTCTCCTGTAATGATGTTCTGGCCAGTATACAGGATCGTATGATTTTGTCTCTGGTGTCAGTGACTAAATCATAGGTGGAAGTTGGTAGTTGGATATTTACAGGTTGTGATATGATATCTTTGTAAATAGTGAGAGGTCCTCTTGGGTTCGCTCCATATATCAATTCGAAAGGAGAGAACCCTGTGCTTGATTGTGGGACTTCTCTATATGCGAACAGCACCGTTGGGAGAAGTATATCCCAATCGGCTGGATTTTCAGCTGTCACTTTGGATAGCATATGTTTCAGGTCCCCATTTAGCTTTTCGCAGATACCATTCGCGGCCGGTCGATAGGGACTGGTGAAACATTGCTTTATGCCTAGTAACTTAGTTACCGATTGAGTGGCATTCGATATGAACTGAGTTCCCCTATCTGAAATTATTTTCTCCGGGAAGCCAAAACGGGAGAATATATTTAACAATACGTCCGTCACATCCTTAGAGGAGACAGATTTTAATGGAAGCATTTCTGGCCATCTCGTACATAGATCAATAAGAGTAAAAATATATCTATTCCCTTTGCATGAGATGTGGTTTAACGGGCCTACTAGATCAACTGCCACGATTTGAAATGGCCTCGAGGCAGTTGTGGTTGATTGGATTTCTGCCGTAGGGTTTTTCCCCTTTTTAACCAGTTTCTGACATATATCACATGATCTACAATAGGTTTTTATGTCTTGGCAAAATTTAGGCCAATAAAATTGGGTCAGGACCCTGGCTCTAGTCTTTTCATAACCCATATGACCTCCGAAAGGTGAGTCATGGGCTATCTTTAGTACCTTCTCACGATGTGAATGAGGTAAAACTACTTGCTGTATCGTGGTCTGATCTCTGGTGTAATATCTAGTCAGAACGTTGTTATTTAATCTAAATGTCCACGACGCATTTTTAGTCAATTTTGGTTTAAGTCCTACTAACCTAAAATATTGTGAAAGTGTAGGATCTGCTTTCTGTTCTTCTCCAAAATTAGTGATGGTAGTGTTTGGTGATACAATTTCTAGTGACTCCTGCAGTTGGTCGGTGTGGGTTTTGTGAGTTGTCTGTCGTGTTATTGCATTCGTGTGTTGTGTGTGTTGTTGCACATCTACAGGCTTGGTGGTTTGTGGATCGCTGGCATCCTCAATTCGAGGTTTTAAGTTGGTCGTATTACTGACAGATTCAACTGCCCCTGCATTCTGCACCTCGGTGAATTCTTTTTGAATTACTTCATTGGTTGTCTCCCTTGTGCTTTTGGCAGTTTGAGACAAGCACGAGTGGTGTTTCTCTTTAGAATCGCTGTTTGGGTTCTGGATACCGTTTTTCTGCTCCCAATCTCTGATTTCCTTTTCAGAGCACGATCGTATGTTGGGCAGATTTCCAAGTATAATTTCAGCGACCGGATTTTCGAGTACTGCGCACAATACTTGTCCTGATATGAAAGGTGTGCGAATTTCGACAAGAGCAAGGCGGTATTTTTCGATGGTGCCTGCGAATGTGCGACAAGTTACGTGTTTGTGTGTGTAGTCTTTGTCGTTGACTAATGTTTTCTTAATTCCACATAGCGTTGCGCCGGAATCGCGGATTAATGTGCACTTTTTGTTGTTTACAAACCCTGTTGAGAAATTTAGCTTGCCTGTAGATGACAAGGCAGCGTTGGCCATTTCATTAGAAATAGGGATCGTGTGGCCACATAACAATGTTGTGTCAAGTTGGAATTTTCTACAGGTGTTACATTTGTTGTCTGTAATGGTGTCGATGATTTGCACTGCATTCCCTAGCTCACTCAAACTTTCATTCTGATTGTCACACTCATTCAGTTGTTCACTATCTTCATCTGATGAAGTTTCAACTAGTGCAGCATTGGCTTGTTTCAGTATCTTTCGGCCTTCACAAAAACGAGAATAGTGCCCAACGCAGCTGCAAAAATAGCATTTGACCGCTCTCTGATACGCATTTCTCTTGTTCTTTTGCTTCTCCACGATCATTTTGAGATGATGTGGATAGTTGGGCGATTTATCGCACATCGCGTATTCTTCGTGAGTCAAACTACAATATTGGCACTTAACTGGCTTCCTGACATTCGAGCGTGGTTTAAACTTGCTTTCCGTTGGTTTCGAGTATCTAGTGTTTACAACTGCTGCTGTTTCGTTTTGACTTAGGTTTAATTGGAACATATCTCTGTTCGCTGTGAAAAATGCGTTCCCCTTTGTCTCTACATCTTGAATACTTTTACAGTCCATTTGTTTCAAAAACTTAGCAAAAGGTGTTGGTATTGTACTAACTATTTTGTCAATAATAATGAGTTCTTTCAGTTTGTCATGGTTGTTGTTAGTTTTAGCTGAGTTAATCCACTTTGTGCAAACATCCTGAACTGTAGACACGTAGTCAATGAAGGTTTGGTTAGGTTGTGGGGATAATTTTGCGAACTGTTGTTGGTAACCTGCTGTATCTAATGAGAAATGTTGGAGTATTCGTTGCTTTAAGTAATCATAATCCTTTCTCATATCCTGTGGAACTGTCTCTATTACTTTTAAAGGTTCCAGAGCTAAGTTTCTCATTAAAATAAATGCCCAATCTGATTTTATGATCTTATGGTAGGACATTAGACACTCAAAATTTTCCAGGTATGCACTGATAGAGTCTCCTGAGCAAAATGCTTTCACGAGGCCTTTATACTTATTATATTTTTGTTCCTCCTCCTTGCTTCTCAGTTTATTTACAGATATTTCTACGTTGGAATCAATCTCCATCTGCTTTAGTCTTATTTGTGTATCGGCATTCAATTGGGCTAGTTTAGCCGCCGCCTCAAGCTCCATTTGTTTCTCTTGAGCCTGCAGTTGCATCTGCATCTTTTTCTCTTCTGCCTGCAATTGCATCTTTTTGTCTTCCTGTTCTGATTGCATCTTTTTCTCTTCCCGTTCTATCGCTCTTTCTTCACGGGCAATGTTCTCTTCGTGCGCTTTTTCTTCACGGGCAATGTTCTCTGCGTGTGTCTTCTGTGCCCATTCTGACAGTTTTTCTTCTTTATAACCTAATTTGATACCTAACTCAATACATTTTTCTAACGTAGACATCTTGTCTTTTACTTGTTGGTAATTTTAATGAAGTTAAATCCCTTAGAAAAATGTTGGGGAGTAGAAAAGTTAGTTATCTCCCTTAATGTTTACATGTGCAAATACAAATGCAAAGTTTTGTTGGTTACAAGGTTATGAATATACATACAAATCAATGCAAAACAATAATGTTACATGGATGGAGGATGATAAGTACCGCTTAGGGTTGCAATGGGCATGATATGAAACTCATCTTATATTTCCTGAACTTGCGAATGTTGTCTCGTTCTCTCGCCACTGTTGGAAGATAGGTTACATAGACCACAACTCGCGGAACAATCTGCTTGTAGGATCCAAAAAAAAATAGTAACAGTCAAGTAAATGTCACAGTCATGTCAAATTTTATAGTATTCACATCAATGGGTATTTATCTGCAGAGGGACTAATACTAATACTATTTCATTACTAGATAGCTGCACAATTATAAAAATATGTTCAGTAATAAATTTGATAGTATTTACTTAATTTTTATACTTGGCAATCAATAGCCGTCTGAACGTAAAGCTTGTGCCAAAACCGGAGCTTAGCCCCCAAAAAGCCTGTTACAGTGTTGGATCTCTTGGGGATCCGAAAGCGGGTTCAAACAGGCAACAATAACTCCGTTAACTATAATATAGCAACATTTATTGACACTTAGGTATACAGTGCATTGGCGCAGTGGGTTTAACAAGCCCGCACTGATAAGTTGCTTATCACAGTGGTTTAACATCATACATGGTTATAACAAACATTCTATGCAAACTATCTAGCATATGTCTATGACCCTAAATACACATGGGTCTGAACTACTAAGTCCCTCTAAGGCAGGCCCTGTTGCCTCGCCGACGTCCTGTCTCTCTCTGCCGGTTCACACGTGTCGCAATCCGACACGGGTGGTAACTCTATCCGAGTTCCTCGTGGACCCCGCAATAGGCGGGCCACATCAGTGTCCACGGGATAGTGGACTCACTGACCAGTCCTTCGAGAAGGCTCTGGATTACTCTAGCCTTCGAGTGTCTTACTTCTTTCCCTTGGGCGGGAGTTGTAGCCCTTTGCCCGTGTATATTAACTTATGTTAGTTTACCGTATAATGTGAGGCTGTGACAACATGGCATAAATAATTTTCTTTGGTGAATTATACGATCATACCATTTGTGGAGTGTGAACCACAATTGAGCCAAATTAAATCGCTACAGTGTGAAATTCTACAAATATTAATTTGAAAGTGTGTTATTATACAAAAATCAATAGGAATGTATACAATGATCATTGAAGATTACCATCGTAACCACCGTGTACATTTCATTGCGTATGATACAGCCATCAATGTCACCATTCTACGAAGTCAATAAATAGATTAGCGACGAACTGAAGCCTAGAACGAAGTTACACCATAGTCAGAAAGTGAAGACAAGACGACATCGACTGTCATACGACGAATCATCTCACATATCATCTAACAATCATTCAGACGATCATATCAATCATCCATTAACACCATTTATCACTATCTATCACATTTTTCCATTCATTATTCGCATGAAATATAAGCTTGTATTGACAACATAAGCGTGTGTCTAATTTTTGCTGCTCTACTAAACAGAAGCAGCCATTGTGTTATCAAGTCAAATCATCTTGTAAGTGTGAAAGACAGCGGTGGAACATCCCAAGAACCGTACGTTCCAAAGAATTAGATGAGTATACTTTCAGAATATTTTGTTATGCTCTAAATTAATCATGCATCTTCTTTTTCAGTAAAGGATGTACACTTACTAACACATTATTATAAACTATTGTGTGAATATTATTGTATTATCATTTTGAACTAACATTACGCCACAAAATGGCGTCACTTAATGAATGTATCCAGGTGGGCATCGCAATGGGCCATACTGGTGAAAAATTAGAAAAGTGGGCGGATCAAAAGTATAAAGAAGAAATAGCTCGACATAGAGAAGAAACAGAAAGAAAAGCTGCTCTTGACAGAGATGAAAGAGCATTAGAAAGGCAACATCAAAAAGAAATGAAAGAGATCGAGAAAGCCACCAAACAGAAACAATTAGACTTAGATCATGCCACCAAACAACAGCAGATACAAGTAGACTCAGAGACTAAGTTAAAAATGAAGGAAATGGAGGTAGATTCTAACATACAAATAGCCTCTAGCAAACAAAAGAGCCAAGAAGAACAGAACAAATTTAGTAAGTACAAGGGCCTTATCAAACCATACAGTGTAGGTGATTCAATTAGCGCATGGACTGAAAACATAGAGTTCCAACTAAAAACACAGAAAATACCTTTAGATGATTGGGCAATGATTTATATGAGGAACCTAAGTGGGGAGCCCTTAAAAGTAATAGAATCCATACCTACAGAGCTTAGAAACAATTATCAGTACATACACGATAGGATAATGCAACATTTTCTTTTAGACGCTACTGGGTACCAAATTCAATTCTCACAGATTAAGCCAAAAGCAACTGAAACCTTCTTAGACTACATCTCGAACGTGCAAAGCACATTTAAAAAGTGGACTAGAGCGGCTAAAGTAGGAAACAACTATGAAAAACTAGAAGAGCTGATGGTAATGGACAAAGTAATTTCTACCGTTCCTACCCCTTTTGCAAAGTTTTTACAACAGTCAGATATTGAGTCCATTCAGAGTTAGAGAAACGGGGGTCAGCTTATTTCTCATCTAATCGGGACATTTTTAAAACTACATCACATGACACAGAAATTACAGCTTTTGCAAACAAAGTTCCTGATAGATCTTACAACCAGAAAGATTACCGTAAGAATGACAAAACACATCAGAAACCACCGCGATGTAACTATTGCAATCTTTTTCATCCGGCTTACTCGATGTGTGATAAGAACCCCACATATCCGGCACACTTAGAAACAGTGTTGAAGAAGCAAGAAAGCAGAAGATCATCCTTTAAACGTGCGTTAAATGTTATTTTTGTTCAAGTTATGACCACTATAGCAATAAATGTATTGGGAGACAGAGAATGAAGGCAAATAATGCAGCACTCATCGATACATCATCAGACGATGAGAGTGACATTGATCCAGAACTTGTGAATGTGTTGCCAACGAATGAATGTCAGAGTGTAGCATCAGTAATAGATATTTTAGACTTTAAGAATTGTAAAGTATGCCATCAGTTTCATGCGGAGGGTAAATTGGAATGTGGACACATAATACATTGTTCAAATGAAGATGCTAACGCAGCGTGTGCCTCCAAAGGTAAACTTAAGTTCTACGATGCACTGGTCAATGGGCAACCATGCCAATGTTTAGTTGATAGCGGAAGCACTCTACTGGGTTTAAGGAGAGAACTTGCTAGACCTGAAGATTATACGGGTGAATTTGTCAATTGCCGTACTTTCTCTGGAACCATCGAGAAATATCCACTGGCAAAAGCGCATATCAATACCCCGTTCCTTACCGGCACATTTACGTGCGCTATCCTGGAAAATCCATGCACGGATCTTATTTTAGGATGCCTAGATGCATTGAAAGAATGTACAGAAGACGACATAAGAGCCTGGAAAGATACACACATGGCCAACGCTGTAACTAAGTCAGATACAGAAATAAATTATACTGACTTACAAAACGAAATGCTACAGCTATTAACACCAAGTGGTGCAGATACCAACACTACCCGACAAAATTTGATCGAGGCACAAAGCACCGACCAGACAATCACACCGTATTTTAACTTGTTGTGTGAGCGAAAGAAAGTGTCTAAAAATGCGTTCCTGGTACTTTAGAAAACTTAACGGCATTCTCATGCGTTATTACACATATAATAACCATGAAATTCAGCAGACGGTGTTACCTGTAACATACCGACAAAATGTGCTAAAAATCGCACATGAGTCACCGTGTGGTGAACATTTGGCCTATTATAAAACGCAAGCCAGAGTTCTATCACAATTTTACTGGCCTAAATTCTGTTCCGACATAAAATCTTTCTGTCGATCTTGTACTGTCTGTCAACATCTTGTACGAAAGGGAAAGCATGTGAAGTCCAAAGTTCAACGGTCAGTACTAGCATCTAGACCACATGAGAGTATAGCGGTCGATATTGCTGGATCCCTAAAGCAGGTATCGAGTAATGGAAACCACAACTATGCAAATAAAGGTGCTAAAACTATTCACCTTGAACCAAACCAGAAGGTTTTGATTCTACTACCTGATAAACATATGTTACTAACATCTTGGCAAGAACCTTTCACCGTTGAACGTAAAATATCAGATGTGGATTATGAAATATCGATAAAAGGACACTTAAAGATATTTCATATCAACATGCTGAACCCATATTGTTCACGACAAGAACAACAGACAGACGAACAAATTGCACCAACACCAAGCAATGAGACGACAGACGTACACAACACAACTTCACTAGGTAGGGCGACACACGACAGCGACAACGCAAACACACTTAGGCAGGTAACAGCACACACAGCTAGCACCACTACAGTATTGAACGAGACAGACGAAGACGAGATGGAATTACCAGTTCCTACGGTAGACACGACTGCGACCATTGACAGCATAAAGATAGAAACGAAACGAACAGATGACCAATATTTCGACTTATACAGATGACATATGCATCCATACGGAAGACTGGACAACACACCTACTGAAACAGGTCCGAAGTTTACTGGGTCTGGTAAACTACTATAGCAAATTCATTCCAAATCTGGCGGAAATCACCAGTGTTTTTTCTAACATCTTTAAAGCTTCGGCTAAGTTATCTGTACAAGATGCAGGATTAATTAGTGCGTTATCAACATTGAAATATCTTTTCAGCGTTCCACATATCCTTCGTATGCCTAACCCAAAACTTACTTATTTCTTACGCACAGATGCGAGTGCCATATCCATATCTGGGATACTAGGACAGTTCTACGACGGGACGTTCCACCCCGTAATGTACGTAAGTCGCAAGATTACCCCTGCTGAATCAAAATACTCAGCATCCGATTTGGAGGGCCTCAGTTTGATCTATTGCGTCAAGAAATTTCATAGATTTTTGGCAGGAGCACAGTTTGTAATCCAATCCGATAACTCTCCGTTGTCTGTGATGCAGTCTGGACTTCCTAGCAATAACACAATTTACAGGTGGGCTTTGATTCTCCAAAATTACACGTTTACCATCCAGCACTTAAAAGGAAGATTGAACACTGTTGCGGACATTTTGAGTCGACCATCATCCATTGAAATACCTGATTTACAGGAAGGGATCGACCACAGACCACCAGAAACAGTGACACGGTAATGTTAGATAACTCAGTGCCTTATGTGGTCATTATGAGACAGTGTAAGTGCGTTATCATCGCCAAATATGTAACCTGTGTGAAACTAACAGTGCTATGAGAAGTGTAACGAACAGACGCAGAAGTAACATGCGCTGACACACACGTAAACTAGAGGAACATTAAAGTGTTAGCTATGAACCTACATAACTTAGTAGGAAACTATATTTATACACTATCCACGAAGTAGAGCATAGAAGACTTTGCCGAAATGAACTATGTTATAATAGTCTACAAAGAGTATTGCTCCATCTTCACAACGCAAAGGAGGACGTCGATTTAGTGTAATTAGATATAGAAATGTAACTGTGATATATGTATATTATTATTTTATTAACAGTACCTATAACTTCATTTTTCTATTAATTATTGAATTGCAAATTGTTTAAATGCATATATAACTTTATTTTGTTATTTGGTAGTTACAAATCACCATTATTTAGTTAATAACCCATTGAATAGAACACCAATTATAGAAATACGAATGTTAGATAGTATATTACTTTAGTACCATATAATCATAATCATTTATAAATTCATTTATCTAAAATATCATTTCCAAACTAACCCAACCATTTAGGAATTAATATCATCTTTTTCACAAATAACATTTTAAGGTAATAAACCCAATTCACTTAAATGAAAGTATTTATTAAATTATTTCCCTTGAGGGTAATTTAGGTCAGCACACCAAAACTATGTAAGTTACTACTACAGGATCGGTACCAAACCATCCTCATAAGTTTGTATATTATGTATAGACATGACACGTGCAAACAAAACGCACAGTCATTTGGCGTGATTACTGTTATAATTCAGCCAATCGTTTATTGTATATATGTAATATTCATGTATTTGATGCTATGAAACATATTTTAATGACGAGAGAATGTTTGAGTGAAAGAAAGGTATGAAAGTGAATGAAAGATGTATGCAAGAAGAATAAATGCGAAGAGAGAATGCGAAAATGAGTAAACATTGAAAGGAAGAGAGCGAGAGAGAAAGACAGCGGAAAAAATTTTCCACCGCTGTAAACGTCTTATTGTGACTTGTCTGTGTAATCTGTGTAACAATGTGTTGTCGAGTTTTTATGTGTGTTACTGCCATACTTTAATAGATTATAGAGCGAGAACGTACTTTGAGCTTCAGAAAACGGAGTTGTGATCACAAATATGAATAACGGACGTTTGTAACCACAATAAACCGATTTACGGCGCTCGAAGGAACACACACATTTAGTACACTAACGCATACATATGTTAGAGAGTTAAGTACATTGTAGTTTATTAGAAAACACGCAAACAAACAGGAAAACAAACAGATAAACGATGCACACACTATTCAGTTTAAAGAACTACAACTTTAAAATTCAGGGGACACAATAACTTCTTAAAACATTAATGTAACAGTGAATATAGCTTTTCACAAGCGGAAGCGAGAAGGTGAAAAGTAGAACTATGTGTATAAGAATTGGAGGGGATATTAATGGGAACATGAACACTTTGTGCTCATGTGTTGTACTCAGAATAGAGTCAACTTGTATGTGTGTTGTCATTTCGGGCAATTTGAGGACAGGTCAAGACAAAAGTCAATAGGTGAAAGTCAAATTACATAGGGTCAAACGACGGAAGCCAGGACATGAGCCATAAGACAATGGTTCCGGTCCAAAACAATTCCCAAAGATATCTATAAAGCCAACTATACTGATACATGGGCTATTTAATTAGCCAAGTGAAAAGGTAAAGCAGTGTGAGTAAAGGAAGAAGAGAGTTGTTCTATCCCCAAACTAGAGAGTATAACTTATTGGGTATCTGACAAAATTGGAAGCAACCAATTTTTCTTTGTGACCAGAAGTGGTACAAACAGGAGTAAAAGGGAAGTAACACTTCACAGCGAGGAGGGGTGCCTGTCAAGATCTCCAATAAGACCGTACAGAGTTAAGGAGAGTAAACATATGTCTAGTAGGGAGACACCAGACAGGAGAGACAACAAGCACTATAAATAGCCTCACAAGGAGACACATTTGTGTCAGACCAGGGGCCAATGCGTACAACTGAGCGAGGGCTTTCCCCAAGCCATTGGCAAGGTTGTTCTTGCGAGTAACCGTGAAGTGCCCGGTTACTCGAGCTCACAAGCCAGCGTGCTTGCGAGACCATGCACGCAATAATAGCTACTGCACGGAGAGGACAGTGTCCGTGCTTGTCCACGCAATGTGTAGCGTGTGGACAGACCCGACTGGAGACGGTAGAGAGCAGACGTATCCTTAACCAATGCTATAGTTTCTAGGCAATAGGCAAACATTAGGCTATTCATTTAGATTGTGATTTCGAGCATCATTTCTCACCACTTCATTGCATTCATGTTGTATAACGATGATGAAGTATTACGCTCGCAGAGCCATTGAAATGTCAGCTCTAAATAAATTGCATTCCTTTCGCAAATGTCACGAGTTGTTATTTCGTGCGGTGCGAAAGTAGGGGAGTCCTGAGAATCTGCAGCGAACAAGTCGCTGACAAAATGTTAAAAACTAGCAATGATGGTTTGAATGTAATATTTTGAATATTTCGTTTAAGGGAAACGAAACTAGCCTAACTGGCATGGAATGGCCGAAGGTAATATTCTGCGACATTAATAGCAGAAGGTGGCGTAACGATCACGAAATAACAGTACATTTACAAATAATAATAATAGTAATAATAACTCACCGTAAAAAAGTATACAAAAATAGGATTGCTTGAAAACTATTTCTTACTTCATATGTTCATTTGCTTTCTACTTCAAGTTTTCAGTTAATTCCTACTTAAAGTATCCAGTTATTTCTTACTTGCTTTTTTCAGTTTTTTCTTTCTTAAATTGTTTCTCCTGTCTGCCTAGTTAACAGTCTAAATACTACCGTGCATGTAGCCTAATTTAAATACGCCCTATCTCCTACATAAGATTACACTGATTGCGCTGGCCAATACAGCCCTAGGCTGCGCACATGCCTCTGATAACACTGAGACTAAATAAATATGTTCAGCAAGGCTGCAGTTATCTGTACTGCAGTGCTAACCAAAATTTAACAGAAATAGTTCCGTGGGTCATATTACTAATCTATCTTTTTTTTAACAAAAAGCCGTTTCGAAATTCATACCCCATGTGCTATACCGTAGTCATAACCTTAGATGTTGTAACTGGTATTTCTCAATACCGCAATAGGGATTCCCTGCGAAGGATTGCCCAGTTACCATATCGCTCATAATACTCTTAATTGTAACGTGACTAACCCCATGCACGTAAGTTGGCCTGACTTCACTACAAAACACATACTGTAGACAGATTACTCCTGGCAGAGTCGGCGCTCTAGGCTTCAGCCAGTTGGGACACATTCTCTGGGACATTTTAACTGTGTCGAACAGATAAAAATAAAGGTAATATTCTGATGTCGCTATGCCTCCTCCCCTTATTGGATATTTTAATGTTATTAAGTCTGCGAGGAGTAATTTTCAAAATAGAGGTGATGTATATATGCTTGCGTTTGTGTGTGTGTGTGTGTGTGCGTGTGTGTGTGTGTGTGTGTGTGTGTGAGAGAGAGAGAGAGAGATAGATAGAGAGAGAGAGAGAGAGAGAGAGAGAGAGAGAGAGAGAGAGAGAGAGAGAGAGTAAGGCGCATTAGGCAATGTGTGCTGGGCCTATATTTTAGGTCAATCGGCACTTGGTAGGTGATGCGGTCAGTATTAGGCCGATCGCCATTATTTCCAAACACGTTTTTGCATGCCCATTTTAGGCCAGGACGACCGGGAAGCCCAGACCCATTTTTAAACATTTGAAACACCCTGACGCGGATGGATCCCATAATGACCGGTTCGGTGCAGTTATTATAGGGGCGAGCAAATCTCAGGAGCCGGTGTTGCAAAACAGACCTGAGTGGCCCACCTGCGGAGTACTCTACAACACTCCCTTTGTCTGTACTTGTTTTGCAGAATCTTTTTCAATAAATGCCGGCGTAGACTATGCCCATGTTTGTTATATTCTGAACTTATCGTCGTGTAGCTGCTGACATAGAAACTTCTCTTGCCTTTGTATTCTAATTATATTATCTTTATTTGTTTCTCCATCTTTGTCTACATAGCTATCCAGATAGGTGTATGATTCCGTCTCTTAAGGTGATGTTTCTTCAAGGTAGATCGGTTTATCATTTGCTTGATTTATTCTCATTATCATTGCCTTTCCCCTATTAAATTTAAATCTTAATTGTTGTGACTCCCGTTTAATGGTGTTATTTTGTCTTGCAACTGATTTCGTGTGTGAGACAGAAGGGCATTGTCGTCAGCGACATCCGGATCATAGAGCTTCTGTGTCATCGAAGGGCTTAAATTACATTTCTGGAAGTTCTTGATGTCTACATAAGCCAGTCAATAATCAGCAAGAATAGTAGAGGTGAAAAAAGGCATAACTGTCTCATTCCTGTTCTCATTTTGAATTCCTTTGTTAGTCTCCCTTCCCCCACCCCCTTGGAATACTCTGCGTCTCATGTCTCTGAATGTTGCATTTATTAAGTACATTATTTTCAGTATAATTCAATAATATCCCATCAGTTTCCAAAGATATTCCATAGGTCACAAATCCAATATAAAGTAATGAGTTCAGTTCGATATACTGCTCAATTATTACGGGCAATGTTACAATTTGGTATGTGCAACATTTATTTGATCGAAAACCTTCCTGATCAACACTTAGTTGTTTGTTAATGACATCTCTTAATCTCTCCACAATGATCCTGCTTAATGCTTTCTAAGTAACTAACAGTAAAATTATTCCTTTATAATTTTCACACTCCTGCAGGTCCCAATTTTGTAGCAGTTTCCCCAGATTTCTATCTCATGAGTCTACTTGTACTTCTTCATTTTCCAAATTTCTGCAAAGTAATATGTACAGTAAATCAGCTGAGCTGTCAATATTATTTTTAATGGCCTCTGCTGAGATGTCATAAGAACCAGTAGCTTTAAGATCCTTCAGACGTTTGATAGCTTTATTAATTTTTCCTTTAGATAGTTACTAAAACCCTGTACACCCACATGGCCATGCTGGAGAAGATAATGTAGTTCATATGCAACCTCACAATAAGACATATAAATAACAACTAATATGTACTCCTTCTAAAGGAATCTGCATCAAAACATCTTCCTTTTTTTTCTCTCCTACTTCTTCCTCCTTAATAATAATAATAATAATAATAATAATAATAATAATAATAATAATATTAATAATAATAATAATAATAATAATAATAATAATAATAATAATAATATTTTCCGCGTTTCCATCCTGTTTCAGGATATTGCAGTCAACATCAGCATCTTTCAGCTGTATGTTGATTCCTAGGCTAGATTACGCCCATCAGCACTTCACGACTTTCTGAGCGACCGGCTCCTTACTCTCATTAGTCACTGACACGACACGAACCGGTCCAATTCTCGTGCGCTCACGTCAACCACGAGAGTATTCGGGGTTACAAAGAAAGCTGCTAACCCATCGACCAGGGAAACCGAATAATAATAATAATAATAATAATAATAATAATAATAATAATAATAATAATAATAATAATAATAATCACCTCAAAGGATAACCATTGTAATAAACATTCATCTAACTGAGGTACGTTATATCTAACTTAGATAATTATAATTGTCATGTCAAAAATTATTTTTAGTGAGTCATGTATTATTGATTATTGCACATTTTCCATGCATTTATAATGCATTATCCAGATCCACTTCTGTATGCTGGTTAACTGAAGGGTCTTCTCGGACTGGTCTATAGAGGAATTCCTTAAAGTGACCAGCCTGTCTATTTAGTTGATCTGTAATGTTACAGAAAACTTTCCCAGTATTATTTTTATGCCCGCTTGGTTGATTATATTTTCATACTATTTTCCTTGTGGTGCTTAAAAGCACCTTGATGTTTCTGCTGCATCCTTTGTCCCTCTTTCAAGGGCATCTCAATATTGTCTTTTGTCCGTCCTTAAGCATTTCATAACTTCTTTGTTGCATGCCTTTGCAGAATGTTGCGATCAACTCCAACTGATGGTTGATTTACTAGCTAAGTTAAGATTCTGTGCATTTTTTCTGGGTTCTTACCTTAACAGCCCTGTCTCCCATTATTTAAATCTTCAATTTTATTTTTCCTTTCTTCCATTTTCTTGAAAGTTTCCGGCGTTATATCCATGCGTTATGTTTTCGTTTCCTTTATCCAACACTTCCATAATGTTTATGGGTGAAAGAACGTTAATCAACGACCCAGACCCATTGCGGCTTTCTTTACATCGCGCCATAGCTCTAACAGAAGATCTCTCTTTTCGATGTGTTTTTATGTATGTAAAGCCTCTGTGTAGACAGTAAAGAAAAGACGTCATTGCTTGTTTACTTCTTAGTAGCCCTCTATTACTTATTTCAATCGTAAAAACTCCGACGCAGAGCAAACACGTAGGGGGCTTCTGATCGTCAGAAATGAAACCCCTTAACCAAGTATTTCGGAGCTTTAAGCTCTTGATACTCTCTGGGGGCGGTTCCGTCCGGGTCATGACTGAGGGCGTCTTACCCCTGCCGTGGAGACGTTCAGCCACATTTGTTATCGCAGTTGTTACGCTTGTCCCTTTGCTGTTACCATGTCCACCCTCAAGCCCTCCCTCCCCCGGTGAGGAGAGCCCGTGCAGTCTGTGCTTGCCCCTTAGAACGTGTGGTCGTGGGGAGCCAGCATCATCCCCCGCCACGGCCTCTGTCGCCTCCATTCGTCTCCGTTACCGTGTTACTTCCCCGTGCTCCTTTCACGGCGCCGCACTCTTCTAGGAAGCCGGTTCTTCCTTTCCGTTTCTGGACCCATCTCTTGGTCTCTACAGCTGACTGAGTGCGACCTACGGTCGATACGCGCTATGATATGGAGGTTGGACTTCGGCCGACATTTACATGATTTGACTGCATTCAGATTCACCACACACGTTGGGAGGAAACTCTAAAGAGCTCTCAGTTCGTGGTCTTGGTTGAGAGATTGGTAGCCCTGCAGTTACTGCTTCTAACCATACTAGTTTCGAGACTCATCCCACTCTAGGCTCCGACAGTTCCATCGACAGCACGGTACCTTTTCGGCCGCCTCACACAGTTGTTTCTGGGGCCGAGTTCTTGCTTGTCCCTTAACGCCCATCCGCTTCAGCACATCAAACACGGAATGGGGGACTAGGTCTCTGACGCCTACCTCAACGGCGAATAGCCTGACGGTGTACTCCTCCAGCCTAAGACTTGCGACCATGTCTTCATACTTCTTCAATTTGTACAGATGCTGCTCCTCAATACTGGACTCGTAAGGGACAGTCAGCTCAATCAGCGTTAGCTGCTTGGCTGACAAGGAGCTAAGTACGATGTCAGGTAGCAAGTCAACCTGTCCGATCACCTCAGGGTATCTGCCACGGCCCTTAGGTCTACGGTCAGTTCCCGGCCCCTCGCACCATCGACAATGGTAGCAATCGGCAAGTCGGCAGCTTTGCCTTCTTTGCTCCCTTCTCGGACGAAGGAAATCTCCATCGGCTTTGGCCTGTGCCCCTCTTTGTTAGCTATCATTCTTGTCACATCCTCTATGGCAGCCAACTCAGTAAGAACTTTGTTGTGTCGCCACGTGAAACGGCTTTGGGTCAGGGGGACCTTACAACCGGACAGTACGTGTTCCGCTGTCTGGGCCTTCGTACAGAGGGGACAGAACGGGTCGGTGGTTTTCCCCCATTTGACCAAGTTGGCAGCTGATGGCAGGACATCGTAGAGGAATCGGACGACGAAACTTAGGCGCAGTGGTGCCAAGCGCCAGATCTCATTCCAGGTCAGAGATCTCTGCACCACCGCTTCCCATGGCATCCACTGTGCCTGCTGCGCCTGTTATGCAGCCTTTTGAACTCTTTCTTCATCTTTCCTCTTGCGGATCTCCTTAACCACCAGGTCCTTGCGTTCCTTGGTCGTCGCCTTGGACCACATCGGATCATTGCTTTGGAAGCCGAACCCTTTCTTGTCACTTTGGTTGTGGCCCATGACCTATTTCAGCTGGAGTATCGCCTGGGCTTCTTCGATCAAGCTGACCACTTTCCACTTCCTTCCTGTTCTCAAGGCGGGAACTGAGGCACTAACTGTTATATCTAGGGACTCGCGCAGCATCATCGCGAGTCTGGTTTTTCCGGCTTTGAACTCTTCCATGAGGAACAGGAACGTTAGGATGAGCTTACTCTGCTTGCAATACAATGCGACAGTCGTGAGGCATGTTGGTACTCTAAGCCACTTTCTCATATACCTGCTTATCTTTCCCTCCATGGTGCTCACTGCGGTCACGCCTCGAGGATCTCAGTATCTGGTGTAGCTTCATAAGGACTTTCGGGCATCTTTTATAGACTGTGGAAGGCACACCGTTGGGCCCCGGTGCCGATTTATCTCTCGCTTTCTTCACTACCGCAACCACCTCGCTCCACATCGGAGGCCTGGCATTGAACTCCACCGTTGGTTCTGCCGGGCATTTGAGCCCTTCGATTTCTCCGAGTGGGACGTTCCATTGGGCATCGGAGTACGTCGTCACGAGGTGGTTCTCCAACTCCTCTTTACTGACATTGAGGATGCCGGATCACAGCTGCTCGAACAAGTCCCGTGCAAACTTTTATGGTTCTAGGAAGAACCTCTCACGTTCCTTCCGGGTTTTCCGCCTGTTCCTGCAAAACCTTTCCGCTCGGGATAAGACATTGTGTCTGGTTTTCAGATGTTGCCACACCTGGCGCAAGCCCTCTTTCTTATGGTCCGCCGCTTTTTTTTTCCACCGTCTCCGAGCGTCATTCTTTTGTTTCCTGACTTCCTACAGCAGACTATGCCACCTGGTCTTCTGCGGCAACCTCTCGAACTGAATCAATTTCTCTACAAGGAATTTGTGTTTTAGCTCTTCTTCTAAAACACGGGACAACGTATCGTCTAATAATACCCACTGCTTACCGAGGAGTAGAATGTTAGTCAGTTTAAAATTTACCGTGGTAGACAATTGACATTACTGAGCGAACATGTGTATATTTTAGCTTGAAGGATTTATCTAGCTATTTTATTTTATGTTGTGTGAGTTCTGCAGTATGTATCTGGCGAGATGTCGTGAAATATGCCAGGCAATACATCGTGCAATCTATTGTTTGTGTCTTCGTTATTCAAATTCACTATGGGAAAACATTGTTTTGACCTGCTCTCTTTGCCTTTTCTGTACTAGTCCCATTAATCTTACCTGTTGTCTCAGTATGCTCTGTGCTGCGTTTCCTGGGCGAGGTGTCTTAGTCTTGTTTGTAACATTTAAATGATTGATGTTACTTTCCTATATTATCTGTAAAACCACACTTGCGCCTCTTCATGCAATTCTCTTGCTTTTTAACTGATTCTCATGCATAGAACACCTGTATGTTAAAATGTCGTTTTTGCAAGTATGGAAAAATCACGTTTGTAACGCCTAATAACAATGACGTATTACATTAATTATTTTAGCTTAACAAATGAAGTAGTTGAAGAATTATGTTCATTGTAAATATGGAACAATCAATGTTTCTAACGTATAATAACCACAACTTATTAAAATGTATATATTATTTTCATAAATGAAGTAATTAAATAATTGTGTTCTTTGTTTTTGGGGCGCTTCCACTGTCTGGTCATTCAGTTCCCTTACATGCCCCAAACTAGGATAATTTTCTTCATTTGTGTACATTTGAGCCAGATACTTCTATGTAACATGTTCATTTCTCAAGTTTCCTTTCTATTACAGCTCTCTTTTTTCCCTTGCACACTTCGTGTTGACAGCGTCACAATCATTCTGTGAAATTATCATGCTTGCTATTAAAACAATGCCATCGGCAAAATATCAGTTGTCAATATTCTCTCAGTCCGCTGCAACAGCGTTCTTTGTTGCCAATAATTGTTCTTTATTATTCACAGATAATCGTTATCGTTGTTTAAATTTTCTAGTATTTTGGTTACTTCCACAAGTGTCACTTTGTTTCCTTTGTTAGTAAGTACAGAGCCACATAGATGTACGTTTAACATAATGTGATTGTAGTGTATGTAACTTTGCGTTATCCATTTTCTTTAAAATTAATCAAAGTTACATTCACTACAATTACATTATTTAAAACATAAGTCAAAATGGTTCTGTACATACTAACATAAGAAACAAAGTGAAATTTGTGGAAATAACCAAAATACTAGAAAATTTTAAACTACATTATCCCCCAAATTTATACAGTTAATCACTAATATCTGCGTTAATATATTACTTAACCTTACATAAATTTTCTCGGTAATCGTTTTGTTATATTTTATTTTCCCTCCGCTCACTTTGAACGCAAACATAGTCCATTCATACACGTGCTACTACTTCCAGTGCACTGGATTTATTTTTATGTTTGGATTTATTTATTTTATTTATTGTTTGTTGCATATCCCTTACAGGACGTTCCAGTTGCCAGATAGCAAACACTGACACACAACAGACAGAGAAACATGGAAGGGATTTTTCCTAAAGTATGCACCGAACTATACAGTGCACAAGAAAACAAAGGAGATGAGATACGTCAGAGGACAGCAAAGATACGCTGTGGTACCGTCTTCAAGAACAGACGTGTGTTTCTTGTGTGGAGTCAAATTCGTGGCACAAGTGGATATTTTCATGCAAGTGTATTCAGTATTCAAGTGGACGGCAGGAGGAGTCAATTGCTGAGATCGAACAACCGTGGACCTTAAAGCGAGAGGAATTTACCAGGAATCTAACGACACGGATCGAAAGAACAGCGGAATGAAATAGGCTGGGCGCTGAGGTGAAGGTTAGAGACATTTATCATAGCAATTCTAGATGCTCCGAGTAGGTGTTAGTCCTGTGGCAAGGATGCCCTATAGAGACGATGAATTTGTATGAACTCATGTTGATGCACCCAATAAAACAGGTGTTGTGTTAACTTGTCACCGGAGCCGCGTCTGTATTTTCGTTGCCAAGTTTGCTTTTGACTTTGAGCATTCCTATTACTGGGACGAGCCAAACTTCAATAATACCTGTGGTAGATTTGAATAGCTTGTATTACAACATAGCTGAGAGGGATCTACTCCGAGGCACCAGTCAACACCAGCATTTTTCAACTGCCGTTGATGTACTAGGCAAGTTTTACGTTCAGTAGTGTGCCATTGCTTTCTGAACGATCGGCTGCCATACTAACACGTTATATGAAATGGAAACAAATAGGTATTT